>CM038671.1:786952324-787552324 GCA_021605145.1 Aegilops bicornis | reverse complement strand
TTGGACGAGTTAGTTAGTGATTCGTAATCCTCCCATCTCCAAATGAATCACCCCTGGAGGGGCTTTCATTGAGGGGATCTTCGACCCGCTGGTTCTCTCAGATTGGGTGCTTGACCCTACGGAGTTGACCATTCTGTATTTTGTTGTTTGGGCTGTGGCTATATGAGTCTCCTTTGCTCTACTCGAACATATATAGTCAAAGGTTGAGGCAAAAAGTAGCAATACATTATGGAAATTAATGAGGGGCCAGCCTGGCATAAGTTATTAGTATAAGAACATGATCTTACAACCGCAACACCCATGCAGGCACATTATTGGCTATAGATTTGCACTAATAAATGATAGCCAATCTCGAAATAATTAAATAAATGACATCCAAACTATTATAGGCGCAACTAATGTTTCGTTAGAGCATCTCTAGCAGATCTATTTTCAATAAAAAAGCATCTCTAGCAGATCCCACAAAACCACGCCTCACGCAAAATCCCGGCCATTTTACCGGATTGATCCTTTTTGCGGCCCAATCCGTTCCACTAAAATTAGCCCGTACGGGTGTCCCGCAAACCGACATTGCCAACTCTATATCTCTGGCTTCGTGTCCCTTTTACCGAACGCAAACCCTATCCCTGCAGCACATTCCCACTGTGCCGCCGCTACCACACCCGAACTCCGCCAGAAAATCCCGCCTTGAACCTGCCGTTTTCTCCTCCTCCATGGCTGGTGATGCTCGCTGGCATGGCGGGTCGACGACACGCAAGCTCGCCCGGTACGACGCAGAGGCCAACAGCTACAACCAGCCGACGATCGAGCCATCGTCGTCCAAGTACGTAGGCGCGCGACCGTAGCCGCCTCTCCCGCAGCGGCAGGCAGTTCCCTCTGGCCGGCTTCAACAAACTCCACGACGCTCTTTTCCCGCACACCCTTGAGGTGCCAGGAGGTGGATGCGGAGCTCCTCGCCGTGGAGCGTGAGGTGGCAGCCGGAGAAGAAGGCGCCACCGCAAACCAGGATCATGCCTATGCCCAGCCGAGCCGCATGTCCGCGGAGAAGTTCTACCTCGGCATCGATGGTTGAGCTAGCCTCTGCTGGGTTTAATTTGTAGGACGAACGAACGCAGGTTGTGTGATGAACTTTGTATTATCTTTGTAGTGCTAACTGCTTTATATTTGCAGTACGAATTAGACTGGATCTGTTCTGCCAGGACCTTCGCGTTCCCACAAAATTATACCCTAAAGTGATTTTGCAGAACCGAATTATACCTGATCTGCTACAAATGCTCTTATCCAAAGGCATGTGCCTGATGGGTAGCCTAGGCCTCCTTCTGAAAGTCTTATATTGTAATTACAACTTTACTAACATGTATTTTTAGCATATGTAAACATGTCAGCTCAACTAGGGGTGGGCATAAAAACCGATGAACCGAATTCAAAACCGAAATTGTAACAAAAAAACCCAGAAATTTCAGATTTAATCACTAGCAAAGAAAAATTCGGTTTCTACTTTTAGTAACCAAAATAGATTCAGTCCCATGTACACACCCACGATTACACCGAATGTATGGGTTGATTATAAGCCCCATGTACACACCCACGATTCGCACGTCCCTAATGCTATGTTCTTTTAGGGAACGTGGGAGCAACAACTAACGTAGGAGCCCTCCTTCAGGAGCCTCCCAACGGTCACTCAGGTTGGGCTGAGAGCATGCCACTTGTCGCGCTCTCCATCACGTGTCGTGCTCTGGATGCTCCCATCGGTTTTCTTTTTATATTGTCCGCACGCGTTTTCGGTTTTTTAGATGGTGTTTTCTGGGTTTTTTGGCTTTTCACCAGTCTTTCTTAACTTTTGGACCAATTTGTTTCTTAAAAAATGCGTGAAAAACAGATTTCTTTTTGCATCAGGGAGAGGTACGAATTTGCTTCCCCGAGACGCGAGAGGCTTGGATTTGCTTTCGCAAGAGGGATGGATTTTCTTATGTGAGCCGGTTGTGCATTTCATAAAAGAAGGCGTTTTGTTCCTTCCACGAGAGGCACAGCCGTACCTCTCAGAAATTAAAAAAAAAGCGTGTTTTTTCCTTCTCTGAGGCGTGGGTTTGCTTCCCTGAGAGGCCCGGATTTGCTTCTGCGCTGGGCCTCTTGGAATCGAAAAAACACGTTTTCATTTTTTCCTTCCGTGAGAGCCACGGGTTTGCTTCCGCGAGAGGCACCGATTTTCTTCCACGAGAAGCACAACCATGGCTCCCGGTTCGGTTTTTCAGTCCGGTTTTTTTTCATGAAAAAAAGTTCGTTAAAACCTATCAACATGATCTAATTTTGAAGATCGCGACGTGAGGAATCCAATGATGAAAATGGTTTGAGATTTGGATGTACGGTTTAAGAGATAAAATGTTTTAAATAAACGAATCTATGAAAAAAGGGAAAACTTTCATATTGCAACAAGTGAGCACATGCAGCGCGACACTTGTCGTAAAATGAGGAGGTGGGAGTGACCTTTTCAAAATTTGCTCCTTAATTAGATTTTTTAGAAACAGCTGTAACTTTATTCATACTCATAACAATTACAGGTACATTGATTTGGACCCAAGATCCAAGAAAATACAAAGTAACTCATGTGGCTAAGAATTACAATGAAATCTCTTGAAAACATCTTCTTCATGGCATCAATCTCTGCTCGAAGAAACACTGCAAAGACTTTGGTAAAGAGGCTGCAATTGGATTTTAGCAACTATGTTGTCACTCTTTCACCCGCACAAACATTATCGATAATGGGTTTTGAAAGCATATTTGGTCACCCATTTTAAAAGATGGGAAGCCTTGATCGATGAACGTACTTAGGTCGGGGATGATCCCCTAGAAGTGTAGGCTGTCGAATAAAATCTTAGTTTGATCTTTTCTGTTCGAGTGTTTTCTTAGTGAACATCTATTGATGTAATCGTGTTTGAGATATATAGTTTGAGTTTTGTTTCTTTACACTACTAGGAAAAGCCTTATCAGTAGCACTGGATTTTTTGCTATTAGTAGCGCGGGCAGGCGCGCCATCGCTACGGGCGCTTCTAACTATTTTTTAGCAGTAGTGCTTGTTTAGGCCAGCGCTACTGGTATGTTCAGATACGAGTAGCGTGCCTCTGGAAACTGCTACTGGTAAATGAGCGCTTCTGGTAATATTTTGGCCCACGCCACTGCTAAAATTTATGTTTTTTTTTTCGTATTTTGGCGTTGTACATGTTTAAACAGATATATCTTTGAATAGCATATTCATTACCACTAGTCATCACCACCAAACAATGTTCGTCAATGAGACATCATATAACAAGTTGGTCACTAGTCATAATCACAACTCCTCCTCCTACTCATCAACTCTAACACATTGTAGCACATAATATCAAATTCTACCTATGACCTACTCCTCTCATAGGACCTACTCTGCCCTCTCTTAGGTAAAATATCATAAAACTAAATTATTTGTTAAATTGCTAAGGGATAATATGTCCATATTGACGGAAATACATGATCCTGTGAACTATTGTGCTGAAGACTCAAGCAGGTATCACAACTTTTGGCTTGCAAGGATCGAATGAATGGAAAAAATAAACCAATTATCCTTCTGATTTGATTAGACTCTGAAATTAAAATGTCACAACTGTGTGAAACCGAACGCTTGGTACATAGCTTTGCAGCTATAAAAGTAGATTTATTTTTATGTCCATGGCACATATAAGCTCCCACAAAGATTGTCATGTTAGGAGATAATTGGCTAAATAACAATTTACAGTGGTAGGTTAGGATTTCCTCTTAGATCGGATCATGAAGAGTACAACTACATCAACCGCTTTATGTATGCTTCCGCTTTCGGTCTACGAGGGTATTTAGACACACTCACTAGTAGAAAAAGGGTCTAATGTGAAACTCATTAGTCCCGGTTTGCAATTGAACCGACACTAATGTGACCTTTAGTGCCGGTTCCAACGGCCAGGCGGGCGGCGCTCATTAGTACCGGTTCGTGGCGCGAACCGGTACTAAAGGTGGTGGCCTTTAATGCAGGTTGGTGGCTCCAACTGGTACTAAAGGGGGGGGGGGGTCTTTTGTAACGATTGGAGCCACCAACCGGTACAAAAGGTGGTGGGCGTTAGTACGGGCTGGTGGCTCCAACCGGTACGAAAGACCCCCCGTTAGTACCACTTGGAGCCACCAACCGGTACTAAAGGTGGTGCGCTGCCACCGCAGCACAATGTTTAGTCCCACCTCGCTAGTTGAGAGGAGCTCGCACGGTTTATAAGCCCGCCCTTGGCTACCGTGTCGAGCTCCTCTCTAAGAAAGCCTTTGTGGGCCTATTACAAGTCTTACTGCCATGTGGGGACTCTTTGGGCCGTGCAGGCTCTGCATCCCGCCCAACTAGAGATTGGGTTTCTAGTCGTATGCAGGCCGTGCCGGCCCAAAGAGGCGGGCTGTTTTTGCTTTATTTCAAAAATAAAAATAAAATAATCCTTACCAACCGACTAAAGTCCCCCAGACCACGGGCGCCTCGTGTCACGTGGTCGGCCTTTGGTCCCGGTTTGTGTTGAACTGCATTAAGGGGAGGGACCTTTAGTCCCCATTCTTTAGTGCCGGTTCCAGAACCGTTACTAAAGGTCCTTACGAACCGGTACTAAAAGTCGTTTTTCTACTAGTGACTGTCCCCTCTCTCATTGTTATGCTTCTCCTAGATAGATCTTGGTTGTTAAATGCAGGAAACTTTTGATTTTCATGCTTCGTTCCCCATCAATCCTAACTCATGCCTGTTATGATTAGATGAAAAAATAATATCTTGTGTGCATTAGATGGAATATCCCAGTGAATTGCAAGTAAACCTCTCACAAAATTGGTGAAAGCACTCGTTTCCAGTGACACATTTCCGGCGGTACCTCACTAGGAGTTTACTGTCAATAACTATTTTTTAGCAGTAGTGCTTGTTTAGGCCAGCGCTACTGGTATGTTCAGAATCTGATAGCGTGCCTCCGGAAAGTGCTACGGGTAAATGAGCGCTGCTGGTAATATTTTATTACGCCCATCGCTAAAATTTATGTTTTTTTTCTTCGTATTTTGGCGTTGTACATGTTTAAACAGATATATCTTTAAATAGCATATTCATTACCACTAGTCATCACCACCAAACAATGTTCTTCAATGAGACATCATATAACAAGTTGGTCACTAGTCATAATCACAACTCCTCCTCCTACTCATCAACTCTAACACATTGTAGCACATAATAACAAATTCTACCTATGACCTACTCCTCTCATAGGACCTACTCTGCCCTCTCTTAGGTAAAATATCATAAAATAAATTATTTGTTAAATTGCTAAGGGATAATATGTCCATATTGACGGAAATACATGATCCTGTGAACTATTGTGCTGAAGACTCAAGCAGGTATCACAACTTTTGGCTTGCAAGGCTCGAATGAATGGAAAAAATAAAACAATTATCCTTCTGATTTGATTAGACTCTGAAATTAAAATGTCACAACTGTGTGAAACCGAACGCTTGGTACATAGCTTTGTAGCTATAAAAGTAGATTTATTTTTATGTCCATGGCACATATAAGCTCCCACAAAGATTGTCATGTTAGGAGATAATTGGCTAAATAACAATTTACAGTGGTAGGTTATGATTTCCTCTTAGATCGGATCATGAAGAGTACAACTACATCAACCGCGTTATGTATGCTTCCGCTTTCGGTCTACGAGGGTATTTAGACACACTCACTAGTAGAAAAAGGGTCTAATGTGAAACTCATTAGTCCCGGTTTGCAATTGAACCGACACTAATGTGACCATTAGTGCCGGTTCCAACGGCCAGGCGGGCGGCGCTCATTAGTACCGGTTCGTGGCGCGAACCGGTACTAAAGAGGTGGTGGCCTTTAGTACGGGTTGGTGGCTCCAACTGGTACTAAAGGGCGGGGGGTCTTTAGTACCAGTTGGAGCCACCAACGGTACTAAAGGTGGTGGTCTTTAATGCGGGTTGGTGGCTCCAACGGTACTAAAGACCCCTTTAGTACCGGTTGGAGCCACCAACCGGTACTAAAGGTGGTGCTTGCCACCCGCAGTGCACAATGTTTAGTCCCACCTCGCTAGTTGAGAGGAGCTCAGACCGGTTTATAAGCCCGCCCATGCTACCGTGTCGAGCTCCTCTCTAAGCAGGCCTTTGTGGGCCTATTACAAGTCTTACGCCATGTGGGGACTCTTTGGGCGTGCAGGCCTGCATCCTGGCCCAACTAGAGATTGGGTTTCTAGTCGTATGCAGGCCGTGCCGCCCAGAGGCGGGCTGTTTTGCTTTATTTCAAAAATAAAAAAAAATCCTTACCAACCGGGACTAAAGTTCCCCCAGACCACGGCACGCCTCGTGTCACGTGGTCGGCCTTTGGTCCCGGTTCGTGTTGAACCGGTACTAAAG
Source organism: Aegilops bicornis (assembly GCA_021605145.1). Taxonomy (NCBI): domain Eukaryota; kingdom Viridiplantae; phylum Streptophyta; class Magnoliopsida; order Poales; family Poaceae; genus Aegilops; species Aegilops bicornis. Next base: position 787,545,895 of record CM038671.1, on the reverse strand, counting down.
GGGAGGGACCTTTAGTCCCCACTCTTTAGTGCCGGTTCAGGCTGACCGTACTAAAGGTCCTTACGAACCCGGTACTAAAAGTCGTTTTTCTACTAGTGACTGTCCCTCTCTCATTGTTATGCTTCTCCTAGATAGATCTTGGTTGTTCGTCTGAAAACTTTTGATTTTCATGCTTCGTTCCCCATCAATCCTAACTCAGGCCCGTTATGATTAGAGGAAAACATAATACCTTGTGTGCATTGGATGGAATATCCCAGGGAATTGCAAGTAAACCTCTCACAAAATTGGTGAAAGCACTCGTTTCCAGTGACACATTTCCGGCGGTACCTCACTAGGAGTTTACCTTCAATAATATGCCAAAGAGATAGGTGCAACAATGATATTGGACAACTAGGCACAACTTAGAGCTGAATGTCTTTCTTTACGTTTTTCGTTCCATACCTAGGTGAAACCACGATTCTGAACACATAAGGTCTATTATTATAAAAAACATAGCCATAGGTATTTGGTGTTTATGATTAAGGGTTCTTAAAAAATGATCTAGAGATGCACTGCTTCGGGATGTGCTTTTTTTTGCATCAAAACATATTTTTGCATAACATAATTGGTTGAGAGATGCTTGTTCTTATTGTAATGGAGAAAACTCTAGTGTCCTCCCATTGAGTTAATTCAACTGAGAGTGGAATTGATTGCATACCAGTGTGGGGTTTATATAGGCTAGGAGTTCTTAACAAATAACAAAGACTACTATAGGAGTGGTATGTAAACAACTAAACCGTATTTGTTTCACCTGCTGCCTATTTACATACCACCGTATGTCCGAGAAACAAAGACATGTTTAATAGGTCTGACTGAGAAATGATTTACACATGCGGTTCGAGACGAGCAATTCATGCCAAAATAACTCAGGCAGCATATCTATTGAAGACTACAGACGGAATAGTATCATCGCAAGTTTACTATATGTTAGAACTGCTATGGAATAGTTCCCCGTCAGTCCCACCCGGCAACCACTAGTGTGAGTTCATGTTTAAGAAGCCAGTCTTCCTTTTGGAACCTCATGTGATAACCTTGTGCTAAGTTTCATAATTTGGACTTGCTCCTCCTCTAGTAACGCCTTAGTCCCCTACACTCCTCTTGTGCTTGCTATTATTCATACGTTTATGCGTGCTCTTCATTTAGCCCGTCGTCGCCACAATGCCTTCGGTTTGTGTTATCTTCACCCGCCCCACACGAGGATGGTGTGATGTCGCTACCATGAACGAAGCATACAGACGGCACCGACTTCGTCTTACCCATTTCTGGGCTCCCGTCAAGCAACAGGTGCACCAAATGTCATAATAAGTTATGTGCATTTATGGGTTAGATCATGTATTGTTGGGTAGGGTTTGCCAGTTTTAGCTCACAACACATACAATTTTTATTGATTATTAAAATTTGTTTTTCTTTGGAAACGTAGAGTGGAAAAATATATTATTTACTTCAATTCCATGTTCAGCTGAATCAAAGATATTTATTACATACAAGGGACTAAAAAGAACCTAAGTGTTGTTGGTAGATACAAGCATCTCACTCAGGAAATGCGCAATGAATTTGTTAGGCTAAAAGAGGACTAAAGAGTTCAAAGCAAACAATGAAAAAGCCATGGTCAACGTGGCCAAGAACATTCACCACTATAGATATGGTAGCTAGCTCAAGCTATGCGGCGAGGACGATTGAGTGAACCGTGCAGGAGTAGCGGGAAATGCTAAGTCTTGCAGCCACCTCAATCATGCGACAAAAGGGCAGCGACCTGCATTTTGCTGAGATAACTCACTAATGGTCTAGAAAATGGTGCTTGGCAAGGAGGAAGGAAGGTAGCGTGTCTTCTAATGCCACCTCATTCGGGAATTCCACAACATTACAAGTGTTCAACCAAATAGTAAGGCCTCTTTTACCTCCTTTGTTTTTCATTTATATATAAATTTAAATTGAAAGATGAATTATTAATATCATTTGTGTGGCTGTATTTGGTTGACCTATGTAACCAGTCCGATGTTGGAATTCTCGCCGAGGAGGGAGCATAATACCATACGTCCATAGATAGCCTGGATCATGGGGGCACATGCGGGAGAAGGTCTTAATATTACTTGGAAGATAGGATTCCATATAATCAACACTGGCATGGGAGGAGCAGGATGGTACATGGTTCATAAAACCATATTATTCTTATAGGTTCTAGTACATACACAAATTGATTATAATGCTATATGCATTCCTTTCCAATCTAAGTGACGTTATGGGACGACGAGTGATAACACGGATCTATGCAAACAATATTGACTGAAAAAAAATAACCATACATCACTCTAAATTAAAATTGCCAGGCTTTGTGCACAGTAGCCTCAGATATACTTGTTTATTAACTGATCTAGCAGAAACTCCGTAGAAATGTTATTATAGGAAGGTGCACTGCGCACCTTGGACTAACTTAGATTCATGATATGGTATCTCACTTCTAATATTCATATGTTAGACAGCCTAGAGGTTAGCGAAAATCATATAACCTGGTATATGTATTTTGTGCGCATTGTATGAAAGCAAATATGGTTCTATCAGCCGATGAGATTGTATGTGTTTATATCAGATGCTTGTTCCCATGGAAAGGTCTTGATAATGAACTTGATATATTGAAGAACTAAATTATTTGTTGCATTGCTAAGGGATAATATGTCCATATTGACTGAAATACATGACCCTGTGAACTAATGTGCTGAAGACTCAAGAAGGTATCACAACTTTTGGCTTGCAAGGCCGAATGAATGGGAGTACTAACATTAGCCTGCATGCCTCGTGGTTGAGCTGCGTGTGAGTATGCTCCTTTTATGCAATTTCCGGTGATACTAGTGTTAATGAGAGTCTGATGTTGGAGCTGAGCTAATAGAACTTTTGAATATATCCATGTACTACCTATTATATGCTTATGTTACCTTTTAAACTAATTGCATCATTTTAAATACAAGTTTACTTCTAGCTTATGTACCTAGATTTAGCTTAGATATATATGTCAAGACAATACACTTCACGTGTAGTTGTTCAGCTTATGCTAGAAGAACTGCATATTTGTTTTATAATTTTCTCATGCTCTTTTCGGTGAATATAATTGTATTCCTTAACACTAGTATAAGCTGAACAAATAAAAAAGATCCAATCAATACAACAACGTACTACTGTGTAAAAAATACTGGTCCATTTATTAAAGCCAGCGACATAATGTCCGTGTGTAACTGTCGAGCTTACATAATAGCACATAAGAAAAATCATCAAAAAAGGCATATTCCTCCATGAGGTTCAGATTGCTCTGATGCGAAGCACCAAGATACATATCGCAGTGTGTAGCTGGACTACTAGTAGTACTAGACAAACTGCTATTATTCATCTCATGAATATTTCATAGGTTATATGAAACCTCTTGGGAGCTTCTCAGGCACATAGTGGAATGGTTTTCCAAGCGTCAAAGCCCTTGCCCTAGTATTAGCAGCCTTCCTTCGTCTTCTAGGTTTACTTGCACCTGCTTTACAAATATTGGGTTAGTTGAAGCTAGTAATATAATGTTCTAGAATAAGGAAACACTTCAATTAAACAAAATAATTAAAATTTAGTATCACAATATAAAATAATGGAATTGGTAAAGTGTGTGTCTATATGAGGTAAATATCTAGAGTTGCAATACAAAATTACAGGAATGTGTGAACTCAAGCAATCAAAGTTGTATATATAGTTGGGGTTCATACCACTTGCCTGACCACTGGGATCATTCTTCTTCTGCATAACATAAACAAATGAAAATGCGTGAAGACAGATCTTCAAAAATAAATATTAAACAATACATGTACAAATAGAGAAAATTGCATGGGTTGCACGAAGGAAACAAAATTAATTCCCTTTCAAAGGTAGGAAAACCACATAATCTTTGCTTTAGAATGACAACGGAGTAGCTTGAATGGAAGAAGGAAAGGAACAAGGGCATCCGTCATTATTTGCGAAGGCTGTATATATATGCATACTTGTTGTCTTGAGCTTTTGCATACATCCATCTATACTTTAAATGCTGGTTTACTGTAAAACGTACAGTCGATGTATAGGGCACATGAATGTGTACCCTACTTGACAAACTTCAATGCCCAATACTAAGAGAAGATAATTGTACATAGTGTTACATTTCTACTGTAAATTTTTGGAGAAAGTACAATACATGGTTACCTTCTTTTGTAGTTTTTCTCCTTTAAACACCTGGTTCATCTGTTTGCCATCCAGGAAGAAACGGACACCACCGGGTGCTGAGCGAAATGTTTTGTGATATCTCTGATGGATGTACTTCTGCAAGAAAAATATAATTTTGAGACATTAAGGTACAAGTCATTCATAAACCATGTGCAACTAGAATAGCAGGATCAAGCTAAAAACATGTTCTTTTACTTTTGTTCTTCTATGTGCGTGTGCACGTGTATCTGAATGAAAATAAAAATAGCTAAGAAACACAATATTTTTAGGACAGAACACAAACCGCGAGACACATAAGTATGGCCATGTTGCCAACAAAACACTCTGGAAAGATAAGCGATCTAGCAAAACTGAAGGTACTAGATAGCTAATCCAAAGTATAGTGGCATGTACCGCATTCATAATGTAATAGTAAGTATATGTATAAATATCTACAAATTATTCAGTGTTAATTTGACGAGTATCATCACAAAGTATTCACTGGACATATGGATGTAATATAACACAACATCTATAAACTATACGAGAGAGTGGTCAGGATACAATTAAAAATAAAAAGAGGAAAAATATGCATATGATGGAAATGTAACTTTCTTGCTATTATATTTATTAGTGCAGTTAAAATGGGTTGATTCAGTTTGATAAAATAGAAGAAGCCATTTGTCTAGATGAAGCTACAATTTACTGTTGAGGTAACACCGTAATTTAGTACCAAAAAGAAATTACACTATGTACTTACTTTTGTTTGGTCGTGTGTATGTACTTAAGAAATTACAGTATGTACATACATTTTATTGGCTGAGATTGATTTGTGGCTGAAATGGATCATCTAGGTTTATATCACATGAGGATTTTTGTACAAGGATATTTGCAGTTAAAATGGATCATCTAAGTATTCTATGTGGATAGGCACAACCACACTAAACGAGAGAACCTTCTGATAAATGCCGTATATAATACTGTATGAGCATATATGCAGACAGTTTCTTTTAGCAAGGAAATTAAAACTTTTACCAGAAAAACACCACGTCCAGTAGATGACTTTTATATTCTCGATTCAAGCACAGAATGGATCAATAGATGATTATCGTATATAAAACTGTATGAGCATCTATGGCAGTGGTAGTGACATAACGAGAGGGACGGGATCGCTGGCCGGCACCCTTGCGTGGGTGGCTAGCACGAGGGCGAGCCGCCCTGATAAAAATACGGCCCTGAGCGACGCGTCCATGGAAACAGATCTTCAAAAAAGAAAAAAACAGATCTCGCCTGCCTACCTATGTGAATTCTATGACCATAGTCGTACCTTGCAGGTGAGGTATACATACTACACCCTATAGCAGCTATGTACTTTTCCAGGATCAATCAAATTAATTCGCTATTCATGCCCAGATTTGGATTGGTGAACGACTTACCCAGTCTGTCCTGCCGTTTTCTCTTTTAGCAATACATTATGGAAATTAATGAGGGGCCAGCATGGCATAAGTTATTAGTATAAGAACATGATCTTACAACCGCAACACCCATGCAGGCACATTATTGGCTATAGATTTGCACTAATAAATGATAGCCAATCTCGAAATAATTAAATAAATGATATCCAAACTATTATAGGGCGCAACTAATGTTTCGTTAGAGCATCTCTAGCAGATCTATTTTCAATAAAAAATGACATCTCTAGCAGATCCCACAAAACCACGCCTCCATAAAATCTCGCCATTTTACCGATTGATCCTTTTTGCGGCCCAATCCGTTCCACTAAAATTAGCCCGTGCACGGGTGTCCCCCAAACCGACATTGCCAACTCTATATCTCTGGCTTCGTGTCCCTTTTACCGAGCATAAACCCTATCCCTGCAGCACATTCCCACTGTGCCGCCGCTACCACACCCGAACTCCGCCAGAAAATCCCGCCTTGAACCTACCGTTTTCTCCTCCTCCATGGCTGGTGATGCTCGCTGGCATGGCGGGTCGACGACACGCAAGCTCGCCTGCACGACGTAGAGGCCAACAGCTACAACCAGCCGACGATCGAGCCATCGTCGTCCAGCACGTAAGGGCGCGCGACCGTAGCCGCCTCTCCCGCAGCGGCAGGCAGTTCCCTCTGGCCGGCTTCAACAAACTCCACGACGCTCTTTTCCCGCACACCCTTGAGGTGCCAGGAGGTGGATGCGGAGCTCCTCGCCGTGGAGCGTGAGGTGGCAGCCGGAGAAGAAGGCGCCACCGCAAACCAGGATCATGCCTATGCCCAGCCGAGCCGCATGTCCGCGGAGAAGTTCTACCTCGGCATCGATGATTGAGCTAGCCTCTGCTGGGTTTAATTTGTAGGACGAACGAACGCAGGTTGTGTGATGAACTTTGTATTATCTTTGTAGTGCTAACTGCTTTATATTTGCAGTACGAATTAGACTGGATCTGTTCTGCCAGGACCTTGGCGTTCCCACAAAATTATACCCTAAAGTGATTTTGCAGAACCGAATTATACCTGATCTGCTACAAATGCTCTTATCCAAAGGCATGTGCCTGATGGGTAGCCTAGGCCTCCTTCTGAAAGTCTTATATTGTAATTACAACTTTACTAACATGTATTTTTAGCATATGTAAACATGTCAGCTCAACTAGGGGTGGGCATAAAAACCGATGAACCGAATTCAAAATCGAAATTGTAACAAAAAAACCCAGAAATTTCAGATTTAATCACTAGCAAAGAAAAATTCGGTTTCTACTTTTAGTAACCAAAATAGATTCAGTCCCATGTACACACCCACGATTACACTGAATGTATGGGTTGATTATAAGCCCCATGTACACACCCACGATTCGCACGTCCCTAATGCTATGTTCTTTTAGGGAACGTGGGAGCAACTAACGTAGGAGCCCTCCTTCAGGAGCCTCCCAACGGTCACTCAGGTTGGGCTGAGAGCGTGCCACTTGTCGCGCTCTCCGTCACGTGTCGTGCTCTGGATGCTTCCATCGGTTTTCTTTTTATATTGTCCGCACGCGTTTTCGGTTTTTTAGATGGTGTTTTCTGGGTTTTTTTGGCTTTTCACCAGTCTTTCTTAACTTTTGGACCAATTTGTTTCTTAAAAATGCATGAAAAACAGATTTCTTTTTGCATCAGGGAGAGGTACGAATTTGCTTCCCGAGACGCCGAGGCTTGGATTTGCTTTCGCAAGAGGGATGGATTTTCTTATGTGAGCCGGTTGTGCATTTCATAAAAGAAGGCATTTTGTTCCTTCCGCGAGAGGCACAACCGTACCTCTCAGAAATTAAAAAGAAAACGTGTTTTTTTCCTTCTACGAGAGGCGTGGGTTTGTTTCCCTGAGAGGCCCGGATTTGCTTCTGCGCTGGGCCTCTCGGAATCGAAAAAACACGTTTTCATTTTTTCCTTCCGTGAGAGCCACGGGTTTGCTTCCGCGAGAGGCACTGATTTTCTTCCACGAGAAGCACAACCATGGCTCCCGGTTCGGTTTTTCAGTCCGGTTTTTTTCATGAAAAAAAGTTCGTTAAAACCTATCAACATGATCTAATTTTGAAGATCGCGACGTGAGGAATCCAATGATGAAAATGGTTTGAGATTTGGATGTACGGTTTAAGAGATAAAATGTTTTAAATAAACGAATCTATGAAAAAAGGGAAAACTTTCATATTGCAACAAGTGAGCACATGCAGCGCGACACTTGTCATAAAATGAGGAGGTGGGAATGACCTTATCAAAATTTGCTCCTTAATTAGATTTTTTTAGAAACAGCTGTAACTTTATTCATACTCATAACAATTACAGGTACATTGATTTGGACCCAAGATCCAAGAAAATACAAAGTAACTCATGTGGCTAAGAATTACAATGAAATCTCTTGAAAACATCTTCTTCATGGCATCAATCTCTTCTCAAGAAACACTGCAAAGACTGGTACTAAAGGGGGTCTTTAGTACCAGTTGGAGCCACCAACCGGTACTAAAGGTGGTGGTCTTTACTACAGGTTGGTGGCTCCAACCGGTACGAAAGACCCCCCCCCGCCCCCTTTAGTACCGGTTGGAGCCACCCACCGGGACTAAAGGGGGTGCACTGCCACCCAGGTGCACAATGTTTAGTCCCACCTCGCTAGTTGAGAGGAGCTCGCACGGTTTATAAGCCCCGCCCGTGGCTACCGTGTCGAGCTCCTCTCTAAGCAGGCCTTGTGGGCCTATTACAAGTCTTCTGCCATGTGGGGACTCTTTGGGCGTGCAGGCCTGCATCCTGGCCCAACTAGAGATTGGGTTTCTAGTCGTATGCAGGCCGTGCCGGCCCAAAAGATGCGGCTGTTTTTGCTTTATTTCAAAAATAAAAATAAAAAAATACTTACCAACCGGGACTAAAGGTCCCCCAGACCACGGCACCCTCGTGCCACGTGGTCGGCCTTTGGTCCCGGTTCGTGTTGAACCGGTACTAAAGGGTAGGGACCTTTAGTCCCCACTCTTTAGTGCCGATTCCAGAACCGGTAATAAAGGTCCTTACGAACCGGTACTAAAAGTCGTTTTTCTACTAGTGACTATCCCCTCTCTCATTGTTATGCTTCTCCTAGATAGATCTTGGTTGTTCGTATTTAAAACTTTTTGATTTTCATGCTTCGTTTCCCCATCAATCCTAACTCAGGCCCGTTATGATTAGAGGAAAACATAATACCTTGTGTGCATTAGATGGAATATCCCAGGGAATTGCAAGTAAACCTCTCATAAAATTGGTGAAAGCACTGCTTCCAGTGACACATTTCGGCGGTACCTCACTAGGAGTTTACCTTCAATAATATGCCAAAGAGATAGGTGCAACAATGATATTGGACAACTAGGCACAACTTAGAGCTGAATGTCTTTCTTTACGTTTTTCGTTCCATACCTAGGTAAAACCATGATTCTGAACACATAAGGTCTATGATTATAAAAAACATAGCCATAGGTATTTGGTGTTTATGATTAAGGGTTCTTAAAAAATGATCTAGAGATGCACTGCTTCGGGATGTGCTTTTTTTTGCATCAACACATATTTTTACATAACATAATTGGTTGAGAGATGCTTGTTCTTATTGTAATGGAGAAAACTCTAGTGTCCTCCCATTGAGTTAATTCAACTGAGAGTGGAATTGATTGCATACCAGTGTGGGGTTTATATAGGCTAGGAGTTCTTAACAAATAACAAAGACTACTATAGGAGTGGTATGTAAACAACTAAACCGTATTTGTTTCACCTGCTGCCTATTTACATACCACCGTATGTCCGAGAAACAAAGACATGTTTAATAGGTCTGACCGAGAAATGATTTACACATGCGGTTCGAGCCGAGCAATGCATGCCAAAATAACTCAGGCAGCATATCTATTGAAGACTACAGACGGAATAGTATCATCGCAGTTTACTATATGTTAGAACTGCTATGGAATAGTTCCCCGCCAGTCCCACTCGGCAACCACTAGTGTGAGTTCATGTTTAAGAAGCCAGTCTTCCTTTTGGAACCTCATGTGATAACCTTGTGCTAAGTTTCATAATTTGGACTTGCTCCTCCTGTAGTAACGCCTTAGTCCCCTGCACTCCTCTTGTGCTTGCTATTATTCATACGTTTTGCGTGCTCTTCATTTAGCCCGTCATTCGCCACAATGCCTTCGGTTTGTGTTATCTTCACCCCGCACCACACAAGGATGGTGTGATGTCGCTACCATGAACGAAGCCGCCCTGACGGCACCGACTTCGTCTTACCCATTTCTGGGCTCCCATCAAGCAACAGGTGCACCAAATGTCATAATAAGTTATGTGCATTTATGGGTTAGATCCTGTATTGTTGGGTAGGGTTTGCCAGTTTTAGCTCACAACACATACAATTTTTATTGATTATTAAAATTTGTTTTTCTTTGGAAACGTAGAGTGGAAAAATATTTTATTTACTTCAATTCCACGTTCAGCTGAATCAAAGATATTTATTACATACAAGGGACTAAAAAGAACCTAAGTGTTGTTGGTAGATACAAGCATCTCACTCAGGAAATGTGCAATGAATTTGTTAGGCTAAAAGAGGACTAAAGAGTTCAAAGCAAACAATGAAAAAGCCATGGTCAACGTGGCCAAGAACATTCATCACTATAGATATGGTAGCTAGCTCTAGCTATGCGGTGAGGACGGTTGAGTGAACCGTGCAGGAGTAGCGGGAAATGCTAAATGGGCAGCCACCTCAACTGCGACAAAAGGGCAGCGACCTGCATTTTGCTGAGATAACTCACTAATGGTCTAGAAAATGGTGCTTGGCAAGGAGGAAGGAAGGTAGCGTGTCTTCTAATGCCACCTCATTCGGGAATTCCACAACATTACAAGTGTTCAACCAAATAGTAAGGCCTCTTTTACCTCCTTTGTTTTTCATTTATATATAAATTTAAATTGAAAGATGAATTATTAATATCATTTGTGTGGCTGTTGACCTATGTAACCAGTCCGATGTTGGAATTCTCGTCGACGGGAGGGAGCATAATACCCGCCACGTCCTAGATAGCCTGGATCATGGGGGCACATGCGGGAGAAGGTCTTAATATTACTTGGAAGATAGGATTCCATATAATCAACACTGGCATGGGAGGAGCAGGATGGTACATGGTTCATAAAACCATATTATTCTTATAGGTTCTAGTACATACACAAATTGATTATAATGCTATATGCATTCCTTTCCAATCTAAGTGACGTTATGGGACGATTTAGTGATAACACGGATCTGTGCAAACAATATTGACTGAAAAAATAACCATACATCACTCTATATTAAAATTGCCAGGCTTTGTGCACGGTAGCCTCGGATATACTTGTTTATTAACTGATCTAGCAGAAACTCCGTAGAAATGTTATTATAGGAAGGTGCACTCGCACCTTGGACTAACTTAGATTCATGATATGGTATCTCACATCTAATATTCATATGTTAGACAGCCTAGAGGTTAGCGAAAATCATATAACCTGGTATATGTATTTTGTGCGCATTGTATGAAAGCAAATATGGTTCTATCAGCCGATGAGATTGTATGTGTTTATATAAGATGCTTGTTCCCATGGAAAGGTCTTGATAATGAACTTGATATATTGAAGAACTAAATTATTTGCTGCATTGCTAAGGGATAATATGTCCATATTGACTGAAATACATGATCCTGTGAACTAATGTGCTGAAGACTCAAGAAGGTATCACAACTTTTGGCTTGCAAGGCCGAATGAATGGGAGTACTAACATTAGCCTGCATGCCTCGTGGTTGAGCTGCGTGTGAGTATGCTCCTTTTATGCAATTTCCGTGATACTAGTGTTAATGAGAGTCTGATGTTGGAGCTGAGCTAATAGAACTTTTGAATATATCCATGTACTACCTGTTATATGCTTATGTTACCTTTTAAACTAATTGCATCACTTTAAATACAAGTTTACTTCTAGCTTATGTACCTAGATTTAGCTTAGATATATATGTCAAGACAATACACTTCACGTGTAGTTGTTCAGCTTATGCTAGAAGAACTGCATATTTGTTTTATAATTTTCTCATGCTCTTTTCGGTGAATATAATTGTATTCCTTAACACTAGTATAAGCTGAACAAATAAAAAAAGATCCAATCAATACAACAACGTACTACTGTGTAAAAAATACTGGTCCATTTATTAAAGCCAGCGACATAATGTCCGGTGTGTAACTGTCGAGCTTACATAATAGCACATAAGAAAAATCATCAAAAAAGGCATATTCCTCCATGAGGTTCAGATTGCTCTGATGCGAAGCACCAAGATACATATCGCAGTGTGTAGCTGGACTACTAGTAGTACTACACAAACTGCTATTATTCATCTCATGAATATTTCATAGGTTATATGAAACCTACTGGGAGCTTCTCGGGCACATAGTGGAATGGTTTTCCAAGCGTCAAAGCCCTTGCCCTAGTATCAGCAGCCTTCCTTCGTCTTCTAGGTTTACTTGCACCTGCTTTACAAATATTGGGTTACTTGAAGCTAGTAATATAATGTTCTAGAATAAGGAAACACTTCAATTAAACAAAATAATTAAAAATTTAGTATCACAATATAAAATAATGGAATTGGTAAAGTGTGTGTCTATATGAGGTAAATATCTAGAGTTGCAATACAAAATTACAGGAGTGTGTGAACTCAAGCAATCAAAGTTGTATATATAGTTGGGGTTCATACCACTTGCATGACCACTGGGATCATTCTTCTTCTGCATAACATAAACAAATGAAAATGCGTGAAGACAGATCTTCAAAACTAAAATATTAAACAATACATGTACAAATAGAGAAAATTGCATGGGTTGCATGAAGGAAACAAAATTAATTCCCTTTCAAAGGTAGGAAAACCACATAATCTTTACTTTAGATTGACAACGGAGTAGCTTGAATGGAAGAAGGAAAGGAACAAGGGCATCCGTCATTATTTGCGAAGGCTGTATATATATGCATACTTGTTGTCTTGAGCTTTTGCATACATCCATCTATACTTTAAATGCTGGTTTACTGTAAAACGTACAGTCGATGTATAGGGCACATGAATGTGTACCGTACTTGACAAACTTCAATGCCCAATACTAAGAGAAGATAATTGTACATAGTGTTACATTTCTACTGTAAATTTTTGGAGAAAGTACAATACATGGTTACCTTCTTTTGTAGTTTTTCTCCTTTAAACACCTGGTTCATCTGTTTGCCATCCAGGAAGAAACGGACACCGGGTGCTGAGCGAAATGTTTTGTGATATCTCTGATGGATGTACTTCTGCAAGAAAAATATAATTTTGAGACATTAAGGTACAAGTCATTCATAAACCATGTGCAACTAGAATAGCAGGATCAAGCTAAAAACATGTTCTTTTACTTTTGTTCTTCTATGTGCGTAATGCGCGTGTATCTGAAATGAAAATAAAAATAGCTAAGAAACACAATATTTCTAGGACAGAACACAAACCGCGAGACACATAAGTATGGCCATGTTGCCAACAAAACACTCTGGAAAGATAAGCGATCTAGCAAAACTGAAGGTACTAGATAGCTAATCCAAAGTATAGTGGCATGTACAGCATTCATAATGTAATAGTAAGTATATGTATAAATATCTACAAATTATTCAGTGTTAATTTGACGAATATCATCACAAAGTATTCACTGGACATATGGATGTAATATAACACAACATCTATAAACTACACGAGAGAGTGGTCAGGATACAATTAAAAATAAAAAGAGGAAAAATATGCATATGATGGAAATGTAACTTTCTTGCTATTATATTTATTAGTGCAGTTAAAATGGGTTGATTCAGTTTGATAAAATAGAAGAAGCCATTTGTCCAGATGAAGCTACAATTTACTGTTGAGGTAACACCGTAATTTAGTACCAAAAAGAAATTACACTATGTACTTATTTTTGTTTGGTCGTGTGTATGTACTTAAGAAATTACAGTATGTACATACATTTTATTGGCTGAGATCGATTTGTGGCTGAAATGGATCATCTAGGTTTATTTCACATGAGGATTTTTGCACAAGGATATTTGCAGTTAAAATGGATCATCTAAGTATTCTATGTGGATAGGCACAACCACACTAAACGAGAGAACCTTCTGATAAATGCCGTATATAATACTGTATGAGCATATATGCAGACAGTTTCTTTTAGCAAGGAAATTGAAACAAAATGGATCAATAGATGATTACCGTATATAATACTGTATGAGCATCTATGGCAGAGGAAGTGACATAACGAGAGGGACGGGATCGCTGGCCGGCACCCTTGCCTGGGTGGCTAGCACCAGGGCGCGCCGCCCAGAGAAAAATACGGCCGTGAGCGACGCGTCCATGGAAACAGATCTTCAAAAAAGAAAAAACAGATCTCGCCTGCCTACCTATGTGAATTCTATGACCACAGTCGTACCTTGCAGGTGAGGTATACATACTACACCCTATAGCAGCTATGTACTTTTCCAGGATCAATCAAATTAATTCGCTATTCATGCCCAGATTTGGATTGGTGAACGACTTACCCAGTCTGTCCTGCCGTTTTCTCTTTTATTGACGAGGACCTTCCAGTCCCCTTCCTTGAATAATTTGAGCTCCTTCAGCCAAGCCGGAACATCAACCTCCTTCCATTTCATTTTTCTGGGCTTTGCCAGGTTATTGGACAAGTACTTGCCCGTTGCTTCGTCCTTTGTGTTCTTGGACGAGTTAGTTAGTGATTCGTAATCCCCTCCCATCTCCAAATGAATCACCCCTGGAGGGGCTTTCATTGAGGGGATCTTCGACCCGCTGGTTCTCTCAGATTGGGTGCTTGACCCTACGGAGTTGACCATTCTGTATTTTGTTGTTTGGGCTGTGGCTATATGAGTCTCCTTTGCTCTACTCGAACATATATAGTCAAAGGTTGAGGCAAAAAGTAGCAATACATTATGGAAATTAATGAGGGGCCAGCCTGGCATAAGTTATTAGTATAAGAACATGATCTTACAACCGCAACACCCATGCAGGCACATTATTGGCTATAGATTTGCACTAATAAATGATAGCCAATCTCGAAATAATTAAATAAATGACATCCAAACTATTATAGGGCGCAACTAATGTTTCGTTAGAGCATCTCTAGCAGATCTATTTTCAATAAAAAAAGCGCATCTCTAGCAGATCCCACAAAACCACGCCTCACGCAAAATCCCGGCCATTTTACCGGATTGATCCTTTTTGCGGCCCAATCCGTTCCACTAAAATTAGCCCGTACGGGTGTCCCGCAAACCGACATTGCCAACTCTATATCTCTGGCTTCGTGTCCCTTTTACCGAACATAAACCCTATCCCTGCAGCACATTCCCACTGTGCCGCTACCACACCCGAACTCCGCCGTAAAATCCCGCCTTGAACCTGCCGTTTTTTCTCCTCCTCCATGGCTGGTGATGCTCGCTGGCATGGCGGGTCGACGACACGCAAGCTCGCCCGGTACGACGCAGAGGCCAACATCTACAACCAGCCGACGATCGAGCCATCGTCGTCCAGAAAAGCGTGAGGCGACCGTAGCCGCCTCTCCCGCAGCGGCAGGCAGTTCCCTCTGGCCGGCTTGAACAAACTCCACGACGCTCTTTTCCCGCACACCCTTGAGGTGCCAGGAGGTGGATGCGGAGCTCCTCGCCGTGGAGCGTGAGGTGGCAGCCGGAGAAGAAGGCGCCACCGCAAACCAGGATCATGCCTATGCCCAGCCGAGCCGCATGTCCGCTGGAGAAGTTCTACCTCGGCATCGATGGTTGAGCTAGCCTCTGCTGGGTTTAATTTGTAGGACGAACGAACGCAGGTTGTGTGATGAACTTTGTATTATCTTTGTAGTGCTAACTGCTTTATATTTGCAGTACGAATTAGACTGGATCTGTTCTGCCAGGACCTTCGCGTTCCCACAAAATTATACCCTAAAGTGATTTTGCAGAACCGAATTATACCTGATCTGCTACAAATGCTCTTATCCAAAGGCATGTGCCTGATGGGTAGCCTAGGCCTCCTTCTGAAAGTCTTATATTGTAATTACAACTTTACTAACATGTATTTTTAGCATATGTAAACATGTCAGCTCAACTAGGTGGGCATAAAAACCGATGAACCGAATTCAAAACCGAAATTGTAACAAAAAACCCAGAAATTTCAGATTTAATCACTAGCAAAGAAAAATTCGGTTTCTACTTTTAGTAACCAAAATAGATTCAGTCCCATGTACACACCCACGATTACACCGAATGTATGGGTTGATTATAAGCCCCATGTACACACCCACGATTCGCACGTCCCTAATGCTATGTTCTTTTAGGGAACGTGGGAGCAACTAACGTAGGAGCCCTCCTTCAGGAGCCTCCCAACGGTCACTCAGGTTGGGCTGAGAGCGTGCCACTTGTCGCGCTCTCCATCACGTGTCGTGCTCTGGATGCTCCCATCGGTTTTCTTTTTATATTGTCCGCACGCTGCGTTTTCGGTTTTTAGATGGTGTTTTCTGGGTTTTGGCTTTTCACCAGTCTTTCTTAACTTTTGGACCAATTTGTTTCTTAAAAAATGCGTGAAAAACAGATTTCTTTTTGCATCAGGGAGAGGTACGAATTTGCTTCCCCGAGACGCGAGAGGCTTGGATTTGCTTTCGCAAGAGGGATGGATTTTCTTATGTGAGCCGGTTGTGCATTTCATAAAAGAAGGCGTTTTGTTCCTTCCACGAGAGGCACAGCCGTACCTCTCAGAAATTAAAAAGAAAACGTGTTTTTTTCCTTCTACGAGAGGCGTGGGTTTGCTTCCCTGAGAGGCCCGGATTTGCTTCTGCGCTGGGCCTCTTGGAATCGAAAAAACACGTTTTCATTTTTTCCTTCCGTGAGAGCCACGGGTTTGCTTCCGCGAGAGGCACCGATTTTCTTCCACGAGAAGCACAACCATGGCTCCCGGTTCGGTTTTTCAGTCCGGTTTTTTTTCATGAAAAAAAGTTCGTTAAAACCTATCAACATGATCTAATTTTGAAGATCGCGACGTGAGGAATCCAATGATGAAAATGGTTTGAGATTTGGATGTACGGTTTAAGAGATAAAATGTTTTAAATAAACGAATCTATGAAAAAAGGGAAAACTTTCATATTGCAACAAGTGAGCACATGCAGCGCGACACTTGTCGTAAAATGAGGAGGTGGGAGTGACCTTTTCAAAATTTGCTCCTTAATTAGATTTTTTTTAGAAACAGCTGTAACTTTATTCATACTCATAACAATTACAGGTACATTGATTTGGACCCAAGATCCAAGAAAATACAAAGTAACTCATGTGGCTAAGAATTACAATGAAATCTCTTGAAAACATCTTCTTCATGGCATCAATCTCTGCTCGAAGAAACACTGCAAAGACTTTGGTAAAGAGGCTGCAATTGGATTTTAGCAACTATGTTGTCACTCTTTCACCCGCACAAACATTATCGATAATGGGTTTTGAAAGCATATTTGGTCACCCATTTTAAAAGATGGGAAGCCTTGATCGATGAACGTACTTAGGTCGGGGATGATCCCCTAGAAGTGTAGGCTGTCGAATAAAATCTTAGTTTGATCTTTTCTGTTCGAGTGTTTTCTTAGTGAACATCTATTGATGTAATCGTGTTTGAGATATATAGTTTGAGTTTTGTTTCTTTACACTACTAGGAAAAGCCTTATCAAGAGTAATCGGATTTTTGCTATTAGTAGCGGGCAGGCGCGCTACTGCTCTGGCGCTTCTAACTATTTTTTAGCAGTAGTGCTTGTTTAGGCCAGCGCCACTGGTATGTTCAGAATCTGAGTAGCGCGCCCCTGGAAAGCGCTACTGGTAAATGAGCGTTGCTGGTAATATTTTGGCCCGCGCCACTGCTAAAATTTATGTTTTTTTTTATATTTTGGCGTTGTACATGTTTAAACAGATATATCTTTGAATAGCATATTCATTACCACTAGTCATCACCACCAAACAATGTTCGTCAATGAGACATCATATAACAAGTTGGTCACTAGTCATAATCACAACTCCTCCTCCTACTCATCAACTCTAACACATTGTAGCACATAATATCAAATTCTACCTATGACCTACTCCTCTCATAGGACCTACTCTGCCCTCTCTTAGGTAAAATATCATAAAACTAAATTATTTGTTAAATTGCTAAGGGATAATATGTCCATATTGACGGAAATACATGATCCTGTGAACTATTGTGCTGAAGACTCAAGCAGGTATCACAACTTTTGGCTTGCAAGGATCGAATGAATGGAAAAAATAAACCAATTATCCTTCTGATTTGATTAGACTCTGAAATTAAAATGTCACAACTGTGTGAAACCGAGCAACTTGGTACATAGCTTTGCAGCTATAAAAGTAGATTTATTTTTATGTCCATGGCACATATAAGCTCCCACAAAGATTGTCATGTTAGGAGATAATTGGCTAAATAACAATTTACAGTGGTAGGTTAGATTTCCTCTTAGATCGGATCATGAAGAGTACAACTACATCAACCGCTTTATGTATGCTTCCGCTTTAGGTCTCACGAGGGTATTTAGACACACTCACTAGTAGAAAAAGGTCTAATGTGAAACTCATTAGTCCCGGTTTGCAATTGAACCGACACTAATGTGACCTTTAGTGCGGTTCCAACGGCCAAATGACGGCGCTCATTAGTACCGGTTCGTGGCGCGAACCGGTACTAAAGAGGTGGTGGCCTTTAGTATGCAGGTTGGTGGCTCCAACTGGTACTAAAGGGGTCTTTAGTACCAGTTGGAGCCACCAACCGGTACTAAAAGGTGGTGGTCTTTATATGCGGGTTGGTGGCTCCAACCGGTACTAAACCCCCCCTTTAGTACCGTTGGAGCCACCAACCGGGTACTAAAGGTGGTGCTTCTGCCACCCAGATGCACAATGTTTAGTCCCACCTCGCTAGTTGAGAGGAGCTCGCACGGTTTATAAGCCCCGCTGCTACCGTGTCGAGCTCCTCTCTAAGAAGGCCTTTGTGGGCCTATTACAAGTCTTCGCCATGTGGGGACTCTTTGGGCGTGCATCCTGCATCCTGGCCCAACTAGAGATTGGGTTTCTAGTCGTATGCAGGCCGTGCGGCCGCCCAAAAAGAAGCTGTTTTTGCTTTATTTCAAAAATAAAAATAAAAATAATCCTTACCAACCGGGACTAAAGTCCCCCCAGACCACGGCGCGCCTCGTGTCACGTGGTCGGCCTTTGGTCCCGGTTTGTGTTGAACCGGTACTAAAGGGGAGGGACCTTTAGTCCCCATTCTTTAGTGCCGGTTCCAGAACCGTTACTAAAGGTCCTTACGAACCGGTACTAAAAGTCGTTTTTCTACTAGTGACTGTCCCCTCTCTCATTGTTATGCTTCTCCTAGATAGATCTTGGTTGTTCAGATGCGAAACTTTTGATTTTCATGCTTCGTTCCCCATCAATCCTAACACATGCCCGTTATGATTAGAGGAAAACATAATATCTTGTGTGCATTAGATGGAATATCCCAGTGAATTGCAAGTAAACCTCTCACAAAATTGGTGAAAGCACTCGTTTCCAGTGACACATTT
Source organism: Aegilops bicornis (assembly GCA_021605145.1). NCBI lineage: Eukaryota > Viridiplantae > Streptophyta > Magnoliopsida > Poales > Poaceae > Aegilops > Aegilops bicornis. Next base: position 787,526,530 of record CM038671.1, on the reverse strand, counting down.
CCGGCGGTACCTCACTAGGAGTTTACTGTCAATAACTATTTTTTAGCAGTAGTGCTTGTTTAGGCCAGCGCTACTGGTATGTTCAGATACGAGTAGCGTGCCTCTGGAAAGTGCTACTGGTAAATGAGCGCTGCTGGTAATATTTTGGCCCACGCCACTGCTAAAATTTATGTTTTTTTTCTTCGTATTTTGGCGTTGTACATGTTTAAACAGATATATCTTTAAATAGCATATTCATTACCACTAGTCATCACCACCAAACAATGTTCTTCAATGAGACATCATATAACAAGTTGGTCACTAGTCATAATCACAACTCCTCCTCCTACTCATCAACTCTAACACATTGTAGCACATAATAACAAATTCTACCTATGACCTACTCCTCTCATAGGACCTACTCTGCCCTCTCTTAGGTAAAATATCATAAAATAAATTATTTGTTAAATTGCTAAGGGATAATATGTCCATATTGACGGAAATACATGATCCTGTGAACTATTGTGCTGAAGACTCAAGCAGGTATCACAACTTTTGGCTTGCAAGGCTCGAATGAATGGAAAAATAAAACAATTATCCTTCTGATTTGATTAGACTCTGAAATTAAAATGTCACAACTGTGTGAAACCGAACGCTTGGTACATAGCTTTGTAGCTATAAAAGTAGATTTATTTTTATGTCCATGGCACATATAAGCTCCCACAAAGATTGTCATGTTAGGAGATAATTGGCTAAATAACAATTTACAGTGGTAGGTTATGATTTCCTCTTAGATCGGATCATGAAGAGTACAACTACATCAACCGCGTTATGTATGCTTCCGCTTTCGGTCTACGAGGGTATTTAGACACACTCACTAGTAGAAAAAGGGTCTAATGTGAAACTCATTAGTCTGGGTTTGCAATTGAACCGACACTAATGTGACCATTAGTGCCGGTTCCAACGGCCAAAGGCGGGCGGCTCATTAGTACCGGTTCGTGGCGCGAACCGGTACTAAAGAGGTGGTGGCCTTTAGTAATGCACGTTGGTGGCTCCAACTGGTACTAAAAGGCGAAGTCTTTAGTACCAGTTGGAGCCACCCAACGGTACTAAAGGTGGTGGTCTTTAGTACGGGTTGGTGGCTCCAACCGTACTAAAGACCCCCTCACTGTACCGGTTGGAGCCACCAACCGGTACTAAAGGTGGTGCGCTACCACCCAAGTGCACAATGTTTAGTCCCACCTCGCTAGTTGAGAGGAGCTCAGACCGGTTTATAAGCCCCGCCCTGCTACCGTGTCGAGCTCCTCTCTAAGAAGGCCTTTGTGGGCCTATTACAAGTCTTCTGCCATGTGGGGACTACTGGGCCGTACGGGCCTGCATCCTGGCCCAACTAGAGATTGGGTTTCTAGTCGTATGCAGGCCGTGCCGGCCCAGTAGGCGGGCTGTTTTTGCTTTATTTCAAAAATAAAAATAAAAAAATCCTTACCAACCGGGACTAAAGGTCCCCCAGACCACGGCGCGCCTCGTGCCACGTGGTCGGCCTTTGGTCCCCGTTCGTGTTGAACCGGTACTAAAGGGGAGGGACCTTTAGTCCCCACTCTTTAGTGCCGGTTCTAGAACGGGTACTAAAGGTCCTTACGAACCGGTACTAAAAGTCGTTTTTCTACTAGTGACTGTCCCCTCTCTCATTGTTATGCTTCTCCTAGATAGATCTTGGTTGTTCGTACGAAAACTTTTGATTTTCATGCTTCGTTCCCCATCAATCCTAACTCAGGCCCGTTATGATTAGAGGAAAACATAATACCTTGTGTGCATTAGATGGAATATCCCAGGGAATTGCAAGTAAACCTCTCACAAAATTGGTGAAAGCACTCGTTTCCAGTGACACATTTCCGGCGGTACCTCACTAGGAGTTTACCTTCAATAATATGCCAAAGAGATAGGTGCAACAATGATATTGGACAACTAGGCACAACTTAGAGCTGAATGTCTTTCTTTACGTTTTTAGATTTCCATACCTAGGTGAAACCACGATTCTGAACACATAATGTCTATTATTATAAAAACATAGCCATAGGTATTTGGTGTTTATGATTAAGGGTTCTTAAAAATGATCTAGAGATGCACTGCTTCGGATGTGCTTTTTTGCATCAACACATATTTTTACATAACATAATTGGTTGAGAGATGCTTGTTCTTATTGTAATGGAGAAAACTCTAGTGTCCTCCCATTGAGTTAATTCAACTGAGAGTGGAATTGATTGCATACCAGTGTGGGGTTTATATAGGCTAGGAGTTCTTAACAAATAACAAAGACTACTATAGGAGTGGTATGTAAACAACTAAACCGTATTTGTTTCACCTGCTGCCTATTTACATAACACCGTATGTCCGAGAAACAAAGACATGTTTAATAGGTCTGACTGAGAAATGATTTACACATGCGGTTCGAGCCGAGCAATGCATGCCAAAATAACTCAGGCAGCATATCTATTGAAGACTACAGACGGAATAGTATCATCGCAAGCGACTATATGTTAGAACTGCTATGGAATAGTTCCCGTCAGTCCACCCGGTAACCACTAGTGTGAGTTCATGTTTAAGAAGCCAGTCTTCCTTTTGGAACCTCATGTGATAACCTTGTGCTAAGTTTCATAATTTGGACTTGCTCCTCCTCTAGTAACGCCTTAGTCCCCTGCACTCCTCTTGTGCTTGCTATTATTCATACATTTTGCGTGCTCTTCATTTAGCCCGTCGTCGCCACAATGCCTTCGGTTTGTGTTATCTTCACCCCGCCCCACACGAGGATGGTGTGATGTCGCTACCATGAACGAAGCCGCCCTGACGGCACCGACTTCGTCTTACCCATTTCTGGCTCCCATCAAACAACAGGTGCACCAAATGTCATAATAAGTTATGTGCATTTATGGGTTAGATCATGTATTGTTGGGTAGGGTTTGCCAGTTTTAGCTCACAACACATACAATTTTTATTGATTATTAAAATTTGTTTTTCTTTGGAAACGAGAGTGGAAAAATATATTATTTACTTCAATTCCATGTTCAGCTGAATCAAAGATATTTATTACATACAAGGGACTAAAAGAACCTAAGTGTTGTTGATAGATACAAGCATCTCACTCAGGAAATGTGCAATGAATTTGTTAGGCTAAAAGAGGACTAAAGAGTTCAAAGCAAACAATGAAAAAGCCATGGTCAACGTGGCCAAGAACATTCACCACTATAGATATGGTAGCTAGCTCTAGTTATGCGGTGAGGACGGTTGAGTGAACCGTGCAGGAGTAGCGGGAAATGCTAAATGGGCAGCCACCTCAACTGCGACTAAAGGGCAGCGACATGCATTTTGCTGAGATAACTCACTAATGGTCTAGAAAATGGTGCTTGGCAAGGAGGAAGGAAGGTAGCGTGTCTTCTAATGACACCTCATTCGGGAATTCCACAACATTACAAGTGTTCAACCAAATAGTAAGGCCTCTTTTATCTCCTTTGTTTTCATTTATATATAAATTTAAATTGAAAGATGAATTATTAATATCATTTGTGTGGCTGTATTTGGTTGACCTATGTAACCAGTCCGATGTTGGAATTCTCGCCTACAGGAGGGAGCATAATACCCATACCACGCCCCTAGATAGCCTGGATCATGGGGGCACATGCGGAGAAGGTCTTAATATTACTTGGAAGATAGGATTCCATATAATCAACACTGGCATGTGAGGAGCAGGATGGTACATGGTTCATAAAACCATATTATTCTTATAGGTTCTAGTACATACACAAATTGATTATAATGCTATATGCATTCCTTTCCAATCTAAGTGACGTTATGGGACGCATTTAGTGATAACACGGATCTATGCAAACAATATTGACTGAAAAAAATAACCATACATCACTCTATATTAAAATTGCCAGGCTTTGTGCACAGTAGCCTCAGATATACTTGTTTATTAACTGATCTAGCAGAAACTCCGTAGAAATGTTATTATAGGAAGGTGCACTTGCACCTTGGACTAACTTAGATTCATGATATGGTATCTCACATCTAATATTCATATGTTAGACAGCCTAGAGGTTAGCGAAAATCATATAACCTGGTATATGTATTTTGTGCGCATTGTATGAAAGCAAATATGGTTCTATCAGCCGATGAGATTGTATGTGTTTATATAAGATGCTTGTTCCCATGGAAAGGTCTTGATAATGAACTTGATATATTGAAGAACTAAATTATTTGTTGCATTGCTAAGGGATAATATGTCCATATTGACTGAAATACATGATCCTGTGAACTAATGTGCTGAAGACTCAAGAAGGTATCACAACTTTTGGCTTGCAAGGCCGAATGAATGGGAGTACTAACATTAGCCTGCATGCCTCGTGGTTGAGCTGTGTGTGAGTATGCTCCCTTTTTATGCAATTTCCGGTGATACTAGTGTTAATGAGAGTCTGATGTTGGAGCTGAGCTAATAGAACTTTTGAATATATCCATGTACTACCTGTTATATGCTTATGTTACCTTTTAAACTAATTGCATCACTTTAAATACAAGTTTACTTCTAGCTTATGTACCTAGATTTAGCTTAGATATATATGTCAAGACAATACACTTCACGTGTAGTTGTTCAGCTTATGCTAGAAGAACTGCATATTTACTTTATAATTTTCTCATGCTCTTTTCGGTGAATATAATTGTATTCCTTAACACTGGTATAAGCTGAACAAATAAAAAAAGATCCAATCAATACAACAACGTACTACTGTGTAAAAAATACTGGTCCAGTTATTAAAGCCAGCGACATAATGTCCTCGTGTAACTGTCGAGCTTACATAATAGCACATAAGAAAAACCATCAAAAAAGGCATATTCCTCCATGAGGTTCAGATTGCTCTGATGCGAAGCACCAAGATACATATCGCAGTGTGTAGCTGGACTACTAGTAGTACTAGACAAACTGCTATTATTCATCTCATGAATATTCCATAGGTTATATGAAACCCTCTGGGAGCATCTCAGGCACATAGTGGAATGGTTTACCAAGCGTCAAAGCCCTTGCACTAGTATCAGCAGCCTTCCTTCGTCTTCTAGGTTTACTTGCACCTGCTTTACAAATATTGGGTTAGTTGAAGCTAGTAATACAATGTTCTAGAATAAGGAAACACTTCAATTAAACAAAACAATTAAAAATTTAGTATCACAATATAAAATAATGGAATTGATAAAGTGTATGTCTATATGAGGTAAATATCTAGAGTTGCAATACAAAATTACAGGAATGTGTGAACTCAAGCAATCAAAGTTGTATATATAGTTGGGGTTCATACCACTTGCCTGACCACTGGGATCATTCTTCTTCTGCATAACATAAACAAAGGAAAATGCGTGAAGACAGAACTTCAAAACTAAAATATTAAACAATACATGTACAAATAGAGAAAATTGCATGGGTTGCATGAAGGAAACAAAATTAATTCCCTTTCAAAGGTAGGAAAACCACATAATCTTTACTTTAGATTGACAATGGAGTAGCTTGAATGGAAGAAGGAAAGGAACAAGGGCATCCGTCATTATTTCATGGAAGGCTGTATATATATGCATACTTGTTGTCTTGAGCTTTTGCATACATCCATCTATACTTTAAATGATGGTTTACTGTAAAACGTACAATCGATGTATAGGGCACATGAATGTGTACCCTACTTGACAAACTTCAATGCCCAATACTAAGAGAAGATAATTGTACATAGTGTTACATTTCTACTGTAAACTTTTGGAGAAAGTACAATACATGGTTACCTTCTTTTGTAGTTTTTCTCCTTTAAACACCTGGTTCATCTGTTTGCCATCCAGGAAGAAACGGACACCACCGGGTGCTGAGCGAAATGTTTTGTGATATCTCTGATGGATGTACTTCTGCAAGAAAAATATAATTTTGAGACATTAAGGTACAAGTCATTCATAAACCATGTGCAACTAGAATAGCAGGATCAAGCTAAAACATGTTCTTTTACTTTTGTTCTTCTATGTGCATGTGCTGCAGTATCTGAATGAAAATAAAAATAGCTAAGAAACACAATATTTCTAGGACAGAACACAACCCGCGAGACACATAAGTATGGCCATGTTGCCAACAAAACACTCTGGAAAGATAAGCGATCTAGCAAAACTGAAGGTACTAGATAGCTAATCCAAAGTATAGTGGCATGTACAGCATTCATAATGTAATAGTAAGTATATGTATAAATATCTACAAATTATTCAGTGTTAATTTGACGAGTATCATCACAAAGTATTCACTGGACATATGGATGTAATATAACACAACATCTATAAACTACGAGAGAGTGGTCAGGATACAATTAAAAATAAAAAGAGGAAAAATATGCATATGGTGGAAATGTAACTTTCTTGCTATTATATTTATTAGTGCAGTTAAAATGGGTTGATTCAGTTTGATAAAATAGAAGAAGCCATTTGTCCAGATGAAGCTACAATTTACTGTTGAGGTAACACCGTAATTTAGTACCAAAAAGAAATTACACTATGTACTTATTTTTGTTTGGTCGTGTGTATGTACTTAAGAAATTACAGTATATACATACATTTTAGTGGCTGAGATCGATTTGTGGCTGAAATGGATCATCTAGGTTTATATCACATAAGGATCTTTGCACAAGGATATTTGCAGTTAAAATGGATCATCTAAGTATTCTATGTTGATAGGCACAACCACACTAAACGAGAGAACCTTCTGATAAATGCCGTATATAATACTGTATGAGCATATATGCAGACAGTTTCTTTTAGCAAGGAAATTGAAACTTTTACCAGAAAAACACCACGTCCAGTAGATGACTTTTATATTCTCGATTCAAGCACAGAATGGATCAATAGATGATTACCGTATATAATACTGTATGAGCATCTATGGCAGAGGAAGTGACATAACGAGAGGGACGGGATCGCTGGCCGGCACCCTTGCCTGGGTGGCTAGCACCAGGGCGCCACTACCAGAGAAAAATACGGCCGTGAGCGACGCGTCCATGGAAACAGATCTTCAAAAAAGAAAAAACAGATCTCGCCTGCCTACCTATGTGAATTCTATGACCACAGTCGTACCTTGCAGGTGAGGTATACATACTACACCCTATAGCAGCTATGTACTTTTCCAGGATCAATCAAATTAATTCGCTATTCATGCCCAGATTTGGATTGGTGAACGACTTACCCAGTCTGTCCTGCCGTTTTCTCTTTTATTGACGAGGACCTTCCAGTCCCCTTCCTTGAATAATTTGAGCTCCTTCAGCCAAGCCGGAACATCAACCTCCTTCCATTTCATTTTTCTCGGCTTTGCCAGGTTATTGGACAAGTACTTGCCCGTTGCTTCGTCCTTTGTGTTCTTGGACGAGTTAGTTAGTGATTCGTAATCCCCTCCCATCTCCAAATGAATCACCCCTGGAGGGGCTTTCATTGAGGGATCTTCGACCCGCTGGTTCTCTCAGATTGGGTGCTTGACCCTACGGAGTTGACCATTCTGTATTTTGTTGTTTGGGCTGTGGCTATATGAGTCTCCTTTGCTCTACTCGAACATATATAGTCAAAGGTTGAGGCAAAAAGTAGCAATACATTATGGAAATTAATGAGGGGCCAGCCTGGCATAAGTTATTAGTATAAGAACATGATCTTACAACCGCAACACCCATGCAGGCACATTATTGGCTATAGATTTGCACTAATAAATGATAGCCAATCTCGAAATAATTAAATAAATGATATCCAAACTATTATAGGGCGCAACTAATGTTTCGTTAGAGCATCTCTAGCAGATCTATTTTCAATAAAAAAAGAGCATCTCTAGCAGATCCCACAAAACCACGCCTCCCGCAAAATCCCAGCCATTTTACCGGATTGATCCTTTTTGCGGCCCAATCCGTTCCACGAAAATTAGCCCGTACGGGTGTCCCGCAAACCGACATTGCCAACTCTATATCTCTGGCTTCGTGTCCCTTTTACGAGCATAAACCCTATCCCTGCAGCACATTCCCACTGTGTCGCCGCTACCACACCCGAACTCCGCCGTAAAATCCCGCCTTGAACTTGCCGTTTTTTCTCCTCCTCCATGGCTGGTGATGCTCGCTGGCATGGCGGGTCGACGACACGCAAGCTCGCCCGGTACGACGCAGAGGCCAACAGCTACAACCAGCCGACCGTCGAGCCATCGTCGTCCAAGTACGTAGGCGTGCGACCGTAGCCGTCTCTCCCGCAGCGGCGGGCAGTTCCCTCTGGCCAGCTTCAACAAACTCCACGACGCTCTTTTCCCGCACACCCTTGAGGTGCCAGGAGGTGGATGCGGAGCTCCTCGCCGTGGAGCGTGAGGTGGCAGCCGGAGAAGAAGGCGCCACCGCAAACCAGGATCATGCCTATGCCCAGCCGAGCCGCATGTCTGCGGAGAAGTTCTACCTCGGCATCTATGATTGAGCTAGCCTCTGCTGGGTTTAATTTGTAGGACGAACGAACGCAGGTTGTGTGATGAACTTTGTATTATCTTTGTAGTGCTAACTGCTTTATATTTGCAGTACGAATTATACTGGATCTGTTCTGCCAGGACCTTCGCGTTCCCACAAAATTATACCCTAAAGTGATTTTGCAGAACCGAATTATACCTGATCTGCTACAAATGCTCTTATCCAAAGGCATGTGCTGATGGGTAGCCTAGGCCTCCTTCTGAAAGTCTTATATTGTAATTACAATTTTACTAACATGTATTTTTAGCATATGTAAACATGTCAGCTCAACTAGGGGTGGGCATAAAAACCGATGAACCGAATTCAAAACCGAAATTGTAACAAAAAACCCAGAAATTTCAGATTTAATCACTAGCAAAGAAAAATTCGGTTTCTACTTTTAGTAACCAAAATAGATTCAGTCCCATGTACACACCCACGATTACACCGAATGTATGGGTTGATTATAAGCCCCATGTACACACCCACGATTCGCACGTCCCTAATGCTATGTTCTTTTAGGGAACGTGGGAGCAACTAACATCGGAGCCCTCCTTCAGGAGCCTCCCAACGGTCACTCAGGTTGGGCTGAGAGCGTGCCACTTGTCGCGCTCTTCGTCACGTGTCGTGCTCTGGATGCTCCCATCGGTTTTCTTTTTATATTGTCCGCACGCGTTTTCGGTTTTTTAGATGGTGTTTTCTGGGTTTTTTGGCTTTTCACCAGTCTTTCTTAACTTTTGGACCAATTTGTTTCTTAAAAAATGCGTGAAAAACAGATTTCTTTTTGCATCAGGGAGAGGTACTAATTTGCTTCCCCGAGACGCCAGAGGCTTGGATTTGCTTTCGCAAGAGGATGGATTTTCTTATGTGAGCCGGTTGTGCATTTCATAAAAGAAGGCGTTTTGTTCCTTCCGCGAGAGGCACAGCCGTACCTCTCAGAAATTAAAAAGAAAACGTGTTTTTTTCCTTCTACGAGAGGCGTGAGTTTGCTTCCCTGAGAGGCCCGGATTTGCTTCTGCGCTGGGCCTCTCGGAATCGAAAAAACACGTTTTCATTTTTTCCTTCCGTGAGAGCCACGGGTTTGCTTCCGCGAGAGGCACCGATTTTCTTCCACGAGAAGCACAACCATGGCTCCCGGTTCGGTTTTTCAGTCCGGTTTTTTCATGAAAAAGTTCGTTAAAACCTATCAACATGATCTAATTTTGAAGATCGCGACGTGAGGAATCCAATGATGAAAATGGTTTGAGATTTGGATGTACGGTTTAAGAGATAAAATGTTTTAAATAAACGAATCTATGAAAAAAGGGAAAACTTTCATATTGCAACAAGTGAGCACATGCAGCGCGACACTTGTCGTAAAATGAGGAGGTGGGAGTGACCTTTTCAAAATTTGCTCCTTAATTAGATTTTTTTTTAGAAACAGATGTAACTTTATTCATACTCATAGCAATTACAGGTACATTGATTTGGACCCAAGATCCAAGAAAATACAAAGTAACTCATGTGGCTAAGAATTACAATGAAATCTCTTGAAAACATCTTCTTCATGGCATCAATCTCTGTTCGAAGAAACACTGCAAAGACTTTGGTAAAGAGGCTGCAATTGGATTTTAGCAACTATGTTGTCACTCTTTCACCCGCACAAACATTATCGATAATGGGTTTTGAAAGCATATTTGGTCATCCATTTAAAAAGATGGGAAGCCTTGATCGATGAACGTACTTAGGTCGGGGATGATCCCCTAGAACTGTAGGCTGTCGAATAAAATCTTAGTTTGATCTTTTCTTTTCGAGTGTTTTCTTAGTGAACATCTATTGATGTAATCGTGTTTGAGATATATAGTTTGAGTTTTGTTTCTTTACACTACTAGGAAAACCCTTATCAGTAGCACTGGATTTTTTGCTATTAGTAGCGCGGGCAGGCTGCCATCGCTACGGGCGCTTCTAGCTACTTTTTAGCAGTAGTGCTTGTTTAGGCCAGCGCTACTGGTATGTTCAGATACGAGTAGCGTGCCTCTGGAAAGTGCTACTGGTAATATTTTGGCCCACACCACTCCTAAAATTTATGTTTTTTTTCGTATTTTGGCGTTGTACATGTTTAAACAGATATATCTTTGAATAGCATATTCATTACCACTAGTCATCACCACCAAAAAATGTTCGTCAATGAGACATCATATAACAAGTTGGTCACTGCTAGTCATAATCACAACTCCTCCTCCTACTCATCAACTCTAACACATTGTAGCACATAATATCAAATTCTACCTATGACCTACTCCTCTCATAGGACCTACTCTGCCCTCTCTTAGGTAAAATATCATAAAACTAAATTATTTGTTAAATTGCTAAGGGATAATATGTCCATATTGACGGAAATACATGATCCTGTGAACTATTGTGCTGAAGACTCAAGCAGGTATCACAACTTTTGGCTTGCAAGGCTCGAATGAATGGAAAAAATAAACCAATTAATCCTTCTGATTTGATTAGACTCTGAAATTAAAATGTCACAACTGTGTGAAACCGAACGCTTGGTACATAGCTTTGTAGCTATAAAAGTAGATTTATTTTTATGTCCATGGCACATATAAGCTCCCACAAAGATTGTCATGTTAGGAGATAATTGGCTAAATAACAATTTACAGTGGTAGGTTATGATTTCCTCTTAGATCGGATCATGAAGAGTACAACTACATCAACCGCTTTATGTATGCTTCCGCTTTCGGTCTACGAGGGTATTTAGACACACTCACTAGTAGAAAAAGGGTCTAATGTGAAACTCATTAGTCCCGGTTTGCAATTGAACCGACACTAATGTGACCTTTTAGTGCCGGGTTCCAACGGCCAAGCGGGCGGCGCTCATTAGTACCGGTTCGTGGCGCGAACCGGTACTAAAGAGGTGGTGGCCTTTAATGCAGGTTGGTGGCTCCAACTGGTACTAAAGGGGTGAAGTCTTTAGTACCAGTTGGAGCCACCAACGGTACTAAAGGTGGTGGTCTTTAAATGCAGGTTGGTGGCTCCAACCGGTACTGAAGACCCCTTTAGTACCGGTTGGAGCCACCAACCGGTACTAAAGGTGGTGCGCTGCCACCCGCAGTGCACAATGTTTAGTCCCACCTCGCTAGTTGAGAGGAGCTCGCACCGGTTTATAAGCCCCGCCGCGGCTACCGTGTCGAGCTCCTCTCTAAGAAGGCCTTTGTGGGCCGATTACAAGTCTTCTGCCATGTGGGGACTACTGGGCCGTACGGGCCTGCATCCTGGCCCAACTAGAGATTGTGTTTCTAGGCGTATGCAGGCCGTGCCGGCCCAGTAGGCGGGCTGTTTTTGCTTTATTTCAAAAATAAAAATAAAAATAATCCTTACCAACCGGGACTAAAGTTCCCTTAGACCACGTCGCGCCTCGTGTCACGTGGTCGGCCTTTGGTCCCGGTTCGTGTTGAACCGGTACTAAAGGGGAGGGACCATTAGTCCCCACTCTTTAGTGCCGGTTCCAGAACCGTTACTAAAGGTCCTTACGAACCGGTACTAAAAGTCGTTTTTCTACTAGTGATTGTCCCCTCTCTCATTGTTATGCTTCTCCTAGATAGATCTTGGTTGTTCGTACGAAAACTTTTGATTTTCATGCTTCGTTCCCCATCAATCCTAACACATGCCCGTTATGATTAGAGGAAAACATAATATCTTGTGTGGATTAGATGGAATATCCCAGTGAATTGCAAGTAAACCTCTCACAAAATTGGTGAAAGCACTGCTTCCAAAGTGACACATTTCGGCGGTACCTCACTAGGAGTTTACCGTCAATAATATGCCAAAGAGATAGGTGCAACAATGATATTGGACAACTAGGCACAACTTAGAGCTGAATGTCTTTCTTTTACGTTTTCGCTCCATACCTAGGTGAAACCATGATTCTGAACACATAAGGTCTATTATTATAAAAAACATAGCCATAGGTATTTGGTGTTTATGATTAAGGGTTCTTAAAAAATGATCTAGAGATGCACTGCTTCGGGATGTGCTTTTTTTTGCATCAACACATATTTTTACATAACATAATTGGTTGAGAGATGCTTGTTCTTATTGTAATGGAGAAAACTCTAGTGTCCTCCCATTGAGTTAATTCAACTGAGAGTGGAATTGATTGCATACCAGTGTGGGGTTTATATAGGCTAGGAGTTCTTAACAAATAACAAAGACTACTATAGGAGTGGTATGTAAACAACTAAACCGTATTTGTTTCACCTGCTGCCTATTTACATACCGCCGTATGTCCGAGAAACAAAGACATGTTTAATAGGTCTGACCGAGAAATGATTTACACATGCGGTTCGAGCCGAGCAATGCATGCCAAAATAACTCAGGCAGCATATCTATTGAAGACTACAGACGGAATAGTATCATCGCAAGCGACTATATGTTAGAACTGCTATGGAATAGTTCCCCGTCAGTCCCACTCGGCAACCACTAGTGTGAGTTCATGTTTAAGAAGCCAGTCTTCCTTTTGGAACCTCATGTGATAACCTTGTGCTAAGTTTCATAATTTGGACTTGCTCCTCCTGTAGTAACGCCTTAGTCCCCTGCACTCCTCTTGTGCTTGCTATTATTCATACGTTTTGCGTGCTCTTCATTTAGCCCGTCGTCGCCACAATGCCTTCGGTTTGTGTTATCTTCACCCCGCACCACACAAGGATGGTGTGATGTCGCTACCATGAACGAAGCCGCCCTGACGGCACCGACTTCGTCTTACCCATTTCTGGGCTCCCATCAAGCAACAGGTGCACCAAATGTCATAATAAGTTATGTGCATTTATGGGTTAGATCCTGTATTGTTGGGTAGGGTTTGCCAGTTTTAGCTCACAACACATACAATTTTTATTGATTATTAAAATTTGTTTTTCTTTGGAAACGAGAGTGGAAAAATATATTATTTACTTCAATTCCATGTTCAGCTGAATCAAAGATATTTATTACATACAAGGGACTAAAAAGAACCTAAGTGTTGTTGGTAGATACAAGCATCTCACTCAGGAAATGTGCAATGAATTTGTTAGGCTAAAAGAGGACTAAAGAGTTCAAACAATGAAAAAGCCATGGTCAACGTGGCCAAGAACATTCACCACTATAGATATGGTAGCTAGCTCTAGCTATGCGGTGAGGACGGTTGAGTGAACCGTGCAGGAGTAGCGGCAAATGCTAAATGGGACGCCACCTCAACTGCGACAAAAGGGCAGCGACCTGCATTTTGCTGAGATAACTCACTAATGGTCTAGAAAATGGTGCTTGGCAAGGAGGAAGGAAGGTAGCGTGTCTTCTAATGCCACCTCATTCGGGAATTCCACAACATTACAAGTGTTCAACCAAATAGTAAGGCCTCTTTTACCTCCTTTGTTTTTCATTTATATATAAATTTTAATTGGAAGATGAATTATTAATATCATTTGTGTGGCTGTATTTGGTTGACCTATGTAACCAGTCCGATGTTGAAATTCTCACCGACAGGAGGGAGCATAATACCCGCCCACGTCCCTAGATAGCCTGGATCATGGGGGCACATGCGGGAGAAGGTCTTAATATTACTTGGAAGATAGGATTCCATATAATCAACACTGGCATGGGAGGAGCAGGATGGTACATGGTTCATAAAACCATATTATTCTTATAGGTTCTAGTACATACACAAATTGATTATAATGCTATATGCATTCCTTTCCAATCTAAGTGACGTTATGGGACGACGAGTGATAACACGGATCTGTGCAGACAATATTGACTGAAAAAAATAACCATACATCACTCTATATTAAAATTGCCAGGCTTTGTGCATAGTAGCCTCAGATATACTTGTTTATTAACTGATCTAGCAGAAACTCCGTAGAAATGTTATTATAGGAAGGTGCACTACACCTTGGACTAACTTAGATTCATGATATGGTATCTCACATCTAATATTCATATGTTAGACAGCCTAGAGGTTAGCGAAAATCATATAACCTGGTATATGTATTTTGTGCGCATTGTATGAAAGCAAATATGGTTCTATCAGCCGATGAGATTGTATGTGTTTATATCAGATGCTTGTTCCCATGGAAAGGTCTTGATAATGAACTTGATATATTGAAGAACTAAATTATTTGTTGCATTGCTAAGGGATAATATGCCCATATTGACTGAAATACATGATCCTGTGAACTAATGTGCTGAAGACTCAAGAAGGTATCACAACTTTTGGCTTGCAAGGCCGAATGAATGGGAGTACTAACATTAGCCTGCATGCTTCGTGGTTGAGCTGCGTGTGAGTATGCTCCCTTTTTATGCAATTTCTGGTGATACTAGTGTTAATGAGAGTCTGATGTTGGAGCTGAGCTAATAGAACTTTTGAATATATCCATGTACTACCTGTTATATGCTTATGTTACCTTTTAAACTAATTGCATCACTTTAAATACAAGTTTACTTCTAGCTTATGTACCTAGATTTAGCTTAGATATATATGTCAAGACAATACACTTCACGTGTAGTTGTTCAGCTTATGCTAGAAGAACTGCATATTTATTTTATAATTTTCTCATGCTCTTTTCGGTGAATATAATTGTATTCCTTAACATTAGTATAAGCTGAACAAATAAAAAAAGATCCAATCAATACAACAACGTACTACTGTGTAAAAAATACTAGTCCATTTATTAAAGCCAGCAACATAATGTCCGGTGTGTAACTGTCGAGCTTACATAATAGCACATAAGAAAAATCATCAAAAAAGGCACATTCCTCCATGAGGTTCAGATTGCTCTGATGCGAAGCACCAAGATACATATCGCAGTGTGTAGCTGGACTACTAGTAGTACTAGACAAACTGCTATTATTCATCTCATGAATATTTCATAGGTTATATGAAACCTACTGGGAGCTTCTCGGGCACATAGTGGAATGGTTTTCCAAGCGTCAAAGCCCTTGCCCTAGTATCAGCAGCCTTCCTTCGTCTTCTAGGTTTACTTGCACCTGCTTTACAAATATTGGGTTAGTTGAAGCTAGTAATATAATGTTCTAGAATAAGGAAACACTTCAATTAAACAAAATAATTAAAAATTTAGTATCACAATATAAAATAATGGAATTGGTAAAGTGTGTGTCTATATGAGGTAAATATCTAGAGTTGCAATACAAAATTACAGGAATGTGTGAACTCAAGCAATCAAAGTTGTATATATAGTTGGGGTTCATACCACTTGCCTGACCACTGGGATCATTCTTCTTCTGCATAACATAAACGAATGAAAATGCGTGAAGACAGAACTTCAAAACTAAAATATTAAACAATACATGTACAAATAGAGAAAATTGCATGGGTTGCATGAAGGAAACAAAATTAATTCCCTTTCAAAGGTAGGAAAACCACATAATCTTTACTTTAGATTGACAGCGGAGTAGCTTGAATGGAAGAAGGAAAGGAACAAGGGCATCCGTCATTATTTGCGAAGGCTGTATATATATGCATACTTGTTGTCTTGAGATTTTGCATACATCCATCTATACTTTAAATGCTGGTTTACTGTAAAGCATTACAGTCGATGTATAGGGCACATGAATGTGTACCCTACTTGACAAACTTCAATGCCCAATACTAAGAGAAGATAATTGTACATAGTGTTACATTTCTACTGTAAATTTTTCGAGAAAGTACAATACATGGTTACCTTCTTTTGTAGTTTTTCTCCTTTAAACACCTGGTTCATCTGTTTGCCATCCAGGAAGAAAGCGGACACCGGTGCTGAGCGAAATGTTTTGTGATATCTCTGATGGATGTACTTCTGCAAGAAAAATATAATTTTGAGACATTAAGGTACAAGTCATTCATAAACCATGTGCAACTAGAATAGCAGGATCAAGCTAAAACATGTTCTTTTACTTTTGTTCTTCTATGTGCGTGTAAAGGCGTGTATCTGAATGAAAAAATAAAATAGCTAAGAAACACAATATTTCTAGGACAGAACACAAACCGCGAGACACATAAGTATGGCCATGTTGCCAACAAAACACTCTGGAAAGATAAACGATCTAGCAAAACTGAAGGTACTAGATAGCTAATCCAAAGTATAGTGGCATGTACAGCATTCATAATGTAATAGTAAGTATATGTATAAATATCTACAAATTATTCAGTGTTAATTTGATTTAGTATCATCACAAAGTATTCACTGGACATATGGATGTAATATAACACAACATCTATAAACTACACGAAAGAGTGGTCAGGATACAATTAAAAATAAAAAGTGGAAAAATATGCATATGATGGAAATGTAACTTTCTTGCTATTATGTTTATTAGTGCAGTTAAAATGGGTTGATTCAGTTTGATAAAATAGAAGAAGCCATTTGTCCAGATGAAGCTACAATTTACTGTTGAGGTAACACCGTAATTTAGTACCAAAAAGAAATTACACTATGTACTTATTTTTGTTTGGTCGTGTGTATGTACTTAAGAAATTACAGTATGTACATACATTTTATTGGCTGAGATCGATTTGTGGCTGAAATGGATCATCTAGGTTTATATCACATGAGGATTTTTGCACAAGGATATTTGCAGTTAAAATGGATCATCTAAGTATTCTATGTGGATAGGCACAACCACACTAAACGAGAGAACCTTCTGATAAATGCCGTATATAATACTGTATGAGCATATATGCAGACAGTTTCTTTTAGCAAGGAAATTGAAACTTTTACCAGAAAAACACCACGTCCAGTAGATGACTTTTATATTCTCGATTCAAGCACAGAATGGATCAATAGATGATTACCGTATATAATACTGTATGAGCATTTATGGCAGAGGAAGTGACATAACGAGAGGGACGGGATCGCTGGCCGGCACCCTTGCCTGGGTGGCTAGCACCAGGGCGCCGCCCAGAGAAAAATCTGCCGTGAGCGACGCGTCCATGGAAACAGATCTTCAAAAAAGAAAAACAGATCTCGCCTGCCTACCTATGTGAATTCTATGACCACAGTCGTACCTTGCAGGTGAGGTATACATACTACACCCTATAGCAGCTATGTACTTTTCCAGGATCAATCAAATTAATTCGCTATTCATGCCCAGATTTGGATTGGTGAACGACTTACCCAGTCTGTCCTGCCGTTTTCTCTTTTATTGACGAGGACCTTCCAGTCCCCTTCCTTGAATAATTTGAGCTCCTTCAGCCAAGCCGGAACATCAACCTCCTTCCATTTCATTTTTCTGGGCTTTGCCAGGTTATTGGACAAGTACTTGCCCGTTGCTTCGTCCTTTGTGTTCTTGGACGAGTTAGTTAGTGATTCGTAATCCCCTCCCATCTCCAAATGAATCACCCCTGGAGGGGCTTTCATTGAGGGATCTTCGACCCGCTGGTTCTCTCAGATTGGGTGCTTGACCCTACGGAGTTGACCATTCTGTATTTTGTTGTTTGGGCTGTGGCTATATGAGTCTCCTTTGCTCTACTCGAACATATATAGTCAAAGGTTGAGGCAAAAAGTAGCAATACATTATGGAAATTAATGAGGGGCCAGCCTGGCATAAGTTATTAGTATAAGAACATGATCTTACAACCGCAACACCCATGCAGGCACATTATTGGCTATAGATTTGCACTAATAAATGATAGCCAATCTCAAAATAATTAAATAAATGATATCCAAACTATTATAGGGCGCAACTAATGTTTCGTTAGAGCATCTCTAGCAGATCTATTTTCAATAAAAAAAGAGCATCTCTAGCAGATCCCACAAAACCACGCCTCCCGCAAAATCCCAGCCATTTTACCGGATTGATCCTTTTTGCGGCCCAATCCGTTCCACTAAAATTAGCCCGTACGGGTGGCCCGCAAACGGACATTGCCAACTCTATATCTCTGGCTTCGTGTCCCTTTTACCGAACGCAAACCCTATCCCTGCAGCACATTCCCACTGTGCCGCCGCTACCACACCCGAACTCCGCCGTAAAATCCCGCCTTGAACCTGCCGTTTTTTCTCCTCCTCCATGGCTGGTGATGCTCGCTGGCATGGCGGGTCGACGACACGCAAGCTCGCCCGGTACGACGCAGAGGCCAACAGCTACAACCAGCCGACGATCGAGCCATCGTCGTCCAAGTACGTAGGCGCGCGATCGTAGCCGCCTCTCCCGCAGCGGCAGGCAGTTGCCTCTGGCCGGCTTCAACAAACTCCACGACGCTCTTTTCCCGCACACCCTTGAGGTGCCAGGAGGTGGATGCGGAGCTCCTCGCCGTGGAGCGTGAGGTGGCAGCCGGAGAAGAAGGCGCCACCGCAAACCAGGATCATGCCTATGCCCTGCCGAGCCGCATGTCTGTGGAGAAGTTCTACCTCGGCATCGATGATTGAGCTAGCCTCTGCTGGGTTTAATTTGTAGGACGAACGAACGCAGGTTGTGTGATGAACTTTGTATTATCTTTGTAGTGCTAACTGGTTTATATTTGCTGTATGAATTATACTGGATCAGTTCTGCCAGGACCTTCGCGTTCCCACAAAATTATACCCTAAAGTGATTTTGCAGAACCGAATTATACCTGATCTGCTACAAATGCTCTTATCCAACGGCATGTGCCTCATGGGTAGCCTAGGCCTCTTTCTGAAAATCCTATATTGTAATTACAACTTTACTAACATGTATTTTTAGCATATGTAAACATGTCAGCTCAACTAGGGGTGGGCATAAAAACCGACGAACTGAATACAAAACCGATACTGTAACAAAAAAACAGAAATTTCAGATTTAATCACTAGCAAAGAATAATTCGGTTTCTACTTTTTTTAGTAACCAAAATGGATTCAGTCGGTTCGGTGTTAAAACAGTTACACCAGATGAAAACCGAACTGTATGGGTTGACTTTAAGCCCCACGTAAACAACCACGATTCCACGTCCCTAACGCTATGTTCTTTTAGGGAACGTGAGAGCAACTAACGACGGGCCTTTTCTCTCTCGTGCCCAACCGACGCAAGCGGCGCACCTTGGTAAGCGAGGGCCTCGAGCAGCATGCATGGATTTGCGACATCCACGGCGCGCTCGGGATCCCGGAGGCCCTTGAGTACATCAGCCTTTGGCGCAAACTCCAAGGCGTGACCCTTACCACCACACCCGACAAGATATCCTGGCGTTGGACGACAAACGGCATTTATTCGGCCAAATCTTGCTATCATGCTCTCTTCCACGGATCCACTACATCGCCCTTCTGGAAGCTTCTTTGGAGGAGGTGGGCCCCTCTCAACACCTAGTTTTTCCTCTGGCTTCCCTCTCTGGACAGGTGCTAGACGGCTGAGCGTCGTGCACGTCACGGCCTCACACTCGACACCGCTTGCATCCTATGTCACCAGGAGACAGAATCCATCGACCACCTCTTAGCAGGATGCGTTTTCGCCCGGGTCACCTGGCATGAAATCCTGGCCTGGTGCCGGCTCACCACTCCACCCATGGATGGCACGACGACCTTCTTCACTTGGTGGGCGTTTGCGTCCGCCACCTCGCCGAGCGGCCTACGCAAAGGGCTCAACTCCATCGTCACTCTGACCGCTTGCACTGGTGGAAAAAAGGCCTTTGGTCGCGGTTCGCAACTGCCATTAGTCGCGGTTGGGCAACCGCGACCAAATAAGCGCGACTAATGACCCCACCTTTAGTCGCGGCTGCTTAAGAACCGCGACTAACGGCCCGTCCACGTGGGCGCCAGCGGCCGTCAAGCGGAGGACCTTTAGTCGCGGTTCTTCCGCCAACCGCGACTAAAGGCCGCCACAGGTTTAGGGTTTTAGCCCCCCTAAACCTGTTTTCTGTTTAATTTGTATTGTTTTATTTCTTTTGTGCTTTATTTTAATTTTGAAGGAGTTTCATATATTCTACGGTACTACATATATGCATATGAATGTACAATTTCAAATAAATTTGAAATTAGAACCAAAAGAATTCAAGAGGAATATACAATATATATTCAATATCATCGGATGACCATATACAATTTTGAACAAGTTTCCATACATGATTTAATGCATATAAAGTTCTACGTCCTTGTAATAGTGTTCTCCTTTAGGATGGAGGACTTCCTGCTGAACCATCCAGCTAGTTCCTCTTGAAGTGGTCGGAAGCAAGCTTCGGACTAAGCATCATCCGGAGGTTATTCCTCCGAGCATTGGTATCACTCGGAACCCGCTCAGAGGTGTATCTCCGGATCATCTCACGCATATAGTATCCACATAGATTGGTCTCCGGTGGCTGAATATCCCCAGCATTCTTAGGCTTTGACCTTTTGAATTCTAGCTCTTTTTGAATTCACCGACCTTTGTATCTACGTAACCGTCTCCAAACCCTACGAGGCAAAGAAAATTAAATGAACAAGAGAGTTATTAGTTACTTGATATTAGGAAATGAACGAAATAGGCCGATCGATATAGAGCGCAAATGAATGAAAATAATTACTTCTGCAGCATTCTTCTCATGCCGTCCCAAAGCTTTGGATCCATATTCAGAGAGTCGTGGTCGAGACTTTCTGAGGTGTTAACTTTAATTACTAGCAGAATCCGGTGGAACCTGCGGACACGATACATGCACAAAGACGTCATGCATAACTCATCGATTAGCCGGCCACATACCATGCATGGAGTAAACAAAAGAGAATGTGCTCAAGACAGAAACACTCACCCAAAATGGTAAGGAAATAGAATATCACTTTTGAGTTCCTGCTTTGTAAGAAACTGCCACAGGTCTGCCTCCACGTCGGCGGGGTGACACTCCAACACATGTCCATTAACGATGTGTGGGTCAATGAACCCAACATCATGGATGTTCCTTACTCTACATTCCTTAATCTTCATTCTGCATGTATAATAGCGGACACAACAATATAGTTAGGACATATATATAGTGCAGGCAATATGAACGAGATGGGGTAGAAATTAATAAATCACTTACAGAACGTAGCAACTGGTGATAGATTTGTCGAGCTCGCGCAGATTGAAAAGCTGGAACAATTCACTCAGTTCAATTTGTACATAGTAATGTTTGAAGTGATGCTCATGTCTAACTTCCGCATAAATATATTCTTTGGCGTTTTTATTTTTTATGTAACCCTTGTACCATTTCAGCAGACCTTTCATTTGTGGAGGTAGATCCTTTTCCTCGCAGGCTCGACGAGAGGCCCATTCTTGACATATGTAATTACTACCTCCTTCACCGGGCGCCTCATCAAGGCCTAACAGTTCACGAAGAGTAATACCTAAGTTGGCCGCTTGTTCTCTGGCACTCGTTACAGTCAATCCCTGTGCTGCCGCAGCTTGTATGATCTCGGGGGCATCCGGACAGAAGGTTTCCACTATAAGCGGGGCAATCGATTGTTTACTTTGTTCCCCGAGCTGGGCAACTTGTTTCCCGCTTTTTTACTTTCGGCCTTCTCCCGCTCTTTGTTCTCCTTGAACATGAGTGCCTGCCTGCGAAGTTCACGTGCATAGTCGTTAGGCAGATTCTTCGCGGCTTGGGACGGTGTGCTCAAAAATGACTTAGCCCACTTCTTTTGCTCATCAGAAAATATTGGCTTGGGCTCGGGCTCTCTTTTCTTCTTGCAGTCCGCCTTCCATTTCTCCAAATCAGCAGCAGCGGCAGCGTCGACTTCCTCGGCACTACGTTCCCAAGGCCTTGTGGGGAGAGGCTTCATGATGGCTCCGGTACCTTTGTGGTCTTAGGTACATAAGGGTCCGGGTTAATAATCCAGACTGCTTCGCTTCTTTGCGAAGGTGGATTAGGCGGCGTCGATCACCCGCCGGACGAGGATCGGGGCGGCGGCTGATCACCCGCCGGACGTTGTGGGATCGGGGCGGCGTCGGCTGGCGTGACGGAGGTGTAGGTGAACCGCCACCACCACCACCACCACCACCACCGCCACCGCCACCACCACCACCGTAGGGGGTGGACTTGTTGTCCTTGGCGCCTCGCACAGAAACTTGATAAACTTCTTTTGCCATAGAATGAAATGGCGCTTGACATCTCCAAGTCTTTTCTCCCCTTCAGGTGTAGCAATGTCAATCTCCGTGTCCTCAAACCCTTGGACTATGTCCTCCACCGTGACACGAGCATAGCCATCTTGAATGGGGTTGTTGTGGTGGAGTGCTCCTGTAAACATGGTAAAGCACTGCCGATGGCTACCTTCATGGACATGTTCCCGATAGGATAATACATATGACATTCTTTCATCTCCTTTATATCGTCCACGGGTAGCGAGGAGGCTCGGTGCAGTAATTTCGACCACCGTGAGGCTCCGGTGCAGTAATTTCGACCACCGTGAGGCTCCGGTGCAGTAATTTCGATCGTCGGTGCATCTGCACCACCAGCGGTGGGGCCTCCGTGGAAGCCACGCTGCTTCTCCGCTGTCTGGCTTCCGAGATCCGCTGGATGATCTTAATGCTGCACCGAGCTGCATCTCTTTCGCTACTAGTACACTCATGGTTTTCTTCATCACATCCATTTCCGATGCCAACCGCGCCACAACATCTGATTCCCGATCCATCTTTCTCTTACGGCTTCAGAACCGTCACGGGTCATCGCTCGGGGAACCCTATTTTCCACGGAATGTGCCCCTTTGCCTCGTCACACGCCCTCCGTGTTCGGGATTCCCGAGGGCTTTTGTCGCCGTAGCTGCTCGTTCTCTCTTGAACTTGATCTTCCCCTGTTGAGCATCCTTCATTGCGTCAATAAGGGCTTGGGTGGGTTTAATTAATTTGCCCCGGTAAACACACTCCCTGTCTCCGGGTTCAGCGTTCCCCATGCCCGTACCACCAGCTTTTGGCCCTTGGGTCCCATCCCTCCGCACCTGGACGGATTCCTCGCGCCCTCAGCCTGCTCTCCATCTTCTCCAACCTAGGCACCCAAATGCGATACCCTCCTGGCCCCATAACATGATTGTACTCCTTCTTAGCCGCATTTTCCTTATTTTTTTCGATATTTGAATGAACTGCTCCGATTTCTTTTGCTTCACAAATTCTGGCCAATCATGTTTCAGTTTCTCATATTGTCCTTTGAAATCCGAAGTCTTGTTCTGCTTGACAAAGTCATGGGCTAGATTTTGCTTGAATTTCCGGAATGCGTCGGCCATCTTGTGAAGAGCGAACTGTTTGACTAGCCTCCTCCTCTCCTTGTTTTCCTCAATCTTGTTACCCTCCTCATCGAATTTGTTGTATTCCGGAGGTAGAACGAAATGTTCCATAAGCTTCTTGAAGCAATCTTTTTGTTCTCTTATCGACAAAAGTGAAACCATCAATTCGTGCCTTCTTTGGCTCATTCCACTCCTGGACGGTGATCGAGACGTTGTCTCTAACAATGGCTCCGCATTGGCTGACAAACTTGGTGGCGTTCTTGCGGGGCTCCAGCGGCCTGCTGGTTGCAATCGTCGACAACCTCGATGATGCATGTTTCTCCTTGTTTCATCGTCTTGGTTGCGCCACGCTTTGACGACGTACTCGATTGTTTCGACGATCCGGCCGAGGGATAAAATAAGAAAGAGAGTCGCGCGCGTTAGTACACACATATTTATTCAAATCAGTTAGTTTGTATCACCAGAGGCTCAATGTATATATATACCTCGGCGACGGAGGTGGTTGCTACTTCCATTTGAAGATCGTCGTTTATCGAAGTTTGTTCGGCATCATCTTGCTGACGGCGCCCTTCATCTTCACCGTCAAGGTTCAGATAAGAAGAGATATCATCTTCTTCTTCTCCGGTCAGCACATATAGAATATCGCCGTTTATGATGCCGAACATATGTGCTTCACCGTCCGGATCATAGTTGTCCATAATCGGGTCAGCTCTATCGTCCGCCATTATGTCAGTCCTGAAAACATGTAGTAAAACAAATTAATTAAGTGAAGAAGGGGGGCGGTGGCGGTGGCGGTGGCGAAAGGGCGGTGGCAAAAGAAGGGGGCGAGGAAGGAGTGGGAGAGGGTGTCGCGGTAGAGCGCGAGACGGGGCGGCAGACGACGGCGTCACGGAGAGGGAGGCGAGGACAACACACATGTATAACCCTCGCCGCCCCCTCTCGATCCCAAAAAAAACACCGCGCGCATCGCCGCCCCCCTCGCCGCCCCCTCTCCGTATATGCGCGGGGTATATTCTCTATGTCTCGCTTTCTATGAGATATGTAGGGACCTCATATTTAACGCGTAGAGAGCTGGGTGTCACGCATTTACTATGCCCATGATCAGAAAAATAGAACCACTAGCTCTTAGATGACAGACAAGAAATCTCTTAACCGTTTCTTATTCAACACATGCATATGAGTTTTCCTCATTGTCTCATTGTTCTTTTAAACTCTAGAATCATTTGCAAAAAGATTGTGTATCCATGAATTCAAAAATGTTCAGAGTTTTAAAATTTGTTTGTGGAATTGAAAATGTCCATGATAGAAAAATGGCACAAATTCATTTTAGATTTGAGTTTGCCCGCGGCGCCCCTCTCTCTCTCTCCACGATCTAGCTCGCTCTCTGTTGGCGCGCGCGGCAGTACCGAGGACGGCCGGCGTCGAGGGCGGGCGAGCGAGGCGGCGCTGCTGTGGGCGAGGAGGCCGGTCGGCGGCGTTGAGGGCGGGCGAAGCGAGGCGGCAAGACCGAGGTCAGCCGACGGCGCGCTGGTGGGCGAGGGCGACGGGCGGGCGGCGTCGAGGGCGAGGGCGACGGCGGGCGGCGTCGAGGGCGAGGGCGACGGCGGGCGGCGTCGAGGGCGCGGCAGAGACGAACACTGGTAGAGGCGAGAATCGGAATCGGAGAAGACGAGAATCGGAGCCTTGTATTTATAGCCCCCCCCCCTTTAGTCGCGGTTGGCGACGCGACCCGCGACTAAAGGTACCCTTTAGTCGCGGGTCGCCGGCCCAACCGCGACTAAAGTGGTTTTTATGGTTTTTATGCTCTCGCCCCACCTTTAGTCGCGGTTGGTCTGCCAACTGACTAAAGGCCGCCGCAGGTTTAGGGTTTTAGCCCCCCAAACCTGTTTTCTGTTTAATTTGTATTGTTTTCTTTTTAATTTGTATTGTTTTCTGTTTAATTTGTATTGTTTTATTTCTTTTGTGCTTTATTTTAATTTTGAAGGAGTTTCACATATTCTACGGTACTACATACATGCATATGAATGTACAATTTCAAACAAATTTGAAATTAGAACCAAAAAGAATTCAAGAGGAATATACAATATATATTCAATATCATCGGATGACCATATACAATTTTGAACAAGTTTCCATACATAATTTAATGCATATAAAGTTCTACGTCCTTTGTATCTACGAACCGTCTCCAAACCCTACGAGGCAAATACAAATAATATGTCAAAAATAAAACTAATTCAATTCAATATGTTAAAAATACAAATAATATATCAAAAATTCAGAAAAATAGAACTAATTCATTTCAAAATTCTAAAATACAAATAATATATCAAAAATTCAGAGAAGTTCTTCCCGGCCGCCTGTCTTCCCACAAGTTCTTCCCGGCCAGTCTTCCCGCCAGCTCTTTCCGCCTATGTCTTCCGCCATTTCTTCACGCCTCTATCTTCGCTACAGACGATGCTCCTTTTATAGGCACGGCGCCGCTTCTGCTTTGTCTTGTTCCTCCGACAGTAGGCGTCAGGCGCTACCCACGCGTCTGTCTAACCTTTAGTCCCGGTTGCACCAACCAGCCGGGACTAAAGGTTAGATGACCAGCTCGATTCCTCTTCTTCCCGCCATTTCTTCCCTGTCTTCCCGCCTCTTTCTTCCCCGCCACTTTTTTCCCGCCTCCTGTCTTCCCGCTCCCATTTTTCCCGCCATTTCTCACTACATATATGTAGCCCGGCTTGGCCAGCATTATCACATCTCTACAATCTCTCATCACTCTCTCATGGCTTCCACCGCACCCACTCTAACCTACCAGCAGGTGGAGGAGCTTTGCGCCTCGAACTACCCTTGTCCACTGGCTACCGCGTCCCCACCGGCTGGAGACTAAGCGCCCGGCGGCGTGCCGTCCCTCCGTCCCTCGGTACTGCGCCGGGCGGCCATCACGAACCACTACTACCTCGACCTCACGCCGGAGCAGCGGATGAATCCCGCCGGCATCCCGATAACCAGCATACTTGGGACGCCTTCTTCATCAATCGGCGTGAGAGGGCGCCGCCAGTATGAGGAGGACGGTCTGCCTCCAGGAACTTCCACGAGGCCGGCCGTCGGCTATGGTGGTATGGCGGACTCTGCAGAGCGTCATGGACTACATCACGGCGGCGATATCCCCCGCTGCGCTACCCTCGCTCGAGCCACGAAGCGCCGCCGACGACAGCGATGACAGCAGCGACGCATTTATCGGCGGCAACTTAGAAGGCGACATTTACCATAAAGACAACGACGACGGCGGCTATGAAGACTACGAGTATGCATATTATACGCCTAGGCAGGAGTATGACTAAATCACTCCAAATTTCATGTATCATCGGTGGTATCTCGAATCATTCAAAATGGACACCAAACACATCACGGGTAATATAATTCACATGATCCATTCAACAAAGTTTGGTACAATAAATTATTACACATCATTTCTTCCCTTGTGTCCCTGCTTTCTCACGATTGTGCCGTATCCATGGAGCATCCTCATCATTTAACTTAATGCTTGGGTCGGTGTTCACTTTGAAGGGCGGAATTTCAGCAAACATATTATAATCTTCCGACATGTCATCTTGTCCTCCACTCCCACGATGTTTCTTTTCCCTGAAAGGACAATGTGGCGCTTTGGATCATCGCATGATGTACTGATCGTTTTCTTATCTTTCCGTTTCCTCGGTTTGCTACTCATGTCCTTCACATAGAGAATCTGAGCGACATCTTTCGCTAGGACGAATGGTTCGTCAAGGTAACCAAGATTGTTGAAATCCACCATTGTTGAAATACACCAACTCGAAACTGACAAGACATTGGATCACATCGTTCTGTAACCGTGGTAGAACTTCTGGATTGATTACCTTCTGACAGATTGCATTGAGGAATGCACATAGCTTCACAATGGCTACTCGAACATTTTCCGGCAGGAGCCCCTCAAAGCAATCGGAAGCAATTGCGTCATAATCACGTGGCGATCGTGAGACTTCAGGTTTTGGAACTTTTTCTCCGCCATGTTTATTATTCCCTTTATATTGGACGAGAATCCAGACGGGACCTTCATACTGCTCGGGCATTCAAAAAGATGACCTTCTCTTCTTTGGTCGAGCGTAGCTGGCACGACCTTGAAACCATTCCGGATGCCGGTCATCGTGGTCTTTCAAACGTTGCTGGTCCTGCCGTGCTTCCTTTGTATCATTTGTCTTCCCATACACGCCCAAGAAGCTTAGGAGGTTCACGCAAATATTCTTCGTAACGTGCATCACGTCGATTGCAGAGCGGACATCTAGGACTTTCCAATATTCTAGCTCCCGAATATAGATTTCTTCTTCCACATGGCTGCGTGCCGTCAGCTCCCTTCGAACTGATTGTCCGCCAGACCCTTTCCAAAGATGACTTTCAAATCCTTGACCATATCAAATACCTCGGCACCAGTCGTTCCGCAGGCTTCGCCGGTGATCTGCCTTGCCGTTGTAATGCTTGCCTTTCTTTCTTCGGATGAATTTTGGAAGAAATCGACGATGCCCAAGGTACACGTTCTTCTTACAATTTGGCAAATGTACACTTTCAGTCTCATGTAAGCAGTGCGTGCATGCATTGTATCCCTTATTTGACAGTCCCGAAGGTTACTAAGAGCAGGCCAATCGTTGATGGTTACGAAAAGCAACGTCAGAGGTCAAATTCCTCTTGTTTGTGCTCATCCCACACACGGACACCACCCACAGCTGTAAAAGTTCATCAACTAATGGCCTTAGGTACACATCGATGTCGTTGGCGGGTTGCTTCGGACCTTGGATGAGCACTGGCATCATAATGAACTTCCGCTTCATGCACAACCAAGGAGGAAGGTTGTAGATGCATAGAGTCACGGGCCAGGTGCTATGGCTGGAGCTCTGCTCGCCAAAAGGATTCATGCCATCCGTTCTTAGAGCTAATCTTATGTTCCTTGCGTCGGTACCGCAAAATCTTTGAACCATCTCGTCGATCTTTCTCCATTGCGTTCCATCTGCGGTGTGTCTCAACTCCCCATCCGACTTACGGTCCTCTTTGTGCCATCGCAACAACTTGGCATGCTCTTTGTTCCTGAGCAGACGTTTCAACCGTGGTATTATAGGAGCATACCACATCACCTTGGCGGGAACCCTCTTCCTGGGTTTCGGCCCTCAACATCGTCACCAGGTCATCGCCTCTGATCTTATAACGCAATGCGGTGCATACCGGGCATTCATTCAAATTCTCGTATTCACCGCGGTAGAGGATGCGATCGTTGATGCATGCATGTATCTTCGTAACCTCTAAACCTAGAGGGCGTATAACCTTCTTTGCTTCAGACGCGTCTTGGCGGGCAACTCGTTATCCTTTGGAAACATATTCTTCAACATTTTCAGCAAGTTTTCAAATGCCGAGTCAGCTACACCTGCCTCTGCCTTCCATTTCAGCAAATCCGATTGTGCAGCCCAGCTTTTTCAGACCATCATCGCATCCGGGGTACAGCGCCTTTCTGTGATCCTCTAACATGCGATCCAAATTCTCCCTCTCCTTTTCAGTTTCGCAGCGTCTCCGTGCATCAGCAATGGTCCGACCAAGATCATCAACGGGATCATCACGTGCCTCTTCTTCACCTTCCCCTTCACCTTCAGCATCCTCCATGAAAGTATCACCGAAATGAGCAAGATAGCTTTCATCGATGAAATCATCCCCTTCTTCATCTTCTTTCATTATAACCCCTCTTTCTCCATGCTTGGTCCAACAATTATAGCTTGGCATGAAACCGTGCCAAAGCAGATGCATGTGAACATCTCTTGAGGAAGAGTAACACTTCTGATTCTTACAGATAACACATGGACAGATAACAAAACCCCCCCGCTTGTTCGCATTAGCCACTACGAGGAAATCTTTCAAACCCGTAGTGAACTCGCCGGAGAGTCGGTTACCGTACATCCATTGCCGATTCATCTGCATTATTATAATATAAAATATATAATTAACCATCATGCATTTGTTAAACTAACTAGCTACAAACAATATAAATTAAACAATGAACTACACACATGCATATTTTATCAATGACACATCAAAGGTTCATCAAGTTGCTAACCGCGATCGAGGATTGTGGCTCCAACACTTCATGTCATGTTTGTTTCATGCTCTTGGGGCATTTCATCAAACACCTTATGTGCATAAGAGGGACCAAAAGCAAACCTACACCCATTTGTGAAGAGAATGGCTCCAAATGGCTAAGTGTTGGCTGCTGGATGGGTATATATAGGGAGGGGCTTTAGTTGCGGTTGGCACAGCAAACCGTGACTAAAAAGGTGCCGAAAACCTTTAGTCGCGGTTGTCACGGCAAACCGCGACTAAAGACCTCACGTCGCCAGCTGGCCACCGAGCGCCACAGGCCCAGGCCTTTGGTCGCGGTTCACCTCGTAATCATGACTAAAGGTCCCATTAGTCGCGGTTCCTACAGCTTCGCGACT
Organism: Aegilops bicornis; assembly: GCA_021605145.1. Lineage (NCBI taxonomy): Eukaryota > Viridiplantae > Streptophyta > Magnoliopsida > Poales > Poaceae > Aegilops > Aegilops bicornis. The sequence continues at coordinate 787,496,407 of CM038671.1, read as the reverse complement.
TATGGGGCTGGACGGAAGCCTGTTTTTCCACCAGTGTTGGGCCATCTGGAAGCATCGCAACGCCGTCATCTTCGACGGCCTGCACCCCTCCACCGACGATCCGGTGCTCTCCATCCAGGATGACGCTCGCCTATGGGCTAAGGCCGGCGACAAGGGACTAGCCGCTATTATCCCTGTAACCTGATCACTTGTAGCGAGGCTGAGCATCCTCCTTCCCCTGCTCGCTGCATCCCTCCAGACCCCTTCTAGTGTACGCCTGCATGGATGCTACGTGTACCAACTTCACCCTCCCCCCCATCAATGAAATGATACGCTGCTAAGCGTATTCACCAAAAAAAAGGTCACTTGGGTTCGGCTGAGTGCGTGCCACTTGTCACGTTCTCGCCCGCGACGTGTTGCACTCTAGGTGTTCCCATCGGATTTTATTTTTATTTTTTTTTCACACGCGTTTTCTGCTTTTTAGATGGTGTTTTCCGGCTATTTTCGACTTTCGGCTTTTCACTGGTCTTTCTTAACTTTGCTGTGAGCTGGCTGTGCCTCACAGGAAACGAAAAGAAAATAAATTTCCTTTCGCGAGAGGCACGACTGTACCCCTCGGAAACAAAAAAAAGAGCACGTTTTTTCCTTCTGCGAGAGGCACGCACTTGCTTCTGCGCTATGCCTCTCGAAAACAGAAAAAAGATGTTTTTCTTTTTTTCTGTTCCGCGAGGGGCACGAGTTTGGTTTCGGGAGAGGCATGGATTTTTCTTCCGCGAGAGGCACAACAATTCCTCTCTAAAATGAAAAAAAACATTTTTTTCCTTCTACGCGAAAGGAAAAAAATGTGCTCCCGTTTCATTTTTTTGTCTGGTTTTTTCATGAAAAAAAGTTCTTTAAAACCTATCAACATGAAATATAATTTTGAAGATCTCGACACGAGAAATCCAACGCTAAGACTGGTTCGAGATTTGGACGCATGAATTAAGAGATAAAACACTTCGGATAAACGAATCTATGAAAAAAGGCAAAATTTTCAGATCGCAACAAGTGACTCACATGCAGAATGTGCTCCTTAATTAGATTTTTTTAGGAACACCTGTAAAGTTAGTCATACTCATAACAATTACAGGTATACTGATTTGGAAATAAAATCCAAGAAAATGCAAAGTAACTCATAAGACCAAGAATTACAATGAAATCACTTGAAAACACATTCTTCAGCGCGTCAATCTCCGCTCAAAGAAATACTTCAAAGGTAAAGAGGTCCAACAAAGAGAGAAGAAGCTCCTTTAGAAACAGAATTAACCTCAAAATTGGACTCCCCGATGCTCAAAGCAAAAACTAACACTATAACAGTTTGTAGTACTAAGTTCTATATCTTTTAAGATTGAAGCGTAAGATAATGCTGCTCCCTTTGTGCATCTCCAGCCATTTGCCCCCCCCCCCCCCAGTGCACCCACCGAATGCCTTTTGGCGTTTGTGCCGGTGGTCTTTTCGCCCTGGGGGCGATAGAGTTTCGAGTCGCGCCCCCAGGTTTCGGCCCTAGACGCCCAAAAAATCGAATTTGTCTTTCCCGCTATCAAAAAACGCCACAAATTCGGCTATCATCATGCCACAAATCGGCGATCATCATGCCACAGCTCGGCGATTAAACATACCCAAAAGTCTAGTGATCAGAAGGAAGGAATCATAGACATGGAACCCATCTAACAGCAGGCTCCTCTGCCGTGGTTTGTCCCACGGTACATGACTCCGTGTCGTGGGCTTCCTCGTGAAGTGCTCCAGCTGTAAAATAAAAGCAATACCTGGTTTGTCCCACCTCGCCCAGCTACGAGACGAGGGCAAAAGCTTTGGCTACATAAGAGCATCTCTAGCAGACCCCTTAAAACTGCAACCCGTATAAGTGTTTTTTCGGGTTGAGAAAAACGCATTTTCAGGGCCAATTTTTGCTGCGGCAGAACATACCTTGTATAATCAACCCGTAAAAAAGAATATTCTCTGAATATACCGAGCGGGTCCACAGCTGGCCTTTTTTTTCTGGTCGTCCTCTTCCTCGTGCCAATTTGAAATCGCGGACAGGAGGACGAAGAAGATGCGAGGTGGTCGCCGGCGGACAGGCAGGCGAGGAAGACGCGGGGCGGAGGCCAGAGCGGCGCGGCGGCGCAGACGGAGGTCAAGGCGGTCACGGTTGCGCGGGTGGTGGCCGGACTCCTTCATTCGCGGTAGCGAGCTAGCTAGACGTGCATCCATTCATCCAGAGCGAGCTAGCTAGCTAGCTAAGTTCGAATTGATTCGACTCAGCTAGCTAGCAAGCTAGCTCCTCCGTCGGGAGAGCCGCGGGCGGCTGGGGCGAACGGTGGGCTGGCGCAACGGATGGCCGGGCGGACGACCGGGTGCAATGGCCTGGGCGCACGGCTGGTGAGCGCGACGGCCGTGGCGGGCGAGAGGCGGCTGGGGATGGGCGGGCGGCGACCAGGGATGGACGGCGGGGAGCAAGCCATAAAGTTTCCGCTGGTAGTTGGACTCTCACCGACGGTCTTTCATGTATACAGGTCGTCCACGGGTCGTCTCCAAAATCCTTATTTTTACGCGTTCGGTCAGGATGTTTTCCGTGCCCCTTAAAAATTTTTACGGGTTGGGGTGGTTTACGGGTTCTCTTCTGTTCTTTTTTTCGCCTAAAACTGTAAACTGGGGGTTATTTCGCAGTTTCGTGCGTTTTGCGGGGGTCTGCTAGAGTTGCTCTAAGGAGACGGGCTGTGAGTGATCAAAGGTACGAGAACAAAGTAAGCTTTTTTTGATATAGCTTACCACTCTTGTCAAGTGGTACGAGAACAAAGTAAGCTAGTGTTTCGGTGTGCACCAATGAATCGTTTAACCGAGATCTTGGTTAGCATTTTTCACTTGTAGTATAACTTTTAGTTTTCTGTTAATCTAACTGAATTTTGAAAATAACCAAATAGGAGAAATCAAAATTTTGGTTACTACCAAACGCCCAGCCCTAAGCTCAACATATAACCATCCACTAAAAAGATCCACCTCTACATGTAACCATGCATGGGATAATTCACACCCGTTTTTATTTAGTTGTGCTATTTATATAAAATAACTATTTACAACTATCCCACTAGCATATTTTTCTCTTAGCATCATCCAAACATGTCACCTCAACATGCAGTCATGCATGGAAAAATGCCCACCTTCATAGTCAGACATGCTTGGGAAAAATCTCCAAGGCATTTTTATCTAATATTGCTATTTATATATAATGAATATTTTAGGACTATCCAAAAAATGATATGTATTTTCCATTTTACTTCCTGTATTATTAATATAAATATTCATGTTTCATACAACCAAATCTTATGGAAAATATTGTAACCTATTCTGGTAGCAACATTGGGTATCATCTAGGTCAAATTATTGATTTACCAAGTAATCAACGCATCGGTGACATGATCATTGATTAACACCACACAGGGTTAATCAACTTTGATGGCCAACTTTGAGATCTGTGCTATACAGACACATAACAATTGTTTACATAAATTGCGTGGGAGCCTCTCAAAGCAACATTATTAAGGGAAACAATAAATTGTGCCCGACCTATCCATCAAGCGCATTGGTTGGGTGCATCACTTCATCCATTTCACGCTCATTTGCTCACTGTCTCTCCATCGGCGCCCCCGTTCTTTCATTGGATCTCCCAATCCACCATGGAGACGATGTGCTGCTACTCCATTTCTCCACCATGCGAGTTTCTCCTCATCCACACAACCTTAGCCACCCAACTACCACCACTTTCTCTCTATTGTTTCCCTCGCCCAAGGAGCTAGGGAATGGGCTCGGGCTAGGTACACTAGTAGAAAAAGGGGCAATGGTTCAGGCCGGGTCAGCCCATTAGTCCCGGTTCAATCCAGAACCGGGACCCATGGGGTCATTGAACCCGGTTCGTGAGCCACGTGGGCCATTGATCCCGGTTCGTCTGGACCTTTTGGTCCTGGTTGGTGGGACGAACCGGTAGGGCCTCGCTCCTGGCCCACCACCATTGGTCCCGGTTGGTGGCTTGAACCGGGACCAATGGCTGCCCTTTAGTCCCGGTTCATGCCACCAACCGGGACCAATGAGGTGCCTATATATACCCCTCGCCCGCGGGCAGGGCACTTCACTGCTTTATTTTTCTGCCCGGCCGTTGGAGAGCTTTGTTGTGCTCTAGCTCACCTCCTATGCACACGAGGTGTTCGATGGAATGCCCGAGCCACACTACTTAACTTTCTCCTCTCCAAGCTCGACCTCCAAACTTCATTTTCCTCAATATTTTTCTAGGTTTAGCGGTCTGTCACGTCCCGTCTCTGTCTTCACCGCCGTCGATCGCCCGCGCCGATCTCATCGCCGGCACCACCGTGGTGAGCCTCTTGTTCTTATCTTCTTTCTGAAAGGAAAAATATTCTTACTTGTATGTTTAGATAGATACTTGTATTATTTTCTTACTTTTATTATTGCATCTTATATAGTGCGATGGTTTTGGTATCCGCCCTCGTCGGCCCTCGTCCTGTCTATGATTCGGATGTGGTATATATTATCTTTTCATAACTATTGGTTCATTTATTCTTTATGAAAAATATGCCGACCAACGTGACAAAGATTTTATTTATCTAGGAGGTTGTTGAACCGGAAATTCCAACTGACCCTATTGTCGAGAGGTTAAATTTAGTTGAAGAAGAAAACAATTTCTTGAAGGAAAAAAATAAAAAATTGAGGAGGAGAAGATGATATTGGAGTTGCATGTTGCGGATGTCGTCGACGATCACAAGATCAAGATGGATGCAATGCACTTGAAGATTAGAAAGATTAGAAAATATGCCATTCATACCGAGGCTTGGTATGATTATGCCGTTGGATCAATTGTTACCTTGGTTGCGATTATGATCAGATTTGTTTTCGCATTGAAATGTTTTACATAGTTTCAATGTATGGTTTAATTAATTTAGATGCTCTGCAGAGCTTTATGTTGTTAGATAAGAACTATGTATGTACTTTGGTTTTAATGTGATGATGAACTTCTATTAATTTGGTCACTCAATTATCTATTCATGATGTTCTGTAATGATTTTTGACACACTTAATTATATATAATGGACGCAGATGAAACCGCAATGGATGTCCGCTTTGATACAGCGATCGAGAGGGGAAAGGACACATATTATGGTTAAATAGTGGACATATGGAAACAAAATAAATAATGTAGAAAACAAAACAAAAAACTGGAAACAAAATAAAAATAGCAACAATAATTATTTTGTTGTAAGTAGAAACAAAATAAAATAAATAAAGCAACAAAGAAAACAAAAAAAACAAAAAAAGTGTTTTCAAATTTGAAAACTAATGGCACTAACAGAAAGTTTATAATTTTTCTAAAACAAAAAGCAAAAAGAATTTAAAATAAAGCAAAAAACAAAATAAAATAAATAATGCAAAAAACAAAACAAAAAAACTGAAAAAAAATAAAAAAACTGCCACCTATTGAACCACCACGGCCTGAATACGACTGGAAACCCAACCTGGGCCAGGATTCAGGCCCGCAGAAGGCCCAATAGGCCCATAGGCAGCATAGTGTGATATTAGGCCCGTAAGCCTGCATTTGAGAGGAGCTCAAGAGGGTAGCCGCAGTGGGGCTTATAAACCACTCCGAGCCCCTCTCAACTAGCGAGGTGGGACTAAACTTTTGGCCGCGGGCAGCGCAAGGCCTTTGGTCCCGGTTGGTGACACCAATCGGGACTAAAGGAGGGCATTGGTCCCGGTTCTTGGCACCAACTGGTACCAATGCCCTCCTTTAGTCCCGGTTGATGCCACCAACCGGGACCAAAGGCCGCCGCTTCTCGCCCTTTGGGCTGCCGATAATTGGCTTTTAGTTCCGGTTGGTGGCACCAACCGGGACTAAAGGGGGCATTGGTCCCGGTTGGTGCCACGAACCGAGACCAAATGCCTGGGTATATAAGTAGCACTTAGGAAAATTTGATTGAACTCATCGCCAATTGCCCCCCGGCCTGCCCGACGACGCCGTGCTCATCGACGCCGCCAGGCTGCCCAGATCGACGCCGTCCGCTGCCCCCCCATGCTGCCCACCGGCCCTGCCGTCGCCCCGGCCCGAGCCTTCCTCGTCGCCGACGCCCCCTGCCCCATGCGCCACCGCCTCTGCCTCAGGTCGGCCCTGCCCCGCGTCGCGCCCCGACGTCGTCGCCGCCCCGCGTCGCCCAGCGGCATCGCCGCCACGATGCCGTCCCCTGCCCCCAGCGCCACCGCCTCTGCCTCAGCCGGCCCCGACCTTGCCGTCGCCGCCGCCCATAGTGAGCCCCCGCGCCCTGCCCTTCCCCCAGCCGCCACCGCCGCCCATAGCTAGTGATGCTTTTTTGCATATATGTTGATGATATATATATATATATATGTATGATTTACTTTCCTCGCAAATATATATATATATATATGTATATATATATATATATGTATATATATATGTATGTATGTATGTATGTATGCTTTTTTTATGTATGTATGCTTTTTTTGCTAGTTAGGAAAGTATGTATGCTTTTTTTGTATATATGTATGTATGTATGCTTTTTTTGTATGTATATATGTATGTGTGTATGCTTTTTTTGTATGCATATATGTTGAAGAAATATGAACAATGCATTACGCAAAACATTTACTTTTTTTCGAAATTTTCTATTTGAACATTTAAAAAAAACAAGCAATACTAAAAGAATGAGAGGAGAAAGGAAAATAACAAAAGGAAGAAAGGAGGAGAAGAGGAGAAATAAATAAGAAGAGAAAAAATAAGAAAAAGAAGAAGAGAAGAAGAAAGGAATAGACGAGAAGATGAAAAAATATTCTATTTTTTCTTCTTCTCCTCTATTCCTTTCTTCTTCTCCTCTTTTTTTTCTTTTTTTTCTTCGATCCTCTCCTCTATTTCTTTTTTCGTCTCCACTTTTTATTTCTTCTTCATTTTCTTATGTTTTATCGGGTCTGTCGTCGTCGATAACTTCAACACGTGGGGGGGGGGGTCGATATACCCCCTCCCCGATAATATTATTTTCATGTACGTATGTCGTGTCGATATAAACTCCCGATAACTTCAACACGTGGGGGGGGGTCGATATACCCCCTCCCGATAAGTTAAAAACGAGGGGTTGATATACCCTCCCGATAACTTCAACACGTAAATATATACCCTCCCCGATAATATTATTTTTCCCATGTACGTATGTCGTCCGTTGTTTATATAAACCCCTCCCGATAACTTTAACACGTGGGGGTCGATATACCCCCTCCCCGATAACATTATTTTCCCGTGTATGTATCTCGTCGTTGTCGATATTACCCCCTCCTTGAAGCATTCTCGAGGCCACCCCAAACCCTAGCTAGAGAAGCATCGTCGAGGACACTAATTAATATGATTCCTTACTATGATTAGCTAGCTAGTTCTACGTTTGCCACTAGCTAATATATCCATCTGTCATGTTTGAATAATAATTGCCATGTTGTAAATATTTGTAGAAACTATGGACACCCCCCGAGACGAAGCACAAGAAGCATTGTTGGGGGACATAATCGCACAAGGAAGTGATGCCGTCTTCTCGTTTCTGAACGACACCGATGGTATGGAAGGACAGGGTGAAGAAGCAGGCTATGATTATGATGGCTCCGGTGACCCAATGACGGTGCAAGAAGGAGATCGTGGGGACGGCTCCGCTGACCCAATGACGGTGCAAGAATGAGACCGTGATGACGGCTCCGGTGAACGAACCGAGTCTGGCCAGGTATATATATTAGTTAAGCCTGTGCTGACTAGCTAATTGAAGCATTCATTGTTTTGGTATATGTACACATATTAATTAACTCTCGTCTTTCTACTTTTTTCTAGCCCTCCGGATCGAGCACAACTTCGGTAAGGAGGAGGCCCGAAGAAAAAGTTTAGCTCGAATGAAAGGTTTGAGATCACAGCAATCACGCGCGACGGCGAACTGATTGAACCCATCCGGACAAAGAACACATTTGCTGCTCAGTGCGGGGTTTTTGTTAGGGACAGGATCCCGATTAGCATCCACCAATGCTATAAGCCTAAGAACGAAGACCCTGAGGTGTCTTATGTCAATGATATGTAAAAAGATGATCTTTGGACTGAGCTAAAGACAAATTTCACCCTACCGCCAGAGGAGGATCCGGAGAAGCCAGTTATAGAGCAATTAATCAAGTCTTTTGCCCTTAAGAAGATGGCAGGCCTATTCAGCAGGTGGAGGAAAGAGCTGACAAAGTTTGTTAACAAAGAAGAGACACCAGAATTCATCGGCAAATATGAGAAGATCAGAGATTACTGGCCCGCATTTGTGGCCCACAAGACATCGAAAAAGAATAAGAAGATGTCGGCGAAAAACAAGCAGAATGTGCTCCTTAATTAGATTTTTTTAGGAACACCTGTAAAGTTAGTCATACTCATAACAATTACAGGTACACTGATTTGGAAATAAAATGCAAGAAAATGCAAAGTAACTCATATGACCAAGAATTACAATAAAATCACTTGAAAACACATTCTTCAGCGCGTCAATCTCCGCTCAAAGAAATACTTCAAAGGTAAAGAGGTCCAGCAAAGAGAGAAGAAGCTCCTTTAGAAACAGAATTAACCTCAAAATTGGACTCCCCGATGCTCAAAGCAAAAACTAACACTATAACAGTTTGTAGTACTAAGTTCTATATCTTTTAAGATTGAAGCGTAAGATGATGCTGCTCCCTTCTTTATGTTGTTGATAACTTCAAGGCTGTCCGATGCAATGATCAGCCTCCCCAGATTAAGATCTTCAGCCTGCTCCCTTAGTGCATCTCCAGCCATTTGCCCCCCCCCCCCCAGTGCACCCACCGAATGCCTTTTGGCGTTTCTGCCGGTGGTCTTTTCGCGCCCCCAGGTTTCGGCCCCAGACGCCCAAAAAATCGAATTTGTTTTTCCCGCTATCAAAAAACGCCACAAGTTCGGCTATCATCATGCCACAAGTCGGCGATCATCATGCCACAACTCAGCGATTAAACATACCCAAAAAGTCTAGTGATCAGAAAGAAGGAATCATAGACATGGAACGCATCCAACAGCAGGCTCCTCTGCCGTGGGACAGGCCGAGGTACATGACTCCGTGTCGTGGGCTTCCTGGTGAAGTGCTCCAGCTGTAAAATAAAAGCAATACCTGGTTTGTCCCACCTCGCCTAGCTATGAGACGGGGGCAAAAGCTTTGGCTACATAAGAGCATCTCTAGCAGACCCCTTAAAACTGCAACCCGTATAAGTGTTTTTTCGGGTCGAGAAAAACGTATTTTCAAGGCCGATTTTTGCTGCGGCAGAACATACCCTGTATAATCAACCCGTAAAAGAGAATATTCTCTAAATATACCGAGCGGGTCCACAACTCGCCTTTTTTTTCTGATCGTCCTCTTCCTCGTGCCAATTTGAAATCGCGGACAGGAGGACCAAGAAGATGTGAGGTGGACGCTGGCGGACAGGCAGGCGAGGAAGACGCGGGGTGGAGGCCAGAGCGGCGCGGCGGCACAGACGGAGGCCAAGGCGGCCGCGGTTGGGGTGGTTTACGCGTTCTATTTTGTTCGTTTTTTTCGCCTAAAACTGTAAACTGGCGGTTATTTCACAGTTTCGTGCGTTTTGCCGGGGTCTGCTAGTGTTGCTCTAAGGAGACGGGCTGTGAGTGGTCAAAGGTACGAGAACAAAGTAAGCCTTTTTCGATATAGCTTACCACTCTTATCAAGTGGTACGAGAACAAAGTAAGCTAGTGTTTCGGTGTGCACCAATGAATCGTTTAAACCGAGATCTTGGTTAGCATTTTTCAGTTGTAGTATAACTTTTAGTTTTCTGTTAATCTAACTGAATTTTAAAAATAACCTAATTTTAAAAAAACCAAATAGTAGAAATCAAAAATTTGGTTACTACCAAACGCCCAGCCCTAAGCTCAACATATAACCATCCACTAAAAAGATCCACCTCTACATGTAACCATGCATGGGATAATTCACACCCGTTTTTATTTAGTTGTGCTATTTATATAATATAACTATTTTACAACTATCCCACTAGCATATTTTTCTCTTAGCATCATCCAAACATGTCACCTCAACATGCAGTCATGCATGGAAAAATGCCCACCTTCATAGTCAGACATGCTTGGGAAAAATCTCCAAGGCATTTTTATCTAATATTGCTATTTATATATAATGAATATTTTAGGACTATCCAAAAAATGATATGTACTTTCCATTTTACTTCCCGTATTATTAATATAAATATTCATGTTTCATACAACCAAATCTTATGGAAAATATTGTAACATATTCTGGTAGCAACATTGGGTATCATCTAGGTCAAATTATTGATTTACCAAGTAATCAACGCATCGGTGACATGATCATTGATTAACACCACACAGAGTTAATCAACTTTGATGGCCAACTTTGAGATCTGTGCTATACAGACACATAACAATTGTTTACATAAATTGCGTGGGAGCCTCTCAAAGCAACATTATTAAGGGAAACAATAAATTGTGCCCGACCTATCCATCAAGCGCATTGGTTGGGTGCATCACTTCGTCCATTTCACGCTCATTTGCTCACTGTCTCTCCATCGGCGCCCCGTTCTTTCATTGGATCTCCCAATCCACCATGGAGACGATGTGCTGCTACTCCATTTCTCCACCATGCGAGTTTCTCCTCATCCACACAACCTTAGCCACCCAACTACCACCACTTTCTCTCTATTGTTTCCCTCGCCCAAGGAGCTAGGGAATGGGCTCAGGCTAGGTACACTAGTAGAAAGGGCAATGGTCCAGGCCGGGTCAGCCCATTAGTCCCGATTCAATCCAGAACCGGGACCCATGGAGCATTGGACCCGGTTCGTGAGCCCCGAGGGCCGGCCGGGCCACGTGGGCCATTGGTACCGGTTCGTCTAGACCTTTTGGTCCCGGTTGGTGGGACGAACCGGGACCAATGGGCCTCGCTCCTGGCCCACCACCATTGGTCCCGGGTTGTGGCTTGAACCGGGACCAAAGGCTGCCCTTTAGTCCCGGTTCATGCTACCAACCGGGACCAATGAGGTGCCTATATATACCCCCTCGCCCGCGGGCAGAGCACTTCACTGCTTTGTTTTTCTGCCCGGCCGTTGGAGAGCTTTGTTGTGCTCTAGCTCACCTCCTATGCACACGAGGTGTTCGATGGAATGCCCGAGCCACACTACTTAACTTTCTCCTCTCCAAGCTCGACCTCCAAACTCCATTTTCCTCAATATTTGTCTAGGTTTAGCGGTCTGTCACGTCCCGTCTCTGTCTTCATCGCCGTCGATCGCCCGCGCCGATCTCATCGCCGGCACCACCATGGTGAGCCTCTTGTTATTATCTTCTTTCTGAAAGGAAAAATATTCTTACTTGTATGTTTAGATAGATAATTGTATTATTTTCTTACTTTTATTATTGCATCTTATATAGTGCGATGGTTTTGGTATCCGCCCCCGTCGGCCCTCGTCCTGTCTATGATTCGGATGTGGTATATATTATCTTTTCATAACTATTGGTTCATTTATTCTTTATGAAAATTATGCCGACCAACATGACATAGATTTTATTTATCTAGGAGGTTGTTGAACCGGAAATTCCAACCGACCCTATTGTCGAGAGGTTAAATTTAGTTGAAGAAGAAAAAATTTCTTGAAGGAAAAAATAAGAAAAATTAAGGAGGAGAAGATGATATTGGAGTTGCATGTTGCGGATGTCGTCGATGATCACAAGATCAAGATGGATGCAATGCGCTTGAAGATTAGAAAGATTAGAAAATATGCCATTCATACCGAGGCTTGGTATCATTATGCCGTTGGATCAGTTGTTACCTTGGTTGTGATTATGATCGCATTTGTTTTCACATTGAAATGTTTTACATAGTTTCAATGTATGGTTTAATTAATTTAGATGCTCTGCAGAGCTTTATGTTGTTAGATGAGAACTATGTATGTACTTTGGTTTTAATGTGAAGATTAACTTCTATTAATTTGGTCACTTCATTTTCTATTCACGATGTTCTGTAATGATTTTTGACACACTTAATTATATATAATGCACGCAGATGAACCGGCAATCGATGTCCGCTTTGATGCAGCGACCGAGAGGGGAAAGGACACATATTATGGTTACATAGTGGACATATGGAAACAAAATAAATAATGCAGAAAACAAAACAAAAAACTGAAAACAAAATAAAAATAGCAACAATAAGTATTTTGTTGTAAGTAGAAACAAAATAAAATAAATAAAGCAATAAAGAAAATAAAAAACAAAAAAAGTGTCTTCAAATTTGAAAACTAATGGCACTAACAGAAAGTTTATGATTTTTCTAAAACTAAAAGCAAAAAGAATTAAAAAGTAAAGCAAAAAAAGAAAATAAATAATGCAAAAAACAAAACAAAAAAACTGGAAAAAAAATAAAAAAACTGCCACCTATTGGGCCACCACGGCCTGAATACGACTAGAAACCCAACCTGGGCCAGAATTCAGGCCCACAGAAGGCCCAATAGGCCCACATGCAGCATAGTGTGATATTAGGCCCGTAAGCCTGCATTTGAGAGGAGCTCGAGAGGGTAGCTGCAGTGGGCCTTATAAACCACTCCCAGCCCCTCTCAACTAGCGAGGTGGGACTAATCTTTTGGCCGCGGGCAGCGCAAGGCCTTTGGTCCCGGTTGATGGCACCAATCGGGACTAAAGGAGGGCATTGGTCCCGATTCCTGGCACCAACCGGTATCAATGCCGTCCTTTAGTCCCGGTTGGTGCCACCAACCGGGACCAAAGGCCGCCGCTTCCCGCCCTTTGGGCTGCCGATAATTGGTCTTTGGTTCCGGTTGGTAGGGCTGGGCGTTCGGTTCCCCCGAACCGTTCGGTTCGGTGCTTCGGTATTTTTTTATTTTCGGTTCTCAGCAAATATGAACCGATCGGTCTCTACCAATTAACATAACCGAGAGTTCGGTGTCTGGATCGTTCGGTTCGGTCCTCGGGTCTGCACCGAACAAACCTGCTACTGGAAAGATGGGGCGTTGGGGTAGGCTTGGATGGTCGGATATAATATATTATATATAGCTGCTGATGCTAGATGGGTTGGCATAACAAACAAACGTGAGAGACAGGCACAGGCGCACAACTTGCTCTGACGAAAAAAGGAGGCCGAAAAAAGCTTCAGATAGCCACAAACTGCACCAACAGACAACATGCAGGCTTACAAATGATCAACTACAAATTTTCACAGCAGGCGATTAGCTGCATATTATGCACAGAAAATATTGTCAGCATATCACCTGTACTGTACCACACCGTTCTCAAATAGACAAGAATGACAGTAAACATAGCAGATTCGACTCAAAAATCAAGTTTAGCACACATGATACACTGATAAGTCTGACTTAACACTTAAGTTTGATAAAAAGAAGCCGGCAATCAGCAAGAAGCTTTTCGAACAGGATAAGTACAACTTCGCCGCTGCCATCTGCTAATCTCCCATCATCTAAACTTCAAGCTTGATTGCTTATTCTTCAACTGTCACCAATGGTTGACTTGCAGCACATCTTGCTTATCATTGCCCTCACAACAAGGATCAAATCACGAACTTGGATCTGGATGGAATAAGAATATGATAGAATAGAAATCAAGTAGTGTACTTACGTCGCAGGCAAGCAGCAGTGTTCGATGCAGAATTAGTCCAGCCACTTGTTGCGGCTTGCAGCATCCAACTTCTTCTGCGGAAATTGACCGGCCGCCGCTGCCGGTGTGGCGGACAGAGGACCTCATGTAGCGAGGCATCAGACCTCATGTAGGATGCTCAGGAGACAGGAAATCAAGCGGCCATGGAAGGTACAGGTTACGGACGCGAGACTTGCGGTCTTGGGGAGGGCAAGGGTCGATCTGTGTCGTGATTTTGGGAGGAGGCGATTTGGGATAAGCGACGTTTTGGGAGGAGGGCAGGAGGAGGCGCTAGTTCCCTACGTACGTGCGGGGCTGCGGTTGTGCGGCAGCTGGCAAGATAGGAATTAGGTGTCGGGCCTCGGTGTTTCGGTCAGTTCGGTGGACCGAGGGTACAGACCGAATTCACCGAACTTAATTCGGTCTTTTAGAATTGCTAACCGAGCTTTGTACCGAAGGTTTCGGTTGCGATCACTTCGGCTTCGGTCCAGGTTAAATCGGTTCGGTAAATCGGTTTTCGGGTTATATGCCCACCCCTACCGGTTGGTGGCACCAACCGGGACTAAAGGGGGCATTGGTCCCGGTTGGTGCCACGAACCGGGACCAAAGGCCTGGGTATATAAGTAGCACTTAGGAAAATTTGACGAACTCATCGCCAGTTGCCCCCCGGCCCGCCCGACGACGCCGTGCTCATCGACGCCGCCAAGCTGCCCGACCGCTGCCCCTGATGCTGCCCACCGCCCCTGCCGTCGCCCCGGCCCGAGCCTTCCTCGTCGCCGACGCCCCCTGCCCCATGCGCCACCGCCTCTGCCTCAGGCCGGGCCCGCTCCGCGTCGTGCCCGGCGTCGCCGCCCAGCGTCGCCCGACGCCAGCGCCGCCCCGACGCCGTCCCCTGCCCCGCGCACCACCGCCTCTGCCTCAGGCCGGCCCCGACCTCGCCGTCGCCGACGCCGCCCATAGTGAGCCCCCGCGCCCTGCCCTTCCCCCTGCCTCCACCGCCGCCCATAGCTAGTGATGCTTTTTTTTGCATATATGTTGATGATGTATATATGTATGTATGTATGCTTTTTTTGTATGCATATATGTTGATGAAATATGAACAATGCATTAGGCAAAACCTTTGCTTTTTTTCAAAATTTTCTATTTGAACATTTAAAAAAACAAGCAATACTAAAAGAATGAGAGGAAAAAGGAAAATAAGAAAAGGAAGAAAGGAGGAGAAGAGGAGAAATAAATAAGAAGAGAAAAAAAATAAGAAAAAGAAGAGAAGAAGAAGAAAGGAATAGACGAGAAGAAGAAAAAAATATTCTATTATTTCTTCTTCTCCTCTATTCCTTTCTTATTCTCCTCTTTTTTTTCTTTTTTTTCTTCGATCTTCTCCTCTATTCCTTTTTTATTCTCCTCTTTTTATTTCTTCTTCATTTTCTTATGTTTTATCGGGTCTGTCGTCATTTATAACTTCAACACGTGGGGAAATTGATATACCCCTCCCGATAATATTATTTTCATGTACGCATGTCGTGTCGATATATACTCCCTATAACTTCAACACGTGGGGGGGGGGTCGATATACCGCCATCCCGATAACTTCAACACGAGGGGGGTTGATATACCCCTCCCGATAACTTCAACACGTGGGGGGCCGATATACCCCCTCCCCGATAATATTATTTTCCCATGTACGTATGTCGTTGTTGTCGATATAAACCCCTCCCGATAACTTCAACACGTGGGGAAGTCGATATACCCCTCCCGATAACATTATTTTCCCGTGTATGTATCTCGTCGTTGTCGATATACCCCTCCTTGAAGCGTTCGAGGCCACCCCAAACCCTAGCTAGAGAAGCAGCGTCGAGGCCACTAATTAATATGATTCCTTACTATGATTAGCTAGCTAGTTCTACGTTTGCCACTAGCTAATATATCCACCTGTCATGTTTGAATAATAATTGCCATGTTGTAAATATTTGTAGAAACTATGGACACCCCCCGAGACGAAGCACAAGAAGCGTTGTTGGGGGACATAATCGCACAAGGAAGTGATGCCGTCTTCTCGTTTCTGAACGACACCGATGGTCTGGAAGGACAGGGTGAAGAAGCAGGCTATGATTATGATGGCTCCGGTGACCCAATGACGGTGCAAGAAGGAGATCGTGAGGACGGCTCCGGTGACCCAATGACGGTGCAAGAATGAGACCGTGATGACGGCTCCGGTGAACGAACCGAGTCTGGCCAGGTATATATATTAGTTAAACTGTGCTGACTAGCTAATTGAAGCATTCATTGTTTTGGTATATGTACACATATTAATTAACTCTCGTCTTTCTTCCTTTTTCTAGCCCTCCGGATCGAGCACAACTTCGGTAAGGAGATGAGGCCTGAAGAAAAAGTTGAGCTCGAATGAAAGGTTTGAGATCACAGCAATCACGCGCGACGGCGAACCGATTGAACCCATTCGGATAAAAAACGCATTTGCTGCTCAGTGAGGGGTTCTTGTTAGGGACAGGATCCCGATTAGCATCCACCAATGGTATAAGCCTAAGAACGAAGACCCTGAAGTGTCTTATGTCAATGATATGCAGAAAGATGATCTTTGGACTGAGCTAAAGGCAAATTTCACCCTACCGCCAGAGGAGGATCCGGAGAAGCCAGTTATAGAGCAATTAATCAAGTCTTTTGCCCTTAAGAAGATGGCAGGCCTATTCAGCAGGTGGAGGAAAGAGCTGACAAAGTTTGTCGACAAAGAAGAGACACCAGAATTCATCGGCAAATATGAGAAGATCAGAGATCACTGGCCCGCATTTGTGGCCCACAAGACATCGGAAAAGAGTAAGAAGATGTCGGCGACAAACAAGAAAAATGCTGCGAAGAAGAAGTTTCACCATCGCACGGGGTCAGGTGGCTACCTCAAAGCCCGGCCTAAGTGGGCCAAGGCTGAGAATGATCTGCTTGATAAAGAGATCGAACCAGAGACAATGAACTGGGCAGACCGTTGACTAACTTGGTTCTTCGGGGTTGGCAGAACCTTGGACCCTGTATTAGGGAAGTGCCGTTGGACGGACGAGCAACTGAAAATACCAGTCAAGAGGCTTCGCCACTATCTCAATGCAGCGCAGCAAGGGATGTTCGTTCCAGACAGGGAGGACGACGAGCTCACAATGGCCCTCGGGAATCCTGAGCACCCTGGACGGACACGAGGCACGCCAGGCTCCATTCCGTGGAAGGTTGGTTTTCCGGACGCGGGGGGTTACAAAACCCAGGAGAGGAGGATGAAAGTGGAGCATAGCCAACTGCAGGCGCTGCACGCAAGGGTACAAGAGCTAGAGGAACGAGAAGCAGATCGCAACAAACGACCTGCCGAAGCTTCCCCCGAAGCTACCCCTACATCTCAGCGGAGAAGCAGCGTGGCTTCCACCGAGCTGCTTCAGCCGGAGCATGTCTTGACGGCTCCTGCTAGCTACCCCGTGGATTTTATCACGGAGTCTCAAAATTACCACCTTATGGCGCAATGGCAGAACTTAAAAGTCAAGGCGGCTGTCGGCCAAGTTCGACCTTTTGAACCTGGCGCAACTTTTCACTGTCGTCTGATTCCAGAAGGATATGCTAGGGTGACAGTGGACGAACTAACGGAGGGATTTGAGGACCTCCAGCTTGACCACCCTACCGGTGAAGGGGAGACTCGGCTGCGTTATGCTCTGAAGACTCCATGCCTATGGCGGAAGGAGTTCATCAAGCTTCCGAACTGGACGCCTCCTCCTCCTCCTCCGGCAAGTCAGGGCACTCCGCCTCCTCCACCGCCTCCTCCTCCGGCGAGTGACGAACAGGGCACTCGGCCTCCTTCTCCGGTGCGTGGCGGCACTCCGCCTCCTTCTCCGCCTGCACCGGTGCGCCCGAGCAGCCATCAGCCTCCTCCTTCTCCTCCTCCTTCTTCGCCTGCATCAGCGCGCCCGAGAAGCCTGCAGCCTCCTCCTTCTCCGCCTTGCCAGCATGGGCGGAAGAGACCCGCCGCTGCACCGTCTTCTCCGGCGCGTCGTAGTCCTTCTCCTCCGCCTCATAAGCAAACACGAAAGAAGACAGCCGCAGCCGCTCCGTCTGCTCCGGCGTCTAGCAGTACAGCCAGAGCCGGGAGGCAATCTGCACCACGGTCCACCTCTCAAGCCTCTAGATATGTTACCGTACGAGATGACCGTGGAGGAAAACAAGAAGATCGTGCGGACCGAAGTGAAGGACTTCTTTGAAGGGTTGAAAGCGCAGAGACATCCACCTTCGGAGGAGAAGATAGATCCGGTGAAAGTGAAGCTTACTCTGGCTGCCCTGAGGAAACCACCAAAGTCTCCGCCGAAAGGCAACTATGAGCGCATCATTGGAAAGTCATTTGTCCAAGCGAAGCGATGCAAATCTTGTCATCGATCAAAGGTTAGCAGAACGACGAGCTGGGAAAAAATTGCCCTGCTCGGCGAACAAGCGAACCAATCGCTCCTCCCACTCCAGGTGTCCGAAGATAGCGTCACTAATGATCCGGGCGGGATGGTGCCGGGTTATAACAATCCTGCAGATTACCTGCCCGACGATGTACATTATGATTTCTTAGAAGAGGACGAACACAGATACGTGTACGGGAAGCCTGTCGTCAGAGATGAAAGATCTCTAACAACGATGATGTTCAGATTCCATATTTGGTAAGTGAAAACCTGTAGAGAGTCTGAGGGGAGGAATATTTTGACGCTGAGAGTTAGAGAGGAGCATGACCTCGTTGGAAATGAACAGTTGAATGTTCCATTTGAGGAGTTCTTCGCGTTTTTCAATCTAAAGGCCCTCGATAAATTAATAGTCACTTGCTACTGCCTATAAGTAGTACTACTTCTGTCATTAATTAAGTCTCTATATATAGGTCAGCTCTTTCATTGCATGTATTTTTAATTATCGTCACTATATTAATTATGCAGATTGAAGATCGCCGAATTGAAGAAAAGACAAGTCGGTGATATTGGGTTCATTAACACAAATCTCATAGATGTATATATGGTTAAATCTCATGCCAAAGATACCGAGGCCAAGCTGCTACAATTGTTTCAATTAAATCAAAACAAAGCTATAATACTCTTCCCTTACGAAGTCAAGTGAGTGTTACTGTCTTGTGCATCACTTATTAGTCGAGGTTGTAGTAATGTAATTGATGAGTTATACATGCTTGCGCGGGTTCCACTATATTCTGCTAGAGATTAAGCTTGAGGAGGGACAAGTAACCGTCTTAGACTCGAGACGAAAAGATCCCACGGAGTATGCGGACTTGACTGAAATTCTAGAGAAGTAAGTTAAACCAATCATTATCGCACCATATCGACAACTTTGTTCATTTCGTGATATCAAGTAATTGTTTTCTTTGTCTGGCAGGGTTTGGGAAAAATTCACCTCAAAAACTCCGGGACTACCGAAGAAGCTGCAATTTAGATACCCGAAAGTAAGTACTATAGTAGCATGTTCCACGCATCTCCTAGTGATTCAAGTGCTAGTTTCATCAATACCATTTAGCATGCTTGCTAATTATCAGTTTGATTGACCTCTATTCCTTGTAAAGTGGTTGTGGCAGGAACAAGGGAATGATTACTGTGGATACTACATTTGCGAGTCCATCCGCCACACGACCTGTGAGCGGGGCTACTCTGACAAACCATATGATGTGTGTAAATAATAATATTCACAATTTTATTTTATTATCATCATTTGTGTTCAGTTTCATTTATTCATATATATGTATTGACCCCCTTCTTCAAATTAGATGTTTCGGATGCGGGATGAACTACTACCACCAGATGTGATGTGACTGTAATGTGACTGTAATCCAGATACCCATACCTGCATCTAAATGCTCGTTTTTATTCGTAATTTTGCATTTTGGCGGATTCACTCTCGGGGCGGATGAACCTGTGTCTGTTTACAAGTTTACTGCGTTCATTGGATGTTCTAGAACCACTAACTTGATGGGAATTTTGTGTAGGTATGAGTTTCGTGGAAAATTTGTCGTTAATTTCAACAGATTTGATTCCGGGTTCTGTGTTCTTCGTCCGCGGGAGTGGTTCCGCGGCTTTTGTGGATTTGTTGTTTTTATTTGAATATAGAGGGCAGATTTTGATTGCAGTATTGTGATTGGACTGTTCATGCGTTGTTAATTTGATCGGGCAGGGCGAATACACCCCTGAAATCGGGAGATTGGATCTCGTGTCCGCCCATGTTGGTTCTGGTTCTTCGATGAGACAGCTTGGCGGCTTTGTCGTTTTGATGTTTGGGCGTAGTAGGATATCGTTCGAGGTCGCGGACTGAGAAGGTATAGTCACCCAAGTGATTAAATCTAAAAAACAAATTCGATAGAGTGTATTTTTCCAATGATTCTACTGTCTGTCTTATGAATTGGACTTCTGCACCTTTTGTGTTAGAACTTCCGTCGTTTTTATGCTTGTTTTTACTTCCGTCGTTTTTGTTTTTCAGAGTACTCATAATACGTAAATGTGGAGCTGGTCCATATAAACAGAAATCATCTTTTTTATATTTATTCTGTCTTTGGGATTAGTTTTTTGGATCATCCACATTCTGTGGTATTAGTTGGACTTCTATGGTACCAGTGATTGAACTTCCTGGTTTCCACATTGCAAGGCGGTGCAGCATCGCGCTCTATTTTTTCTTTTTGTTATTTTTGTAATTTTCAAATTTCAAATTTGGGTTTGAGTTTGTTCCGTGGGCAACTATGGGATTATTCCCAAATATAAATGCATATCTTACTTAATTTTTTTGTAACATGATTGCATACTTCGAACAGTGGTAGAACTTCAGTATGTGTTTAACGTGAAACTTACAAGATCTTTGCCCAAGTATGCATGCCCTTTTTCCATATCATGTAAGTGTCCTTGTAGAAGCTGGACTTCTATGTTGTTTATACGTGAACTTCTGTTTTTCCTTCTTTTGCAAAGTAATAAAGCAAGTCCTCTGTATTTCCTTATTTTTTTATGTTATTTTTCATTCTTTGCATTGGTTTGTATTTTTTGACTTAGTCCCATGAACAGCCATGTAATTGGGCGATGGATATGCGTATTTTTTTTATTTTTTTCTAGTATGTTTTTGTACTTATAATAGTTGTTGTTCTTCACTGAATAACTATCCCGAACTTCTGTGCGATAATCATTTTTAACATGCTAACTTGAGGTTGTTATTTTTTGGATTTAAATGTTTTTTTAGACATTGAAATTGGCATTGCGCATATTGAAAATGCGGTATCGAGAGGTCGAGCAGGGGAGGGAGGGAGGGACCTCCCTCCCTCCCCCTGCGAGGCCGAGACAGGAACGAGCCGAAGCAGGCGACGACGCGGCGTGCCGCGTCATCGCATGCGGAGGCGAGTCCGTCACATCCGTGACCCCACTATCTATCTTAGGGTTTTCAGGGTTTAGGGTGCGTGTTTTAGTTAGATATGAACTTCATCTATTTTTGTACTTGAAATTCTTCTTTTTGTTTCTTTGGGTTTTTTATTATTTCTTTACTTCTTTTATTAGAGTACTTGAACTTCCGTTCTTTATTTTTTGAACTTCTTTCTCTTGTTTTTTTAGGTGCATATTTATGTATGTATTTTTCTTCCTTTGGTAGTGTATTTTCCATCTATGTTTGGTTTTAAGGATATCAGTAGTGATGTTGTGTGATCTTATCTCATTATAATAGATGCATTCAAATGGTGCATTCGTTTATCTATAGATGTATTTACTTTTTTAGCTGTTGGGGGGGGGGGGGGGTAAAAATGTAATTTCAACTGCGTTGCAAGTCCCACGATAGAGAGGCATTAATTTACAATCTCCCTCGCCACCACCTGTCAGAAAACCCATCTTCCCCTGTCGCTCGCTCTCTCCCCCCTCTCCGTTGCTCCGCTGCCTTCGTCGCCTGCAACTCCTCCCAATTTCCACGCCCCTGTCCCCTGCCCTCGTGAGTGGAGTAACCGACGCACGCCCCCGCTCCTATTTCTCCCCCACGCCCCGCTCTCCCTCGCCCAGCCCGCTCTCTCCTGCTCCTTGGCAAGGCGCTGCAACTACTTGTGATTTGCAAGGTGCGCGTGGCGTCGTGGGGAGTTGAGGAACCACCGCGGATTCATGCGTGCGGGGGTCGTCTGGAGATGTACAAGTGCTGCCCCGCCCTAATGCTTGCTTCTAGTATCGCCAGATCTGTCAAGTCCGCCTCATGTGTGCTCTCACGTCCGCCTCTCTACCCCCTTCTTCTGATGGTTTGGTGGTAGATTAGGCAGGGTTCTTGTGCGTGTGGTGGGTGGATTGCATTCCCCCGTGGTCAGATTTTTCTATGTGATGCTTGTGTGTGCTATTTGTCCCTTCAGGCTTATGTGGATTTCATTTTCCCTTTCTTGATTTCAGCATTCAGATGCATGTAAGAGAGGGTGTGGTGTGATGCTGGATCTGATGTATCTAATTTGTTTTAGTGTTTTTGATTTCGAAGTCTATATTGTGTCTCTCACATGCTAGATAGTTTATGGATTCTTTTTTTGTTTGTGCTTGCCTAGATGTGCTACTGTTCATCTTTTTATACTTGTTGGTATGTTCTGGTTGTTTCATTCTAGGGTCTGATTCAGTTTCTTTTTGTATTTTGTTGTATGATTTTGTACTTGCTAACTATATGCAATCAATCCCCTGTTTTTAGCAGGTTGTTCTAGTGTTTGGAGTTGCATTGATCAAGGCGGTTGTGTTGTCATGGCTTCAAAACCTTCTCCAGGTATCTTAATGTAGTTGTATCTTGTATTTTAAATAGCATTATTCTTATATATGTTTGCCCATATCTTCACTTAGTAATCATGTTGGGCTGCCATTCTTAATAGTGTGAACTTCTTCGAAAGGTTATGTGTATGCTTTTTACCATTAGTTTGAGTTAGAATAGTGTTTGCTTACTTTGTAGTTGATGATTTTACAGGTGAAACTATGTTACCAAGTGTTGTTGGACTTCCCAGATGTTTCATATTTGTAGTGTATATCTTTGTTTTTTTTGTTATCATGTTGATGGTATTGATATTTAGTTTGCCTATGAAATACTATTTGTGGTCATGCTACATCTTTTTTATGTGCTACTTGCTTTGGTCACATAGTTGAACTTCTGGTTTTAATTATTGTTTGTTTATAATGAAATTTGGTTGAACTTCTATTATGCACATTTTGTTTTACTGCTTTGTTATATATCGTTGAACTTCGGGACATTCATGTTATATGTAGTAGACCCTCTTGTGTAGATTGATTTTATATTTAGTTTGTAGATTTTTAGTTTGTTTGTTGTGTTTACTGCTTTGTTAGGTATTGTTGAACTTCTGGGTATTGGACATTGTTGTCAAAGTAGAAGTCCCTTTGGTGTAGGATTGTGCATTAGAACTCAGCTGCCTTTTTACTTGCATTTTTTGTAGTTGGTGATAAGTTGAATAGTTCTGAAAAAATGTCTGCGATCAAGATCGAGCTTCAGAGGTTAATACTGATGCTCCAATATCTGATGCGGCTAAATCACCCATTATCCCTTTGACTGTGATTGCCGAGGTTGCTTCGATCCTTGAGAATTTTTCAAGCCTCGAGGATCTTGCTTTTGTAGCTCTTGCTTCACCTAGTATGTGAAACCCCTTTTCTTTTCATTTTAAAGTTTTGAGCCATCTTTTTTTAGCTTGTTCATGTCGGTTGTTTTTGTTTTTATTCCTGACTTTTTTTTATTTTTTGCTTCGATTATTTGTGTTCTTTGCAGATGTGTCCACAGAGGAGGAAGCTGTGAACACCATCAACGATGTTCTATCTGACTTGGTTTTATCAGAAACCCCTGCTACTGCTGAGGAGGGGGCTCCGTCAGTCAAAGGTTGTGATTCCGTTCTGGATCCTTTGTGCTCTCTTCGTATGTCAGAGACGCAGTAACAGTCTGTTGATGGCACTGAACCTGTCACGCAACCCGAGGACGTGCCTCTTCAGCTTCTCCTGGAGGACCAACGTAAGAGGATGAAGCAAGAAGATTTTAACAAGAAGAGGGCGGTCCGCCTTGAGAAAGGTTCTGATGTTCCTGGATATCTTCATGCGGCTGAGCTCACTGTTGAGGAAGACGTGCCATGTGGCAGTGATGGCACGGTTGTCCCTGTTAAGAAGAAAATCAAGAAGACCTCTGTGAGGAAGTTAGTAGTTGGTGAAGTTACTCCTCAGAGGAGCCCACGTGCTTCAAGGCCTGCAGAAGTTGTTGAAGATGAAGGGCTAGGCCTTGGTGGTACGCTCCGTAGTCCTCGTGTGCTTGCCACTGCTGCGCCTACACCTTCTCCTCTTGGTGCTGGTGCATCTGGTAACGGGAAGAAATGCGGCGTGAAGTGCAAGGTTCCACCTGCAAAGGTCAACAAGGGTGTGAAGAAGCGTTCTCGTGTTAATCCAGAGGACAAGGATGATGTTGATTTCAATGCTGATGATGTGGACGACGACGATGATGATGCTGCCGCTAGTCAGGTATGAATGTCTCATGTTTACTCTTTTTAGAGCATTTGTCGCTATTGCTATAGTTTTATTGTGCTCCCTTCAGAGCACGTAGCTGACCTTCTGCTCCATATAGACGAATAAATTAGCTGATGTGCTTTGCTTTTATGGTATTACTGCCTTTGTGTACATAGTTGGACTTCGGGGTATATACATGAAGAAATTAGCTTAACTTGTTGGTATACATGTTTGATTACTGCCTTAGTGTACATGGTTGAACTTCTGCTTTTTAAATTTCCAACATTTTTGAAAGCATGTTAACTTGTGGTCATACATGGTTGTACTGCCTATGTAGACATAGTTGGACTTCTGAGATACATGTTTGATTACTGCCTTGGTATACATGGTTGAACTTCTGCTTTGTAAATTTCCAACAATTTGAAAGCATCTTTACTTCTGGTCATACATGGTTGTACTGCCTATGTAAACATAGTTGGACTTCTCAGATGTAGTGCGTATGTAGGCATTAGTGGAATTTTGGTGAAGCTTGTGTGTCTCATTGTTCTGCCTTTTTTCCTTGTCAATGTATTTTTTTCAGTATCAGCTTGTGGAGCGGCCTGAGAGGAGGAAGAGAGGAGGCAAAGCGCCCGAAGAAGGTGGCCAAGGAGGAGGTGAGGCGAAACGTTTTAACAAGACGGTTCGCTGCTCACTGGGAGAGGTCAAGACGTGTGCGAAAATGCTACAAGCTAGGCACAAGACGAGGGTTATCAAGGCTGGTTTTGGTTGTGTGTTTGACTTCAAGGTTGATTCCAACATTTCTCGTCCTTTGATGGGCAACATCTACACGAGGATTGACCCTTCAACCATGATTTTGGACATGGGTGAGGCGAACAAGGTTATACGTATTACAAGTGATGCTATTCACCATCTCTTTGGGTTCCCTCAAGGTAATCGTACCCCTTAGGCCCTCGAATGATGGTTTCGATGATGCTGTTATGAGGTTGAAGGGCAAGCTTGGGTATGCTAGGAGTGACGACATCAAGACAAAGGATTTGCGGAATATCCTCACAGAACTTGTGAAGGATGAGACGAAGGATGATCTTGCTCTGTAGGTGTTTTACCTTATTGTTTTCATGAAGGTGGTTATCCCTGGAACGTCTACACGAGTGTCCAGGGAGGCAGCAATGGCCGAGAACCTTGTGTTTGAGGATATGGCAGACATGGACTACTGCCAGTTGGTTGTTGACGATATTCGGAGTGCTGTTGTTAGGTATCAGCAAGGTACTAGCAGAGGAAAAGCTGTCACAGGCTGTGCCATCGCGCCGCTTCTTATGTATCTGGACTGCCTTATCATTGGCAAGACGCCTAATATTGACTTGAGGACCCCTCGCATCAATTTCATGGATCAGGCCAAGCTTCTTGAGCTTGCTACGGCTGACTTGGTCACGAAGGGTGATGATGACCAAGCCAACTGGGTGTTTGGGAGACTGCTTGTGAGTGTTTCTATGCATTTTTCTTTCCTGTGTAGTTTAACTTGAACTTCTGGTATTGTCTTGTATATTTTCTGTTCCCGTGTTCCTTCATTTATTTTCTGACGCGTTGACTTTTGTTTTTGTATGTAGTGGAAGACACAGGCTGAGGTAGTGTTCTTTAGGGTTATTGAACGTCCTGTTCTAACTATGCCTCATTCTGCCGGCCTAGGGAGTGGAACTTCCCCAAGATTTGAATTCTCCCGGGATGTTAATACCAGTGCCCCCTGTAGATCCAGGAGGTTCTTCTGCCCATGTGAGTGCTGGAGGTGGCGTTTCTTTCGAGAATTTGTTTGAAGCTGCCAATGTTTCTCTGGTTAGGATTGACAGTCTTCTTGAAACTGTTTGTGGGGAGTTGGCTCGTGTTCCTTCAACTGCTGAGCGTCTTAGTCGCGTTGATGGGAATCTTCCTCCCAGACACGGTGTTGATGCTGAGTCTTCGAAGGAGGCCTTATTTATGGAAACTAGATTTCTTGAAGAGCTTCGTTAGAGCACTTCCCACCTCTGGACTAGCGTTGGGCTATTCAAGGAAATGTAGGATGCTCGTTGCAAGCCTTTTTAAGATGAGGCAAGTGTTGCTGTGAGACAGATTCAGAGGCAGGATTATGTTCGTTCGGGTCGTGAAGGAGGCCACGTGGAGCATACCAAAGAGGTTTGTTTATGTTGGCTTTTGATATTTCTTTGCACTAATGTTCAATGTTAGCTTTCAGTTATTACTGTTTGTAGTCATAGGCGACCATTATTGATTTCATGTGCCGTAAGCTGTTTCTTTTCAACACTAGTGTTCCTAAGTGACCTTCTCTGTTTATAGAACCTAAACTTCAAGTGCTAAAACACCTGAACTTCCATAACTGGCCCTTTTTTGTTCCCTTTTGTATCTTAGAGTAGTTTGATATCTGACCTGCTATGTTTACTGTAAGTGGACTTCCATTATGTGTCAGTTGTGATAGCTGACCTTCTCTGATTATGCGATCTGAACCTCTTCTGATTAGGTATTTGTTTTCTACATGATTTTTTTGTAGGCTCTTGATGATGATGCTAGGGTTGAGGAGGATATTTTACTTGCGCATGAAGCTGCTCCTGTGCATGAGGCTGCCCCTGTGCATGAACCTACTCCCGCTAGTGGCGTAATAGTTGATGAGGTTCATGGCAGTGAAAATAAGGTACCATTTTTCTTGTCCATTTGTCTTGTTGCCCCTTAGACAGACTTGCTGCCCCTATGCATGAGGTTCAGTCAGCCCTTTGTAATGACTTTCTGTTTCTTTTTGCAGCAGCAGAATGATGATGTTAGTGTTCCTCCAGAGAAGGTTGCAGACATGTCCGTCTCAGGCACCGGCTGCTCCGACGGGGTGGTCCTGACTGAACCTCAGTCGTCCATTGGCGCTGAGGTTTATGATGCTGAGCAGGGCAAGACAACTGGAGACATCATTTTGGAGAAAGATCCTGTTTAGTCTACTGTTGAAACTAGTGGTAGTGCTGCTGCAAGCCCGGAGAAGTCTCCTGCAGCAGAGCCATCAGTTGATGCTGGTTCTGTATAGGCACAACCAAAAGTTTTTTTGTCTCAGATTCTCTAGTTGCTCCAGCTGCTGCTGGTGTCCTTCCCAACGACGCTGCAACATCTACTAGAGACGATGATGAAGATACCGAAAGCGATAGCTAAGGAGAGGAGGTTGATCATTCCAGTGCTGCCAGTGGTCTAGGAAAAGATCCATGAAGAGAGGAGCATGCTTCTCTCTTCTTTCCCCTCCCCTTTCCTTTTTGTTGTTTGGTTTAGTCCATGATATCTCCTGTGAACTGCCTGTGTGGTCTAAGTTGAACTTCTGGTTTTCTTGTTTGTCGTGTGGGTTGTAAAGAATGTTAAGTGAACCTATTTTCTATGTGGTGGAGGTTTGTAATGCATGGGTTGTGATGTCTATGATGCTGTGGTTTTCTATTTTCTGATGTAGCAGCTGAGATGTGCTTATGTTTCGAATGTTTGTGCTTGAATGTTGGTCTTAATTGAAACTGTCGTGAATCTATGTGCTTGAGTGTTGATCTTAATTGCTATTTCTTTTTGGTGAGCAGATAGCGACCTTGCTGTCGTCCGGAAGAAGGTTGATGACTTTTATTATAGTGTAACTAGGCTTAGGAATGATCATTCCAATAGGTAAGTGCAGCTGCTCAATATTTACATCATCCATGTACCCCCTGTGAACTGCCTGTTGTTTCATACCTGAACTTCTCAACACTATGTACCTGAACTTCTTATTTTACTTCTCTGGTGCTGAACTTCTGGCCTCTTTTGTACTGTATTGCCTGTTGTGATATAGCTGAACTTCTGTGCTAACATGTGTTATGAACTTCCTGAGTTCCTGCAGCTGAACTTGTTTTACTTTCTATTCGCTTGTTTTAGATCAATGATTATGTTACAAAACAACGAGTGTGAAGCTTCTGTCAAACAAGTTGCAATATCTTTTGGTCGTCGTGGAATGCTTCGATCTAATGTGGCTGAGTGTGCACTCTACTGTCTACGTGCGAAGTACCAGGGATTGGATAAACTCATCTTGCCGTATTGGGTTTGTGCAAGTCAACCATACAGTGATTTTCTTTTCTGTTTTGTTCCTTACCATTTTAGTTAAAACTTGTTTGTCTCATTTTTGTATTTTTTCATATGTTGGTGTTGTCTACATTATTTTAGGACAAGATTTTCAGAGGTCAATTTGACTCCCGTCTGAGGAAATACTTCATGGCGAGTGGTCCAGATAGCATGGATGCACATGATTCGGTATGCAATACCTTGTTCTTTGCCTATGTATTAGTTTTGCAGTGCGATCCACTTTGTTAATATGTGTTTTATTTTTCTTTGTACCGTTTGATATTAATTTCAGTTTTTAGTGATTCATGTGTTTATGATGCTTCAGGTTGTTTTCCCCACTTTTGACCCACCTGAGTTTCCTGCTTCCATGGGTGGTGTTGGTCATTGGGTTTCAATAATTACTGACCTGAAGAAGTCAAGGTTCCAGCTTCACGACTCCTATTATGGACCAGGAGATGAATGTGCAGTACGCCTGTTTCGGCGTATGACCGACAACATCAAGAGGCTTGGGAAGGATGCCAGCAATGACAGGGAGACACCCTTCAGTCCTCTTACCATCGACCATTTCCCTCTGGATTGGATTGATGTCCCCCAGCAGAAAAACAAGTATGATTTCCACTTTTTCTCTTTATCACATCTGTTTAACTGTAGTTGTACTTAAGCTGCGACGTGTTTAATTCGTTGGCTTTATTTTTCTGTTCTAACACTATTCTTTTACTGTGTTTGATGGCAGTATCGAGTGCGGATTCTTCATGCTTACGAATGTTAATTCGTATCATGACGGGGTTCTTGCAAATTATTCTCATGAGAATATCGCGGATATCAGGAAGACAAGGTTGTACTCAATCGCTTCTTCTAACCTGTTTGAGACAGACTTCCAAGCTCTGTTTGGCTACTACACATGTAAGTATTTGGAACCTGGACTGCTTACCTGCACTGCATCTTTTATTCTACCTGAACTTCATATTTTTCTCTGAACTTGGACTTCTTCTTATGATCTGGCTGGGGCTGCTGGTTTCGGAAGGAGAGGAGCATTTTCTTTGTACATGAACTTCACTTCTATCTTTTTAATTTTGCTTGTGTGTTTTGTTTCAGTAATTTTTGTCCTTCCATTACTTACTTGGACATGAGCATTTTCTTTCTAATTGAACTTCAGAGATGATGCCTTTCTATGGTTTTGTTAGCTGTAGTTGAATGATTTCCAGTTCATCGGTTTATCTTGAACTGTGCCTTTGGTTGTGACCGAACTTCATTTAGTTTTTTACTGCAACTAATTTTTTTAGGCCAGCTTGAGTAGTAACCATGTCATCTTTATTAGTTGGACTACATATTGTGTTGTTCCTGAACTACAGTTGTATTTAATGGTGATGTTTTCTCTTCCTTTTTTCTTTGATAGTGGATCCATTCGACTTGACCGATTACCACTACTCATTCATCGGGTCACAGGAATACCAGCCTAGGGAGGAACCGATGAGTACAGCTCCGATAGAAGATGATAGACCTCCGACCCTTATTCCTTCCAAGTTGGGGAAGTAGGCTGGTGGTATTCGTGGTACTCCAAAAACCCCTTGCTACAGGAAGGCTGATGCAAATGGCAGAAGGTAAGTGATTTCGTCCGATGATGATTTTGAGAAGATTTCTTACCCGAAGAATGTTAAATGTGATGCTGGTACTGTTGCTGGTAGAGGTGGCAAGAATGATGTCATCACCAGGAGGAAACCGGCAGTTGAGTCTGGGAACATAACTTCCTCCAAGAGAGCATCAAGATTGCCTTTGAAGTGGCGTTCTCATGTCGCTCCCCTGAAACAATACAGTTATCCTCATCCATCCGAGGCTCGGAAGTTGAAACAGTATGTGCTGAGTAAAGACGGTCTGGAGAAGTATTCTGAGTGAGTTTTGTTCTTCTTAACTTTGTTGCTGCCAGAGATGCTACTCTGTGTCTTAAACTTCTGTGTTTGTAGTATGTGGTCTTATGTTCATTTCTCCCTTGCATTGGAGTTATAGTGTCTGAACTTCTGTTGTTGTATTGTCTGAACTGCCGTTGTTGTAGTATCTGAACTTCTGTTTTATGTCTCCTCTTGCCTCTTGAGTTATAGTGTCTGAACTTCTGTTTGTTGTTGTATCTGAACTTCTAATATTTTTCCCATCCTTTTAAATCTGCAGCATAGGCTACTGCATGTTTACCATCCCTGGGAATGTGATTGACCTCACCGGACATGTCCTTTATACCCTTTTCGGTGAAGGGCAGTAGATGGAAGGAGACATAATGGATTATCTCATAAATTTGTGGATGGATAAGCCGGAAACCTCTGAGATATTCTCTTGTGCTGACAGGGTTGTACTTAGTCCCTACTTCATATAGGTATTAGTTCTTTTTGCACCCCTATCTCCCTTTTTTGCTCTAGTTTTGGTGTAGTGGCGTTTGGGAGGTGTTTTAATTGTGTTTTTGTGAATGCGCAGTACTTCCTGGAGTATGATTTCTTCTCTCCAACAGTTCCGAAGTTCGATGTAAAAAATTATGTTAAACTCCTCCCAATGCTTGTTTACAAGGAAGAAGACCTTCTTAACGCAAAGTTGGTTAGTTTTTCATAACTCTTGATTTTTTTAATTTCATGTGCATCCTTTTCTTGAGTTTGTCAAGAAGTTTTTGTTCATGCCGGTACTTCAGTACATATGCTTTATAGTTTGTGTTCACCGGTCCTTTCATTCTTTGGCAGGTTTCCTTGATACTATTCAAGCCAATTGGCACAATGGCGCACTACAGTGTGTATGTGGTGAATAGATATCGTGGGAGCATTGACATCCTTGATTCACTTTCTTATGCTAATATGGAAACGTCGCGAACGAGTTTCCACGGGGACTGCCAAAATATCATGAGTGTTTCTTAGGCTGAACTTCGTTTCACATTCTCTTGTTTGACACGAAGTTTATTATTCCTTGTGTTGACAAAATATGTTGATGTCTCTGTTTTTGGTAATACTGCTTGAACTGACTATGATTTGGAAGTTGAACTTCTGCCATTTTGTTTAGCTGGATCTTATGCAAGTGTCGCTTTTTATGTACCTGAACTTAACTATTTTGGTTAACATGTTTTCGACTTCATCTTATTTTGTTATTTCTGGCAGATCAAGAGATTTGTTGGGTTGCTCGAGGAGGTATACGGCAAGGCTGCTTACAAGGCGAGCAAGCAGCCTAACTGGGTGACTATTGCAAAGAGGCGGACCTTCATCGATGTTCCGAAGCAGAAGGGTAATGATTGTGGTTTCTTTGCCGTGAAGTTCTGCTCTTCGTAAGATGGCGATGAGATTGTTGAAGATTTTGATGATGTGTAAGTAAGTTTTTTCTTTGTTCTTGTCTCATCATCTTAATTTTTCTTGTGTGTTTTTGTTGACACGCTCCTGCTGTGATTTTAGATATCCGTTACTAAACCATCATTTCAATTTCTTTGTTTGTAGGCTGCTGCAGATGACTGGAAGGCTGAGTTCATGCACACTCTGATGTTTACCGAGAATAATGAAGTCATGCGTTCAGAGCTCCCTAAAGATTTCCAGTCCTTTGGCCCGTGAATTAGAAGCATTACTTTCATTGTAGATTTGATTTCGTACTGATTTTTAGGTTTGATAATGATTGGAACAATTCCGTAAAGATTTGGTTGTAAGAATGTTTAGTGATTTGTGTATCTATAGGTGCAGCACTATTACTTAGGATATTTGTGGACAAATGTACTTGGTGTAAAGAATGATTTGGCTTTGTGAATTTCAATGTACTGCGTCGTTTTTCAGTATCCATGTGTTTAATGTTTTTGCCCCAACAGATGTACCTGAACTTCTCCCTCGGTTATGGTTGAACTGCTTGATTTTTTATGTGTTGTTTACTTGAACTTCTGCTTTGAGATGTGGCTGGGTTGCTGGTTTCATATGGAGTGG
Source organism: Aegilops bicornis (assembly GCA_021605145.1). Classification (NCBI taxonomy): domain Eukaryota; kingdom Viridiplantae; phylum Streptophyta; class Magnoliopsida; order Poales; family Poaceae; genus Aegilops; species Aegilops bicornis. The sequence goes on along the minus strand of CM038671.1, from coordinate 787,464,179 downwards.
ATATTATGTGTTGTGTAATGTATTGGTAATTTTCAACGCAACCAATATGTATGCTTTTGCATAGAATCTATATTTGTTTTTTCGTGTTTTTTCATGTGCGAATGTATTTCAGCTGTAACTTTGTGCAGAAATATTGTTGACATTTCTTTATCTTTTGTCGGCACTGTACATGAACTTATGCACGTATCCAAGCAGAACTTCACATTTGAACGCGTTGTCTTAGGCTTGCTAACCTTAGTTTATGCGGTGAAACTATATTTTTTAAGCATACAACACGAGCACCTCCTGCCATAATATACAAGAACTTCCACTGTAAGCTTACTTGAACTTCACAATATATATTTTTCATTTTTGTTCTTGCTTCCACTCTGCATGGAATACATGACCAGCACAACAATTCCTCTCATAATATACCAGGACTTCTGCAGTAAGCTTACTTGAACTTCACAATATATATTTTTCATATTTGTTCTTGCTTGCACTTTCATGCAATACATCACCAGCACATCACTTCCTATCATAACATACCAGGACTTCTGCAATAATATTACTTGAACTTCACAATGTATATTTTTTAATTTATTACTACTTATTCTTTCATGCAATACATCACCAGCACATCACTTCCTCTCATAACATACCAGTACTTCTGCAGTAATATTACTTGAACTTCAAAGTGTATATTTCTAGGGGATGACATAATATTCTCCACATTGACATGACATAATTTTGCATTGTGTTAATTGACCTATACTAACTGTTCATCAGCCTTGCGCTCCTCCTAGGCTTTGGTGGTAGAGGTTTTTGCTTGACATGTACCTCTTCCTCTTCATCGTCCTCTTCGTCTTCATTTTCCTCTTCCTCTTCATCGTCGTCTTCCTCTTCCTCTTCGTCTTCCTCTTCTTCGATCGTGTCTTCATCTTCGTCTTCCTCTTCATCTTCCACCACTTTCTTGTTGATGGCTCTAGGTTTTGTTTTATGTTTCTTCTCTGTCTTTTTGCTTGTCTTTTCAGCATCTGCGTGCTTCGGGCATGTTCTTGCATTATGTGGTTCATACTCCTTGCATATGCTACAAAGTCTGCTGCTTGCTTTCTTTGGGTGTGGTCCCTTCTTTTGTTCCATAACTTTGGGCTGCTGTATTTGAGATTTGGGTTGTTTGACCTCCTCAGCATTGTTTCTTTCCAAGAGTGTTGGACAGGTCAGCTTGTTGTGTCCCGCAACCTGGTTGCACACACTACATTTCCTGTGTCCAAGTGGCACCCCGTTCTCGTCGAGCACGACGACTCTTCCTGCAGGTGGTGCCTTTATTTGAGCTCTCTTGTCACTTTTCTTTACTGCAGTAATTTTCTTCCTACCCTTTGTTTCAGAATACAGCGGCAGTTTCATCGTCTTTTGTTGTCGCTGCTCCATTGATTGGTCATCACCCTGCTTGCATTGGTTGGCTTCAGCGGCGGCGTTGAGCATTTCAGCTGCATAATAATGAAGGTCATCTTCAATTTCAGCGTCCTCTTCAGCCATCCTTTCATCAACATCCGCTTGATTTGTTGAATGTATTGCTGATACGTCTCCATTGTATCTATAATTTATGAAGTATTCATGTTATTATATTATCCATCTTGGATGTTTTATGGGCTTTACTATGCACTTTTATATTATTTTTGGGACTAACCTATTGACCCAGAGCCCAGTGCCAGTTCCTGTTTTTTCCCTTGTTTAAGTGTTTCGAAGAAAAGGAATTTCAAACGGAGTGGAAACGTAATGAAACCTTCTGGAGAAGTTATTTTTGGAAGGAATGCAACCCGGGAGACTTGGAGTGCACGTCAGGAAAGCAACGAGGGAGGCACGAGGCAGGGGGGCGTGCCCACCCCCACTGGGCGCGCCCTCCACCATCGTGGGCCCCTCGTGGCTCCCCTAACGTATTTCTTCCGCCTATATATATCCATATACCCTAAAACGATAGGAGAATAGAATAGATCTGGAGTTCCGCTGTCGCAAGCCTCAGTAGCCACCAAAAACCAATCAGGACCCTGTTCCGGCACCCTGCCGGAGGGGGGAACCCTCACCTGTGGCCATCTTCATCATCCCGGCGCTCTCCATGACGAGGAGGGAGTAGTTCACCCTCGGGGCTGAGGGTATGTACCAATAGCTATGTGTTTGATCTCTCTCTCTCTCGTGTTCTTGATTTGGCACGATCTTGATGTATCGCGAGCTTTGCTATTATAGTTGGATCATATGTTGCTTCTTCCCCCCTCAACTCTCTTGTAATGGATTGAGTTTTCCCTTTGAAGTAATCTTATCGGATTGAGTCTTTAATGATTTGAGAACACTTGATGTATGTCTTGCCGTGCGTATCTGTGGTGATAATGGGATATCACGTGATTCACTTGATGTATGTTTTGGTGATCAACTTGCAGGTTCCTCCCATGAACCTATGCATAGGGGTTGGCACACGTTTTCGTCTTGATTCTCCGGTAGAAACTTTGGGGCACTCGTTGAGGTTCTATGTGTTGGTTGAATAGATGATTCTGAGATTGTGTGATGCATATCATATAATCATACCCATGGATACTTGAGGTGACATTGGAGTATCTAGGTGACATTAGGGTTTGGTTGATTTGTGTCTTAAGGTGTTATTCTAGTACGAACTCTAAGGCTGTTTGTGACACTTATAGGAATAGCCCAATGGATTGATTGGAAAGAATAACTTTGAGGTGGTTTCGTACCCTACCATAATCTCTTTGTTTGTTCTCCGCTATTAGTGACTTTGGAGTGACTCTTTGTTGCATGTTGAGGGATAGTTATATGATCCAACTATGTTATTATTGTTGAGAGAACTTGCACTAGTGAAAGTATGAACCCTAGGCCTTGTTTCAACGCAGTGTAGTACCGTTTATGCTCACTTTTACCGTTAGTTACCTTGCTGTTTTCATATTTTCAGATTACAAATACCTATATCTACCATCCATATTGCACTTGTATCACCATCTCTTCAACGAACTAGTGCACCTATACAATTTACCATTGTATTGGGTGTGTTGGGAATAGAAAAAACTCTTTGTTATTTGGTTGCAGGGTTGTTTGAGAGAGACCATCTTCATCCTACGCCTCCCACGGATTGATAAACCTTAGGTCATCCACTTGAGGGAAATTTGCTACTTTCCTACAAACCTCTGCACTTAGAGGCCCAACAACGTCTACAAGAAGAAGGTTGCGTAGTAGACATCAAGCTCTTTTCTGGTGCCGTTGCCGGGGAGGCTAGGTAAGCGGCATTCACACCCCGTCAACTAAGCTCTTTTCTGGCGCCGTTGCCGGGGAGGTGAGTGCTTGAAGGTATATCTTTAGTTCTTGCAATCGAATCTTTTTGTTTCTTGTTTTAGCACTAGTTTATTTTATAAAAGAAAACTAAAAAATGGAATTGAGTTTGCCTCATACGCTTCATCTTTTTAATATCTTTCATGAGTATGAGGGAAAGGAAAATTGTGCCGAAGTGTTAGAAGAAGAATGCTATAAAATATTTGGCACTAAATCTTTGAATGATGAGCATGATTGCAATGTTGTTAGTATGAACTCCTTGAATATCCATGGTACTAATGATGATTGCACTAGTTATGATGAAAATGTCTCATATAAACATGTCAATTTTTGTGGAGTGCATTGGGTTTGCAAGTACACACCAAATAGGGAAGATAGATATTGCAAGAGGCATAAGTACTTAGAAACTAAATTGTTGCAAGAAAGTGTTGATGATTGCGCTGAAAGATTCAATATTTATCGCACCCCTTGTGAACTTTGCAATGAAAATGGTCATTTAAAGCTCCAACGCTATTTGTTTCATGACTGAATCGTATCCAAAAATTGTGATAATGTGATTACCCTTGAGCATCATAAAGAGCTTAGTCTTCTTTTGGGGTATGAGGAAATGAAACGTATAACTGAGGTATTCAAAAGTTCAATCTTGATAGATTTCTTGATTTTGATATAGAGAAGATTTATATGTATTGTGCGGTGAATTGCATTGAAAATCCTTATATTGCCAATTACATAAAGAAAAGAAAACAAATAGAAGATGAAGAGAATGCTAACGAAAGGGAAGAGACTTTCCAATATCCTCCTATTATTTCTTATGATGAATCAGGTAATGAGAAGGAGCCTTCCATTCAACCAATCTCATTAATAAGGAGCTCCAAAAATAGGATAGCATGCTAGCGGATGGCAGCGGGCGCGCACAGCGCAGGGGACGGGCAGGGGTGGCGCAGGGGCGTAGAAACAGGGGCGGCGCCGGCAAAGCCGGGAGAAGACAGCTGACGAGGCGGAAGCGCCGCAGCGTAGCGAGCAAAAGGCGGGCGCAGCAGCAGGCTGCTGGTGGGTGCAGGCGCAGGTGGGCGAGGCCAGGTGGAAGCAGCAGCGGGCAGCGTAGGGGTGGTCACGGGCGTGCGGCGTAGCAGCAGTCTACAGCAGCAGGGCGTGTACAACACGTGTACGACCATGGACGAGCACAAGGCGACTACTACAACGACATATCAAAGGGGGAAAGGAGGGGAATCGACATAGGAGCTCACCACGGAGCTTGTGGACGTGGTCAGGAAGCGCGGGGGTGGCCGGGCACGAAGAACTCGAGGACGAGATGCGGCGGCCGTCGGCGAAGACGACGGCGATGGCGAGCGTGCGGGGCCTCCTAGTTCGAGCCCTTATGCGAGGGAAAAGAAGACGACGATGGAGGTGCTCCTAGACGTCTTGGCGCGGCGAGAGGGAGCTGGTGGCCGCGGGATCGACGAGGCCATGGCGACAGGGCTGCGGGTGCGGGCGGATCTGAGTGAGGGAGACAAGGGTGAGGGGAAATGGTGATGTGGCAGCGCGCACCAGCGGGCGGAGGCGAGGTTGCGCAGTGGCGCGGGGTCGAGGGAGGCAGGGTCGGGAGGCTCTCGGCTGTGGGGCGGGCGTCGTCGAATCCCACCGGAGCTCGCCAGAATCGGCCGGCGTAGCTTCTCGCGGGAGGGAGAGGGAGAGACGAGCGGGAGAGAGAGAGGGGTGGGGCAGAGAGAGAGGGGCGGAGAGATAGGGGATAGGGATAGACGAGGTGGGGCAACGGTTTTTTTACCCGAAAAAAAAGATAGTCCCATCTTTGCCGTCTACCAGCAGATGGCAAAGAATCTTTGCCGTCCGTGAGCAGACGACAAAGAGTGGGGTTGGACCCTTGCAGTATACTAGTATCCGGTGGCACCTCTTTGCCGTCCGGTAACAGATGGCAATGATTCTTTGCCATCTGCCAGCAGACGGCAAAGAAATAACAGATGGCAAAGACCTTCTTTGTAAATGCGCGATTCTTTAATAAATGCATTGTTTGGTAGCTGATGGCAAAGATCTTCTTTGCCATCCGCAAGCAGACGGCAAAGAATTGGCAGATGGCAAAATCCCTGATTCCAGTAGTGAATACTCTATCTTCTTGACTTATATCTTTTGAGATAGGCAGTTGCTCTAGTACTTAACTTATATCTTTTAGAGCATGGCGGTGGTTATATTTCAAATAAATAGTTGCACTTTCATGCTTCACTTATATCATTTTGATAGTTTGCTAATCAGTAATGGCAATTAGCACGGGTTATGAATTCGGTCCTAATATGATAGGTATTCAAGAGGGATATAAGAAAAACTTTCATGTGGATCACTTAATATGATAAGTTTGATTCCTTGCAATATTTTTGCGATATAAAGATGGTAATATGTGGGAGGTACTAGTGAATGATTGTGGTTTAGTAAGAATATTGGTGTTAAGGTTTATGATTCTCGAAGCATGCATGTATAGTCTCTCGTTATGCTATGAAGTTGGAGCATGATTTATTATTGAGTGTCTTCCTTATGAGTGGTGGTCGGGGACGAGCGATGGTCTTTTCCTACCAATCTATCCCTCTATGGGCATGCATAGAAGTACTTTTATTTGAGGGCTAATAAACTTTCGCAATTTGCTAGCCTCTTCGGTACTCTCACCTTTCTGCAATTTGCTAGCCTCTTGATTGCAGTGCATTGCTCTTTCTCACCTCGAGATGTGGTGCAAACTTCGCTGGTGCATCCAAACCCCGTGATATGATACGCTCTATCACACATAAGCCTCCTTATATCTTCCTCAAAAAAGCCACCATACCTACCTATTATGGCATTTCCATAGCTATTCTGAGATATATTGCCATGCAACTTCCGCTGCTTCGTTATTATGACACACATCATCATAGGCATATTGCTTTGCATGATCATAAAGCTGACATAGTATTTGTGGCTCAGCCATCGTTCATCATTTTTTTATACATGTTATGCTAGATCATTGCACATCCTGGTACATCGCCAGAAGCATTCATATAGTCATATTTTGTTCTAGTATCGAGTTGTAATTTTGAGTTGTAAGTAAATAGAAGTGTGATGATCATCATTTTTCATTATTAGAGCATTGTCCCAAGTGAGGAAAGGATGATGGAGACTATGATTCCCCCACAAGTCGGGATGAGGAACCGAACGAAATAAAAAAGAAAGAAAAAAGAGAGGCCAAAAAGTGCCCAATAAAAAATGAGAAAAGAAAAAAAGAAATGAAAAAATGAGAGAAAAAGAGATAAGGGGCAATGTTACTATCCTTTCCACTCTTGTGATTCAAAGTAGCACCGTGTTTTTTATATAGAGAATCTCCTATGATTTCATTTTCATATAACTATTGGGAATTTTTCATTATAGAACTTGGCTTGTATATTCCAATTATAGGCTTCCTCAAATGCCCGAGATCTTCGTGAGCAAGTAAGTTGGATGCACAACCACTTAGGTTTCTTTTTTGAGCTTTCATACACTTATACCTCTTAGTACATCTGTTGTATGGTAATTCCTACTCCTTGCATTGACATCAATTTATGGGCATCTCCATAGCCCGTTGATTAGCCTCGTCAATGTGAGACGTTCTCTTTTTTTTTCCTTCTCCGTATTATCTCTACCATTGTACTCTATCCACCCTTAGTGCTATATTCATGGCTTGCGCTCATGTATTGCATGGGGGTTGAAAAAGCTGAAGAGCATTAAAAAGTATGAACCAATTGCTTGGCTTCTCATCGGGGTTGTGGATGATAAATACTTTGTGTTAAGAAGATGGAGCATGACAAGGCTATATGATTTGATAGGGATAATGTTCTTTAGCATTGACATTTTGATAGGCATGATTGTTTGTTGGTATGTCAGAGGATTGATGTATTGATGTGAAATTATAGACTATTGCTTTGAATCATTCAGATCTTATTATTCATGGCACAAAAGAGATTACATGATGAATATGATAGGTAGCATTCCACATCAAAAATTTTGTTTTTATCATTTACCTACTCGAGAAAGAGCATGAATTAAGCTTGGGAATGCTTATACGTCTCCAACGTATCTATAATTTTTTATTGTTCCATGCTATTATAGTATCAATCTTGGGTTATCTACTAGGTAAAAGCCTATACACAAAATCTTACCAGCAGCGCGCTTTAAAATAAGGCGCTGCTGCTATGTAGCAGTAGCGCGCGCAAACAAAACTCGCTGCTGAAATAAATGTAGCAGTAGCGCGCCCGCTCCAAGATGCGCTACTGCTATAATTCCCACGACGCCGCCGCGAGGCTAGTTCTAGCAGCAGCGCGTTATCACAAAGAGCGCTACTGCTACGGATCATAGCAGCAGCGCATTTCCACAATAACCGCTACTGCTAAGTTTACTACAAAAATTTAGTCCCACCTTGCTCCGTGAAGAGAGTTTCTACCACCTTAAATATGTTACTTCTCAAGCTTTCATAAGCACTTGGTCTTCATTGAACTCTATGTGTAGGATCTGTGGCCACAATAGGAATCCTCACCGGTTCTTAAACGAGTGAGGATTTCTATTGACAATTCAGATTGTACACAGAAAGATCGTTGATGATCAATGTATTTTTTATGTCTATTTTTACATGCTGACACATAGCAGTAGCGCCTTATTTGTGAAAGGCTCTACTGATAGGTAGTTTAGCAGTAGCGCCTTTCCCTATAGCGCGCTACTGCTAAGCCATTCCATCTCCCACCCCCTCTCCTCTATCCGATCCACTCACACTCACACACTCACTGGATCTCCCCCTCAACCCCCCGCGCCGGTCCTCCCCCGTCGCCCCTCCTCCCTCCGTGCCGCCGTCACCTCCTCCTCCTCGCTGGACTCGGTACCGGCCTCCTCCTCCGTCCTCCCTACACTCGCCGCTGGCCGGCTCCTCCTCGCTCTGCCTTCCTCCTCCATCCTCCTTCCACTCGCCGCTGGCCGGACCCTCCTCGCTCCGCCTTCCTCCTCCGTCCTACTCTCTTCTCCCTCCTTGAGTCGCCCCTCCTTCTCCCTCCTCCCTTCTACATTTTGATTTAGTAGGCTAGTTCATATGCAACATTTTGATTTAGTTGATATGATTTAGTTGATTTAGTAGGCTACTTGATTTAGTTGATTTAGAACATTATGATTTAGTTGATTTAGTAGGCTAGTTGATTTAGTAGGCTAGTTGATTTAGTAGGCTAGTTGATTTAGTATGCACCATTTTATTGTTATTTTTTATGTACATGGATAGGTAGATGCTTTTGTTTTTTTGTAATAAGTTATTTTTTGGCAAAATGTAGGTGGTACCTTGTCATCTAATATGTTACTAGATCTTAGGATTATAATTGTCCATCAAATTGTTTCTCGCGGAAGATCCAAAAATATCACATGCTATTGTTTTTCTTTCCTGTGAAGTGGATCGTTAATCCTTTGCTCATATTGCTATAGGAAAATGGCGCCACCACCACCACCACTATGTCGACAGTGCAAGTCAAGGTGCGCCAAAGAGCCTTTGGTAACCAGCAAGTTGTTCGGCATCTACTTCCAGCCGAGTTTTCGTCATGCGGCGGTAAGAAATTAGATGAAATGTAACAACTATTTTATTTTTAGTGTTGGCATTACTGCATTGTGTCATTTTTCTTTTTTACACAGATCGTCCCATGCAATGTGAGGTTGAAATTAAACAAGTCGACATGAGACACCGTGACATTTGAGGCTCCTGGGGCGTACACTATGGAGGTCGAGAAAGGACGCAATATGTCACAGATTGGAGGAGATGGATGGGCCCGTTTCCTCGCCCGCATCTGTCTTACTGGTGGTGAGTTGATCAGCTTCTCCTTCGGAGCAGAAATACCCAAGCTGCCTGTCATTTATCTCAACCTGGTGGAAGATGATGAAGATGACGAAGATGATGAAGATAATGAGGACCCACTCGATGAAGATGATGAGAACCCACTTCATGAAGCCATCGTAGCTCAAAGAATGAGGCTGAGCGAGGAGGAGGTGTGCAACCTATGGGACATAATTTCGCCATGCGATGACTTTGTCGGGGTGCCATTCGTGACCCGCCTAACAAGTACCATGGTCGATCGGCATGAAATTGTATGTTATACTGACTGTAGTAATTTCATGATATATATATATGCTTTATTGTTATACTTACAAATGCAAATTATTCGATGATATGCTTAGTGAATCCGATAATATGCTTAGTGTAGAGTCCAATGATATGCTTTGTGGAATCTAGTCGATGATATGCTTTAGTGTAGAGTCTGATCACACATGCTTATTAGTGTAGAATCCAAGGAACTATTAATAGTGTAGATAATCCATATATACTTATTAGTAGTATTCATGATTAATTAGTACAAATGCGTAGTAATCTTGTGTCTTTTGATAGTGTAGAAATCTAGACTTAATAGAAATATATTTGCAAGAGTATGTGCGAGGCTATTTATTAATTGATATGTTTTTCTTATTCAGAAATTGCCAAAGAACCTATCTGTGAGTTTAGGTATCGAGCCTGATGAAGAAGGTTCAGCTGGACTACGCCTTAAGGGGCTCCATCACCACCTGTACTTACCGCATGGACACAGACGGTCGCACACACTTAAACTCGGTTGGGTGGAAGAGATTCCTCATTGACAAGATTCTTCGTGTTGGACAGGCCATCCTAATTACTATCAGGAACACCCACCGCCCAGGCTTGAGGATGGTGATTGTCGTCAATATCATCTAGAACTACATATGTGTGTGTGGCTATATCATCCAGAACTACATATGATGATCGTCGTCGATATATATCATCTAGAACTACATATGATGATCGTCGTCGATATCGCCTAGTACTGCTTGAGGATGCATGTTGAGGATGCAAATTTGAACTAAAACCACGACGATTAATTTGGAACGGAGGGAGTACTACCTAGTACCTATAATGCTTTATGAAATTGATATCTAGTAATACCTAGTATCTGGAAATTGCAGTTTATTGAAGCTGAAACGGGGTAGGAAGCCGGGGGGAAATGATGAAAGATATAGCAATGGCGCTGGGCTGAAATCGCTACAGCCTAATTAATAGTAGCAGCGTTTGAAAAGCGCTGCTGATATAGTCAATAGTAGCAGCGCGGGTACGGACCGCGCTACTACTAACAGTTAGCTATAGCGCCTTATTGGTAGCGCGGCTGCCCGCGCTGCTGATAGCCGCAAAACCCGCACTACTACTAGGGTTTTTCCCTAGTAGTGGTTTATTATGCATTTATATATCATTTTTTGGGACTAACCTATTCACCTAGTGCCCAGTGTCAGTTGCTGTTTTTTCTTGTTTTTTTGGCTTTTTAGAAAATCAGTAGTAGACGGAGTCCAAATGTATGAAACTTTTTCACCATTTTTTCTTGACCAGAAGGGACCCTAGAAGCTTCCGGTGAATACCTGAAGTGCCACAAGGCAGCGACAAGCCTGCCAGGCGCGCCCCAGGGGGTCGCCCTCAGGCTTGTGGGGCCCTCGTGGCACCTCCGGACCTAATTTTAGCTCTATACATTCCCAAATATTCTTTGTACATAAGAAAGCCACCCCAAACACTTTTTCTGCCGCCACAAGTTTCTGTTCTTCGGAGATCCCATCCGAGACCTTTTCACATGTACTCTGCGGGCCAGGATCGATCACGGAGGGCCTCTACATCAACCTTGCTTCCCCTTCGACGATGTGTGAGTAGTTTACCACAAACCTACGGGTCCATAGCTAGTATCTAGATGGCTTCTTCTCTCTCTTTGTTCTTCAATATAATGTTCTCCTCGATGTTCTTGGAGATCTATTTGATGTAATCTTCTTTTGCGGTGCGTTTGTTGAGATCCGATGAACTGTGGGTTTATGATCAGATTATCTATGAATATTATTTGAGTCTTCTCTAAACTCTTTTATGCATAATTTATATAGCTTTGTATTTCTCTCCGATCTATTCGTTTGGTTTGGCCAACTAGATTGATTTATCTTGCAATGGGAGAGGTGCTTTGTGATGGGTTCGATCTTGCGTTGCTCAATCCCAGTGAAAGAAAGGGACATGACACGTACTTGTATCGTTGTCATTTAGGATAAAAAGATGGGGTTTATTCATATTATATGGGTTTACTTTGTCTAGATCATGTCATCTTGCTTAAGGCGTTACTCCGTTCTTTATAAACTTAATACTTTAGATGCATGCTGGATAGCAGTCGATATGTGGAGTAATAGTAGTAGATGCAAGCAGGAGTCAGTCTACTTGTCTCGGATGTGATGCCTATGTACATGATCATTGCCTTGGATATCATCATAACTATGCGCTTTTCTATCAATTGCCTAACAGTAATTTGTTTACCCACCATATGCTATGTTCAAGAAAGAAGCCTCTAGTGAAACTATGACCCCGGGTCTATTTTAATCATATATAAAAAATTTAAAAATACTTTGTTGTAATTTATTTAGTTTTATTTTATTTTATGATTTTGTTTATCTACCTATCACTACGAGATTTTATCCTTGCAATTAACCACCAAGGGATTGACAACCCCTTGCTTACGTAGGGTGCAAGTATTTGTTAGTTTGTGTGTAGGTGTTGTTAACGAGGTATTGTGTAGTTGTCCTACTGGATAACCTTGGTTCTTAAGTGAGGGAAATACTTATATTTACTGTACTGCATCATCCTCTCCTCTTCGAGGAAATCCCAACGCAGCTCACAAGTAGCATCCACTTTCCCCTACACGACGCCACAAACACATACGTCCATAGAAAATCCGCCCCATCCGATCCAATCTACCTTGTCCGCCTCGGATAACGCAACTGGTTCCCTCCCACCACTTGCGTCGGGGCCCCACGCAATCTCCCCGGATCCCGCGCACACCCATCGCGACTCTTCCGCTCCATCGGCCTCCACCACGCAGTTAACCCGCACAGGCTCCCCCTGTCCCCATCCGGCTCCACATCGCCTGCCGCACCCACTCCATCTGGTATTATCATTACCCCCACTACCTCCGCATATGACCCTGCCCAATCAGCGCCGCTATCCACCGGATCCACCTCGATTTCCGTGTCGCCTTCCTCGAACACTCCTGTAGCGAGCCCCACATCGTCCTAGCCTTCTGCGCCTTCCACTCACATCTGCCACGTGTGCCACGACATGCACAGCCCATCGCACCTGCCAAAAATTCCCACCAAATGGCAACACACTCCAAATCTGGCTTTTGCATGCCTCGTCGCTTATTTCTTGCCGGAACCACTCCCATGCCCATCTTTCCCGTACCACCTACTTATAAATCCTCCCTTAAGGATTCCAATTGTCACCAACCAATGTTAGATGAACTTAATGCTTTAACGAAAAACTCTACTTGGTCTTTGGTGCCTAAGCCTGCAGGTGTTCATTTGGTCACCGGGAAAGTGGATATTTCATCAGAAGTTCAATGTGTATGGCTCTTTGGCTCGATACAAGGCTATTTGGTTGTTTTGTGGATTCACTCAACGAGAAGGGGTGGACTATGATGAGACGTTTAGCCCCGTGGTGAAGCCTGCTACTATCCGTGTTGTCTTGAGCATTACCACCTCCAACTCCTGGCCAATCCATCAGTTGGATGTCAAAAAAGCGTTCCTGCACGGAGATCTAATGAAACAGTGTATTGCTCCCAACCCTCCGGCTTTGTGGACTCCTCTCACCCGGATCACTTATGCCTCCTTTGTAAGTCTCTTCATGGGCTCAAAGAAGCACCACGCACATGGTTCCTCTGGTTCCAAAAATTCTTGCTATCTCTTGGCTTCCAATCATCCAAAAGTGACTCCTCATTGTTCATCCTGCAATGTGGCACTACTAGGGATAAGCTTATAAGCAGACGTTTACTAGTAGCGTGGGTTTATACCCCTCGCTACTGCTACTTACTAGTAGCACGGGTTTTTACCCCTCTCTACTACTAAGTTAATAGTAGTAGCCCTCGCGAAAAGTACATTCTGCACCCGAGCTCATATGCTCCCGCATGAACAGTAAAGTCGAAAAAAATTCAAAAAAAATTCAAAAAATTCCAAATTTTTTTTGAGAGAAACATTGACGAAAGTTCTAAGTGCCTGCAAAAATTCATCATGAAATCACATTCCTGTAAGGCGTGGCAAAAAGACAAATTCAGTGCTTCAAAATGTGTCTGAAAGTAGCTTTTTCAGAGTACTATTTTTGTTTTTTTTGCCACGCCTTCTAGGAATGTGATTTCATGACGAATTTTTGCAGGCGCTTAGAACTTTTGTCAATGTTTCTCTCAAAAAAAATGGAATTTTTTGAATTTTTTTTTATTTTTTTCGATTTTACTGTTCATGCGGGAGCATATGAGCTCGGGTGCAGATTAGCCGCGTCCTACCCCTCGCTACTACTAAGTGATTTCCAACGTGCCTCCCGGGACCAGCCGTAGTAGTAGCGCGGGTTATAAACCCACGCTACAACTAAGTTGATAGTAGTAGCGCAGGTTATAAACCCCACGCTACTACTAAGTGGTCTCCACCGTGCACCCCGGGACATGCCATAGTAGTAGCGTGGGTATAAACCCAGCGCTACTATTATCAACCCACCGACACATGTATCAACATAGCGCACGGAGGCCCAATCCCAAACCCACACACTCTCGATTTCACTTCTCCCTCCTACCTGTGACGCCCTTCCTTTCCCACCACAACTGTCGGCCTCGCACCTCGATGTCTCCTCAAATCCGGCGACCTCCTCTTCCACCGTAGCCCCTCCTTCCTCCTCCTCCTCCTCTGCTGCCCCTCCTTCCTCCTCCTCCTCCTCCTCCTCCTCCTCTGCTGGAAGTAGAGGAAGATCCAACAAAGCGCCGCCCATGACGATGGCCAGATCTCTGATGGACGCAACCCATGGCGTCATCTAGGGTTTCGGCTCCAACTCCGGCGGCCATCCGTGAGTTGCTGCACCTACTCCTCTCTATCTCTCTCTTCCTCTTCTAATCCTTGTCTATTTTTTTGTAGCAGCAGCAAAGGAGAGGTGTGGAGAAGATTTGGATGGGGAAGCACCATTACCATGGACGACTTCATCCCTTCCAGGATCAGCATCGACCATGGATGAAGAGGACGATGACGCCTAGCTAGCAGCAGCAGCCATGGCTGGAGTTTATTTTTTTAATTCCTAATTAGTTAGCAGTAGCGAGGGTCCAGACCCACGCTACTACTAGTTAGAAGTAGCGCGGGTGGTATCCACACTACTACTAGTTAGAAGTAGCGCGGGTGGTATCCACACTACTACTAACGGACGTAGTAGTAGCGCGGGTGGCACCCGCGCTACTACTATGAGTTAGCTGTAGCGCCATATCGGTAGCGCGGGCAGCCGCGCTACTGATATACAAAAAACCCACGCTACTGCTAGGCTTTTCCCTAGTAGTGTGGTCCTTCCGTTGCATACTTGTTAGTTTACGTTGATGACATAATCCTTACCGCCAACTCCACATATACACTTCAGTCCATCATTGCATTTCCCAAGTCTGAATTCTCCATGTCGGATTTGGGGGACCTCCATCATTTTCTTGGCATCAATGTGACACACAACTCATCCGGGTTATTTCTTAGCCAACAACAGTACACACTTGAGATCCTTGAGCGCCATAAAAATGTTGAGTTGCAAGCGGTTTCCACCCCATAGATACAAGTTCCAAACTCTCCCTCGCTGGCCGGGCATCCTCTCTCCAACCCCACACAGTACCGCAGCTTGGCCGGAGCTCTTCAGTATCTCACCCTAACACGGCCGGACATCACGTACGTCATCTAGCAAGTGTGCTTGTTCATGCATGAGCCTCGGGACACCCACATGCAGCTCATCAAACGCATTCTCCGTTACTTGCATGGGACTTCTCACTATGGGCTCCAACTCTACAAGTCCTCCTCCAAAGACCGCATCGCTTATACCGACGCCGATTCGGCTGGCTGTCTCGACATGCGACAATCTACATCGGGTTTTTGCGTTTTCCTCAGGTCTAGTCTTATTTCATGATCTTCGAAGAGGCAAGCCACCATTTATGGCTCAAGTGCAGAAGCTGAATATCGTGAGGTTGCAAACTGTATCACCAAGTCCTGCTGGTTACGTCAACTTCTGCATGAACTGAAGTGTCCTCCCACCCATGCTACTGTGGTTTATTGTGGCAATATCAGCACGCTGTATCTGGCATGTAATCCCGTGCAGCACCAGCGAACCAAGCACATCAAGATTGACTTGCACTTTGTGTGTGATCGTGTGGCAACGGGTGAAGTATAAGTCTTGCATGTTCATTGAGCGCCCAGTTCCCTAATCTTTTCACCAAAGGACTGCCATCACTTGTGTTTCACGAGTTTAGGTCCAGCATGAACGTCCTCGCCAATGGCGTCCTGGCTGTGGGGGGGTGGTGTTAAGCTTGTACTTTGTAACGTTTACTTACTGATGTACATGCACGGGATTTAACTATGGAAACACCAATTTTCAGGTTATGGTTTTCACTTAGATCGAGTAAGCTTATTATTTTGTATCTACTTTCCAGTTTCTGGATAAACGTTTCAGATGTGGTTTCTGTGCATCAATAATAATATAATAATTATATTCACCAAAAAAAGCATGAGAAAATTACAAAATAAATATGCAGTTCTTCTAGTTTGCCTTCACAATGAAACATAGCATAACCTAAACAACTACATGTGAATTGTATTTTGCTCACATATATATCTAAGCTAAATCTAGGTACATAAGCTGGAACTCAACTTGTATTTAAAGTGATGCAATTATATTTAAAGGGCGCATAAGCATATAACGGTACATAAGAAAATGTTCTATTAGCTCAGCTCCAACATCAAACTCTCATTAACACTAGCTAGTATCACCCAAACTTGCATAAAAAGGGAGCATACTCACATCCAGCTCAACCATGAGGCATGCACGCTGAAGTAAGTAATTTATGGAACAAATAAGAAAAGATCCAAAACAATACAGAAACATACTACACTGTAAACAGTACCGGTCCATTTATTAAAGACAGGGACATAATCTCCCGTGTGTAACTGTCGAGCTTACATAATAGTATTTATGAAAAATCATCAAAACAGGCATGTTCCTCCATGGGGTTGATATTGTTTCATGCCATTCAGCAAGGTACATATATTAGTTTGTCGCTAGCTTCATACACTAGACTACTAGTACTAGACAAACTGCTATTATTCGTCTCCTCGCATATTTCAGAGGTTATATGAAACCTTCTGGGAGCTTCTCTGGCACATAGTGCAATGGTTTTCCAAGCGTCAAAGCCCTTGTCCTTGTATCAGCAGCCTTCCTTCCTCTTGCAGGTTTACTGGCACCTTATTTACAAATATTGGGTGAGTTGAAGCTAGTAATATAATCCTCTAGAATAAGGAAACAGTTTAATTAAGCAAAATGATTGAAATTTAGTATCACGATATAAAATAATGGAATGAGTAAATGGTGTATCTGTATGAGGTTAATTTCTAGAGTTAAAATACAAAATTGCTGGAATTTTTTTGTGAACTCAAGCGATCAAAGTTGTATAGTTGGGGTTCATACCACTTGGCTGACCACTGGGATCATCCTTGTTCTGCATAACATAAGGAATTGAAAATGTGTGAAGACAAATCTTCAAAACTATAATATTAAACATTACACGTGTAAATAGAGAAACTTGCATCGGTCACACCAAGGAAACGAAGTTAATTCCATTTCATCGAGTGGATATGATAGGCAAACCACATAAGCTTTACTTTAGACTGACAAAACAAATGAAAGAAGGAAAGGGAGGAGGGCGGATGTCATTTCATGCGAAGGCTGTATATATACACACACTTGTTGTCTTGAGCTTTTGCATACATCCAGGAAGAAAATATAATACATTGTTACCTTCTTTCGTAGTTTTTCTCCTTTAAACACCTTATTCATCTCTTTCCCATCCAGGAAGAAATGGACACCGCGTGCTGAGCGAAATGTTTTGTGATATCTCTGGTGGATGTATTTCTGCAAGAAAATATAATTTTTAGAAATTAAGGTACAAGTCATGCATCAACCATGTGCAACTAGAATAGCAATATCAAGCTAAAAATTTGTTCTTTTACTTTTGTTCGTCTATGTGTGTGTGCGCGTATATCTGAATGAAAAATAAAATAGCTAAGAAACATAATATTTCTAAGACAGAACACCAACCGCGAGATACATAAGAATGGCATGTTACCAACAAAACACTCTAGAAAGATAAGTGGTCTAGCAAAATTGAAGGTACTAGATGGCTACAAATCCAAAGTATAGTGGCATTTAAATAATTCATAATGTAATAGTAAGTATTTTTTATAAATATCTACAAATTATTCAATGTTAATTTAACAGGTATCAACACAAAGTATTCAGTGTACATATGGATTTAACATAACAGCGCCTACAACTACGAGAGAGGGGTCATGATACAATGGAAAAGTAAAGTGAAAAGTATGCATACAATGGAAATACAACTTTTTTGCTATTATCCTTTTCGGGTTGATTGGTTTGATAAATTAGAGGAAGCCATTGGTCAAGATCAGGCTCCAATTTTAATTAGGTATGACTTAGAAATTACAGTATGTACTTAAATCTTATTGGTTGAGATCAGTTTGTGGCTGAACTGGATCATCTAGGTTTATGTCACATGAGATTTTAAAAACACAAGGATTTTTTTTCTGTAGGATAAATCAGATAAATACGATCAAGGTGAGTTGTAAAAATATTCTTTGTGGATATATAAGCAGGAGGAACCGATGGAAGTGCATGTGAACTATGACTGCAAGGAAAAATTACGACCTCACTTAACCAGAGCACCTTCTAATTACTGTTGTATATACATCCATGCATCGACTGATACCGAGGCCGGAGGTATTCCTCCTTTTCCAAAAAAAGAAATATACATACTGTATGAGCACATGCACACCGTTTCTTCAGCAAGGAAAATGAAACTTTTACCAGAGAAACACCTCGTCCAGTAGATGGCTTTATCTTCTCAATTGAACCACAGAATGGATCAATAGATGATTAGCCTTCATTTATGGCAGCGGAGGTGAGAGACCGACACGGACGGGATCGCTGGTCGGCATGATAGGTAGCTAGCATCCAGGGTGCGCCGCCGCAGAGAAAAAATATGGCCGTGTGCCCATGAGCGATGCGTCCATGGAAATGGATCTCACCTGTCTACCTACGTGAATTCTATGACCACACTCGTACCTTCCAGGGGAAGTATATATACACACACCCTCTAGCTATGTACTTCTAATAAGATCAATCAAATATAATGGATAGATAAATAAGTTTGCAATTCTTGCCCAGCTTTGGATCAGAGAACAACTTACCCAGTCTGTGGTGCCGTTTTCTCTTTTATTGACGAGGAGCTTCCAATCACCGTTCTTGTATGATTGGAACTCCTTCAACCAGATGGGAACATCAACCTCCTTCCAATTCATTTTTCTTGGCTTTTTCTTGAAGTTATTGGACAAGTACTTGCACGTTGATTCTTCCTCCTCTCTCATCCCCTCAGGAATCACCTCGTCCTTTGTGTTTGTGCATGAGTTGGTTGGTGAGTCGTAGGCCTCTCCCATTTCGAGATGAATCACCCCTGGAGGGGCTTTCCTCGTGGGGATCTTCGGCCTTCTGGTTTTGTTGATCTCAGATTGGGTGCTTGAAAAGTTGACCATTCTTTCTCTTATATCTTTTGTACTCTGGGCTGGCTATATGATTCTCCTTTGCTGTATCCGAACATATATAGCCAAAGGTTGAGGGAATATTTAGCAACAAATTATGGCAATTAATTAGGAGGGGCCAACCTGGCATAAGTAATTAGTACTATATGAACATGATCTGGTCGACCAGGCAATATGAACCGTGTATCCTAACCCAAAATAGGACAGCATGAACCGTGTTTCTTAACAAAATGAGATTTCTTGCTCTTCATGCACCTGCTTGGTTGGATGTATATACAATTAATACTATACAGCAAGGCAATAGCTAGGAGAGATATGTATATCGGTTCAAGATCTTACATTGACTACAGATTTGCAGTAATAAACGATATCCAAAAATAATATAGGGCGCAATTATTGTTGTTTCCTTGGGAGCCCTGTTGAATTATAAATGGGCTTTGGGCCCATATAAACAATAATTTCCTGGTTAATCTCTAAGGCCCATATAAGTGCATGACAAGGTGGTGGAAAGTTTGGGAGAAACTAGTTGACGAGCGCTCCTTCGGGAGCCTCGCAACGATCACTTGCGGGTGGGCTGATAGCGCGCCAAGCGCCGCCAGGTGTCGCGCTCTGCGAGCTCCCTCCGGATTTTGTTTTTTTTGCTCGCCTTTTCTGCTTTTTAAATGGTTTTTTGGGGTTTTTTTGACTTTGGTTTTTCACCGGTCTTCCTTAGCTTTCGGACCCAAAAAAAATCAAGCAAAAAATCGCTCGAAAGAACATGTTTTTATTGCTTCCGCAAGAGGCACGGTTTTGCTTCCGCGAGATGCACGGTTTTGCTTTTGCAAGAGGCACAGCCATGCCTCTCGGTAACGAAAGAAAACGTGTTTTCTTTTTTTTTCCCGCGAGTCACACGGTTTTGCTTCCACGAGAGGCACGGTTGTGCCTCTTGGAAACGGAAAAAAATGTGTTTTCTGTTTCTTTTTCTTTCTGCGAGAGGCAAGGTTTTGCTTCCGCGAGAAGCATGGTTGTGCTTTCGCAAGAGGAACGGCCGTGCCTCTCGGAAACGAAAAAAAAACATGCTTTTTTGTTTTTTTACCTTCCACGAGAGGCACGGTTTTGCTTCCGCGAGAGGCATGATTGTGCTTTCGCGAGAGGCACGGTTGTGCCTCTCGGAAACGGAAAAACGACGCGTTTTCTTTTTTTTCGCGAGAGGTACGGTTTTGTTTCCGCGAGAGGCGCGGTTGTGCTTTCGCGATAGGCACGGCTGTGCCTCTCAGAAACAGAAAAAAAATGTGTTTTCTGTTTTTTTCCTTCCACGAGAGCACGGGTGTGCTTTCGCGAGAGGCACGGTCGTGCTTCTTTCGGAAAGGAAAAACATGCTCCCAGTTCGGTTTTTTCGTTCGGCTTTTCATGAAAAAAAATTGTCAAAAACTATAAATATAGAATCTAGTTTTGAAGATCTCGACACCGGGAATCCGACGGTGAAAACGGTTCGAGATTTGGATGCAAGTTTTAAGAGATAAAACGTTTTGAATAAATGGATCTACGAAAAAAGGGAAAACTCCCAGGTTTCCATAAGTGACGCACGTGCAGCGCGTCACTTGTCACAACCTGGGAAGGTGGGAGTGACCTTTGCCCTTTATAAGGGCTGCTCTTCCACATGATATTGGAGTTTGAGAAGAGGAATAGTACACCCGCGCTCCTCCTCCGCCACGTGCGCGTCGTGTTTCATGAATGAGACGAGCCGAGCTCAGACCTATGTCATGTTTGCACTTTATTTTTGCGGTTAGGAATGATTTGTTAATATCGGACTAATCAGAAGTCACTAATGGATGCGCCACTGTCCGGGACTTTGGACCATGGGTTGTTTGCCGACTATGTCGTGGGCCCACTACTCCCTACCCCGATGGTCTATATATTACAAGCATTGGCCAGTGCAGCCAAGACACAGAGTTCCTCCTTGCGTAGCCCTAGCCATCATCTACTGTTCCACTCACTGTAGCTGCTTTCGGAGATCCCATCCCTCGACCGTGTGCAAGGTCGATCGAGGAGAATGAGCCTCTAAAGCCCGTCCTTTGTGATTCTGCACCGAGAGAAGGTGATAAGGTTTTTGGGGAGCATCTCGACGTGACTCCTCCCCATTTGTATTCTTCTTAGTCCTCTGCTTCGACTACTTTCCCGACAGCGATGCCATGGCGGTCAACGACGCTTCCAAGAAGAAGGTCGTGGCCCATGGAGGAAGCCACATCCACTGAGTGCGTCGCAGCCCTTGCTTGGCCTTAGGGGGCTATGATTTGTTCATCCCCTATTTACTCGTTCATGTTGTGCCATATTTACTATGTTCATAGATGTTTAGATTTTATGTTCAATACATGCTCACATGTTTAGATTTCGTTATGAGCTTCACACTATTAATGCCATGTTTATGCTTTACTCGTGGATTGAGTCAACCATAAAAGTACCCATATTTCCAACAATCGAAAAACCTTATTTATATAGAAAAAAAGTATTTAAGGCTTTGTGGCAACATTCAGAGACCCTGTTTACGGATACGCATTTAAGCGTTGGCAGACTAAGACTACCTTGTGGCTAACAACGATGAACGTGCTCTGGATTGATGCAGTGACTCATGTGGGAACGATTGCCCCTAATAAGGAGAAGTCATTTAGGGAGGCTAGCATCATGTTTGTGGGATCTGTTCTATGTGTGATTGGAGACAAGCTGGTTGACGCATGTGGGTTGCCAAGAACTTGTGGGATGCACTCGAAGCTAAGTTTGGCGCAACCCAATGCTAGAAGCAAGTTGTACGTCATGGATCAGTTCCATGGTTACAAGATGGTTGATAACAGTCTTGTATTAGACTAGCTTCATGAGATACAGTGCATCGCTAAGGAGCTGGAGCTCCTGAAGTGTGAGTTACTGGACAAGTTTTTCGCGGGATGCATTATTGCTAAACTCCCTCCTTGGAGGAACTTTGGTACTTCCACTACAAAACATGCGCTATTATGTGATGTTTCTCACTTGTATCATGTAAAATCGGTTTCCGTCACCAAATATGGTCTGGTGACATTTTCCAGCCGTCGCCCCCACCGTCGCTGAAGCGCCGTCACAAAAAATAAATTCTTGATGGTACCACTTTTTCTGTCACACAAGATCGTGTCAACCCTAAATTTTTCACTGACAGTCATGTTCCGCGACAGTTCAAACTTTCACCTGTGATGGACCACTTTGTCGCCTAAATGAAATCTACCCCAAGCTTGGTTTTGTTCGTCCCCCGGCTTGCCCCCCGCCCCCTTAAGATGTGGCCCAAGCCCCACCCCTACCACCTGCCAAGCCGAATAATTCGTGTTGACGAAGCACTTGGGAATTGCTTGATCATGGCCCATCGTTTTGCATGCCAACGACTCCTCTCACATGTCCAGTGTGCAATAGCTGGCGAGACGCGGTCGGCAAAAAGTTGCGCCAATTTTTTGGCTTGCCCATTCGTCGGCGGGCAGCCTCGGCAAAAACCAAACATGCCCTTAATGCTTGGTTAGCCAATGACATGTGCCTGCTGAGTATCTATTCTGTCTGGTGAGCCTCATTCTCAATTCTCTATATTATACTTACAACTCACTATCATATACTTATATACTTTTAACATGTAAACATGTCGGCTCGACATGTATTTATCCATGGAAAAGACCTATCTCTTACATGTAATAGTGCATGGGAAGAGACTCATTCACTTTCATTTTATTATGCTACGTATATAAAATAAATATTTTATAACTATCCCCACTAACATGTATCTCTTATAATCCACAAACATGTCACATCAACATGCAGTCATGCATGACAAAAGGCCGACCTCCACTTGCAACCTTGCATGGAAAAGTTCCAACCATTTTTATTTGATGAAGCTACTTATATACAATAAATGTTTTACAGCTATCCAATAAAATCATATTTATTTTCTATTTTAGTTCTCGTGTTTTAATCTAAATATTCATGTTCCATACAAGTACAACCAAATATCATGGAAAATATTGCAACCAATTCCGATAGCAATGTGTGGTATCTTGTAATTCAAAGTAATGAATAACAAAGTAATCAATGCATGTATGACTTGGTAATTATATTACACATTTCACACCGTTGATCAACTTGATGGCCAACTTCTATATGTGTACTTCACATATGCATAGCATATGTTTTACACAAACTGCATGGGAGCCTCTCAAAGCAGTTTTAATATGGGAAACAATATGGTATGGCCAACCTATATATCGAGCGGATTGTTCGGGCGCATTGCTTCATCCATTTCATGCTCATCTACTCACCCACCACCCTCCATCGGCTCCCTACCCCCTACACTTATTCCATCTTCCACTCCACCACAGACGATGTGATGCTCCATTTCTCCACCACGAGAACTTCTCCTTGTCCACACCATCTCGATCGCCATCCTCCTCCCGTCCTTAGCAACCCATCCTCCACCACTTTATCTCTGTTGCCTCCCTCGCCCAAGATCAATCTCGCGGACCTAGTTGCCATGGCCTCGAGCTGGTGCTCAAAAGATAAGCCTTTATTAATTGTAAGACCTTTGGGAGGGAACTGAGACTATGGGGATTCTGGTAAATCTAGTGATGACTAGGCTCCAGTGAGCTTGTCCTACAAGCCTAAGGCAGCGGATTCGGTCCTCCATATGAAGGTTACTAATTTGAAGAATTTTTATGTTGCGTTTATTTTGGCAAGCTACAAGATTATGTGTGTGTGTGTGTGTGTTTTTTCAAACACATGAGCGATGGCATGGAATGACCATGGGTATCTACTGCAAATGTTGCGTTCATGATGCCAGGGTTTTTTCCATTTTAACTAGTGTTATCTTCTATGTTGCATACTGGAAACATTTTTCCTTGAATTTTTTTTATGATTAGAGGGATTTCTTCCATACACAACTACATGGGTGTGTTTGAAATGTTGGAACACATTTTTTGCATGTTGCACAGAAAAATGTTGGCCATAGGATTTCCATGCTACAAGGATCGGACAATGGATTTCGTCTTTTAAGTGCCTTTATATCCCATTTTCTCCCGTGTATGCAGTGACCATTTGGTCCTTTTGATTGTCATCACCTATTCTAACAAGTTTTATTTACATTGGTTCCTTGATGCACCTGGAGGCACTTTGAGGTATCAAATCTAAAATTCACAATGCAATTGAATTAGTCATAAGCAACTTCGGAGGGGCTATTGGAAAAAGAAACCCCATGAGCTGAGGCAACATATTAATTGTTTTCTTGTATGCAAAAACCCTTGGGTAGCGACATTTGGTATCTATGTGTGCTCTCATGTGGACAAAATTGCCCATCACTACAACTCACTCAAAAGTGAAAGTGATCTTGTGGGGGGGGGGGGGGTAAATAATTATACTCGTGGCTCTCACTTAGTCCTATCTGGCAAGTCAATGAAAGTTCTAGCTAATCAACAATATCCAAGGTGGTAAAAAAAATTTAAGGTAGTCAACAAGCTCGACGGTGGTCAAGAAAAGTACGAAAAAGAATTCATGGTCAGCAGGTGGGAGAAGGAAAAATAAAAAGACTAGGTTAACGAAGAATGCAATAATAAAAGGATACCATGTCTAAAACAGGCCCAACTAGCCAAGGCCCATTCTTGACAAGATGAGAAGGGATGGCCCTCCATGAGGCATGAACACACCCACCTTTGAGTAGTCTTCATGTACTCATGGACACGTTTTACCTTCCTACCTATCACCAAGGAAGCTATAGGAGCCCCCCCCCCCCATTGGCATGGTCACTCATTCACTATCACTTAAATAAACTCAAGGGTGGGGACTAGAGCTCCTAGGGAAACACCTAGGAGCTCTAGAGTTGAGTCCGAGAAGTCAAATGTGACCCATCTTTTTCAACAAAGAGGCGATCTTAAGCGAAGGAATAATATCTATTGAAGCTCTAAGACATTGTCTGGTAAAAACTTGTATGCTTACTTTGTAGTTTATGGATGGATATAACTTGTGTTTTCATCTTTATGTCACAGTTGGATATAATTTGTGGTTAAATTATTATGTCCCCTGCTACTGCTGAGGAGGGGGCTCTGTCAGTCAAAGGTTGTGATTCCATTCTGGATCCTTTGTGCTCTCTCCGGATGTCAGAGACGCAGTCACAGTCTGTTGATGGCACTGAACCTGTCACGCAACCCGAGGATGTGCCTCTTCAGCTTCTCCTGGAGGACCAACGTAAGAGGATGAAGCAAGAAGATTTTGACAAGAAGAGGGCGGCCCGCCTTGAGAAAGGTTCTGATGTTCCTGGATCTCTTCATGCGGCTGAGCTCATCGTTGAGGAAGGCGTGCCATGTGGCGTTGATGGCACGGTTGTCCTGTTAAGAAGAAAATCAAGAAGACCTCTGTGAGGAAGTTAGTAGTTGGTGAAGTTACTCCTCAGAGGAGCCCACGTGCTTCAAGTCCTGCAGAAGTTGTTGAAGATGAAGGGCTAGGCCTTGGTGGTACGCCACACCGTAGTCCTCGTGTGCTTGCCACTGCTGCGCCAACACCTTCTCCTCTTGGTGCTGGTGCATCTGGTAAGGGGAAGAAATGCGGCGTGAAGCGCAAGGTTCCACCTGCAAAGGTCAACAAGGGTGTGAAGAAGCGTTCTCGTGTTAATCCAAAGGACAAGGATGATGCTGATTTCAATGCTGATGATGAGGACGACGACGATGATCTTGCCGCTAGTCGGTATGAATGTCTCATGTTTACTGTTTTTAGAGCATTTGTCGCTATTGCTATAGTTTTATTGTGCTCCTTGAGCACATAGCTGATATACACTCCATATAGACGAATAAATTAGTTGATGTGCTTTGCTTTTATGGTATTACTGCCTTTGTGTACATAGTTGGACTTCGGGGTATATACATGAAGAAATTAGCTTAACTTGTTGGTATACATGTTTGATTACTGCCTTAGTGTACATGGTTGAACTTCTGCTTTTTAAATTTCCAATATTTTTTGAAAGCATGTTAACTTGTGGTCATACATGGTTGTACTGCCTATGTAGACATAGTTGGACTTCTGAGATACATGTTTGATTACTGCCTTGGTATACATGGTTGAACTTCTGCTTTGTAAATTTCCAACAATTTGAAAGCATCTTTACTTCTGGTCATACATGGTTGTACTGCCTATGTAAACATAGTTGGACTTCTCAGATGTAGTGTGTATATAGGCATTAGTGGAATTTTGGTGAAGCTTGTGTATCTCATTGTTCTGCCTTTTTTCCTTGTCAATGTATTTTTTTCAGTATCAGCTTGTGGAGCGGCCTGAGAGGAGGAAGAGAGGAGGCAAAGCGCCCGAAGAAGGTGGCCAAGGAGGAGGTGAGGCGAAACATTTTAACAAGACGGTCCGCTGCTCACTATGAGAGGTCAAGACGTGTGCGAAAATGCTACAAGCTATGCACAAGACGAGGGTTATCAAGGCTGGTTTTGGTTATGTGTTTGATTTCAAGGTTGATTCCAACATTTCTCATCGTTTGATGGGCAACATCCACACGAGGATTGACCCTTCAACCATGATTTTGGACATGGGTGAGGTGAACAAGGTTATACGTATTACAAGTGATGCTATTCACCATCTCTTTGGGTTCCCTCAAGGTAATCGTACCCCCCTAGGCCCTCGAATGATGGTTTCGATGATGCTGTTATGAGGTTGAAGGGCAAGCTTGGGTATGCTAGGAGTGACGACATCAAGACAAAGGATTTGCGGAATATCCTCACTGAACTTGTGAAGGATGAGACGAAGGATGATCTTGCTCTGCAGGTGTTTTACCTTATTGTTTTCATGAAGGTGGTTATCTCTGGAACGTCTACACGAGTGTCCAGGGAGGCAGCAATGGCCGAGAACCTTGTGTTTGAGGATATGGCAGACATGGACTACTGCCAGTTGGTTGTTGATGATATTCGGAGTGCTGTTGTTAGGTATCAACAAGGTACTAGCAGAGGAAAAGCTGTCACAGGTTGTGCCATCGCGCCGCTTCTTATGTATCTGGACTGCCTTATCATTGGCAAGACGCCTAATATTGACTTGAGGACCCCTCGCATCAATTTCATGGATCAGGCCAAGCTTCTTGAGCTTGCTGCGGCTGACTTGGTCACGAAGGGTGATGATGACCCAGCCAACTGGGTGTTTGGGAGACTGCTTGTGAGTGTTTCTATGCATTATTCTTTCCTGTGTAGTTTAACTTGAACTTCTGGTATTGTCTTGTATATTTTTTGTTCCCATGTTCCTTCATTTGATTTCTGACGTGTTGACTTTTGTTTTTGTATGCAGTGGAAGACACAGTGAGGTTGTGTTCTTTAGGGTTATTGAACGTCTGTTCTAACTATGCCTCATTCTCGCCGCCTAGGGAGTGGAACTTCCCAAGATTTGAATTCTCCGGGATGTTAATACGGTGCCCCCGTAGATCCAGGAGGTTCTTCTGCCCATGTGAGTGCTGGAGGTGGCGTTTCTTTCGAGAATTTGTTTGAAGCTGCCAATGTTTCTCTGGTTAGGACTGATAGTCTTCTTGAAACTGTTTGTGGGGAGTTGGCTCGTGTTCCTTAAACTGCTGAGCGTCTTAGTCGCGTTGATGGGAATCTTCCCACCTCCGGACTAGTGTTGGGCTATTCAAGGAAATGCAGAATGCTCGTTGCAAGCCTTTTTAAGATGAGGCAAGTGTTGTTGTGAGACAGATTCAGAGGCAGGATTCTGTTCGTTCGGGTCGTGAAGGAGGCCACGTGGAGCATACCAAAGAGGTTTGTTTATGTTGGCTTTTGATATTTCTTTGCACTAATGTTCAATGTTAGCTTTCAGTTATTACTGTTTGTAGTCATAGGCGACCGTTATTGATTTCATGTGTCGTAAACTGTTTCTTTTCGGCACTAGTGTTCCTAGGTGACCTTCTCTGTTTATAGAACCTGAACTTCAAGTGCTACAGCACCTGAACTTCCATGACTGGCCCTTTTTTGTTCCCTTTTGTATCTTAGAGTAGTTTGATATCTGACCTGCTATGTTTACTGTATTTGGACTTCCATTATGTGTCAGTTGTTATAGCTGACCTTCTCTGATTATGCGATCTGAACCTCTTCTGATTAGGTATTTGTTTTCTACATGATTTTTTTGTAGGCTCTTGATGATGATGCTAGGGTTGAGGAGGATGTTTTACTTGCGCATGAAGTTGCTCCTGTGCATGAGGCTGCCCATGTGCATGAACCTACTCCCGCTAGTGGCGTAATAGTTGATGAGGTTCATGGTAGTGAAAATAAGGTACCATTTTTATTGTCGATTTGTCTTGTTGCCCCCCCTTAGACAGACTTGCTGCCCCTATGCATGAGGTTCAGTCAGCCCTTTGTAATGACTTTCTATTTCTTTTTGCAGCAGCAGAATGATGATGTTAGTGTTCCTCCAAAGAAGGTTGCAGACATGTCCGCCTCGAGCACCGGCTGCTCCGACGGGTGGTCTGGCCCGAACCTCGATCGTCCATTGGCGCCGAGGTTTATGATGCTTGAGGTGGCAAGACAACTGGAGACATCATTTTGGAGAAAGATCCTGTTTAGTATGCTGTTGAAACTAGTGGTAGTGCTGCTGCAAGCCCGGAGAAGTCTCCTGCAGCAGAGCCATCAGTTGATGCTGGTTCTGTATAGGCACAACCAAAAGTTTTTCTTGTTTCAGATTCTTCAGTTGCTCTAGCTGCTGCTGGTGTCCTTCCCGACGATGCTGCAACATCTACTGGAGACGACGATGAAGATACCGAAAGCGATAGCTATGGAGAGGAGGTTGATCATTCCAGTGCTGCGAGTGGTCTAGGAAAGGATCCATGAAGAGAGGAGCATGCTTCTCTCTTCTTTCCCCTCCCCTTTCCTTTTTGTTGTTTGGTTTAGTCCATGATATCTCCTGTGAACTGCCTGTGTGGTCTAAGTTGAACTTCTGGTTTTCTTGTTTGTCGTGTGGGTTGTAAAGAATGTTAAGTGAACCTGTTTTCTATGTGGGTGGAGGTTTGTAATGCATGGGTTGTGATGTCTATGATGCTGTGGTTTTCTATTTTCTGATGTAGCAACTGAGATGTGCTTATGTTTTGAATGTTTGTGCTTGAATGTTGGTCTTAATTGAAACTGTCGTGAATCTATGTGCTTGAGTGTTGATCTTAATTGCTATTTCTTTTTGGTGAGCAGATAGTGACCTTGCTGTCGTCCGGAAGAAGGTTGATGACTTTTATTATAGTGTAACTAGGCTTAGGAATGATCGTTCAATAGGTAAGTTCAATTTGCTCAATATTTACATCATCCATGTACCCCCGTGAACTGCCTGTTGTTTCATACACCGAACTTCTCAACTCTATGTACCTGAACTTCTTATTTTACTTCTCAGTGCCGGACTTGGCCTCTTTTGTCTTTGTCTTTGTTGTGATATAGCTGAACTTCGTGCTAACATGTGTTATGAACTTCCGAGTTCCTGCAATTTGAACTTGTTTTACTTTCTATTCGCTTGTTTTAGATCAATGATTATGTTACAAAACAAGGAGTGTGAAGCTTCGTCAAGAAGTTGCAACATATTTTGGTCGTCGTGGAATGCTTCGATCTAATATGGCTGAGTGTGCACTCTACTGTCTACGTGCGAAGTACCAGGGATTGGATAAACTCATCCTGCCGTATTGGGTTTGTGTAAGTCAACCATACAATGATTTTCTTTTCTGTTTTGTTCCTTACCATTTTAGTTAAAACTTGTTTGTCTCTTTTTGTATTTTTTTCATATGTTGGTGTTGTCTGCATTATTTTAGGATAAGATTTTCAGAGGTCAAATTGACTCCCGTGTGAGGAAGTACTTCATGGCGAGTAGTCCAGATAGCATGGATGCACATGATTCGGTATGCAATATCTTGTTCTTTGCCTATGTATTAGTTTTGCAGTGCGATCCACTTTGTTAATATTTTTTTTATTTTCTTTGTACCGCTTGATATTAATTTCAGTTTTTAATGATTCGTGTGTTTATGATGCTTCGTGTTGTCTTCCCCACTTTGGACCCACCTGAGATTCCTGCTTCCGTGGGTGGTGTTGGTCATTGGGTTTCAATATTTCTTGACCTGAAGAAGTCAAGGTTCCAGCTTCTCGACTCCTATTATGGACCAGGAGATGAATGTGCAGTACGCCTGTTTCGGCGTATGACCGACAACATCAAGAGGCTTGGGAAGGATGCCAGCAACGATAAGGAGACACCCTTCAGTCCTCTTACCATCGACCATTTCCCTCTGGATTGGATTGATGTCCCCCAGCAGAAAAACAAGTATGAGTTCCACTTTTTCTCTTTATCACATCTGTTTAACTGTAGTTGTACTTAAGCTGCGACGTGTTTAATTCGTTGGCTTTATTTTTCTGTTCTAACACTATTCTTTTACTGTGTTTGATGGCAGTATCGAGTGCGGATTCTTCATGCTTACGAATGTTAATTCGTATCATGACGGGGTTCTTGCAAATTATTCTCATGAGAATATCACGGATATCAGGAAGACGTGGTTGTACTCAATCGCTTCTTCTAACCTGTTTGAGGCAGACTTCCAAGCTTTGTTTGGCTACTACACATGTAAGTATTTGGAACCTGGACTGCTTACCTGCACTGCATCTTTTATTCTACCTGAACTTCATATTTTTCTCTGAACTTGGACTTCTTCTTATGATCTGGCTGGGGCTGCTGGTTTCGGAAGGAGAGGAGCATTTTCTTTGTACATGAACTTCACTTCTATCTTTTTAATTTTGCTTGTGTGTTTTGTTTCAGTAATTTCTGTCCTTCCATTACTTACTTGGACATGAGCATTTTCTTTCTAATTGAACTTCAGAGATGATTCCTTTCTATGGTTTTGTTAGCTGTAGTTGAATGATTTCCAGTTCATCGGTTTATCTTGAACTGTGCCTTTGGTTGTGACTGAACTTCATTTAGTTTTTTACTACAACTAATTTTTTTAGGCCATCTTGAGTAGTAACCATGTCATCTTTATTAGTTGGACCGCATATTGTGTTGTTCCTGAACTTCAGTTGTATTTAATGGTGATGTTTTCTCTTCCTTTTTTCTTTGGCAGTGGATCCGTTGGACTTGACCGATTACCACTACTCATTCATCGGGTCACAGGAATACCAGCCTAGGGAGGAACTGATGAGTACAGCTCCGATAGAAGATGATAGACCTCCGACCCTTATTCCTTCCAAGTTGGGGAAGTAGGTCGGTGGTATTCGTGGTACTCCAAAAACCCCTTGCTACGGAAGGTCGATGCAAATACAGCGGCCAAGCGAAGTGATTTCGTCCGATGATGATTTTGAGAAGATTGCTTACCCGAAGAATGTTAAATGTGCTGCTGGTACTGTTTCTGGTAGAGGTGGGAAGAATGCTGTCATCACCAGGAGGAAACCGGCAGTTGAGTCTGGGAACATAACTTCCTCCAAGAGAGCATCAAGATTGCCTTTGAAGTGGCGTTCTCCTGTCGCTCCCCTGAAACAATACAGTTATCCTCATCTATCCGAGGCCCGGAAGTTGAAATAGTATGTGCTGAGTAAAGACGATCTGGAGAAGTATTCTGAGTGAGTTTTGTTCTTCTTAACTTTGTTGCTGCCAGAGATGCTACTCTGTGTCTGAAACTTCTGTTGTTGTAGTATGTGGTCTTATGTTCATTTCTCCCTTGCATTGGAGTTATAGTGTCTGAACTTCTGTTGTTGTATTGTCTGAACTGCCGTTGTTGTAGTATCTGAACTTCTGTTTTATGTCTCCTCTTGCCTTTTGAGTTATAGTGTCTGAACTTCTGTTTGTTGTTGTATCTGAACTTCTAATATTTTTCCCATCCTTTTAAATCTGCAGCATAGGCTACTGCATGTTTACCATCCCTGGGAATGTGATTGACCTCACCGGACATGTCCTTTATACCCTTTTCGGTGAAGGGCAGTAGATGGAAGGAGACATAATGGATTATCTCATAAATTTGTGGATGGATAAGCCGGAGACCTCTGAGATATTCTGTTGTGCTGACAGGGTTGTACGTAGTCCCTACTTCATATAGGTATTAGTTCTTTTTGCACCCCTATCTCCCTTTTTTGCTCTAGTTTTGGTGTAGTGGCGTTTGGGAGGTGTTTTAATTGTGTTTTTGTGAATGCGTAGTACTTCCTGGAGTATGATTTCTTCTCTCCAACAGTTCCAAAGTTCGATGTAAAAAATTATGTTAAACTCCTCCCAATGCTTGTTTGCAAGGAAGAAGACCTTCTTAACGCAAAGTTGGTTAGTTTTTCATAACTCTTGCTTTTTTTAATTTCATGTGCATCCTTTTCCTGAGTTTGTCAAGAAGTTTTTGTTCATGCCAAGATTTCAAAGACATATGCTTTATAGTTTGTGTTCACGGTCCTTTCATTCTTTGGCGTGTTTCCTTGATGCTATTCAAGCCAATTGGCACAATGGCGCACTACAGTGTGTATGTGGTGAATAGATATCGTGGGAGCATTGACATCCTTGATTCACTTTCTTATGCTAATATGGAAACGTCGCGAACGAGTTTCCACGGGGACTGCCAAAATATCATGAGTGTTTCTTAGCCTGAACTTCGTTTCACATTCTCTTGTTTGACACGAAGTTTATTATTCCTTGTGTTGACAAAATATGTTGATGTCTTTGTTTTTGGTAATACTGCTTGAACTGACTATGATTTGGAAGTTGAACTTCTGCCATATTGTTTAGCTGGATCTTATGCAAGTGTCGCTTTTTATGTACCTGAACTTAACTATTTTGGTTAACATGTTTTCGACTTCATCTTATTATGTTATTTCTGGTAGATCAAGAGATTTGTTGGGTTGCTCGAGGAGGTGTACGGCAAGGCTGCTTACAAGGTGAGCAAGCAGCCTAACTGGGTGACTATTGCAAAGAGGCCGACCTTCATCGATGTTCCGAAGCAGAAGGGTAATGATTGTTGTTTCGTTGCCGTGAAGTTCTGCTCTTCGTAAGATGGTGATGAGATTTTTGAAGATTTTGATGATGTGTAAGTAAGTTTTTCTTTGTTCTTGTCTCATCATCTTAATTTTCTTTATGCGTGTTTTTGTTGAGATGCTCCTGCTATGGTTTTAGATATCCGTTACTAAACCATCGTTTCAATTTCTTTGTTTGCAGGCTGCTGCAGATGACTGGAAGGCTGAGTTCATGCACACTCTGATGTTTACCGAGAAGAATGAAGTCATGCGTTCAGAGCTCCCTAAAGATTTCCAGTCCTTTGGCCCGTGAATTAGAAGCATTAGTTTCATTGTAGATTTGATTTCGTACTGATTTTTATGTTTGATAATGATTGGAACAATTTCGTAAAGATTTGGTTGTAAGAATGTTTAGTGATTTGTGTATCTATAGGTGCAAAGACTATTACTTATGATATTTGTGGACAAATGTATTTGGTGTAAAGAATGATTTGGATTTGTGAGTTTCAATGTACTGCGTCGTTTTTCAGAATCCATGTGTTTAATGTTTTTGCCCCAACAGATGTACCTGAACTTCTCCCTCGGTTATGGTTGAACTGCTTGAATTTTTATGTGTTGTTTAATTGAACTTCTGCTTTGAGATGTGGTCAAGTTGTTGGTTTCATATGGAGTGGATATTATGTGTTGTGTAATGTATTGGTAATTTTCAACGCAACCAATATGTATGCTTTTGCATAGAATCTATATTTGTTTTTTTGTGTTTTTTCATATGCGAATGTATTTCAGCTGTAACTTTGTGCAGAAATATTGTTGACATTTCTTTATCTTTTGTCGGCACTGTACATGAACTTATGCACGTATCCAAGCAGAACTTCACATTTGAACGCGTTGTCTTAGGCTTGCTAACCTTAGTTTATGCGGTGAAACTTTATTTTTTAAGCATATTTTTTCCTACATCGATTTTGTATACCGTAACTTCTTCGTAAGCTGACTGAACTTCAAAATCAGTATGATTATTTGCGGTTGCTCTTTTATGGAATACAACACGAGCACCTCCTGCCATAATATACAAGAACTTCCACCGTAAGCTTACTTGAACTTCACAATATATATTTTTCATTTTGTTCTTGCTTCCACTCTGCATGGAATACATGACCAAAGACAACAATTCCTCTCATAATATACCAGACTTCTGCAGAAGTTTACTTGAACTTCACAATATATATTTTTCATATTTGTTCTTGCTTGCACTTTCATGCAATACATCACCAAAGACATCACTTCCTATCATAACATACCGGGACTTCTGCAGTAATATTACTTGAACTTCACAGGTATATTTTTTAATTTATTACTACTTGCTCTTTCATGCAATACATCACCAAAGACATCACTTCCTCTCATAACATACCAGTACTTCTGCAGTAATATTACTTGAACTTCAAAGTGTATATTTCTTGGGGATGACATAATATTCTCCACATTGACATGACATAATTTTGCATTGTGTTAATTGACCTATCCTAACTGTTCATCAGCCTTGCGCTCCTCCTAGGCTTTGGTGGTAGAGGTTTTTGCTTGACATGTACCTCTTCCTCTTCATCGTCCTCTTCCTCTTCATTGTCCTCTTCCTCTTCATTGTCGTCTTCCTCTTCCTCTTCGTCCTCCTCTTCCTCTTCGTCTTCCTCTTCTTCGACCGTGTCTTCATCTTCGCCTTCCTCTTCATCTTCCACCACTTTCTTGTTGATGGCTCTAGGTTTTGTTTTATGTTTCTTCTCTGTCTTTTTGCTTGTCTTTTCAAAGATCTCAAGGCTTGGGCATGTTCTTGCATTATGTGGTTCATACTCCTTGCATATGCTACAAAGTCTGCCGCTTGCTTTCTTTGGGTGTGGTCCCTTCTTTTGTTCCATAACTTTGGGCTGCTGTTTTTGAGATTTGGGTTGTTTGACCTCCTCAAAGATTGTTTCTTTCCAAGAGTGTTGGACAGGTCAACTTGTTGTGTCCCGCAACCTGGTTGCACACACTACATTTCATGTGTCCAAGTGGCACTCCGTTCTCGTCGAGCACGACGACTCTTCCTGCAGGTGGTGCCTTTATTTGAGCTCTCTTGTCACTTTTCTTTACTGCAGTAATTTTCTTCCTACCCTTTGTTTCAGAATACAGCGGCAGTTTTATCGTCTTTTGTTGTCGCTGCTCCATTGATTGGTCATCACCCTGCTTGCATTGGTTGGCTTCAGCGGCGGCGTTGAGCATTTCAGCTGCATAATAATGAAGGTCATCTTCAATTTCAGCGTCCTCTTCAGCCATCCTTTCATCAACATCCGCTTGATTTGCTGAATGTATTGCTGATACGTCTCCAACGTATCTATAATTTATGAAGTACTCATGCTATTATATTATCCATCTTGGATGTTTTATGGGCTTTACTATGCACTTTTATATTATTTTTGGGACTAACCTATTGACCCAAAGCCCAGTGCCACTTCCTGTTTTTTCCCTTGTTTCAGTGTTTCGAAGAAAAGGAATATCAAACGGAGTGGAAGGAATGCAACCCGGGAGACTTGGAGTGCACGTCAGGAAAGCAACAAGGGAGGCACGAGGCAGGGGGGTGCGCCCACCCCCACTGGGCGTGCCCTCCACCCTCGTGGGCCCCTCGTGGCTCCCCTAACGTATTTCTTCCGCCTATATATATCCATATACCCTAAAACGATAGGAGAATAGAATAGATCTGGAGTTCCGCTGTCGCAAGCCTCAGTAGCCACCAAAACCAATCAGACCCCTGCTCAAGACTCACGAGGGGGGAAACCATCACCGGTGGCCATCTTCATCATCCCGGCGGTCTCCATGACGAGGAGGGAGTAGTTCACACTCGAGGCTGAGGTATGTACCAGTAGCTATGTGTTTGATCTCTCTCTCTCTCTCTCGTGTTCTTGATTTGGCACGGTCTTGATGTATCGCGAGCTTTGCTATTATAGTTGGATCATATGTTGCTTCTTCCCCCCTCTACTCTCTTGTAATGGATTGAGTTTTCCCTTTGAAGTAATCTTATCGGATTGAGTCTTTAATGATTTGATAACACTTGATGTATGTCTTGCCGTGCGTGATCTGTGGTGACAATGGGATATCACGTGATTCACTTGATGTATGTTTTGGTGATCAACTTATGGTTCCTCCCATGAACCTATGCATAGGGGTTGGCTGCGTTTTCGTCTTGATTCTCCGGTAGAAACTTTGGGGCACTCGTTGAGGTTCTATGTGTTGGTTGAATAGATGATTCTGAGATTGTGTGATGCATATCATATAATCATACCCACGGATACTTGAGGTGACATTGGAGTATCTAGGTGACATTAGGGTTTGGTTGATTTGTGTCTTAAGGTGTTATTCTAGTACGAACTCTAAGGCTGTTTGTGACACTTATAGGAATAGCCCAATGGATTGATTGGAAAGAATAACTTTGAGGTGGTTTCGCACCCTACCATAATCTCTTTGTTTGTTCTCCGCTATTAGTGACTTTGGAGTGACTCTTTGTTGCATGTTGAGGGATAGTTATATGATCCAACTATGTTATTATTGTTGAGAGAACTTGCACTAGTGAAAGTATGAGCCCTAGGCCTTGTTTCAACGCAGTGCAATACCGTTTACGCCACTTTTACCGTTAGTTACCTTGCTGTTTTCATATTTTCAGATTACAAATACCTATATCTACCATCCATATTGCACTTGTATCACCATCTCTTCAATCTAACTAGTGCACCTATACAATTTACCATTGTATTGGGTGTGTTGGGGACAGAAGAGATTCTTTGTTATTTGGTTGCAGTGTTGTTTGAGAGAGGCCATCTTCATCCTACGCCTCCCACGGATTGATAAACCTTAGGTCATCCACTTGAGGGAAATTTGCTACTTTCCTACAAACCTCTGCACTTGGAGGCCCAAGAACGTCTACAAGAAGAAGGTTGCGTAGTAGACATCAAGCTCTTTTCTGGCGCCGTTGCCGGGGAGGCTAAGTAAGCGGCATTCACACCCCGTCAACTAAGCTATTTCCTGGCGCCGTTGCCGGGGAGGTGAGTGCTTTAAGGTATATCTTTAGATCTTGCAATCGAATCTTTTTGTTTCTTGTTTTAGCACTAGTTTATTTTATAAAAGAAAACTAAAAAATGGAATTGAGTTTGCCTCATACGCTTCATCTTTTTAATATCTTTCGTGATTATGAGGGAAAGGAAAATTGTGCCAAAGTGTTAGAAGAAGAATGCTATAAAATATTTGGCACTAGATATTTGAATGATGAGCATGATTGCAATGTTGTTAGTATGAACTCCTTGAATATCCATGGTACTAATGATCATTGCACTAGTTATGATGAAAATGTCTCATATAAACATGTCAATTTTTGTGGAGTGCATTGGGTTTGCAAGTACACACCAAATAGGGAAGATAGATATTGCAAGAGGCATAAGTACTTAGAAACTAAATTGTTGCAAGAAAGTCTTGATGATTGCGCTGAAAGATTCAATATTTATCGCACCCCTTGTGAACTTTGCAATTCAAATGGTCATTTAAAGCTCCAACGCTATTTGTTTCATGACTGAATCGTATCCAAAAATTGTGATAATGTGATTACCCTTGAGCATCATAAAGAGCTTAGTCTTCTTTTGGGGTATGAGGAAATGAAACGTATAACTGAGGGTATTCGAACGATCAATCTTGATAGATTTCTTGATTTTGATCTAGAGAAGATTTATATGTATTGTGCGGTGAATTGCATTGAAAATCCTTATATTGCCAATTACATAAAGAAAAGAAAACAAATAGAAGATGAAGAGAATGCTAACGAAAGGGAAGAGACTTCCCAATATCCTCCTATTATTTCTTATGATGAATCAGGTAACGAGAAGGAGCCTTCCATTCAACCAATCTCATTAATAAGGAGCTCCAAAAATAGGATAGCATGCTAGCGGACGGCAGCGGGCGCGCACAGCGCAGGGGACGGGCAGGGGTGGCGCAGGGCCGTAGAAACAGGGGCGGCGCCGGCAAAGCCGGGCGAAGACAGGCGCGGCCAGCGGAGGCCACAGAAGCGAGGCAAGGTCATGGGCGCAGCTGCAGAAGAAAGGCGCTGGTGGGTGCAGCGCAGTGGGCGAGGCCAGTGGAAGCAGCAGCGGCAGCGCCGGGTGGTCGCGGGCGCAAGGGCGTAGCAGCAGTCTACAGTAGCAGGGCGTGTACAACACGTGTACGACCATGGACGAGCACAAGGCGACGACTACAGCGACATATCAAAGGGGAAAAGGAGGGGAATCGACATAGGAGCTCACCACGGAGCTTGTGGACGTGGTCGGGAAGCGCGGAGGTGGCCGGACACGAAGAACTCGAGGACGAGATGCGGCGGCCGTGGGCGAAGACGACGGCGATGCCGAGCGTGCGGGGCCTCCTAGTTCGAGCCCTTATGCAAGGGCAAAGAAGACGACGATGGAGGAGCTCCTGGACGTCTTGGCGCGGCGAGAGGGAGCTGGTGGCCGTGGGATCGACGAGGCCATGGCGACAGGGCTGCGGGTGCGGGCGGATCTGAGTGAGGGAGACAAGGGTGAGGGGAAATGGTGAGGTGGCAGCGCACACCAGCGGGCGGAGACGAGGTTGCGCAGTGGAGCGGGGTCGAGGGAGGCGGGGTCGGGAGGCTCTCGGCTTTGGGGCGGGCGTCGTCGAATCCCGCCGGAGCTTGCCGGAATCGGACGGCGTAGCTTCTCGCGGGAGGGAGAGGGAGAGACGAGCGGGAGAGAGAGAGGGGTGGGGCAGAGAGAGAGGGGCGGAGAGATAGGGGATAGGGATAGACGAGGTGGGGCAACGGTTTTTTTACCCGAAAAAAAAAGATAGTCCCCTCTTTGCCGTCTACCAGTAGATGGCAAAGAATCTTTGCCGTCTGTGAGCAGACGGCAAAGAGTGGGGTTGGACCTTTGCAGTATACTGGCATCCGGTGGCACCTCTTTGCCGTCCGCTAACAGATGGCAATGATTCTTTGCCGTCTGCCAGCAGACGGCAAAGAAATAACAGATGGCAAAGACCTTCTTTGTCGTCTGCCAGTTCTTTGCCGTCTGTTGTTTGGTAGCTGATGGCAAAGATCTTCTTTGCCGTCCGCAAGCAGACGGCAAAATCCCTGATTCCAGTAGTGAATACTCTATCTTCTTGACTTATATCTTTTGAGATAGGCAGTTGCTCTAGTACTTAACTTATATCTTTTAGAGCATGGCGGTGGTTATATTTCAAATAAATAGTTGCACTTTCATGCTTCACTTATATCATTTTGAGAGTTTGATAAATAGTAATGGCAATTAGCACGGGTTATGAATTCGGTCCTAATATGATAGGTATTCAAGAGGGATATAATAAAAACTTTCATGTAGATCACTTAATATGATAAGTTTGATTCCTTGCAATTTTTTATGTATATAAAGATGGTAATATGTGGGAGGTACTAGTGAATGATTGTGGTTTAGTAAGAATATTGGTGTTAAGGTTTATGATTCTCGAAGCATGCATGTATAGTCTCTCGTTATGCTATGAAGTTGGAGCATGATTTATTACTGAGTGTCTTCCTTATGAGTGGTGGCTGGGGACGAGCGATGGTCTTTTCCTACCAATCTATCCCCCTATGGGCATGCATAGAAGTACTTTTATTCGAGGGCTAATAAACTTTCACAATTTGCTAGCCTCTTCGGTACTCTCACCTTTCTGCAATTTGCTAGCCTCTTCGGTACCGTGCATTGCTCTTTCTCACCTCGAGATGTGGTGCAAACTTCGCTGGTGCATCCAAACCCCGTGATATGA
Organism: Aegilops bicornis; assembly: GCA_021605145.1. Taxonomy (NCBI): domain Eukaryota; kingdom Viridiplantae; phylum Streptophyta; class Magnoliopsida; order Poales; family Poaceae; genus Aegilops; species Aegilops bicornis. The sequence goes on along the minus strand of CM038671.1, from coordinate 787,424,391 downwards.
TACGCTCTATCACACATAAGCCTCCTTATATCTTCCTCAAAACAGCCACCATACCTACCTATTATGGCATTTCCATAGCTATTCGAGATATATTGCCATGCAACTTCCGCCGCTTTCGTTATTATGACACACATCATCATAGGCATATTGCTTTGCATGATCATAAAGCTGACATAGTATTTGTGGCTCAGCCATCGTTCATCATTTTTTTATACATGTTATGCTAGATCATTGCACATCCTGGTACATCGCCAGAAGCATTCATATAGAAATATTTTGTTCTAGTATCGATTTGTAATTTTGAGTTGTAAGTAAATAGAAGTGTGATGATCATCATTTTTCATTATTAGAGCATTGTCCCAAGTGAGGAAAGGATGATGGAGACTATGATTCCCCCACAAGTCGGGATAAGGAACCGAACAAAATAAAAAAGAAAGAAAAAAGAGAGGCCAAAAAGTGCCCAACAAAAAATGAGAAAAGAAAAAAAAGAAATGAAAAAATGAGAGAAAAAGAGATAAGGGGCAATGTTACTATCCTTTCCACACTTGTGATTCAAAGTAGAACCGTGTTTTTGATATAGAGAGTATCCTATGATTTCATTTTCATATAACTATTGGGAATTTTTCATTATAGAACTTGGCTTGTACATTCCAATTATGGGCTTCCTCAAATGCCCGAGATCTTCGTGAGCAAGTAAGTTGGATGCACAACCACTTAGGTTTCTTTTTTGAGCTTTCATACACTTATACCTCTTAGTACATCTGTTGTATGGTAATTCCTACTCCTTGCATTGACATCAATTGATGGGCATCTCCATAGCCCGTTGATTAGCCTCGTCAATGTGAGACGTTCTTTTTTTTGCCTTCTACATATTATCTCTACCACTGTACTCTATCCACCCATAGTGCTATATTCATGGCTTGCGCTCATGTATTGCATGGGGGTTGAAAAAGCTGAAGAGCATTAAAAAGTATGAACCAATTGCTTGGCTTCTCATCGGGGTTGTGGATGATAAATACTTTGTGTTAAGAAGATGGAGCATGACAAGGCTATATGATTTTATAGGGATAACGTTCTTTAGCATTGACATTTTGATAGGCATGATTGTTTGTTGGTATGTCAGAGGATTGATGTATTGATGTGAAATTATAGACTATTGTTTTGAATCATTCAGATCTTATTATTCATGGCACAAAAGAGATTACATGATGAATATGATAGGTAGCATTCCACATCAAAAAATTTGTTTTTATCATTTACCTACTCGAGAATGAGCATGAATTAAGCTTAGAATGCTGATACGCTCCAACGTATCTATCTCAGAATTTTTATTGTTCCATGCTATTATAGTATCAATCTTGGGTTCACTACTAGGGAAAAGCCTATATACAGAATCTTACCAGCAGCGCGCTTTAAAATAAGGCGCTGCTGCTATGTAGCAGTAGCGCGCGCAAACAAAACTCGCTGCTGAAATAAATGTAGCAGTAGCGCGCCCGCTCCAAGATGCGCTACTGCTATAATTCCCACGACGTCATGAGAAGTTAGTTCTAGCAGCAGCGTTATCACAAAGAGCGCCATCACTACGGATCATAGCAGCAGCGCATTTCCACAATAACCGCCATCGCTAAGTTTACTACAAAAATTTAGTCCCACTTCGCCCGTGAAGAGAGATTCTACCACCTTAAAAATGTTACATCTCAAGCTTACATAATCAAGTGGTCTTCATTGAACTCTATGTGCAGGATCTGTGGCCGCAATAGGAATCCTCACCGGTTCTTAAACGAGTGAGGATTCCTAATGACAATTCAGATTGTACACAAAAAGATCCTTGATGATCAATGTATTTTTTATGTCTATTTTTACATGCTGACACATAGCAGTAGCGCGTTATTTGTGAAAGGCTCTCCCCCTCAACCCCCCGCGTCGGTCCTCCCCCGTCGCCCCTCCTCCCTCCGTGCCGCCGTCACCTCCTCCTCCTCGCTGGACTCGGTACCGGCCTCCTCCTCCGTCCTCCCTACACTCGCCGCTGGCCGGCTCCTCCTCGCCTCGCCTTCCTCCTCCATACTCCTTCCACTGCCGCCGGCTGGCCCTCCTCGCTCCGCCTTCCTCCTTCGTCCTACTCTCTTCTCCCTCCTTGAGTCGCCTCCTTCTCCCTCCTCCCTGCTACATTTTGATTTAGTAGGCTAGTTCATATGCAACATTTTTATTTAGTTGATATGATTTAGTTGATTTAGTAGGATACTTGATTTAGTTGATTTAGAACATTTTGATTTAGTTGATTTAGTAGGCTAGTTGATTTAGTAGGCTAGTTGATTTAGTAGGCTAGTTGATTTAGTATGCACCATTTTATTGTTATTTTTTCTGTACATGGATAGGTATATGCTTTTGTTTTTTTGTAATAAGTTATTTTTTGGCAAAATGTAGGTGGTACCTTGTCATCTAATATGTTACTAGATCTTAGGATTATAATTGTCCATCAAATTGTTTCTCGCGAAAGATCCAAAAATATCACATGCTACTATTTTTCTTTCCTGTGAAGTGGATCGATAATCCTTTGCTCATATTGCTCTAGGAAAATGGCGCCACCACCACCACCACTATGTCGATCAGACAAGTCAAGGTGCGCCAAAGAGCCTTTGTAACCCAGCAAGTTGTTCGGCATCTACTTCCAAATGAAGTTTTCGTCATGCGGCGGTAAGAAATTAGATGAAATGTAACAACTATTTTATTTTTAGTGTTGGCATTACTGCATTGTGTCATTTTTGTTTTTTTACACAGATCGTCCCATCCAATGTGAGGTTGAAATTCAACAAGCTGACAGGAGACACTGTGACATTTGAGGCTCCTGGGGGGCCTTACACTATGGAGGTTGAGAAAGGACGCAATATGTCACAGATTGGAGGAGATGGATGGGCCCGTTTCCTCGCCCGCATCCGTCTTACTGGTGGTGTGTTGATCAGCTTCTCCTTCGGAGCAGAAATACCCAAGCTGGTTGTCATTTATCTCAACCTGGTGGCAGATGATGAAGATGACGAAGATGATGAAGATAATGAGAACCCACTCGATGACGATGATGAGAACCCACTTCATGAAGCCATCGTAGCTCAAAGAATGAGGCTGAGCGAGGAGGAGGTGTGCAACCTATGGGACATAATTTTCGCCACGTGATGACTTTGTCGGGGTGCCATTCGTGACCCGCCTAACAAGTACCATGGTCGATCGGCATGAAATTGTATGTTATACTGACTGTAGTAATTTCATGATATATATATATATATGCTTTATTGTTATACTTACAAATGCAAATTATTCGATAATATGCTTAGTGAATCCGATAATATGCTTAGTGTAGAGTCCAATGATATGCTTTGTGGAATCTAGTCGATGATATGCTTTAGTGTAGAGTCTGATCACACATGCTTATTAGTGTAGAATCCAAGGAACTATTAATAGTGTAGATAATCCATATATACTTATTAGTAGTATTCATGATTAATTAGTACAAATGCGTAGTACTGTGTCTTTTGATAGTGTAGAAATCTAGACTTAATAGAAATATATTTGCAAGAGTATGTGTGAGGCTATTTATTAATTGATATGTTTTTCTTATTCAGAAATTGCCAAAGAACCTATCTGTGAGTTGTGGTATCGAGCCTGATGAAGAAGGCTCAGCTGGACTACGCCTTAAGGGGCTCCGTCACCACCTATACTTACCGCATGGACATAGACGGTCGCACACACTTAAACTCGGTTGGGTGGAAGAGATTCCTCATTGGCAAGAATCTTCGTGTTGGACAGGCCATCCTAATTACTATCAGGAACACCCACCGCCCAGGCTTGAGGATGGTGATTGTCGTCAATATCATCTAGAACTACATATGTGTGTGTGGCTATATCATCTAGAACTACATATGATGATCTTCGTCGATATATATCATCTAGAACTACATATGATGATCGTCGTCGATATCGCCTAGTACTGCTTGAGGATGCATGTTGAGTATATATGAAATTGTTATCTAGTACTCCCTCCGTTCCAAATTACTCATCGTGGTTTTAGTTCAAATTTGAACTAAAACCACGATGAGTAATTTGGAACGGAGGGAGTACTACCTAGTACCTATAATGCTTTATGAAATTGATATCTAGTAGTACCTAGTATCTGGAAATTGCAGTTTATTGAAGCTGAAACGGGGTAGGAAGCCGGGGGGAAATGATGAAAGATATAGCAGTAGCGCGGGGCTAGGAAATCGCTACAGCTAATTAATAGTAGCGCGTTTCGGAAAAGCGCTGCTGATATACTCAATAGTAGCAGCGCGGGTACGAACCGCGCTACTACTAACAGTTAGCTATAGCGCCTTATTGGTAGCGCGGCTGCCCGCGCTGCTGATAGCCGCAAAACCCGCGCTACTACTAGAGTTTTTCCCTAGTAGTGGTTTATTATGCAGTTATATATCATTTTTTGGGACTAACCTATTCACCTAGTGCCCAGTGCAAGTTGTTGTTTTTTCTTGTTTTTTTGGCTTTTTAGAAAATCAGTAGTAGACGGAGTCCAAATGTATGAAACTTTTTCACAATTTTTTCTTGACCAGAAGGGACCCTAGAAGCTTCCGGTGAAGACCTGAAGTGCCACAAGGCAGCGACAAGCCTGCCAGGTGCGCCCCAGGAGGTCGCCCTCAGGCTTGTGGGGCCCTCGTGGCACCTCCGGACCTAATTCCAGCTCTATACATTCCCCAATATTCTCTGTACATAAGAAAGCCACCCCAAACACATTTTCTGCCGCCACAAGTTTCTGTTCTTCGGAGATCCCATCTGGAGACCTTTTCCTGTACTCTGCCAGAGGGGGATCGATCATGGAGGGCCTCTACATCAACCTTGCTTCCCCTTCGACGATGTGTGAGTAGTTTACCACAGACCTACGGGTCCTTAGCTAGTATCTAGATGCCTTCTTCTCTCTCTTTGTTCCTCAATATAATGTTCTCCTCGATGTTCTTGGAGATCTATTTGATGTAATCTTCTTTTGCGGTGCTTTTTGAGATCCGATGAACTATGGGTTTATGATCAGATTATCTATGAATATTATTTGAGTCTTCTCTAAACTCTTTTATGCACAATTTATATAGCTTTGTATTTCTCTCCGATCTATTTGTTTGGTTTGGCCAACTAGATTGATTTATCTTGCAATGGGAGAGGTGCTTTGTGATGGGTTCGATCTTGCGTTGCTCAATCCCAGTGAAAGAAAGGGACATGACACGTACTTGTATCGTTGTCATTTAGGATAAAAAGATGGGGTTTATTCATATTATATGGGTTTACTTTGTCTAGATCATGTCATCTTGCTTAAGGCGTTACTCCGCTCTTTATGAACTTAATACTCTAGATGCATGTTGGATAGCAGTCGATATGTGGAGTAATAGTAGTAGATGCAAGCAGGAGTCAGTCTACTGGTCTCGGATGTGATGCCTATGTACATGATTATTGCCTTGGATATCATCATAACTATGCGCTTTTCTATCAATTGCCTAACAGTAATTTGTTTACCCACCATATGCTATGTTCAAGAAAGAAGCCTCTAGTGAAACTATGACCCCCGGGTCTATTTTAATCATATATAAAAAAATTAAAAATACTTTGTTGTAATTTATTTAGTTTTATTTCATTTTATATTTTTGTTTATCTACCTATCACTACGAGATTTTATCCTTGCAATTAACCACCAAGGGATTGACAACCCCTTGCTTACGTAGGGTGCAAGTATTTGTTATTTTGTGTGTAGGTGTTGTTATCGAGGTATTGTGTAGTTGTCCTACTGGATAACCTTGGTTCTTAAGTGAGGGAAATACTTATATTTACTGTACTGCATCATCCTCTCCTCTTCGAGGAAATCCCAACGCAGCTCACAAGTAGCATCCACTTTCCCCTACACGGCGCCACAAACACATACGTCCATAGAAAATCCGCCCCACCCGATCCAATCTACCTTGTCCGCCTCGGATAACGCAACTGATTCCCTCCCACCACTTGCGTCGGGGCCCCACACAATCTCCCCGGATCCCGCGCACACCCATCGCGACTCTTCCGCTCCATCGGCCTCCATCACGCAGTTAACCCGCACAGGCTCCCCCCTGTCCCCATCCGGCTCCACATCGCCTGCCGCACCCACTCCATCTGGTATTATCATTACCCCCACTACCTTCGTGATATGACCCTGCCCAATCAGCGCCGCTATCCACCGGATCCACCTCGATTTCCATGTCGCCTTCCTCGAACACTCATGTAGCGAGCCCCACTGCATCGTCCTCGCCTTCTGCGTCTTCCACTCACATCTGCCACGTGTGCACGACGCGGCACAGCCCATCGCACCTGCCAAAAATTCCCACAAAATGGCAACACACTCCAAATCTGGCTTTTGCATGCCTCGTCGCTTATTTCTTGCCGGAACCACTCCCATGCCCATCTTTCCCGTACCACCTACTTGTAAATCCTCCCTTAAGGATTCCAATTGTCACCAACCAATGCTAGATGAACTTAATGCTTTAACGAAAAACTCTAATTGGTCTTTTGGTGCCTAAGCCTGCAGGTGTTCATTTGGTCACCGGGAAAGTGGATATTTCATCAGAAGTTCAATGTGTATGGCTCTTTGGCTCGATACAAGGCTAGATGGGTGGTTTGTGGATTCACTCAACGAGAAGGGGTGGACTATGATGAGACGTTTAGCCCCGTGGTCAAGCCTGCTACTATCCGTGTTGTCTTGAGCATTACCACCTCCAACTCCTGGCCAATGCATCAGTTGGATGTCAAAAACGCGTTCCTGCACGGAGATCTAATGAAACAGTGTATTGCTCCCAACCCTCCGGCTTTGTGGACTCCTCTCACCCGGATCACTTATGCCTCCTTCGTAAGTCTCTTCATGGGCTCAAAGAAGCACCACGCACATGGTTCCTTTGGTTCCAAAAATTCTTGTTATCTCTTGGCTTCCAATCATCCAAAAGTGACTCCTCATTGCTCATCCTGTAATGTGGCACTACTAGGGAAAAGCTTATAGGCAGACGTTTACTAGTAGCGTGGGTTTATACCCCTCGCTACTGCTACTTACTAGTAGCACGGGTTTTTACCCCTCTCTACTACTAAGTTAATAGTAGTACCTCGCTACTACTAAGTGATTTCCAACGTGCCTCCCGGGACCAGTCAGAGTAGTAGCGCGGGTTATAAACCCACGCTACTACTAAGTTGATAGTAGTAGCGCAGGTTATAAACCCCACGCTACTACTAAGAGGTCTCCACCGTGCACCTCGGGACATGCCATAGTAGTAGCGTGGGTATAAACCCAGCGCTACTATTATCAACCCACTGACACATGTATCAACATAGCGCACGGAGGCCCAATCCCAAACCCAGAAACTCTCTCGATTTCACTTCACCCTCCTACCTGTGACGCCCTTCCTTTCCCACCACAACTGCCGGCCTCGCACCTCGATGTCTCCTCAAATCCGGCGACCTCCTCTTCCACCGTAGCCCCTCCTTCCTCCTCCTCCTCTGCTGCCCCTCCTTCCTCCTCCTCCTCCTCCTCCTCCTCCTCCTCTGCTGGAAGTAGAGGAAGATCCAACAAAGCGCCGCCCATGACGATGGCCAGATCTCTGATGGACGCAACCCATGGCGTCATCTAGGGTTTCGGCTCCAACTCCGGCGGCCATCGGTGAGTTACTGCACCTACTCCTCTCTATCTCTCTCTTCCTCGTCTAATCCTTGTCTAGTTGATTGTAGCAGCAGCAATGGAGAGGTGTGGAGAACATTTGGATGGGGAAGCACCATTACCATGGACGACTTCATCCCTTCCAGGATCAGCATCGACCATGGATGAAGAGGACGATGACGCCTAGCTAGCAGCAGCAGCCATGGCTGGAGTTTATTTTTTTAATTCCTAATTAGTTAGCAGTAGCGAGGGTCCAGACCCACGCTACTACTAGTTAGAAGTAGCGCGGGTGGTATCCACACTACTACTAACGGAGGTAGTAGTAGCGCGGGTGGCACCCGCGCTACTACTATGAGTTACCTGTAGCGCCGTATCGGTAGCGCGGGCAGCCGCGCTACTGATATACCAAAAACCCACGCTACTGCTAGGCTTTTTCCTAGTAGTGTGGTCCTTCCGTTACATACTTGTTAGTTTACATTGATGACATAATCCTTACCGCCAACTCCACATATACACTTCAGTCCATCATTGCATTTCCCAAGTCTGAATTCTCCATGTCGGATTTGGGGGACCTCCATCATTTTCTTGGCATCAATGTAACACACAACTCATCCGGGTTATTTCTTAGCCAACAACAGTACACACTTGAGATCCTTGAGCGCGCAAAATGTTGAGTTGCAAGCCGGTTTCCACCCCCATAGATACAAGTTCCAAACTCTCCCTCGCTGACGGGCATCCTCTCTCCAACCCCGCACAGTACCGCAGCTTGGCCGGAGCTCTTCAGTATCTCACCCTAACACGGCCGGACATCACGTACGTCATCTAGCAAGTGTGCTTGTTCATGCATGAGCCTCGGGACACCCACATGCAGCTCATCAAACGCATTCTCCGTTACTTGCATGGCACTTCTCACTATGGGCTCCAACTCTACAAGTCCTCCTCCAAAGACCCCATCGCTTATACCGACTCCGATTCGGCTGGCTGTTTGGACATGCGACAATCTACATCGGGTTTTTGCGTTTTCCTCAGGTCTAGTCTTATTTCATGATCTTCGAAGAGGCAAGCCACCATTTATGGCTCAAGTGCAGAAGCTGAATATCGTGAGGTTGCAAACTGTATCACCAAGTCCTGCTGGTTACGTCAACTTCTGCATGAACTGAAGTGTCCTCCCACCCATGCTACTGTGGTTTATTGTGGCAATATCAGCACGCTGTATCTGGCATGTAATCCCGCAGCACCAGCGAACCAAGCACATCAAGATTGACTTGCACTTTGTGTGTGATCGTGTGGCAACGGGTGAAGTATAAGTCTTGCATGTTCATTGAGCGCCCAGTTCCCTAATCTTTTCACCAAAGGACTGCCATCACTTGTGTTTCACGAGTTTAGGTCCAGCATGAACGTCCTCGCCAATGGCGTCCTGGCTGTGGGGGGGCGGTGTTAAGCTTGTACTTTGTAACGTTTACTTACTGATGTACATGCACGGGATTTAACTGTGGAAACACCAATTTTCAGGTTATGGTTTTCACTTAGATTGAGTAAGCTTATTATTTTGTATCTACTTTCCAGTTTCTGGATAAACGTTTCAGATGTGGTTTCTGTGCATCAATAATAATATAATAATTATATTCACCAAAAAGCATGAGAAAATTACAAAATAAATATGCAGTTCTTCTAGTTTGCCTTCACAATGAAACATAGCATAACCTAAACAACTACATGTGAATTGTATTTTGCTCACATATATATCTAAGCTAAATCTAGGTACATAAGCTGGAACTCAACTTGTATTTAAAGTGATGCAATTATATTTAAAGGGCGATAAGCATATAACGGTACATAAGAAAATGTTCTATTAGCTCAGCTCCAACATCAGACTCTCATTAACACTAGCTAGTATCACCCAAACTTGCATAAAAAGGGAGCATACTCACATCCAGCTCAACCATGAGGCATGCACGCTGAAGTAAGTAATTTATGGAACAAATAAGAAAAGATCCAAAACAATACAGAAACATACTACACTGTAAACAGTACCGGTCCATTTACTAAAGACAGGGACATAATCTCCCGTGTGTAACTGTCGAGCTTACTTTATAGTATTTATGAAAAATCATCAAAACAGGCATGTTCCTCCATGGGGTTGATATTGTTCTCATGCCATTCAGCAAGATACATATATTAGTTTGTCGCTAGCTTCATACACTAGACTACTAGTATTAGACAAACTGCTATTATTCGTCTCCTCGCATATTTCAGAGGTTATATGAAACCTTCTGGGAGCTTCTCTGGCACATAGTGCAATGGTTTTCCAAGCGTCAAAGCCCTTGTCCTTGTATCAGCAGCCTTCCTTCCTCTTGCAGGTTTACTGGCACCTTTACAAATATTGGGTGAGTTGAAGCTAGTAATATAATCCTCTAGAATAAGGAAACAGTTTAATTAAGCAAAATGATTGAAATTTAGTATCACGATATAAAATAATGGAATGAGTAAATGGTGTATCTGTATGAGGTTAATTTCTAGAGTTAAAATACAAAATTGCTGGAATTTTTTTGTGAACTCAAGCGATCAAAGTTGTATAGTTGGGGTTCATACCACTTGACTGACCACTGGGATCATCCTTCTTCTGCATAACATAAGGAATTGAAAATGTGTGAAGACAAATCTTCAAAACTATAATATTAAACATTACACGTGTAAATAGAGAAACTTGCATCGGTCACACCAAGGAAACGGGTTAATTCCATTTCATCGAGTGGATATGATAGGCAAACCACATAAGCTTTACTTTAGACTGACAAAACAAATGAAAGAAGGAAAGGGACGAGGGCGGATGTCATTTCATGCGAAGGCTGTATATATACACACACTTGTTGTCTTGAGCTTTTGCATACATCCATCTATACTTTAAAATGCTGGTTTACTGTAAAACGTACAGTCCATATATAAGGCACATGAATGTGTACCATACTTGACAAACTTCAATGCCCAATACTAAGAGAACATAACTGTAGATAATGTTAAATTTGCACTATAAATTTTGAAGAAAATATAATACATTGTTACCTTCTTTCGTAGTTTTTCTCCTTTAAACACCTGATTCATCTCTTTCCCATCCAGGAAGAAACGGACACCGCGTGCTGAGCGAAATGTTTTGTGATATCTCTGGTGGATGTATTTCTGCAAGAAGATATAATTTTTAGAAATTAAAGTACAAGTCATGCATCAACCATGTGCAACTAGAATAGCAATATCAAGCTAAAAATTTGTTCTTTTACTTTTGTTCGTCTATGTGTGTGTGCGCGTATATCTGAATGAAAAATAAAATAGCTAAGAAACATAATATTTCTAAGACAGAACACCAACCGCGAGACACATAAGAATGGCATGTCGCACGATTTTGCAAGAGGCACAGCCATGCCTCTCGGTAACGAAAGAAAACGTGTTTTCTTTTTTTTTCCCCGAAGTCGCATTTATTTTGCTTCCACGAGAGGCACGGTTGTGCCTCTTGGAAACGGAAAAAAAATGTGTTTTCTGTTTCTTTTTTTTCCGCGAGAGGCAAGGTTTTGCTTCATCGAGAAGCATGGTTGTGCTTTCGCAAGAGGCACGGCCGTGCCTCTCAGAAACAGAAAAAAACATGCTTTTTTGTTTTTTTTACCTTCCACGAGAGGCACGGTTTTGCTTCCACGAGAGGCACGGTTTTGCTTCCGCGAGAGGCATGATTGTGCTTTCACGAGAGGCACGGTTGTGCCTCTTGGAAACGGAAAACGATGTGTTTTCTGTTTTTTTCGCGAGAGGTACGGTTTTGTTTCCGCGAGAGGCGCGGTTGTGCTTTCGCGATAGGCACGGCTGTGCCTCTCAGAAACAGAAAAAAACGTGTTTTCTGTTTTTTTCCTTCCACGAGAGCACGGGTGTGCTTTCGCGAGAGGCACAGTCGTGCTTCTTTCGGAAAGGAAAAAACATGCTCCCAGTTCGGTTTTTTCGTTCGGGTTTTTCATAAAAAAAATTGTCAAAAACTATAAATATAGAATCTAGTTTTGAAGATCTCGACACCGGGAATCCGACGGTGAAAACGGTTCGAGATTTGGACGCAAGTTTTAAGAGATAAAACGTTTTGAATAAACGGATCTACGAAAAAAGGGAAAACTTTCAGGTTGCCATAAGTGACGCACGTGCAGCGCGCCACTTGTCACAACCTGGGAAGGTGGGAGTGACCTTTGCCCTTTATAAGGGCTGCTCTTCCACATGATATTGGAGTTTGAGAAGAGGAATAGTACACCAGCTCCTCCTCCGCCACGTGCGCGTCGTGTTTCATGAATGAGACGAGCCGAGCTCAGACCTATGTCATGTTTGCACTTTATTTTTGCGGTTAGGAATGATTTGTTAATATCGGACTAATCAGAAGTCACTAATGGATGCGCCACTGTCCGGGACTTTGGACCGTGGGTTGTTTGCCGACTATGTCGTGGGCCCACTACTCCCTACCCCGATGGTCTATATATTACAAGCATTGGCCAGTGTAGCCAAGACACAGAGTTCCTCCTTGCGTAGCCCTAGCCATCATCTACTGTTCCACTCACTGTAGCTGCTTTCGGAGATCCCATCCCTCGACCGTGTCCAAGGTCGATCGAGGGAGTAGGCCTCTAAAGCCCGTCCTTTGTGATTCTGCACCGAGAGAAGGTGATAAGGTTTTTGGGGAGCGTCTCGACGTGACTCCTCCCCATTTGTATTCTTCTTAGTCATCTGCTTCGACTACTTCCCCGACAGCGATGCCATGGCGGTCGACGACGCTGCCAAGAAGAAGGTCGTGGCCCATGGAGGAAGCCACATCCACTGAGTGCGTCGCAGCCCTTGCCTGGCCCTAGGGGGCTATGATTTGTTGATCCCCTATTTACTCGTTCATGTTGTGCCATATTTACTATGTTCATAAATGTTTAGATTTTATGTTCAATACATGCTCACATGTTTAGATTTCGTTATGAGCTTCACACTATTAATGCCATGTTTGTGCTTTACTCGTGGATTGAGTCAACCATAAAAGTATCCATATTTCCAACAATCGAAAAACCTTATTTATATAGAAAAAATTTATTTAAGGCTTTGTGGCAACATTGAAACAGGCCCTATTTACGGGTACGCATTTAAGCGTTGGCAGACTAAGACTACCTTGTGGCTAACAACGATGAACGTGCTCTGGATTGATGGAGTGACTCATGTGGGAACGATTGCCCCTAATAAGGAGAAGTCATTTAGGGAGGCTAGCATCATGTTTGTGGGAGCTGTTCTATGTGTGATTGGAGACAAGCTGGTTGACGCATATCTTCATATGTGGGTTGCCAAGAACTTGTGGGATGCACTCAAGCTAAGTTTGGCGCAACCCAATGCTAGAAGCAAGTTGTACGTCATGGATCAGTTCCATGGTTACAAGATGGTTGATAACAGTCTTGTATTAGACTAGCTTCATGAGATACAAGGCATCGCTAAGGAGCTGGAGGTCCTGAAGTGTGAGTTATCGGACAAGTTTTTCGGGATGCATTATTGCTAAACTCCTCCTTGGAGGAACTTTGGTACTTCCACTACAAAACATGCGCTTATTATGTGATGTTTCTCACTTGTATCATGTAAAATCGGTTTCCGTCACCAAATATGGTCTGGTGACATTTTCCAAATTGTCATTTCACCGTCACTGAAGCGCCACAAAAAATAAATTCTTGATGGTACCACTTTTTCTGTCACACAAGATCGTGTCAACCCTAAATTTTTCACTGACAGTCATGTTCCGCGACAGTTCAAACTTTCACTTGTGATGGACCACTTTGTCGCCTAAATGAAATCTACCCCAAGCTTGGTTTTGTTCGTCCCCCAGCTTGCGCCCCCCCCCCTTAAGATGTGGCCCAAGCCCCACCCCTACCACCTGCCAAGCCGAATAATTCGTGTTGACGAAGCACTTGGGAATTGCTTGGATCATGGACCATCGTTTCGCATGCCAACGACTCCTCTCACATGTCCAGTGTGCCAATAGCTGGCGAACGCGGGCGGCAAAAAGTTGCGCCAAATTTTTGGCTTGCCCATTCGTCGGCGGGCAGCCTCGGCAAAAACCAAACATGCCCTTAATGCTTGGTTAGCCAATGACATGTGCCTGCTGAGTATCTATTCTGTCTGGTGAGCCTCATTCTCAATTCTATATTATACTTACAACTCACTATCATATACTTATATACTTTTAACATGTAAACATGTCGGCTCGACATGTATTTATCCATGGAAAAGACCTATCTCTACATGTAATAGTGCATGGGAAGAGACTCATTCACTTTCATTTTATTATGCTACGTATATAAAATAAATATTTTATAACTATCCCCACTAACATGTTTCTCTTATAATCCACAAACATGTCACATCAACATGCAGTCATGCATGACAAAAGGCCGACCTCCACTTGCAACCTTGCATGGAAAAGTTCCAACCATTTTTATTTGATGAAGCTACTTATATACAATTAATGTTTTACAGCTATCCAATAAATCATATTTATTTTCTATTTTAGTTCTCGTGTTTTAATCTAAATATTCATGTTCCATACAAGTACAACCAAATATCATGGAAAATATTGCAACCAATTCCGATAGCAATGTGTCGTATTGTAATTCAAAGTAATGAATAACAAAGTAATCAATGCATGTATGACTTGGTAATTATATTACACATTTCACACCGTTGATCAACTTGATGGCCAACTTCTATATGTGTACTTCACATATGCATAGCATATGTTTTACAGAAACTGCATGGGAGCCTCTCAAAGCAGTTTTAATATGGGAAACAATATGGTATGGCCAACCTATATATCGAGCGGATTGGTCGGGCGCATTGCTTCATCCATTTCATGCTCATCTACTCACCCACCACCCTCCATCGGCTCCCTACCCCCCTACACTTATTCCATCTTCCACTCCACCACAGAGACGATGTGATGCTCCATTTCTCCACCACGAGAACTTCTCCTTGTCCACACCATCTCGATCGCCATCCTCCTCCCGTCCTTAGCAACCCATCCTCCACCACTTTATCTCTGTTGCCTCCCTCGCCCAAGATCAATCTCGCGGACCTAGTTGCCATGGCCTCGAGCTGGTGCTCAAAAGATAAGCCTTTATTAATTGTAAGACCTTTGGGAGGGCACTGAGACTATGGGGATTCTGGTAAATCTAGTGATGACTAGGCTCCAGTGAGTTTGTCCTACAAGCCTAAGGCAGCGGATTCGGTCCTTCATATGAAGGTTACTAATTTGAAGAATTTTTATGTTGCGTTTATTTTGGCAAGCTACAAGATTATGTGTGTGTGTGTGTGTGTGTGTGTGTGTGTTTTCAAACACATGAGCGACGGCATGGAATGACCATGGGTATCTACTGCAAATGTTGCGTTCATGATGCCAGGGTTTTTTCCATTTTTACTAGTGTTATCTTCTATGTTGCATACTGGAAACATTTTTCCTTGAATTTTATTTAAGATTAGAGGGATTTCTTCCATACACAACTACATGGGTGTGTTTGAAATGTTGGAACACATTTTTTGCATGTTGCACAGAAAAATGTTGGCCATAGGATTTCCATGCTACAAGGATCGGACAATGGATTTCGTCTTTTAAGTGCCTTTATATCCCATTTTCTCCCGTGTATGCAGTGACCATTTGGTCCTTTTGATTGTCATCACCTATTCTAACAAGTTTTATTTACATTGGTTCCTTGATGCACCTGGAGGCACTTTGAGGTATCAAATCTAAAAGTCACAATGCAATTGAATTAGTCATAAACAACTTAGGAGGGGCTATTGGAAAAGAAACCCCATGAGCTGAGGCAACATATCAATTGTTTTCTTGTATGCAAAAACCCTTGGGTAGCGACATTTGGTATCTATGTGTGCTCTCATGTGGACAAAATTGCCCATCACTACAACTCCCTCAAAAGTGAAAGTGATCTTGTGGGGTAAATAATTATACTGTGGCTCTCACTTAGTCCTATCGGCAAGTCAATGAAAGTTCTAGCTAATCAACAATATCCAAGGTGGTAAAAAAAAATTAAGGTAGTCAACAAGCTCGACGGTGGTCAAGAAAAGTACGAAAAAAATTCATGGTCAGCATGTGGGAGAAGGAAAAATAAAAAGACTAGGTTAACGAAGAATGCAATAATAAAAGGAGACCATGCCTAAAACAGGCCCAACTAGCCAAGGCCCATTCTTGACAGGATGAGAAGGGATGGCCCTCCATGAGGCATGGACACACCCACCTTTTTGAGTAGTCTTCATGTACTCATGGACAAGTTTTACCTTCCTACCTATCACCAAGGCAGCTATAGGAGCCCCCCCATTGGCATGGTCACTCATTCACTATCACTTAAATAAACTCATAGGACTAGAGCTCCTAGGGAAACACCTAGGAGCTCTAGAGTTGAGTCCGAGAAGTCAAATGTGACACATCTTTTTCAACAAAGAGGCGAACTTATGCGAAGGAATAATATCTATTGAAGCTCTAAGACATTGTCTGGTAAAAACTTGTATGCTTACTTTGTAGTTTATGGATGGATATAACTTGTGTTTTCATCTTTATGTCACAGTTGGATATAATTTGTGGTTAAATTATTATGTACCATTCAATGACAATGAAAATTACTTGAAGTGAATGAAATACGCAACATATGTCTTTCTGAGGATTCTTCAGGAAATTATGGCATGAGGCCAAAAAATCACAAGGGTGATTTTTTCTTATGTCGTTGATCCATGTATGATGTGTATGTATGTGACCATGTGTATGCAATGTGTGTGTGTGTGTGTCATTATATGCAGGTATATTGTTGGAGAAATTCTCTAGAGGCAATCACATGTGATGATGATATTTCCCTATGTATTCATGAGTCCTTTTGTATTGTCCTTGAACATCATCAGCTAGAGCTACACCGATGCTAGTTTCCAAACCGATAGGGATGATAATCGATCATAATCTGGGTTTGTGTTCATTCCGAACAGATGAGCAGTGAGTTGGAGGAGTTCCAAGCAAGATATGGTAGCTGATTCTACAATAGAGGTCGAATACATTGCAGCTTCTGAAGCTACAAAAGAAGGTATTTGGGTGAAGAATTTTATTTCTGATCTTGGTGTGGTTCAGAGCTCGTCCAATCCATTGGGCCTCTATTGTGATAATAGTGATGCTATCGCGCAAGTCAAGGAACCACAGAACCATCATAAAACTCAACACATACTTAGGCGTTTTAACCTTATTAGCAATATTGCCGACAGAGGTGATGTAAACATATGCAAGGTACACACATATGCAAATGTTTCTGATCCATTGACGAAGCCTCTCCCACGGCCGAAGCATGAGGCGCACATGAGTTCCATGGGCATACGATGCCTAAATGATTGACTCTAGTTCAAGTGAGAGACTGTTGGAGATATGCCCTAGAGGCAATCATCTGATAATGATATTTCCCTATGTATTCATGAGTCTTTTGTATTGTCCTTGAACATCATCAGTGATATGTATCAATAAGTATGTGAATTTTTTGTGGAACTATGTATTGGGTGATGAGCGTTCTAATGGTCCCTAGTTGATAAGGTTATGTGCACACATATGCTTGACTAGTATATGACTCGGTTGATGACTATGTTTCAAAAGTCATGTGCATGAAGATGCTAAATCTATAGTACGGACTTGTGGATGGAGATCACCGAGTCGGACAGACCCACTTTGAGACACAGCTAGATATTGTCATCTGTTAGTCTCAAGTACAATATTTATGCCATGTCCTAGACCTGAGGTCCTCGCATGTTCTCGGGATGAGGTTTGACTCACTTAGGGTCTATCAAACGCTGCTCCGTAACTGGGTAGTTATAAAGATATATTTCGGGTGAGTCGTCATACATGCCACGGGACATGGCCGACCAAGATGGGATTTGCCCCTCCTACATGGAGATATATTCTCTGGGCCCACTCGAGTGATCAGATTTGGAAAGCGTGTCCATGCAACTTGGGTTAAGTGTTAACCAGGTTCGGGAATCTGTATCACGGTTTCGAGAAGAGACATCGAGCTACCACAAGGTTGACAAGTACTCGCCTTGAGCTCAACAACATATATCGTGAGGCTAAAGGAATGTTGCATATGACACATTGTTGAGGTACGTCAAACGGCTTTACGCACACATGGGAGTTGGCATGTTCTGCTACGAGCCGCTACCAACTATCGACTCTTATCGTGTCCATGTGTGTGTGAACCTATAGGGTCGCACACTTAAGGGGCTGCAGCCCATTCGGATTGGATCCGAGTGGAAAAAGGAAGTGGACTCCTAGTGGGCTTAAGTGTTGAGCCCACCTCAGAGGTCTATATAAAGGGGAATGTGCGCACCAGTTAGGGTTGATCTTTTTCCACCCTGGACAGCCGCCGCCGCAACTCCCCACGCCCATGCCGTGCGACCGGACATAGAAGTCCGCTGCCCGGCGTTGCACCCCGCACGTGTGGATACCTTGGAGGCATCGCACTTGCGGTGCTCGGACGAACCGTTCGAGGGATCCGCGAGGTACCGTTCGCAGGAGATCACCGTTTGCGGATCTTCGCTGTTCGCGAGAGATCGGCGACGCGAGGAGGAGACGCCCCAGGAGATCGACTTCACGCATCATCAATTCTACTTCCACTACGGTGACTATGCGTCTACTTCAGTAGCATTATCTTGGGTGTCCAGTAGAAAAAAATTATTTGGCGCTAGCATAGCATACCGCATGTTTCAACATATATTAATATAGGTGCTTCCTTAGCAGTTGGGACTACTAAGATGTAATGCATCTCGGGTTGCACTGCTAGTAGTGTGTTTTTCGGGCACTACTAGCAGTTGTAGACCCATCTACCAAAAGTACAACACATGTCACCACTGACAAGATTCTTGGGGTCTGTCAGTGGGTATGTTTTCATGTTAGCAGTACCAAGTAAAATTGATTGTTCATTAATGGTGGCCCATTAGTGACGGGCATGTCTAGCTGAACCATCATTAGCATCTTCTAAAGAAGACCCCTACTCACCCCTACAATGAGCAATACTAATGAGATCCACTTAGCAACATGTTAGTGCTACAGAACAAGGTGTGCAGCCTGTTGGTGATCATGAACTCACCTCTGATGGGTTGTCGACTCGTCAGTGGTGAATGGTTTTGACTTGCTGGTGGTAAACTTGATGCACTACTGAGCCCCTCATAGATTTTAATTTCTATGTTATACCAACTAGTTTGTATGATCATTGTTGTAAAACTAGTATGGATTAGTTAGGGTTTTACTTAATCGACTATGTTGATGTACAAATGCAAGCTAGTGATGATTTTGTATTTGTTATAACTAATAGAGTGCTAGTGCTTTGTCACAGCCCCCGGATTTTTTTCTTATAACACATGTAATAATGCATGTCAAAAATCATGTGTGCACAAAATATAGCCGCATGTTATTCCAAAAAATTAAGATTCTAGTTTTCTTGAAATGTGATAAATTATTATTTTTTCTCGAATATGCACGAGTGTACATATCATATATTAAAGAAGGAAAGGCATAGAAAGCCTCCACCAGTCAATTACAAGTGTGGTGATTTCTCACACCCATATGTACAACACCACTCCACCTACTACACATTAGACTACTCCTCCCCACTAATCCACCTCACTAAACTCGCAAGCACGAATTCGGCATTTCCTTTTATAAGTCTAGAACGCGCCCAAATCCTTCCTTCCGCCTCTATTATCCTCATGAGCCGGTCAGTCGATGGCAAGTTACCGTCAAACACCACTGCGTTCCTATGTTTCCACAACTCCCACATTGTCAGTAGCAGGAAAGCATGCAGGTCTTTTCTGGCCATGGTAGTTACCCCTTGCTTCGTACACAGCCAAGGTTGTAATGCATCCTGCGAGGCTAGTGTCCACTCTGGTTTCCCCAACGCACTACAAACCGCCGCCCAGATTGTCCTGGCAAAGACGCATGTTAGTAGCACATGGTCTATTGTTTCCTCCTGTTGGTCGCAAAGCGAACACTTGTCTTGATGTGGCAACCCTCTCCTAGCAAGCCGGTCGGACGTCCAACATCTGTTATGTAATGCAAGCCACGTAAAGAATTTGCATTGTGACGGAGCGCGTGATTTCCAAGTTAACTTCGCAGTGGGTATCACCTCCCGGCCCCAAAACTTGGCAGCATATGCTGATCTCACTGAGAATTGTCCATTTGCCTCCCATGACCAAGCAAATCTGTCTGGGCCATTCTCAGTCGGTTCCCAGGTCTGCACTCTCTGCCAAAGCTCCAAGTACTGTTGTAGTGCATCTGTGCCAAGATCGGGGTTGATGCAATCCGCCCATGAACCGTTGGCCACCACCTGACCGAGCCGGCTCGTCCGCCTAACACGGATCGGAACCATTTCGTAGATGGCCGGTGCAATTTCCTATATCCGCCTTCCTTCTAGCCATCTATCTTCCCAAAAGAGCGTGTCCAATCCATTGTGTGGCGTGCACCTTGTTGCCGCTTGAAAGATTCTCATCGAGTCATCTGGCACTTTGATCTGAAACTTACTCCATGGTCTACTGCTGTCGGTCCTTTGTAGCCACGGCCATCTGGCTTGCATTGCCACATTCATCCATCTCAGGTTGGGCAGCCCTAGGCCTCCTGCCCATTTGGGGGCACACACAGCGTCCCATGCAACCGCACAGTTTCCACCATTTGCTTCCGCTTTCCGACACCACAAAAATCCTCGACACACCTTATTCATGGTTGTGACCGTTTTGGTAGGAAGATCCAACGCCATCATCGCATGTATGGGCATCGCGCATAGAACAGAATGCACCAATGTAAGTCTACCACTATTAGGCATAAGAGAAGCCTTCCACTTCGGCAGTTGATTCGCCATCTGATCCACAAGATACTGTAACTGTGTCGCTGATTGCTTTCTTATGGACAAAGGCAGCCCAAGATAACGCACCAGGAATGATCCCACCGGGCAACCAAGTTCCTCACTCGCCATAGCGATGCATTTTTCTAAACACCGTATCGGTAGCGCAACTGATTTCCTCATGTTTATGTGCAAGCCCGATGCCTCTCCAAAAAGATCCAAGATGCTTTTGCAGATAGCAAGATCCATCGGCTCTGGCTTGGTAAACAAGACTACCTCATCCGCAAAAAACGAGAGCCTTTTCTTCATGCATGTTGTCGCCAATGGCCGCAAAAAACTTCTGTTGACGGCCCATTCAAACAGCCTTTGTAGTGGTTCCATGGTGAGGATAAAGAGCATCGGTGAAATGGGATCTCCTTGCCGCAGTCCCTTGTAGTTGTATATTGTGCCTCCTGGATCTCCATTCAACATTATCCTTGTGGTGAAAGTAGCTAGGATTCAACACACCCATGACCTCCATCTTGGACCAAAACCAAACTGCTCCAAAACTTCCAAGAGAAACGGCCATTGAACCGAGCGAGTGCTTTAGAAATGTCAAGCTTCAAGAGGACAGCGGGATTCTTCAGAGCATGCAACCGACGAGCCATGCTCTGAACCAACATGAAGTTGTCATGTAACGATCTCCCTTTAACAAATGCACTTTGATGATTTCCAACCAGGTTCGGCAGCTCCACCACACGCCTAGAGGCAAGTACCTTCTCGAAAATCTTAACAGCCCCATGTACAAGATTTATTGGCCGAAAGTCTCCCACATCCAATACCCCATCCTTCTTGGGCAGGAGGGAAACAACATATTTATTGATCATCGCCATACCTCTCACATCTCCATTATAGAAACATGCCATAGCTGCCATGAAGTCCTCCCGAATGATATGCCAACACGTGGCATAGAAACGCCCCGTGAACCCGTCCAGCCTGGTGCTTTATCCTGAGGCATGGATTTGATCACCTTTTCAACTTCATCCACAGTAAACGGCACCTCAAGATGCGCTAGGTCAAGTCGCGGCAACCCAAGTGCCGCAAGGTTGAGTGCGTGCGTCCTTACTTCACAAGAGCCAAAAGCTTGTCCAAAATAATCATCCACTGCCTCTGCCACTTCTTCTTGACCTGTGAACAGATTTCCATTGTGTCGCACAACTCGGATAGTATTCTTTCTTTGCCTATGACTTGCTTGTTGATGAAACAATCTTGTGTTACCATCCCCCTCGCGCAATTGCAGCATGCGAGACCGCTGCCTAGCGATAGTCCGTTCAATGTAACATAGGCCCAACAATTTTCTTTTCAAGCACTTCCGTAGATCGATTTCTGCAGCCGACAATGCTTGAGAATCCATGGCAACATCCAGTCTGTGGATCACCTCAAGTGCTATGCGTATTTGTAGTTTTACGTTACCAATCCACCGATCGCTCCATTTCTAGAGAGACATAGCCGTGGTTTTCAGCTTGTTAGGCAGCATAAGGTATGCATTGGAGGCCTCGGGCTCGGAGTTCCATGCCACTTGCACCGCTTTCCATGAAGCCTCCACCTTTACCCAGAAAGATTCAAACTTGAAGCGTTTACGCATGTGTATCTCCATGTTCATGTCAAGCATCAAGGGCAGTGATCCAACAGCCAACCCCAAATGAGAGGAAGCAAGTGGGAAACACCTCGTCCCACTCATTCAAACAAAACATGATCTATCTTCTCTAGAGTTGCATGATGCCTTTCATTAGACCACGTATACCTCCGACCATTTAGATACAACTCCTTCAACTCAAGCACAGAGCTTAGCGCGAAATCTGCTCATCATTCTGCGGTTGATCAAAGAATTTCTCTTGTCCTCTTGATTTACCAGCAAGTTGAAGTCCCCAGCTACTAGCCACGGCCCCGCATGCAGGTCCCTAATCTCCACAAGTTCCTGCAAGAATTCCACCTTGTCCCTTTCCTCCTGGGGGCCATAAACACACGTGAGCCACCACTCTTGTTCACCTAATGTCTTGACAATGGCAGTAATAAGCTTATTATTCGTATAGTGTGGGTTTGACAGTTGTGTGCTAGATTCGTCCCAAGCCACCAAGATTCCTCCACGAGTCCCCACGGCCGCAAGTAAAAAACTGCCCAAATTTATTTCCCAGGCATTGTTGTACAACCGCAACCGAAACATCTTGTAATTTGGTTTCCTGCAAACACACAATGGTCGGGTTTGCCGGTGCAACCGCTTGATAAACGGCACTCCTCCGAGCCGGTGCGTTGAGACCACGCACATTCCACACAATCACTTTTAGGGGTTGTGCATTCATTGTGAAATGCAACCAAGCCACCGTGCCATTCCACCGCCAACTAAGCCACAACGGTTTCGACCCCCTCCGCAAGAGGTAGAGCTGGCGACTCCCATCCGAAGAGAGCAAATGCGTAGAAAGCAAGAATTCAAGTAATGATCTCTAATTAACTAAGATCTACTTGGCACTCTAAAGATATTCTAATACAACATGAATGGTGTTTTCTTCGGCTTCAATTACATGGTACTCGCACAGGTGTACCAAAAACTTCTTCTTCAACATGTAACCATCTTGTGCCAGCAATATATGTCATTAGCATGCAGATTTTAACATGGATGACATATGAAATATAACGTAGAATACTCAGCATGCAAACTAGATGAATCAAAATTTGACCATTTCATGGGAGCATAAAACTAAAAACAAATAACTATACACTTCCTCGTAGATGAATACATTTCACTATCTTGGGTATTAAGAGAATAAAGTAAAATGCTTGTAGTGATTTTCAGAGAAATTCACATGCCTGGGCTTGTTAATACCAGCTGGTGTCCTAAGTGGCCAACAACTCCAGTCGGGTTGTGCTAATCTGACAATGTCATTTAGGTAGAAGAAAACCTCTGTAATTTTAATGCATATCTCGTAGATTAGGAAATGTTACTCACTTATGATGGCACTATAGCAAGAGGATCTAAAATAAAGACATAAAAACATGTTTATCCATGGTGGACAAGATTACGTTGTCGAGGAATGCATAAGTATGTAAAATATGGAAGTGGTGTCGTTAGAAAAACATAGATCATGAAAAAGTGGTCGACCAAATAATCCTACCAATTTGCATGATAAAAGTGTATACTATCACATGGGAGCTATGAAAGTTGTCTATGTCAGAATATATGACTTTCTGGCGCTTATTTCCATATTGTGTAGAATCAAAACAACACCAGGTGAGAAAAAGAAGTTAAGAAACGTAATGATAACAATGATAATGTGTGATTTTATGAAATTAGATAAAAGTTTAGACCCATTTAGTTTTCATGAGATTATACCAAGCCCGAGCTTGTCACATGCTAGTATACGGAGAACAAATTGCAAACGAAGTCCTTGTCCAAAATGCAAGTCCATCCTTGTTTGACGTGTATCTATAAAAACATCAACATCTATTAAAAAGGGAAGAAGGAAGAAAATGGGGGAGGGGGTACAAAAGAACAAAAATGATGTTCATGACATTGATACAAATCTTCGTCAAAATGTAAAAATGTGTTCACGTAATTTGGAAACATTGTACCATTCAGAAAATTATCCATGACATTTAAAACAATCAAGCATTAAAAATATGTTCATGACATCTAAAGAAAATGTACATGAGATGTAAAAAATTGTTCACACAATTTAAAACAAATGGCCATAACATATGAAAAATGTTGAAGAAAATGCCAAAATTGTTCAAGCAATTTTAAAATAATGATTACACGTAAACAAAATGGTCATACACTAACACTGGGGGAATACAAAAATCATGAATTTGAAGAAAGGGGAAAAAGTTAAAAATAATAACCGGACGAAAACAAATTCAGAAAAGCATGGGGAAAAAGGAAAAGGGAGAAAACTGGCTGAAACTCCCAAAATCAAATGGAAAGTTTCCCTAACCACTAAGGCCTCCTTTGGTTACCAAGGATCCCCAAGGATCCCTGTCAAATTCCGGGGCTCATGGCCCACGCAACAAACCAGCCCGTGAAAAAGCAATGCGTCATTTGGTCGCCCATTGTTGTGGACTTTTGGCCCGACCCATGGCGTTTCCCTAGGAGAGCAATCCATGATCCATGCCTTTGCTCTTCTCACCTGATCGACCTGGAGCCTACTGACCCTGGAGCGTTGCCCCCCATCCTCCAGCCACCAAATGATGTAATAACGATTAAGGAAATATCCCATGTGGTGGAAAGGAACCTCATCTGCCCTAGAAAATCCTACGACTAGGCTTTGCTATCCTGGTTTTGTTTACCTTGCTAACAAACTAGCCCTAAGCAAGTAATATGGATTGAGGGAGTACTCTTCTTTTGAGGGGACTATTAAATTTTTTTAGACAATGAGGAAACTACTAATATGGATCTTCCCAAAGCCTAAGTTGTTGGGTTGGCTGTGATTTAAGCGTCAGTTCCTATTCGGCCCGATAGTGCCAGTTATAGGGGAGCAACTAATGAAGGAGCGCTCCTTCGGGAGCCTTCCAAGGGTCACTTAAAAGGGGCTAACAGAGCGCCACTTCGTGCGCTCTCAGCAGCTGCCAAGTGTCGTGCTCCCTCTGGAATTTTTTTAAATGTTTTCCGCACGTGTTTTTGGCTTTTTAGTTGGTTTTTCTGGGTTTTTTTTATTGGTCTTTTTTCGGATTTGGACAAAACAAAATTTGCGTGAAATCAGACGTTTCTTTCTTCCGCGGAAAACAGAAAAAAACATGTTTTTATTTTTTTTCCTACCGTGAGAGGCACGGCCGTGCCTATCGAAAACGGAAAAACCGTGTTTTATTTCTTCCTTCCGCGAGAGGCACGGTTTCCCTTCCGTGATAGGCACAATTTGCTTCCGTCATAGGCGTGGATTTGCTTCCACGAGAAGCACGGCCATGTCTCTCGTAAACCGAAAAAACATGTTTTCTTTTTTCCCTTCCGCGAGAGGCACGGTTTACTTCTCGTCGAGGTACAGATTTGCTTCCGCGAGAGACACGGTCGTGCCTCTTTTGGAAAGAAAAAAATATGCTCCCGGTTCATTTTTTTTGCCTGTTTTTTAGTGAATAAAAGGTTCGTCAAAACCTATCACATGGGATCTAGTTTCGAATATCTCAACGCGAGGAATCCTACGGTGAAAAAGGTTCAAGATTTAGACGCACAGATTAAGAAATAAAACATTCTTAATAAACCGATCTACAAAAAAGGAAAAAACTCACAGTTTGTGACTGTGCGCCACTTGTCACAACCTGGGAGGTGGGAGTGACCTTTGCAAAGAGTGCTCCTTAATTAGTGACTTCGCAGTTATAGGTTATTCAGTTCTCAAAAAAAAGTTATAGGTTATTTTGTACGTAGCACACAAGCTCCTCATAAGTCAATTTCTATGGCTCGGCCAATTTGCCACTGTTGGAGCGGAGATTTGATCCTGTTTTGGGAAGCTTCTAGGCCGGTTTTAGAAAGCTTTTGGAAGCCTTCATACCGTTCTTTTTCTTTACTTCCTCTATTGTTTTTCTACTTTTTTTCCATTTTCCTTTCTTTTATTTTTTTATTTTTCTGTTGCTCTTTTCATTTTTTTTAAAATAGTATACTATTTAAAAATTCATGATTTATTTTCAAGCTATGTATCTTACTTAAACTCGTGGACCTTTTTTTCAAATTCGTATTTTTTAATTCACAAGGCTTTAAAATTCGTGACCTTTTTACAAATTTGTGGACTTTTAGAAAGTGAGAATATTTTGAACCTCACAAACTTTTTCAAATTCTTGATTTTTTCCATATTGATAATTTTATGGAAATTCATGAACTTTTTAAATTTACGAACTTTCTGAAATTTGTGAAGTATTTCGGATTGTTTTTGAAATCATCATGTTTTTAAGAAACTGAGAACTATTTTTTTCTGAGGAGCTGTTTGGGTTTTTAAGGATAATAAGACGACAAAAAACATAGCGGGCGAACCGAAAAATCTGACCGAGGCCATGCGGGAGAGCTGGACCATGGTCCATTTTAGAGTGCTGGGTCGGGGCCCACTTTATAAGGACAAGTGTTTTTTAAAACAGGACCATTTTTTGAACAATTTTTTTGAAAACGGGAACATTATTGTAATTCTGAACAAATTTTGAAAGCGCAAACATTATTTGAAGCTCACCGAACAATTTTTGATTTATGAACAAATTTAGAAAGAGAGAACATTTTTCGAAATTGTGAATAAAATTTGAAACCACTAAAAAAATTGAAACACAAAAAAATTTTGAATTTGTGAAAATTTTAAAAACGATTTTTTATTGGAAATTCCGAACAAATATTTGAATTTTTTAACACGCTCTAAAGAAAAATAAACTTGAAAAAAAAGAAAAAATGAAGAAGAAAATCGAAAAATAAAATGTTAAGAAATTCAGGAACATGTTTTGAAAATTGCGAACAATTTTTGAAACGGGAATATTTTTGAAATCCTGAACATTTTTAAAATTTGTCGAAATTCTGAACAGAAAGATTCTGAACAATTTTGTTAACACGCAAATAATTTTTGAAAATTCCCGAATTTTTTTTGAAAAATTCACACATTTTCTGCATTTATGAACAAAATTTGAAAACACGAACATTTTTTAAATTCTGAACATTTGTTTAGAAGCACAATAATTTTCCAGAAAATGCGAACATTTTTTTGAAAAAGAAACATAAACTTGAAAAACAAAAAAGAAAAAAACATAAAGAAAAGAAGAAAAGTAAAACAAAAGAGAAATAGAAAAGAAAGGAAATTCAAATCCGAGTCAGGAACATTCTATAAGGTTGCCAAAACCAGAAAAACCAGCTAGGAACCTTCTAGAAGGTTTCCAAAACCAGAAAAACCAGCTGGGAACCTCTAGAAGGTTCGCAAAACCGGGATCGTTGGAACGGTTAAACGGACCGGCCCGTTGCGTCGCTGCTCGGTCGCTCGCCTGTGCGAAGCGGCGGCAGTTTGACGCAGAGAGCGGCATATAGGATTTTCCCCAGACAAGCCCCAGCTCTCGCTGAAACTTTTTCTCCCTCGCGACGTATTAGGCCGGCCCATTTACATACGCATGTTTGTAAAAAGGTAATGTGAGAAGGGGGCGTCTCGCCTTCAGGTCGAACACGCGCTGCACTAGCCACTCCGCCCAACTTCCATTCGAGGTGAGAACAAGGGGCGAGACCCATACTTCACGCTACTCGAGCCACTTTCTTCGATGTTTTTTCATTTCTTTTCTATTATTTTTCTTCTCTGTTTGGTTTTCTTTGTTCTCCTTATTCTTTCTTCTAATTTTATTCTTTTCCCTTTTCTTTTCCGTTTTTTCATTCTTTTTTGCATTTTGTTTCTTTGTTTTATTTCATTTCTTTTTCTTTTTGTTTATTTTGTTTCAATTTTCGGTTTTCTAAGCTCTTTTGGTTATCATTCTACATTTTTTGTATATCTCATCAATATTTTAAACTACATGTCTAACATTTCTTCTCTATTTTTCTTCTTTCTGTTTTTTCTTATGTTTGTTTTCATTTTCACCCTACATTTTGTATATATCAAATTATTTTCTAAAAAGTGAGTTTTTTGTATACACGTTCAACATTGTCAGAACGCTTATTCATAATTTTTGGAATACTTATTCAATATTTCTCAAATACATGTTGAACATTTTTTAAATTCTCATTCAACATTTTTTTAATATTTATTCAAAATTTTCAAATACTTGTTGAACATTTTTTAAATACTTATTCAACAATTTTTAATACCTGTTCAACATTTTTAATACTTCTTCAAAATGTTCAAATACTTGTTCAACATTTTTCAAATACTTTTTCAACAATTTTTAATACTTATGTAACATTTTTCAAATACTTGTTTAACATTTCTTCACGTGCGTATTTGAAGAGTATTTTGTGTATATATATGTATAATATTTTAAAATATAAAGAAAAGTACAAAAAAGAAGCAAAATATAAAATAAAGAGAAAAACAAACGGCCTTGTCCTTCCGAGCGCCTGGGCCGGCCCATCTGGGTTTCCCATTACGCGAGGCTTCCTCCCTGTGCTCGCTTAAAGCGAGAAATAGGGGTGCCCGTTTCGGGCGACCCACGATAGCGAGGCTGCTTCTTCTCTTTTCTTTCTTTTTTATTTTCTTTTTTTTCTGTTTCTATATATTTTATTTTCCTAGACTAAAAATATATTTTCTTTTCCTTTATTTTCTGTGTTTTACACAAAATTCATTATGTGTTTACATACAAAAATATTCATCATATATTTAAGGAAATGTTCACCATATACAAAAATTGTTCAACGTATTTTCATAATTGTTCAGCATATATCACAAAGATGTATGATGTGTATTAAATATTGTTCAGGTTATAACATAAAAATGTTCAATGTGTATTTGAAAATAGTTCAACTTATATTACCAAATTTTCCAATATAAATTTAAAAAATTTCATTGTATATAAAAGAAATTCAATAAATTTTCAGCGATTCAAATTTGTGTTCATGTTTTCCAATTTTTTGTTAAGTTTTTTTCAAAAAAAAATCATGTTTCTAAAAATCGAATTAAATTTTTGTTCACATTTTTCAAACATTATTTTCGATGTTTTGCTATTTTTTTTATTAATTGCAGTAATTGTTCAGAAAATTTCAATAACAGATCGGTTCTGACATTGCAATTGGTTCTTACAGTTAGGCGGTGCGAATCAAGCACTGGAACTCATCAGTTCTACTAGTTAGGAATATGTAATAAATAGTGGTAACTCTCGAGTTTGATCTTTCAGTCTCGCAACACTTTGTGGCGAGTTTTTTTTTTCACGCCTTGAGTTTGTTAGCTCCAAATGGGCGAGCCCATTCACAACTGCCTTCAGCGAAGGCTCAACAACAGCAGGCAAATAGGAGCTCTCCTGGAAGTCCCATAGCAGGCTAGCTTTAGGCATTGTGTCCTTGTATTGCTCTAAAACTATTTATAAGAAAAAAAATATAATGATAAATGAATTGTGTTTGACGGTGAATAAATCAATTTAATAATGAAGCATAATTTCTTAAGTAAAAAAATTGTATAGTCGTGGGGCTCGTCCTCCTCTACTAGTCGTCGATGTGTTGATCCTGGCCTCCCCTCGTGGTCGATGGGGGGCCATGAGCCCGCGTACCACTATAAAAAGTGCTCTATTTTATGACGTTTCACTTGTGTCATGTAAAACTGCTTTTCGTCATGGAAAATGTATTGGTGAAGTTTTCCGGCTGTCACCCCTAACGTCACTGAAGCGCCATCATAAAAAATAAAATCTTAATGGTACCACTTCCGCCCTCACGCAAGATTGTATCTTAGGTGACGAACCAAAAATCGCCACAAAAACTATTTTCTCTCGTGATGGCCAAAATGTCGATAGAGAACTGTCATCGTGTACTAACAATTGTCCCTCATCGTAGTTTTTCGTGACGATACATCCGGCACTAACAACCGACATTCCAACCATGTATGTTTGACCAGTTGACGCTTTGACATACGTGCCCATAATCTGCAGACGTGGCACCATATAGCCGGGCTCGCCAAGGTTTTATCACGACGGTGCTCACAAGAATAAGTCGGCTATCGTTTGACCGGTCGGCCACCGACATATGTGCCCCGAAATTGCCGATGTGGCTGCTACATGTTGGACCAGTAGTTGGGTGATGTAGTTGCTTACATGTGCGTTCATACGCTGGTGACTATCCATAATCGCCACGGTTTGTAGACTCCGATAATTTGTTTTATATTTAAATTTGCTGCCAAATTTAAATAAATTTCATTATTTTCTCTCACAACTTTGATTCATAATTGCCGACATTACAATTAATAACCACTAGTCATCTACCCGCACCGCACGGCCTAGATTCTGTGAGGGATTCATAGTTATCGAGAAAAATATTTATGTCCTGCATGCAAGTGTTTAAATTTGAAATATCATATGACCGGACAAATGCTAAGTGATTCAAACAATGATAAAAGACACATGTATTTTAACCTTCATTATAGGGAAGAGTACATATATGTTCCCATCTACATTGTGCAAACTGCCATCGCTTATGTTAATGAAGCCTTCATGTCATAGTCCCGAGATAAATCTCCTTACAAACTTTATGCCACCTACTAAGGGATGGAGAGTGTATGAATTAAATCGAGCCATATGGAAAGATAGTCATCTTCCCGACTTATTTGATACACACTGTAGCATATATAACACAACTCAATAGAAGTTGGGAGAAAGATACACTACATACACCTACCGTTCAACAAAATTTGAAATGTGAGAGCTATATGTTCCATGGCTGGTTTCATTTTTTCCAAACATGATGTACATATAAATTAATTGCATACATTAAATTGTTAGAAGAGTTGGAAGGTTGCTTCATACGTGTTCCATTTAGTGTCGGATTCCAGTATTTGTCGTTATATTACTTTGTCACAATTGATGTAAATATGTAATAAAACTACAATGCTACCCATATCATTTCCATAATATATATTTCTTCTTAGTGTGTTAGGTAGTGCTCCTAACTTAACGCACATCCGTTACTTAATTGAGACCGTGTTGGTCTAGAATGATATTAATGTTGGAAATATGCCCTAGAGGCAATAATAAAATGGTTATTATTATATTTCTTTGTTCATGATAATAGTCATTATTCATGCTATAACTGTGTTATCCGGAAATCGTAATACACGTGTGAATACATAGTCCACAACATGTCCCTAGTGAGCCTCTAGTTGACTAGCTCGTTGATCAACAGATAGTCGTGGTTTCCTGACTATGGACACTGGATGTCATTGATAATGGGATCACATCATTAGGAGAATGATGTGATGGAAAAGACCCAATCCGCACAAGATCGTGTAGTTCGTTTTGCTAGAGTTTTTCCAATGTCAAGTATCTTTTCCTTAGACCATGAGATCGTGTAACTCCCGGATACCGTAGGGAGTGCTTCGGTGTACCAAACGTCACAACGTAACTGGGTGACTATAAAGGTATACTACGGGTATCTCCGAAAGTGTCATTGGGTTGACACGGATCGAGATTGATTTGTCACTCCGTATGACGGAGAGGTATCACTGGGCCCACTCGGTAATGCATCATCATAATAAGCTCAAAGTGACCAAGTGTCCGGTCACGGATCATGCATTACGGTACGAGTAAAGTGACTTGCCTGTAACGAGATTGAACGAGGTATTGGGATACCGACGATCGAATCTCGGGCAAGTAACATACCGATTGACAAAGGGAATTGTATACGAGATTGATTGAATCCTCGACATTGTGGTTCATCCGATGAGATCATCGAGGAGCATGTGGGAGCCAACATGGGTATCCAGATCCATTGTTGGTTATTGACCGAGAGGCGTCTCATTATGTCTCAAGATGTCTCCCGAACCCGTAGGGTCTACACACTTAAGGTTCGGTGACACTAGGGTTATTAGGAAGACTTGTATGTGATTACCGAATGTTGTTCGAGTCCGGATAAGATCCCGGACGTCACGAGGAGTTCCGGAATGGTCCGGAGGTGAAGATTTATATATGGGAAGTTGTCATACGGTCACCGGAAAGGTTTGGGGGCATATCGGTATTGTACCGGGGCCATCGGAGGGGTTCTAGGGGTCCACCGGGAGGGGCCACCTCTCTCGGAGGGCCTCATGGGCCGTAGTGGGCAGGGAACCATCCCCTGGAGGGCTGGGCGCATCCCCCCTCCCCTTGGGCCCATGCGCCTAGGGTTGGGGGGGAAACCCTAGTGGGGGCGCCCCCCTTGCTTGGGGGGCAAGCCCCCTCCCCTTGGCCGCCGCCCCCCACTAGATCTCATCTAGAGGGGGCCGGCCCCCATACCCCATCCCCAATAAATAGAGGGGCGAGGGGAGGGCGGCACACAACAAACAAGGCGCAGCCCTCCCTTCCCACCACCTCTCCTCCTCCGATAAGAGCTTGGCGAAGCCCTGCCGGAGTACTGCCTCTCCACCTCCACCACGCCGTCGTGCTGCTGCTGGAGCTTTCTTCCTCAACCTCTCCCTCCACCTTGCTGGATCAAGGCGCGGGAGACGTCTCTGCTCCGTACGTGTGTTGAACGCGGAGGTGCTGTCCGTTCAGCACTAGGATCATCGGTGATTTGGATCACGACGAGTACGACTCCCTCAACCCCGTTCTCTTGAACGCTTCCGCTCGCGATCTACAAGGGTATGTAGATGCACTCCTCTCTCTCGTTGCTAGATGAACTCATAGATAGATCTTGGTGAAACCGTATAAATTTTTTTATTTTCTGCAACGTTCCCCAGCAGTGGCATCATGAGCTAGGTCTATGCGCAGTTCTCTTTGCACGAGTAGAACACAAATCTGTTGTGGGCGTAGATGTTGTCAACTTTCTTGCCACTACGAGTCTTATTTTGCTTCAGCGGTATTGTGGGATGAAGCGGCCCGGACCGACCTTACACGTACTCTTCGTGAGACAGGTTCCACCGATCGACATGCACTAGTTGCATAAGGTGGCTAGCGGGTGTCTGTCTCTCCCACTTTAGTTGGAGCGGATTCGATGAAAATGGTCCTTATGAAGGGTAAATAGAAGTTGACAAATCACGTTGTGGCTTTTATGTAGGTAAGAAAAGCGTTCTTGCTAGAACCCTATTGCAGCCACGTAAAACATGCAACAACAATTAGAGGACGCCTAACTTGTTTTTGCAGATGTGATTGTGATGTGATATGGCCAAAACTTGTGATGAATCATGAATGATATATGTGATGTATGAGATCATGTTCTTGTAATAGTAATCACGACTTGCATTTCGATGAGTATGACAACCAGCAGGAGCCATAGGAGTTGTCTTAATTATTGTATGACCTGCATGTCATTGATTCAACGCCTTGTAATTACTTTACTTTATTGCTAAACCGTTAGCTATAGTAGTAGAAGTAATAGTTGGCGAAACAACTTCATGGAGACACGATGATGGAGATCATGGTGTCATGCCGATGACAAAGATGATCATGGAGCCCCGAAGATGGAGATCAAAGGAGCTATATGATATTGGCCATATCATGTCACTACTATTTGATTGCATGTGATGTTTATCATGTTTTTGCATCTTGTTTATTTAGAACAACGGTAGTAAATAAGATGATCCCTCATAATAACTTCAAGAAAGTGTTCCCCTAATCTGCAGCTTTATTGCGAAGGTTCGTTGTTTCAAGCACCACGTGATGATCGGGTGTGATAGATCCTAACGTTGAATACAACGGGTGTAAGCCAGATTTACACATGCAATACACTTAGGTTGACTTGACGAGCCTAGCATGTATGCAGACATGGCCTCGAACACGGAGGACCGAAAGGTCGAGCATGAGTCGATAGAAGATACGATCAACATGGAGATGTTCACCGGTGTCGACTAGTCCGTCTCACGTGATGATCGGACACGGCCTAGTTGACTCGGATCATGTTTCACTTAGATGACTAGAGGGATGTCTAATCTGAGTGGGAGTTCATTAAATAATTTGATTAGATGAACTTAATTATCATGAACTTAGTCTAAAATCTTTACAATATGTCTTGTAGATCAAATGGCCCACGTTACCCTCAACTTCAACGCGTTCCTAGAGAAAACCAAGCTGAAAGATGATGACAGCAACTATACGGACTGGGTCCTAACCCGAGGATCATCCTCATAGCTGCCAAGAAAGATTATGTCCTAGAAGCACCGCTTAGGTGAAGCACCAATCCCGAGAGAACCAAGACGTTATGAATGCTTGGCAGTCTCGTCTTGATGATTACTCCCTCGTTCGGTGCGGCATGCTTTACAGCCTTAGAACCGGGCTCCAAAAGCGTTTTGAGCAACACAGAGCATATGAGATGTTCAAGAGCTGAAAATGGTTTTCCAAGCTCATGCCCGGTCGAGAGATATGAAGTCTTCGACAAGTTCTTCACCGTGAGATGGAGGAAAATAGTTACATCGGTGAGCACAGACTCAAGATGTCAAGGTTGCACAACCGCTTGACTCGGTGGGAGTTAATCTCCGGATGACGCCTTGATCGACAGAATCCTTCATCGCTTCCACCGAGCTACAAGAGCTTTGTGATGAACTTCAATATGCGAGGATGGAAAGACCATTCACGAGGTATATTCGATGCCGAAATCAGCGGAGGTAGAGATCAAAAAGGAACATCAAGTGTTGATGGTGAATAAAACCACTAAGTTCAAGAAGGGCAAGGGTAAGAAGAACTTCAAGAAGGACGGCAAAGATGTTGCCACGCCCGGTAAGCCAGTTGCTGGGAAGAAGTCAAAGAATGGACCCAAGCCTAAGACTGAGTGCTTTTATTGCAAAGGGAAGGGTCACTGGAAGCGGAACTGCCCCAAATACTTAGCGGACAAGAAGGCCGGCAGCACTAAAGGTATATGTGATATACATGTAATTGATGTGTACCTTACCGAAGACTGTAGTAACTCCTGGGTATTTGATACCGGTGCCGTTGCTCATATTTGTAACTCACAGCAGGAGCTGCGGAATAAGCGAGACTGGCAAAGGACGAGGTGACGATGCGCGTCGGGAATGGTTCCAAGGTCGATGTGATCGCCGTCGGCACGCTACCTCTATATTTACCCACGGGATTAGTTTTAAACCTCAATAATTGTTATTTAGTGCCAAGTTTGAGCATGAACATTGTATCTGGATCTCGTTTAATACGAGATGGCTACTCATTTAAATCCAAGAATAATGGTTGTTCTATTTATATGAGAGATATGTTTTATGGTCATGCCCCGATGGTCAATGGTTTATTCTTAATGAATCTCAAATGTAATGTTACACATATTCATAGTGTGAATACCAAAAGATGTAAAGTTGATAACGATAGTCCCACATACTTGTGGCACTGCCGCCTTGGTCACATTGGTGTCAAGCGCATGAAGAAGCTCCATGCTGATGGACTTTTAGAGTCTCTTAATTATGAATCATTTGGCACATGCGAACCATGCCTCATGGGCAAGATGACCAAGACTCCGTTCTCCGGGACAATGGAGCGAGCAACCAACTTATTGGAAATCATGCATATCTTGATGTGTGCTCCAATGAGCGTTGAGGCTCGCGGAGGATATCGTTATGTTATCACTCTCACTGATGACTTAAGTAGATATGGGTATGTCTACTTGATGAAACACAAGTCTGAGACCTTTGAAAAGTTCAAGGAATTTCAGAATGAGGTAGAGAATCAACGTGACCGAAATATAAAGTTCTTACGATCAGATCGTGGAGGAGAATATTTAAGTCACGAATTTGGTACACACTTAAGGAAATGTTGAATCGTTTCACAACTCACGCCGCCTAGAACACATCAGCGTAACGGTGTGTCCGAACGTCGTAATCGCACTCTATTGGATATGGTGCGATCTGTGATGTCTCTTACCGATTTACCGCTATCATTTTGGGGATACGCTCTAGAGACAGCTACATTCACTTTAAATAGGGCTCTATCTAAATCCGTTGAGACGACACTGTATGAATTATGGTTTGGGAATTAACCTAAGCTGTCGTTTCTAAAAGTTTGGGGATGTGATGCTTATGTCAAGAAACTTCAACCTGAAAAACTCGAACCCAAGTCGGAAAAATGCGTCTTCATAGGTTACCCTAAGGAAACCATTGGGTATACCTTCTACCTTAGATCCGCAGGCAAGATCTTTGTTGCCAAGAACGGATCCTTTCTGGAAAAAGAGTTTCTCTCGAAAGAATTAAGTGGGAGGAAAGTAGAGCTTGATGAAGTATTGCCTCTTGAAACGGTAAGTAGCGCAACTCAGGAGGATGTTCCTGTGGTGCCTGCACCGACAAGAGAGGAGGTTAATGATGATGATCAAGATACTTGGATCAAGCTCCTCTTGAACTTCAAGGTCCACAAGGACACGCTCCACACTAGAGTGGTACGGCAACCCTGTCTTGGAAATCATGTTGTTAGACAATGGTGAACCTTCAAACTATGAAGAAGCGATGGCGGCCCAGATTCCAACAAATGGCTTGAAGCCATGCAATCCGAGATAGAATCCATGTATGAAAACAAAGTATGGACTTTGGACAGACTTGCCCGATGATCGGCGAGCGATAGAAAACAAATGGATCTTTAAGAAGAAGACGGACGCAGATGGTAATGTTACCATCTATAAAGCTCGACTTGTCGCTAAGGGTTATCGGCAAGTTCAAGGGGTTGACTACGATGAGACTTTCTCTCCGTAGAATAAGTCAAGTCCGTCTCAATCATGTTAGCAATTGCTGCATACTATGATTATGAGATATGGCAGATGGACGTCAAAACGGCATTCCTTAACGGCTATCTTAAGGAAGAACTGTATATGATGCAGCCGGAAGGTTTTGTCGATCCTAAGAATGCTAACAAGGTATGCAAGCTCCAAATGATCCATTTATGGGCTGGTGCAAGCATCCCGGAGTTAGAACATTCGCTTTGATGAGATGATCAAAGCGTTTGGGTTTATGCTTGCACTTATGGAGAAGCCTGCGTTTACAAGAAAGTGAGTGGGAGCTCAGAGCATTTCTCATATTATATGTAGATGACATACTTTTGATGTGAAATGATATAGAACTTTTGGACAGCATTAAGGCCTACTTGAATAAGTGTTTTCAATGAAGGACCTTGGAGAAGTCTTACATATTAGGCATCAAGATCTATAGGGATAGATCGAGACGCCTCATAGGTCTTTCACAAAGCACATACCTTGATAAGATATTGAAGAAGTTAAATATGGATCAGTCCAAGAAAGGGTTCTTGCCTCAGATTGCAAGGTGTGAGATTGAGCTCGGCTCAATGCCCGACCACAATGTAAGATAAAGAAGAGATGAGTGTCATCCCCTATGCCTCAGCCATAGGGTCTATTATGTATGCCATGTTGTGTACCGGACTGATGTAAACCTTGCCGTAAGTTTGGTAGGAAGGTACCAAAGTAATCCCGCAAGGAACACTGACATCGGTCAAGAACATCCTAAAGTACCCGAAAAGGACTAAGGATATGTTTCTCGTTTATGGAGGTGACGAAGAGCTCGTCAGAAGGGTTAGGTCGACGCTAGCTTCGACTCAGATCTGGATGACTCTAAGTCACGGATCGGATACATGTATATTTTGAATGGTGGGCAAGAAGCTGGTGCGATTTGCAAGCAAAGCGTCGTCAAGGGATCTACATGTGAAGCAGAGTACATGGCAGCCTCGGAGGCAGCGCATGAAGCAATATGGGTGAAGGAGTTCATCACCGACCTAGGAGTCATACCCAATGCATCGGGCCGATCGCACTCTTCTGTGACAACACTGGAGCTATTGCACTTGCCAAGGAGCCCAGGTTTCACAAGAAGACCAGCACATCAAGCGCCGCTTCAACTTCATACGTGAAAATGTTCAAGATGGAGACATAGATATTTGTAAAGTACATACGGATCTGAATGTAGCGTATCCGCTGACTAAACCTCTCCCTAGAGCAAAACATGATCAACACCGTAACGCTATGGGTGTTCGATTCATCACAATGTAACTAGAATATTGACTCTAGTGCGGTGGGAGACTGTTGGAAATATGCCCTAGAGGCAATAATAAAATGGTTATTATTATATTTCTTTGTTCATGATAATAGTCTCGTTATTCATGCTATAACCGTGTTATCCGGAAATCGTAATACACGTGTGAATACATAGACCACAACATGTCCCTAGTGAGCCTCTAGTTGACTAGCTCGTTGATCAACAGATAGTCATGGTTTCACGACTATGGACACGGATGTCATTGATAACGGGATCACATCATTAGGAGAATGATGTGATGGACAAGACCCAATCCTAAGCATAGCACAAGATCGTGTAGTTCATTTTGCTAGAGCTTTTCCAATGTCAAGTATCTTTTCCTTAGACCATGAGATCGTGTAACTCACGGATACCGTAGGAGTGCTTTGGGTGTACCAAACGTCACAACATAACTGGGTGACTATAAAGGTATACTACGGGTATCTCCGAAAGTGTCTGTTGGGTTGACACGGATCGAGATTGAGATTTGTCACTCCGTATGACGGAGAGGTATCACTGGGCCCACTCGGTAATGCATCATCATAATTAGCTCAAAGTGACCAAGTGTCTGGTCACGGGATCATGCATTACGGCACGAGTAAAGTGACTTGCCGGTAACAAGATTGAATGAGGTATTGGGATACTGACGATCGAATCTCGGGCAAGTAACATACCGATTGACAAAGGGAATTGAATACGAGATTGATTGAATCCTCGACATCGTGGTTCATCCGATGTGATCATCGAGGAGCATGTGGGAGCCAACATGGGTATCCAGATCCCGCTGTTGGTTATTGACCGGAGAGGCGTCTCGGTCATGTCTGCATGTCTCCCAAACCCGTAGGTTATACACACTTAAGGTTCGGTGACGCTAGGGTTATTAGGAAGACTTGTATGTGATTACCGAATGTTGTTCGGAGTCCCGGATAAGATCCCGGACGTCACTAGGAGTTCGGTGACCATTTGGTCCTTTTGATTGTCATCACCTATTCTAACAAGTTTTATTTACATTGGTTCCTTGATGCACCTGGAGGCACTTTGAGGTATCAAATCTAAAATTCACAATGCAATTGAATTAGTCATAAGCAACTTCGGAGGGGCTATTGGAAAAAGAAACCCCATGAGCTGAGGCAACATATTAATTGTTTTCTTGTATGCAAAAACCCTTGGG
This sequence comes from Aegilops bicornis, assembly GCA_021605145.1. Lineage (NCBI taxonomy): Eukaryota > Viridiplantae > Streptophyta > Magnoliopsida > Poales > Poaceae > Aegilops > Aegilops bicornis. Next base: position 787,385,052 of record CM038671.1, on the reverse strand, counting down.
TAGCGACATTTGGTATCTATGTGTGCTCTCATGTGGACAAAATTGCCCATCACTACAACTCACTCAAAAGTGAAAGTGATCTTGTGGGGGGGAGGTAAATAATTATACTCGTGGCTCTCACTTAGTCCTATCTGGCAAGTCAATGAAAGTTCTAGCTAATCAACAATATCCAAGGTGGTAAAAAAAATTTAAGGTAGTCAACAAGCTCGACGGTGGTCAAGAAAAGTACGAAAAAGAATTCATGGTCAGCAGGTGGGAGAAGGAAAAATAAAAAGACTAGGTTAACGAAGAATGCAATAATAAAAGGATACCATGTCTAAAACAGGCCCAACTAGCCAAGGCCCATTCTTGACAAGATGAGAAGGGATGGCCCTCCATGAGGCATGAACACACCCACCTTTGAGTAGTCTTCATGTACTCATGGACACGTTTACCTTCCTACCTATCACCAAGGAAGCTATAGGAGCCCCCCCCATTGGCATGGTCACTCATTCACTATCACTTAAATAAACTCATGGGGACTAGAGCTCCTAGGGAAACACCTAGGAGCTCTAGAGTTGAGTCCGAGAAGTCAAATGTGACCCATCTTTTTCAACAAAGAGGCGATCTTAAGCGAAGGAATAATATCTATTGAAGCTCTAAGACATTGTCTGGTAAAAACTTGTATGCTTACTTTGTAGTTTATGGATGGATATAACTTGTGTTTTCGTCTTTATGTCACGATTGGATATAATTTGTGGTTAAATTATTATGTCCCCTGCCATCACGAGGAGGGGGCTCATACCAAAGGTTGTGATTCCGTTCCGGATCCTTTGTGCTCTCTTTAGATGTCAGAGACGCAGTCACAGTCTGTTGATGGCACTGAACCTGTCACGCAACCCGAGGATGTGCCTCTTCAGCTTCTCCTGGAGGACCAACGTAAGAGGAAGAAGCAAGAAGATTTTGATAAGAAGAGGGCGGCCCGCCTTGAGAAAGGTTCTGATGTTCCCGGATCTGTTCATGCGGCCGAGCTCATCGTTGAGGAAGACGTGCCATGTGGCAGTGATGGCACGGTTGTCCCTGTTAAGAAGAAAATCAAGAAGACCTCTGTGAGGAAGTTAGTAGTTGGTGAAGTTACTCCTCAGAGGAGCCCACGTGCTTCAAGTCCTGCAGAAGTTGTTGAAGATGAAGGGCTAGGCCTTGGTGGTACGCCACACCGTAGTCCTCGTGTGCTTGCCACTGCTGCGCCAACACCTTCTCCTCTTGGTGCTGGTGCATCTGGTAAGGGGAAGAAATGCGGCGTGAAGCGCAAGGTTCCACCTGCAAAGGTCAACAAGGGTGTGAAGAAGCGTTCTCGTGTTAATCCAAAGGACAAGGATGATGCTGATTTCAATGCTGATGATGAGGACGACGACGATGATGATGCTGCCGCTAGTCAGGTATGAATGTCTCATGTTTACTGTTTTTAGAGCATTTGTCGCTATTGCTATAGTTTTATTGTGCTCCCTTCAGAGCACATAGCTGACCTTCTGCTCCATATAGACGAATAAATTAGTTGATGTGCTTTGCTTTTATGGTATTACTGCCTTTGTGTACATAGTTGGACTTCGGGGTATATACATGAAGAAATTAGCTTAACTTGTTGGTATACATGTTTGATTACTGCCTTAGTGTACATGGTTGAACTTACGCTTTTAAATTTCCAATATTTTTGAAAGCATGTTAACTTGTGGTCATACATGGTTGTACCGCCTATGTAGACATAGTTGGACTTCTCGAGATACATGTTTGATTACCGCCTTGGTATACATGGTTGAACTTCGCTTTGTAAATTTCCAACAATTTGAAAGCATCTTTACTCGTCATACATGGTTGTACCGCCTATGTAAACATAGTTGGACTTCTCGGATGTAGTGTGTATATAGGCATTAGTGGAATTTTGGTGAAGCTTGTGTATCTCATTGTTACTGCCTTTTTCCTTGTCAATGTATTTTTTTCAGTATCAGCTTGTGGAGCGGCCTGAGAGGAGGAAGAGAGGAGGCAAAGCGCCCGAAGAAGGTGGCCAAGGAGGAGGTGAGGCGAAACGTTTTAACAAGACGGTCCACTGCTCACTATGAGAGGTCAAGACGTGTGCGAAAATGCTACAAGCTATGCACAAGACGAGGGTTATCAAGGCTGGTTTTGGTTATGTGTTTGATTTCAAGGTTGATTCCAACATTTCTCATCGTTTGATGGGCAACATCCACACGAGGATTGACCCTTCAACCATGATTTTGGACATGGGTGAGGTGAACAAGGTTATACGTGACATTACAAGTGATGCTATTCACCATCTCTTTGGGTTCCCTCAAGGTAATCGTACCCCCTAGGCCCTCGAATGATGGTTTCGATGATCTTTGTTATGAGGTTGAAGGGCAAGCTTGGGTATGCTAGGAGTGACGACATCAAGACAAAGGATTTGCGGAATATCCTCACCGAACTTGTGAAGGATGAGACGAAGGATGATCTTGCTTTCCTGCGGTGTTTTACCTTATTGTTTTCATGAAGGTGGTTATCTCTCGAACGTCTACACGAGTGTCCGTGGAGGCGGCAATGGCCGAGAACCTTGTGTTTGAGGATATGGCGAACATGGACTCTTGCCAGCTTGGTTGTTGATGATATTCGAGTCTTTGTTGTTAGGTATCAACAAGGTACTAGCAGAGGAAAAGCTGTCACAGGTTGTGTCATCGCTACCGCTTCTTATGTATCTGGACTGCCTTATCATTGGCAAGACGCCTAATATTGACTTGAGGACCCCTCGCATCAATTTCATGGATCGTGCCAAGCTTCTTGAGCTTACACTGGTGACTTGGTCACGAAGGGTGATGATGACCAAGCCAACTGGGTGTTTGGGAGACTGCTTGTGAGTGTTTCTATGCATTTTTCTTTCCTGTGTAGTTTAACTTGAACTTCTGGTATTGTCTTGTATATTTTTTGTTCCCATGTTCCTTCATTTGTTTTCTGACGCGTTGACTTTTGTTTTTGTATGCAAAGTGGAAGACACAGTGAGGTTGTGTTCTTTAGGGTTATTGAACGCCCCTGTTCTAACTATGCCTCATTCTGCCGGCCTAGGGAGTGGAACTTCCCCAAGATTTGAATTCTCCCGGGATGTTAATACCGGTGCCCCCCGTAGATCCAGGAGGTTCTTCTGCCCATGTGAGTGCTGGAGGTGGCGTTTCTTTCGAGAATTTGTTTGAAGCTGCCAATGTTTCTCTGGTTAGGACTGATAGTCTTCTTGAAACTGTTTGTGGGGAGTTGGCTCGTGTTCCTTAAACTGCTGAGCGTCTTAGTCGCGTTGATGGGAATCTTCCCACCTCCGGACTAGCGTTGGGCTATTCAAGGAAATGCGTAATGCTCGTTGCAAGCCTTTTAAGATGAGGCAAGTGTTGTTGTGAGATGATTGAGGCGGGATTCTGCTCGTTCGGTCGTGAAGGAGGCCACGTGGAGCATACCAAAGAGGTTTGTTTATGTTGGCTTTTGATATTTCTTTGCACTAATGTTCAATGTTAGCTTTCGATTATTACTGTTTGTAGTCATAGGCGACCGTTATTGATTTCATGTGTCAGTAAATCGCTTTTCTTTTCGGCACTAGTGTTCCTAGGTGACCTTCTCTGTTTATAGAACTCGAACTTCAAGTGCTACAAAGACCGAACTTCCATGATCGGCCCTTTTTGTTCCCTTTTGTATCTTAGAGTAGTTTGATATCGACTGCTATGTTTACTGTATTTGGACTTCCATTATGTGTCAGTTGTTATAGCTGACCTTCTCTGATTATGCGATCTGAACCTCTTCTGATTAGGTATTTGTTTTCTACATGATTTTTTTGTAGGCTCTTGATGATGATGCTAGGGTTGAGGAGGATGTTTTACTTGCGCATGAAGCTGCTCCTGTGCATGAGGCTGCCCATGTGCATGAACCTACTCCCGCTAGTGGCGTAATAGTTGATGAGGTTCATGGTAGTGAAAATAAGGTACCATTTTTATTGTCGATTTGTCTTGTTGCCCCCTTAGATGTACTTGCTGCCCCTATGCATGAGGTTCGGTCGACCCTTTGTAATGACTTTCTATTTCTTTTGCGTGCGAGAATGATGATGTTAGTGTTCCTCCAAAGAAGGTTGCGTACATGTCCGTCTCGTGCACCGGCTGCTCCGACGGGTGGTCTGACCGAACCTCGCCGTCCATTGGCGCCGAGGTTTATGATGCCGAAAGGTGGCAAGACAACTGGAGACATCATTTTGGAGAAAGATCCTGTTTAGTATGCTGTTGAAACTAGTGGTAGTGCTGCTGCAAGCCCGGAGAAGTCTCCTGCAGCAGAGCCATCAGTTGATGCTGGTTCTGTATAGGCACAACCAAAAGTTTTTCTTGTTTCAGATTCTTCAGTTGCTCTAGCTGCTGCTGGTGTCCTTCCCGACGATGCTGCAACATCTACTGGAGACGATGATGAAGATACCGAAAGCGATAGCTATGGAGAGGAGGTTGATCATTCCAGTGCTGCGAGTGGTCTAGGAAAGGATCCATGAAGAGAGGAGCATGCTTCTCTCTTCTTTCCCCTCCCCTTTCCTTTTTGTTGTTTGGTTTAGTCCATGATATCTCCTGTGAACTGCCTGTGTGGTCTAAGTTGAACTTCTGGTTTTCTTGTTTGTCGTGTGGGTTGTAAAGAATGTTAAGTGAACCTGTTTTCTATGTGGGTGGAGGTTTGTAATGCATGGGTTGTGATGTCTATGATGCCGTGGTTTTCTATTTTTCGATGTAGCAACCGAGATGTGCTTATGTTTTGAATGTTTGTGCTTGAATGTTGGTCTTAATTGAAACCGTCGTGAATCTATGTGCTTGAGTGTTGATCTTAATTGCTATTTCTTTTTGGTGAGCAGATAGTGACCTTGCTGTCGTCCGGAAGAAGGTTGATGACTTTTATTATAGTGTAACTAGGCTTAGGAATGATCGTTCCAATAGGTAAGTTCAGCTGCTCAATATTTACATCATCCATGTACCCCCTGTGAACTGCCTGTTGTTTCATACCTGAACTTCTCAACTCTATGTACCTGAACTTCTTATTTTACTTCTCTGGTGCTGAACTTCTGGCCTCTTTTGTACTGTACTGCCTGTTGTGATATAGCTGAACTTCTGTGCTAACATGTGTTATGAACTTCCTGAGTTCCTGCAGCTGAACTTGTTTTACTTTCTATTCGCTTGTTTTAGATCAATGATTATGTTACAAAACAAGGAGTGTGAAGCTTCTGTCGAAGAAGTTGCAACATATTTTTGTCGTCGTGGAATGCTTCGATCTAATATGGCTGAGTGTGCACTCTACTGTCTACGTGCGAAGTACCAGGGATTGGATAAACTCATCCTGCCGTATTGGGTTTGTGTAAGTCAACCATACAATGATTTTCTTTTCTGTTTTGTTCCTTACCATTTTAGTTAAAACTTGTTTGTCTCTTTTTGTATTTTTTTCATATGTTGGTGTTGTCTTCATTATTTTAGGATAAGATTTTCAGAGGTCAAATTGACTCCCGTGTGAGGAAGTACTTCATGGCGAGTAGTCCAGATAGCATGGATGCACATGATTCGGTATGCAATATCTTGTTCTTTGCCTATGTATTAGTTTTGCAGTGCGATCCACTTTGTTAATATTTTTTTTATTTTTCTTTGTACCGTTTGATATTAATTTCAGTTTTTAATGATTCGTGTGTTTATGATGCTTCAGGTTGTCTTCCCCACTTTGGACCCACCTGAGATTCCTGCTTCCGTGGGTGGTGTTGGTCATTGGGTTTCAATATTTCTTGACCTGAAGAAGTCAAGGTTCCAGCTTCTCGACTCCTATTATGGACCAGGAGATGAATGTGCGATGCGCTTTGTTTGCATATGACCGACAACATCAAGAGGCTTGGGAAGGATGCCAAGAACGATAAGGAGACACCCTTGATCCTCTTACCATCGACCATTTCCTCTGGATTGGATTGATGTCCCCAATGAGAAAAACAAGTATGAGTTCCACTTTTTCTCTTTATCACATCTGCTTAATCAGTAGTTGTACTTAAGGCTGCGGCGTGTTTAATTCGTTGGCTTTATTTTTCTGTTCTAACACTATTCTTTTCTTTGTGTTTGATGGCGATGCTCGAGTCTGGATTCTTCATGCTTACGAATGTTAATTCGTATCATGACGAGGTTCTTACAAATTATTCTCATGAGAATATCACGGATATCGAGGAAGACGTGGTTGTACTCAATCGCTTCTTCTAACTTTGTTTGAGGCAGACTTCCAAGCTTTGTTTGGCTACTACACATGTAAGTATTTGGAACCTGGATCGCTTACCTGCTGCATCTTTTATTCTACCTGAACTTCATATTTTTCTCTGAACTTGGACTTCTTCTTATGATCCGTCATTTGAAATTTCTTTGGTTTCGGAAGGAGAGGAGCATTTTCTTTGTACATGAACTTCACTTCTATCTTTTTAATTTTGCTTGTGTGTTTTGTTTCAGTAATTTCTGTCCTTCCATTACTTACTTGGACATGAGCATTTTCTTTCTAATTGAACTTCAGAGATGATTCCTTTCTATGGTTTTGTTAGTCAGTAGTTGAATGATTTCCAGTTCATCGGTTTATCTTGAATCGTGCCTTTGGTTGTGACCGAACTTCATTTAGTTTTTTACTACAACTAATTTTTTTAGGCCATCTTGAGTAGTAACCATGTCATCTTTATTAGTTGGACCGCATATTGTGTTGTTCCTGAACTTCAGTTGTATTTAATGGTGATGTTTTCTCTTCCTTTTTTCTTTGACAGTGGATCCGTTGGACTTGACCGATTACCACTACTCATTCATCGGGTCACAGGAATACCAGCCTAGGGAGGAACCGATGAGTACAGCTCCGATAGAAGATGATAGACCTCCGACCCTTATTCCTTCCAAGTTGGGGAAGTAGGTCGGTGGTATTCGTGGTACTCAAAAACCCCTTACTACTGTGAAGGTGATGCACGGTCGAAGCCCGAAGCGAAGTGATTTCGTCCGATGATGATTTTGAGAAGATTGCTTACGAAGAATGTTAAATGTCTTTCTTTGGTCTTTGTTGCTAGTAGAGGTGGGAAGAATCTTTGTCATCACCAGGAGGAAACCGGCAGTTGAGTCTGGAACATAACTTCCTCCAAGAGAGCATCAAGATTGCCTTTGAAGTGGCGTTCTCCTGTCGCTCCCCTGAAAAAATACAGTTACCCTCATCTATCCGAGGCCCGGAAGTTGAAACAGTATGTGCTGAGTAAAGACGGTCTGGAGAAGTATTCTGAGTGAGTTTTCTTCTTCTTAACTTTGTTCTTTGCCGGAGATGCTACTCGTATGCGAAACTTCATTGTTGTAGTATGTGGTCTTATGTTCATTTCTCCCTTGCATTGGAGTTATAGTGTCTGAACTTACATTTGTTGTATTATACGAACTGCCGTTGTTGTAGTATCTGAACTTACATTTTATGTCTCCTCTTGCCTTTTGAGTTATAGTGTCTGAACTTCTGTTCGTTGTTGTATCTGAACTTCTAATATTTTTCCCATCCTTTTAAATCTGCAGCATAGGCTACTGCATGTTTACCATCCCTGGGAATGTGATTGACCTCACCGGACATGTCCTTTATACCCTTTTAAGTGAAGGGCAGTAGATGGATGGAGACATAATGGATTATCTCATAAATTTGTGGATGGATAAGCGGAGACCTCTGAGATATTCATTGTCTTGTGAGGGTTGTACGTAGTCCCTACTTCATATAGGTATTAGTTCTTTTTGCACCCCTATCTCCCTTTTTGCTCTAGTTTTGGTGTAGTGGCGTTTGGGAGGTGTTTTAATTGTGTTTTTGTGAATCGTAGTACTTCACAGGTATGATTTCTTCTCTCCAACAGTTCCAAAGTTCGATGTAAAAATTATGTTAAACTCCTCCCAATGCTTGTTTGCAAGGAAGAAGACCTTCTTAACGCAAAGTTGGTTAGTTTTTCATAACTCTTGCTTTTTTTAATTTCATGTGCATCCTTTTCCTGAGTTTGTCAAGAAGTTTTTGTTCATGCCAGTACTTCAGTACATATGCTTTATAGTTTGTGTTCACCGGTCCTTTCATTCTTTGGCAGGTTTCCTTGATGCTATTCAAGCCAATTGGCACAATGGCGCACTACAGTGTGTATGTGGTGAATAGATATCGTGGGAGCATTGACATCCTTGATTCACTTTCTTATGCTAATATGGAAACGTCGCGAGCGAGTTTCCACGGGGACCCTATAAAATATCATGAGTGTTTCTTAGCACGAACTTCGTTTCACATTCTCTTGTTTGACACGAAGTTTATTATTCCTTGTGTTGACAAAATATGTTGATGTCTTTGTTTTTGGTAATCTTGCTTGAACTGACTATGATTTGGAAGTTGAACTTACGCCATATTGTTTAGCTGGATCTTATGCAAGTGTCGCTTTTTATGTACCTGAACTTAACTATTTTGGTTAACATGTTTTCGACTTCATCTTATTATGTTATTTCTGGTAGATCAAGAGATTTGTTGGGTTGCTCGAGGAGGTGTCTGCAAGGCTGCTTACAAGGTGAGCAAGCAGCCTAACTGGGTGACTATTGCAAAGAGGCCGACCTTCATCGATGTTCCGAAGCAGAAGGGTAATGATTGTTGTTTCGTTGCCGTGAAGTTCTGCTCTTCGTAAGATGGTGATGAGATTTTTGAAGATTTTGATGATGTGTAAGTAAGTTTTTTCTTTGTTCTTGTCTCATCATCTTAATTTTTCTTGCGTGTTTTTGTTGAGATGCTCCTGCTATGGTTTTAGATATCCGTTACTAAACCATCGTTTCAATTTCTTTGTTTGCAGGCTGCTGCAGATGACTGGAAGGCTGAGTTCATGCACACTCTGATGTTTACCGAGAAGAATGAAGTCATGCGTTCAGAGCTCCCTAAAGATTTCCAGTCCTTTGGCCCGTGAATTAGAAGCATTAGTTTCATTGTAGATTTGATTTCGTACTGATTTTTATGTTTGATAATGATTGGAACAATTTCGTAAAGATTTGGTTGTAAGAATGTTTAGTGATTTGTGTATCTATAGGTGCAGCACTATTACTTATGATATTTGTGGACAAATGTATTTGGTGTAAAGAATGATTTGGATTTGTGAGTTTCAATGTACTGCGTCGTTTTTCAGTATCCATGTGTTTAATGTTTTTGCCCCAACAGATGTACCTGAACTTCTCCCTCGGTTATGGTTGAACTGCTTGATTTTTTATGTGTTGTTTACTTGAACTTCTGCTTTGAGATGTGCATTTGGGTTCTTTGGTTTCATATGGAGTGGATATTATGTGTTGTGTAATGTATTGGTAATTTTCAACGCAACCAATATGTATGCTTTTGCATAGAATCTATATTTGTTTTTGTGTTTTTCATATGCGAATGTATTTCAGTTTGTAACTTTGTGCGTAAATATTGTTGACATTTCTTTATCTTTTTGTCGGCCTTTGTACATGAACTTATGCACGTATCCAAGCAGAACTTCACATTTGAACGCGTTGTCTTAGGCTTGCTAACCTTAGTTTATGCGGTGAAACTTTATTTTTTAAGCATATTTTTTCCTACATCGATTTTGTATACCAGAACTTCTTCTGTAAGCTGACCTGAACTTCAAAACTGTATGATTATTTGCCGGTTGCTCTTTTATGGAATACAACACGAGCACCTCCTGCCATAATATACAAGAACTTCCACTGTAAGCTTACTTGAACTTCACAATATATATTTTTCATTTTTGTTCTTGCTTCCACTCTGCATGGAATACATGACCCGGCACAACAATTCCTCTCATAATATACGGGACTTCTGCAGTAAGCTTACTTGAACTTCACAATATATATTTTTCATATTTGTTCTTGCTTGCACTTTCATGCAATACATCACCAGCACATCACTTCCTATCATAACATACCAGGACTTCTGCAGTAATATTACTTGAACTTCACAGTGTATATTTTTTAATTTATTACTACTTGCTCTTTCATGCAATACATCACCAGCACATCACTTCCTCTCATAACATACCAGTACTTCTGCAGTAATATTACTTGAACTTCAAAGTGTATATTTCTTGGGGATGACATAATATTCTCCACATTGACATGACATAATTTTGCATTGTGTTAATTGACCTATCCTAACTGTTCATCGACCTTGCGCTCCTCCTAGGCTTTGGTGGTAGAGGTTTTTGCTTGACATGTACCTCTTCCTCTTCATCGTCCTCTTCCTCTTCATTGTCCTCTTCCTCTTCATTGTCGTCTTCCTCTTCCTCTTCGTCCTCCTCTTCCTCTTCGTCTTCCTCTTCTTCGACCGTGTCTTCATCTTCGTCTTCCTCTTCATCTTCCACCACTTTCTTGTTGATGGCTCTAGGTTTTGTTTTATGTTTCTTCTCTGTCTTTTTGCTTGTCTTTTCAGCATCTGCGCGCTTCGGGCATGTTCTTGCATTATGTGGTTCATACTCCTTGCATATGCTACAAAGTCTGCTGCTTGCTTTCTTTGGGTGTGGTCCCTTCTTTTGTTCCATAACTTTGGGCTGCTGTTTTTGAGATTTGGGTTGTTTGACCTCCTCAGCATTGTTTCTTTCCAAGAGTGTTGGACAGGTCAACTTGTTGTGTCCCGCAACCTGGTTGCACACACTACATTTCATGTGTCCAAGTGGCACTCCGTTCTCGTCGAGCACGACGACTCTTCCTGCAGGTGGTGCCTTTATTTGAGCTCTCTTGTCACTTTTCTTTCTTTGCAGTAATTTTCTTCCTACCCTTTGTTTGAGAATCTGTTGGCGGTTTCATCGTCTTTTGTTGTTGCTGCTCCATTGATTGGTCATCACCACCTGCTTGCATTGGTTGGCTTCGGTAGTGGCGTTGAGCATTTCAGCTGCATAATAATGAAGGTCATCTTCAATTTCAGCGTCCTCTTGACCATCCTTTCATCAACATCCGCTTGATTTCTTTGAATGTATTGCTCGTCGTCTCCAACGTATCTATAATTTATGAAGTATTCATGCTATTATATTATCCATCTTGGATGTTTTATGGGCTTTACTATGCACTTTTATATTATTTTTGGGACTAACCTATTGACCCAAAGCCCAGTGCCAGTTCCTGTTTTTTCCCTTGTTTCAGTGTTTCGAAGAAAAGGAATATCAAGCAGTGGAAGGAATGCAACCCGGAGACTTGGAGTGCACGTCGGAAAGCAACAAGGGAGGCACGAGGCAGGGGTGCGCCCACCCCCAGGCGTGCCCTCCACCCTCGTGGGCCCTCGTGGCTCCCCTAACGTATTTCTTCCGCCTATATATATCCATATACCCTAAAAGCGATAGGAGAATAGAATAGATCTGGAGTTCCATTGTCGCAAGCCTCGGTAGCCACCAAAACCAATCAGGACCCTGTTAGGCACCCTGCCGGAGGGGGGAACCCTCACCGGTGGCCATCTTCATCATCCCGGCGCTCTCCATGACGAGGAGGGAGTAGTTCACACTCGGGGCTGAGGGTATGTACCAGTAGCTATGTGTTTGATCTCTCTCTCTCTCTCTCTCGTGTTCTTGATTTGGCACGGTCTTGATGTATCGCGAGCTTTGCTATTATAGTTGGATCATATGTTGCTTCTTCCCCCCTCTACTCTCTTGTAATGGATTGAGTTTTCCCTTTGAAGTAATCTTATCGGATTGAGTCTTTAATGATTTGATAACACTTGATGTATGTCTTGCCGTGCGTATCTGTGGTGACAATGGGATATCACGTGATTCACTTGATGTATGTTTTGGTGATCAACTTGCGGGTTCCTCCCATGAACCTATGCATAGGGGTTGGCTTTGCGTTTTCGTCTTGATTCTCCGGTAGAAACTTTGGGGCACTTTCGTTGAGGTTCTATGTGTTGGTTGAATAGATGATTACGAGATTGTGTGATGCATATCATATAATCATACCCACGGATACTTGAGGTGACATTGGAGTATCTAGGTGACATTAGGGTTTGGTTGATTTGTGTCTTAAGGTGTTATTCTAGTCACGAACTCTAAGGCTGTTTGTGACACTTATAGGAATAGCCCAATGGATTGATTGGAAAGAATAACTTTGAGGTGGTTTCGTACCCTACCATAATCTCTTTGTTTGTTCTCCGCTATTAGTGACTTTGGAGTGACTCTTTGTTGCATGTTGAGGGATAGTTATATGATCCAACTATGTTATTATTGTTGAGAGAACTTGCACTAGTGAAAGTATGAGCCCTAGGCCTTGTTTCAACGCAGTGCAATACCGTTTACGCTCACTTTTACCGTTAGTTACCTTGCTGTTTTCATATTTTCAGATTACAAATACCTATATCTACCATCCATATTGCACTTGTATCACCATCTCTTCAACGAACTAGTGCACCTATACAATTTACCATTGTATTGGGTGTGTTGGGGACAGAAGAGATTCTTTGTTATTTGGTTGCAGTGTTGTTTGAGAGAGGCCATCTTCATCCTACGCCTCCCACGGATTGATAAACCTTAGGTCATCCACTTGAGGGAAATTTGCTACTTTCCTACAAACCTCTGCACTTGGAGGCCAAAGAACGTCTACAAGAAGAAGGTTGCGTAGTAGACATCAAGCTCTTTTCTGGCGCCGTTGGGAGGCTAAATGGCGGCATTCACACCCGTCAACTAAGCTATTTTACGGCGCCATTGCCAGGGAGGTGAGTGCTTGAAGGTATATCTTTAGATCTTGCAATCGAATCTTTTTGTTTCTTGTTTTAGCACTAGTTTATTTTATAAAAGAAAACTAAAAAATGGAATTGAGTTTGCCTCATACGCTTCATCTTTTTAATATCTTTCGTGATTATGAGGGAAAGGAAAATTGTGCCAAAGTGTTAGAAGAAGAATGCTATAAAATATTTGGCACTAGATATTTGAATGATGAGCATGATTGCAATGTTGTTAGTATGAACTCCTTGAATATCCATGGTACTAATGATCATTGCACTAGTTATGATGAAAATGTCTCATATAAACATGTCAATTTTTGTGGAGTGCATTGGGTTTGCAAGTACACACCAAATAGGGAAGATAGATATTGCAAGAGGCATAAGTACTTAGAAACTAAATTGTTGCGAGAAAGTCTTGATGATTCTTGTTGAAAGATTCAATATTTATCGCACCCCTTGTGAACTTTGCAATTCAAATGGTCATTTAAAGCTCCAACGCTATTTGTTTCATGACTGAATCGTATCCAAAAATTGTGATAATGTGATTACCCTTGAGCATCATAAAGAGCTTAGTCTTCTTTTGGGGTATGAGGAAATGAAAGCGATATGGCGAGGGTATTCGAACGATCAATCTTGATAGATTTCTTGATTTTGATCTAGAGAAGATTTATATGTATTGTGCGGTGAATTGCATTGAAAATCCTTATATTGCCAATTACATAAAGAAAAGAAAACAAATAGAAGATGAAGAGAATGCTAACGAAAGGAAGAGACTTCCCAATATCCTCCTATTATTTCTTATGATGAATCAGTAACGAGAAGGAGCCTTCCATTCAACCAATCTCATTAATAAGGAGCTCCAAAATAGGATAGCATGCTAGCGGACTGACAGCGCGCCTGCAATGAGGGACGGGGGTGGCGCGAGCCGTAGAAAGCAGTGGCGCCCGGCAAAGCCGGCGAACAGTGACGGCGGCGGGCGTGGCGAGAGCAAGGCAGCAGGCGCAGCGTGGCAGGCTTGTGGTGGAATCTGGCGCGAGTGGGCGAGGCAGTGGAAGCAGCGGCGAAGCGGCGTCGGGGTGGTCGCGAGCGTGCGGCGTAAGCGATCTGATGGCGAGCGTGTACAACACGTGTCACGACCATGGGCGAGCACAAAGCGGCGACTACAGCGACATATCAAAGGGGAAAAGGAGGAATCGACATAGGAGCTCACCACGGAGCTTGTGGGCGTGGTCGGGAAGCGGAGGTGGCGGACACGAAGAACTTCGAGGGCGAGATGCGGCGGCCGTGGGGCGAAGACGGCAGCGATGCCGAGCGTCGCGGGCCTCCTAGTTCGAGCCCTTATGCAAGGGCAAAGAAGACGGCGATGGAGGAGCTCACGGGCGTCTTGGCGCGGCGAGAGGGAGCTGGTGGCCGTGGGATCGGCGAGGCCATGGCGGCAGAGGGCTGCGGTGCGGGCGGATCTGAGTGAGGGAGACAAGGGTGAGGAAATGGTGAGGTGGCAGCGCACACCAGTGAGCGGAGACGAGGTTGCGTGATGGAGCGGGGTCGAGGGAGGCGGGGTCGGGAGGCTCTCGGCTGTGGGGCGGGCGTCGTCGAATCCCGCCGGAGCTCGCTGGAATCGGCCGTCGTAGCTTCTCGCGGGAGGGAGAGGGAGAGACGAGCGGGAGAGAGAGAGGGGTGGGGGCAGAGAGAGGCGGAGAGATAGGGGATAGGGATGAGCGAGGTGGGGCAACGGTTTTTACCCGAAAAAAAGATAGTCCCTCTTTGCCGTCTACCGATGAATGGCAAAGAATCTTTGCCGTCTGTGAGCGCACGGCAAAGAGTGGGTTGGACCTTTGCAGTATCTTGGCATCCGGTGGCACCTCTTTGCCGTCCGCTAACAGATGGCAATGATTCTTTGCCGTCTGCCGTGACAACAAAAGAAATAACAGATGGCAAAGACCTTCTTTGTCGTCTGCCAGTTCTTTGCCGTCTGTTGTTTGGTAGCTGATGGCAAAGATCTTCTTTGCCGTCCGCAAGCAGACGGCAAAATCCCTGATTCCAGTAGTGAATACTCTATCTTCTTGACTTATATCTTTTGAGATAGGCAGTTGCTCTAGTACTTAACTTATATCTTTTTAGAGCATGGCGGTGGTTATATTTCAAATAAATAGTTGCACTTTCATGCTTCACTTATATCATTTTGAGAGTTTGATAAATAGTAATGGCAATTAGCACGGGTTATGAATTCGGTCCTAATATGATAGGTATTCAAGAGGGATATAATAAAAACTTTCATGTAGATCACTTAATATGATAAGTTTGATTCCTTGCAATTTTTTTGCGATATAAAGATGGTAATATGTGGGAGGTACTAGTGAATGATTGTGGTTTAGTAAGAATATTGGTGTTAAGGTTTATGATTCTCGAAGCATGCATGTATAGTCTCTCGTTATGCTATGAAGTTGGAGCATGATTTATTCTTGAGTGTCTTCCTTATGAGTGGTGGCTGAGGAATGACGATGGTCTTTTCCTACCAATCTATCCCCCTATGGGCATGCATAGAAGTACTTTTATTCGAGGGCTAATAAACTTTCACAATTTGCTAGCCTCTTGGTACTCTCACCTTTCTGCAATTTGCTAGCCTCTTGATTGCCGTGCATTGCTCTTTCTCACCTCGATTTGTGGTGCAAACTTCGCTGGTGCATCCAAACCCCGTGATATGATACGCTCTATCACACATAAGCCTCCTTATATCTTCCTCAAAACAGCCACCATACCTACCTATTATGGCATTTCCATAGCTATTCTGAGATATATTGCCATGCAACTTCCGCCGTTTCGTTATTATGACACACATCATCATAGGCATATTGCTTTGCATGATCATAAAGCTGACATAGTATTTGTGGCTCAGCCATCGTTCATCATTTTTTTATACATGTTATGCTAGATCATTGCACATCACAGTACATCGCCAGAAGCATTCATATAGAAATATTTTGTTCTAGTATCGATTTGTAATTTTGAGTTGTAAGTAAATAGAAGTGTGATGATCATCATTTTTCATTATTAGAGCATTGTCCCAAGTGAGGAAAGGATGATGGAGACTATGATTCCCCCACAAGTCGGGATAAGGAACCGAACAAAATAAAAAAGAAAGAAAAAAGAGAGGCCAAAAAGTGCCCAACAAAAAATGAGAAAAGAAAAAAAAGAAATGAAAAAATGAGAGAAAAAGAGATAAGGGGCAATGTTACTATCCTTTCCACACTTGTGATTCAAAGTAGAACCGTGTTTTTGATATAGAGAGTATCCTATGATTTCATTTTCATATAACTATTGGGAATTTTTCATTATAGAACTTGGCTTGTACATTCCAATGATGGGCTTCCTCAAATGCTCGAGATCTTCGTGAGCAAGTAAGTTGGATGCACAACCACTTAGGTTTCTTTTTTGAGCTTTCATACACTTATACCTCTTAGTACATCTGTTGTATGGTAATTCCTACTCCTTGCATTGACATCAATTGATGGGCATCTCCATAGCCCGTTGATTAGCCTCGTCAATGTGAGATGTTCTTTTTTTTGCCTTCTACATATTATCTCTACCACTGTACCTATCCACCCATAGTGCTATATTCATGGCTTGCGCTCATGTATTGCATGGGGGTTGAAAAAGCTGAAGAGCATTAAAAAGTATGAACCAATTGCTTGGCTTCTCATCGGGGTTGTGGATGATAAATACTTTGTGTTAAGAAGATGGAGCATGACAAGGCTATATGATTTTATAGGGATAACGTTCTTTAGCATTGACATTTTGATAGGCATGATTGTTTGTTGGTATGTCAGAGGATTGATGTATTGATGTGAAATTATAGACTATTGTTTTGAATCATTCAGATCTTATTATTCATGGCACAAAAGAGATTACATGATGAATATGATAGGTAGCATTCCACATCAAAAAATTTGTTTTTATCATTTACCTACTCGAGAATGAGCATGAATTAAGCTTGGGAATGCTGATACGTCTCCAACGTATCTATCTGTAAATTTTTTATTGTTCCATGCTATTATAGTATCAATCTTGGGTTCACTACTAGGGAAAAGCCTATATACAGAATCTTACCAGCAGCGCGCTTTAAAATAAGGCGCTGCTGCTATGTATATGATGGCGCAGCAAACAAAACTTCATTGCTGAAATAAATGTAGCGATGGCGCTTCCGCTCCAAGATGCGCTACTGCTATAATTCCCACGACGCCGCCATGAGGCTAGTTCTAAGCAGCAGCGTTATCACAAGAAAGCGCTCTCTTGCTACGGATCATAGCAGCGCATTTCCACAATAACCGCTCTTTGCTAAGTTTACTACAAAAATTTAGTCCCACTTCGCTCCGTGAAGAGAGTTTCTACCACCTTAAATATGTTACTTCTCAAGCTTTCATAAGCACTTGGTCTTCATTGAACTCTATGTGCAGGATCTGTGGCCGCAATAGGAATCCTCACCGGTTCTTAAACGAGTGAGGATTCCTAATGACAATTCAGATTGTACACAAAAAGATCCTTGATGATCAATGTATTTTTTATGTCTATTTTTACATGCTGACACATAGCAGTAGCGCGTTATTTGTGAAAGGCTCTCCCCCTCAACCCCCCGCGTCGGTCCTCCCCCGTCGCCCCTCCTCCCTCCGTGCCGCCGTCACCTCCTCCTCCTCGCTGGACTCGGTACCGGCCTCCTCTTCCGTCCTCCCTACACTCGCCGCTGGCCGGACCCTCCTCGCTCTGCCTTCCTCCTCCATACTCCTTCCACTCGTCGCCGGCTGGCCCCTCCTCGCTCCGCCTTCCTCCTTCGTCCTACTCTCTTCTCCCTCCTTGAGTCGCCCCTCCTTCTCCCTCCTCCCTGCTACATTTTGATTTAGTAGGCTAGTTCATATGCAACATTTTTATTTAGTTGATATGATTTAGTTGATTTAGTAGGATACTTGATTTAGTTGATTTAGAACATTTTGATTTAGTTGATTTAGTAGGCTAGTTGATTTAGTAGGCTAGTTGATTTAGTAGGCTAGTTGATTTAGTATGCACCATTTTATTGTTATTTTTTTCTGTACATGGATAGGTATATGATTTTGTTTTTTTGTAATAAGTTATTTTTTGGCAAAATGTAGGTGGTACCTTGTCATCTAATATGTTACTAGATCTTAGGATTATAATTGTCCATCAAATTGTTTCTCGCGAAAGATCCAAAAATATCACATGCTACTATTTTTCTTTCCTGTGAAGTGGATCGATAATCCTTTGCTCATATTGCTCTAGGAAAATGGCGCCACCACCACCACCACTATGTCGACTGTACAAGTCAAGGTGCGCCAGCAGCCTTGCAACTGGCAAGTTGTTCGGCATCTACTTCCAGCCGAGTTTTCGTCATGCGGCGGTAAGAAATTAGATGAAATGTAACAACTATTTTATTTTTAGTGTTGGCATTACTGCATTGTGTCATTTTTCTTTTTTTACACAGATCGTCCCATCCAATGTGAGGTTGAAATTCAACAAGCTGACAGGAGACAACTTTGTGACATTTGAGGCTCTGGGGGCCTTACACTATGGAGGTTGAGAAAGGGCGCAATATGTCACAGATTGGAGGAGATGGATGGGCCCGTTCCTCGCCCGCATCCGTCTTCTTGGTGGTGTGTTGATCAGCTTCTCCTTGAACGAAATACCCAAGCTGGTTGTCATTTATCTCAACCTGGTGGCGGATGATGAAGATGACGAAGATGATGAAGATAATGAGAACCCACTTTCGATGGCGATGATGAGAACCCACTTCTTGAAGCCATCATAGCTCAAAGAATGAGGCTGAGCGAGGAGGAGGTGTGCAACCTATGGGACATAATTTTCGCCACGTGATGACTTTGTCGGGGTGCCATTCGTGACCCGCCTGACAAGTACCATGGTCGATCGGCATGAAATTGTATGTTATACTGACTGTAGTAATTTCATGATATATATATATATATATATGCTTTATTGTTATACTTACAAATGCAAATTATTCGATAATATGCTTAGTGAATCCGATAATATGCTTAGTGTAGAGTCCAATGATATGCTTTGTGGAATCTAGTCGATGATATGCTTTAGTGTAGAGTCTGATCACACATGCTTATTAGTGTAGAATCCAAGGAACTATTAATAGTGTAGATAATCCATATATACATATTAGTCGTATTCATGATTAATTAGTACAAATCGTAATCTTGTGTCTTTTGATAGTGTAGAAATCTAGACTTAATAGAAATATATTTGCAAGAGTATGTGTGAGGCTATTTATTAATTGATATGTTTTTCTTATTCAGAAATTGCCAAAGAACCTATCTGTGAGTTGTGGTATCGAGCACGATGAAGAAGGCTCAGCTGGACTACATGTAAGGGCTCCGTCACCACCTATACTTACCGCATGGACATAGGCAGTCGCTACACTTAAACTTCGGTTGGGTGGAAGAGATTCCTCATTGGCAAGAATCTTACGTGTTGGACAGGCCATCCTAATTACTATCAGGAACACCCACCGCCCAGGCTTGAGGATGGTGATTGTCGTCAATATCATCTAGAACTACATATGTGTGTGTGGCTATATCATCCAGAACTACATATGATGATCTTAAATGATATATATCATCTAGAACTACATATGATGATGGTCAAATCGATATCGCCTAATCTTGCTTGAGGATGCATGTTGAGTATATATGAAATTGTTATCTAGTACTCCCTCCGTTCCAAATTACTAATAGTGGTTTTTTTTCAAATTTGAACTAAAACCACGATAATGTTAAACGAGGGAATACTAATACCTATAATTCTTTATGAAATTGATATCTAGTAGTACCTAGTATCTGGAAATTGCAGTTTATTGAAGCTGAAGCAGGGTAGGAAGCGGAAATGATGAAAGATATAGCAATGGCGCGGGGCTGAAATCGCTACAGCCTAATTAATAGTAGCGTTTGAAAAGCTGCTGATATACTCAATAGTAGCAGCGAGTACGAACCGCGCTACTACTAACAGATTAACTATAAGCGCCTTATTGGTAGCGCGGCTGCCCGCGCTGCTGATAGCCGCAAAACCCGCGCTACTACTAGAGTTTTTCCCTAGTAGTGGTTTATTATGCAGTTATATATCATTTTTTGGGACTAACCTATTCACCTAGTGCCCAGTGCAAGTTGTTGTTTTTTCTTGTTTTTTTGGCTTTTTAGAAAATCAGTAGTAGACGGAGTCCAAATGTATGAAACTTTTTCACAATTTTTTCTTGACCAGAAGGGACCCTAGAAGCTTCCGGTGAAGACACGAAGTGCCACAAGGCAGCGACAAGCCTGCCAGGTGCGCCCCAGGAGGTCGCCCTCAGGCTTGTGGGGCCCTCGTGGCACCTCCGGACCTAATTCCAGCTCTATACATTCCCCAATATTCTCTGTACATAAGAAAGCCACCCCAAACACATTTTCTGCCGCCACAAGTTTACATTCTTGGAGATCCCATCTGGAGACCTTTTCACATGCTTTCTGCCGGAGGGATCGATCATGGAGGCCTCTACATCAACCTTGCTTCCCCTTGACGATGTGTGAGTAGTTTACCACAGACCTACGGGTCCTTAGCTAGTATCTAGATGCCTTCTTCTCTCTCTTTGTTCCTCAATATAATGTTCTCCTCGATGTTCTTGGAGATCTATTTGATGTAATCTTCTTTTGCGGTGCGTTTTTTGAGATCCGATGAACTATGGGTTTATGATCAGATTATCTATGAATATTATTTGAGTCTTCTCTAAACTCTTTTATGCACAATTTATATAGCTTTGTATTTCTCTCCGATCTATTTGTTTGGTTTGGCCAACTAGATTGATTTATCTTGCAATGGGAGAGGTGCTTTGTGATGGGTTCGATCTTGCGTTGCTCAATCCCAGTGAAAGAAAGGGACATGACACGTACTTGTATCGTTGTCATTTAGGATAAAAAGATGGGGTTTATTCATATTATATGGGTTTACTTTGTCTAGATCATGTCATCTTGCTTAAGGCGTTACTCCGTTCTTTATGAACTTAATACTCTAGATGCATGTTGGATAGCAGTCGATATGTGGAGTAATAGTAGTAGATGCAAGCAGGAGTCAGTCTACTGGTCTCGGATGTGATGCCTATGTACATGATCATTGCCTTGGATATCATCATAACTATAAACTTTTCTATCAATTGCCTAACAGTAATTTGTTTACCCACCATATGCTATGTTCAAGAAAGAAGCCTCTAGTGAAACTATGACCCCCGGGTCTATTTTAATCATATATAAAAAAATTAAAAATACTTTGTTGTAATTTATTTAGTTTTATTTCATTTTATATTTTTGTTTATCTACCTATCACTCTGATTTTATCCTTGCAATTAACCACCAAGGGATTGACAACCCCTTGCTTACGTAGGGTGCAAGTATTTGTTATTTTGTGTGTAGGTGTTGTTATCGAGGTATTGTGTAGTTGTCCTCTGGATAACCTTGGTTCTTAAGTGAGGAAATACTTATATTTACTGTACTGCATCATCCTCTCCTCTTGAGGAAATCCCAACGCAGCTCACAAGTAGCATCCACTTTCCCCTACGGCGCCACAAACACATCGTCCATAGAAAATCCGCCCCACCGATCCAATCTACCTTGTCCGCCTCGGATAACGCAACTGATTCCCTCCACCACTTGCGTCGGGGCCCACACAATCTCCCGGATCCCGCGCACACCCATCGCGACTCTTCCGCTCCATCGGCCTCCATCACGCAGTTAACCCGCACAGGCTCCCCCCTGTCCCCATCCGGCTCCACATCGCCTGCCGCACCCACTCCATCTGGTATTATCATTACCCCCACTACCTTCGCATATGACCCTGCCCAATCAGCGCCGCTATCCACCGGATCCACCTCGATTTCCATGTCGCCTTCCTCGAACACTCATGTAGCGAGCCCCACTGCATCGTCCTCGCCTTCTGCGTCTTCCACTCACATCTGCCACGTGTGCACGACGTGCACAGCCCATCGCACCTGCCAAAAATTCCCACAAAATGGCAACACACTCCAAATCTGGCTTTTGCATGCCTCGTCGCTTATTTCTTGCCGGAACCACTCCCATGCCCATCTTTCCCGTACCACCTACTTGTAAATCCTCCCTTAAGGATTCCAATTGTCACCAACCAATGCTAGATGAACTTAATGCTTTAACGAAAAACTCTACTTGGTCTTTGGTGCCTAAGCCTGCAGGTGTTCATGTGGTCACCGGGAAAGTGGATATTTCATCGGAAGTTCAATGTGTATGGCTCTTTGGCTCGATACAAGGCTAGATGGGTGGTTTGTGGATTCACTCAACGAGAAGGGGTGGACTATGATGAGACGTTTAGCCCCGTGGTCAAGCCTGCTACTATCCGTGTTGTCTTGAGCATTACCACCTCCAACTCCTGGCCAATGCATCAGTTGGATGTCAAAAGCAGCGTTCCTGCGGAGATCTAATGAAACAGTGTATTGCTCCCAACCCTCCGGCTTTGTGGACTCCTCTCACCCGGATCACTTATGCCTCCTTCGTAAGTCTCTTCATGGGCTCAAAGAAGCACCACGCACATGGTTCCTTTGGTTCCAAAAATTCTTGTTATCTCTTGGCTTCCAATCATCCAAAAGTGACTCCTCATTGCTCATCCTGTAATGTGGCACTACTAGGGAAAAGCTTATAGGCAGACGTTTACTAGTAGCGTGGGTTTATACCCCTCGCTACTGCTACTTACTAGTAGCACGGGTTTTTACCCCTCTCTACTACTAAGTTAATAGTAGTACCCCTCGCTACTACTAAGTGATTTCCAACGTGCCTCCCGGGACCAGCCGTAGTAGTAGCGCGGGTTATAAACCCACGCTACTACTAAGTTGATAGTAGTAGCGCAGGTTATAAACCCCACGCTACTACTAAGAGGTCTCCACCGTGCACCTCGGGACATGCCATAGTAGTAGCGTGGGTATAAACCCAGCGCTACTATTATCAACAACGACACATGTATCAACATAGCGCCGGAGGCCCAATCCCAAACCAGAAACTCTCTCGATTTCACTTCACCCTCCTACCTGTGACGCCCTTCCTTTCCCACCACAACTGCCGGCCTCGCACCTCGATGTCTCCTCAAATCCGGCGACCTCCTCTTCCACCGTAGCCCCTCCTTCCTCCTCCTCCTCTGCTGCCCCTCCTTCCTCCTCCTCCTCCTCCTCCTCCTCCTCCTCTGCTGGAAGTAGAGGAAGATCCAACAAAGCGCCGCCCATGACGATGGCCAGATCTCTGATGGACGCAACCCATGGCGTCATCTAGGGTTTCGGCTCCAACTCCGGCGGCCATCGGTGAGTTACTGCACCTACTCCTCTCTATCTCTCTCTTCCTCTTCTAATCCTTGTCTATTTTATTGTAGCAGCAGCAAAGGAGAGGTGTGGAGAACATTTGGATGGGGAAGCACCATTACCATGGACGACTTCATCCCTTCCAGGATCAGCATCGACCATGGATGAAGAGGACGATGACGCCTAGCTAGCAGCAGCAGCCATGGCTGGAGTTTATTTTTTTAATTCCTAATTAGTTAGCAGTAGCGAGGGTCCAGACCCACGCTACTACTAGTTAAATGGCGCGGGTGGTATCCACACTACTACTAACGGAGGTAGTAGTAGCGCTGGTGGCACCAGCGCTACTACTATGAGTTACCTGTAGCGCCCGTGTCGGTGGCCTTGGGCAGCAGCGCTACTGATATACCAAAACCCACGCTACTGCTAGGCTTTTTCCTAGTAGTGTGGTCCTTCCGTTACATACTTGTTAGTTTACATTGATGACATAATCCTTACCGCCAACTCCACATATACACTTCAGTCCATCATTGCATTTCCCAAGTCTGAATTCTCCATGTCGGATTTGGGGGACCTCCATCATTTTCTTGGCATCAATGTAACACACAACTCATCCGGGTTATTTCTTAGCCAACAACAGTACACACTTGAGATCCTTGAGCGCGCAAAAATGTTGAGTTGCAAGCCGGTTTCCACCCCCATAGATACAAGTTCCAAACTCTCCCTCGCTGACGGGCATCCTCTCTCCAACCCCACACAGTACCGCAGCTTGGCCGGAGCTCTTCAGTATCTCACCCTAACACGGCCGGACATCACGTACGTCATCTAGCAAGTGTGCTTGTTCATGCATGAGCCTCGGGACACCCACATGCAGCTCATCAAACGCATTCTCCGTTACTTGCATGGCACTTCTCACTATGGGCTCCAACTCTACAAGTCCTCCTCCAAAGACCCCATCGCTTATACCGACTCCGATTCGGCTGGCTGTTTGGACATGCGACAATCTACATCGGGTTTTTGCGTTTTCCTCAGGTCTAGTCTTATTTCATGATCTTCGAAGAGGCAAGCCACCATTTATGGCTCAAGTGCAGAAGCTGAATATCGTGAGGTTGCAAACTGTATCACCAAGTCCTGCTGGTTACGTCAACTTCTGCATGAACTGAAGTGTCCTCCCACCCATGCTACTGTGGTTTATTGTGGCAATATCAGCACGCTGTATCTGGCATGTAATCCCGTGCAGCACCAGCGAACCAAGCACATCAAGATTGACTTGCACTTTGTGTGTGATCGTGTGGCAACGGGTGAAGTATAAGTCTTGCATGTTCATTGAGCGCCCAGTTCCTAATCTTTTCACCAAAGGACTGCCATCACTTGTGTTTCACGAGTTTAGGTCCAGCATGAACGTCCTCGCCAATGGCGTCCTGGCTGTGGGGGGGCGGTGTTAAGCTTGTACTTTGTAACGTTTACTTACTGATGTACATGCACGGGATTTAACTGTGGAAACACCAATTTTCAGGTTATGGTTTTCACTTAGATTGAGTAAGCTTATTATTTTGTATCTACTTTCCAGTTTCTGGATAAACGTTTCAGATGTGGTTTCTGTGCATCAATAATAATATAATAATTATATTCACCAAAAAAAGCATGAGAAAATTACAAAATAAATATGCAGTTCTTCTAGTTTGCCTTCACAATGAAACATAGCATAACCTAAACAACTACATGTGAATTGTATTTTGCTCACATATATATCTAAGCTAAATCTAGGTACATAAGCTGGAACTCAACTTGTATTTAAAGTGATGCAATTATATTTAAAGGCGCATAAGCATATAACGGTACATAAGAAAATGTTCTATTAGCTCAGCTCCAACATCAGACTCTCATTAACACTAGCTAGTATCACCCAAACTTGCATAAAAAGGGAGCATACTCACATCCAGCTCAACCATGAGGCATGCACGCTGAAGTAAGTAATTTATGGAACAAATAAGAAAAGATCCAAAACAATACAGAAACATACTACACTGTAAACAGTACCGGTCCATTTACTAAAGACAGGGACATAATCTCCCGTGTGTAACTGTCGAGCTTACTTTATAGTATTTATGAAAAATCATCAAAACAGGCATGTTCCTCCATGGGGTTGATATTGTTCTCATGCCATTCAGCAAGATACATATATTAGTTTGTCGCTAGCTTCATACACTAGACTACTAGTATTAGACAAACTGCTATTATTAAATCTCCTCGCATATTTCAGAGGTTATATGAAACCTTCTGGGAGCTTCTCTGGCACATAGTGCAATGGTTTTCAAGCGTCAAAGCCCTTGTCCTTGTATCAGCAGCCTTCCTTCCTCTTGCAGGTTTACTGGCACCTTTACAAATATTGGGTGAGTTGAAGCTAGTAATATAATCCTCTAGAATAAAGGAAACAGTTTAATTAAGCAAAATGATTGAAATTTAGTATCACGATATAAAATAATGGAATGAGTAAATGGTGTATCTGTATGAGGTTAATTTCTAGAGTTAAAATACAAAATTGCTGGAATTTTTTTGTGAACTCAAGCGATCAAAGTTGTATAGTTGGGGTTCATACCACTTGACTGACCACTGGGATCATCCTTCTTCTGCATAACATAAGGAATTGAAAATGTGTGAAGACAAATCTTCAAAACTATAATATTAAACATTACACGTGTAAATAGAGAAACTTGCATCGGTCACACCAAGGAAACGAAGTTAATTCCATTTCATCGAGTGGATATGATAGGCAAACCACATAAGCTTTACTTTAGACTGACAAAACAAATGAAAGAAGGAAAGGGGCGAGGCGGATGTCATTTCATGCGAAGGCTGTATATATACACACACTTGTTGTCTTGAGCTTTTGCATACATCCATCTATACTTTAAAATGCTGGTTTACTGTAAAACGTACAGTCCATATATAAGGCACATGAATGTGTACCATACTTGACAAACTTCAATGCCCAATACTAAGAGAACATAACTGTAGATAATGTTAAATTTGCACTATAAATTTTGAAGAAAATATAATACATTGTTACCTTCTTTCGTAGTTTTCTCCTTTAAACACCTGATTCATCTCTTTCCCATCCAGGAAGAAAGCGGACACAGCGTGCTGGCGAAATGTTTTGTGATATCTCTGGTGGATGTATTTCTGCAAGAATATATAATTTTTAGAAATTAAAGTACAAGTCATGCATCAACCATGTGCAACTAGAATAGCAATATCAAGCTAAAAATTTGTTCTTTTACTTTTGTTCGTCTATGTGTGTGTGCGCGTATATCTGAATGAAAAATAAAATAGCTAAGAAACATAATATTTCTAAGACAGAACACCAACCGCGAGACACATAAGAATGGCATGTCGCACGATTTTGCAAGAGGCACAGCCATGCCTCTCGGTAACGAAAGAAAACGTGTTTTCTTTTTTTCCCGCGAGTCGCACGATTTTGCTTCCACGAGAGGCACGGTTGTGCCTCTTGGAAACGGAAAAAAAATGTGTTTTCTGTTTCTTTTTTTTCCGCGAGAGGCAAGGTTTTGCTTCATCGAGAAGCATGGTTGTGCTTTCGCAAGAGGCACGGCCGTGCCTCTCAGAAACAGAAAAAACATGCTTTTTTGTTTTTTTTACCTTTCACGAGAGGCACGGTTTTGCTTCCACGAGAGGCACGGTTTTGCTTCCGCGAGAGGCATGATTGTGCTTTCACGAGAGGCACGGTTGTGCCTCTTGGAAACGGAAAACGATGCGTTTTCTGTTTTTTTCACGAGAGGTACGGTTTTGTTTCCGCGAGAGGCGCGGTTGTGCTTTCGCGATAGGCACGGCTGTGCCTCTCAGAAACAGAAAAAAACGTGTTTTCTGTTTTTTTCCTTCCACGAGAGCACGGGTGTGCTTTCGCGAGAGGCACAGTCGTGCTTCTTTCGGAAAGGAAAAAACATGCTCCCAGTTCGGTTTTTTCGTTCGGGTTTTTCATGAAAAAAAATTGTCAAAAACTATAAATATAGAATCTAGTTTTGAAGATCTCGACACCGGGAATCCGACGGTGAAAACGGTTCGAGATTTGGGCGCAAGTTTTAAGAGATAAAACGTTTTGAATAAGCGGATCTCTGAAAAAGGAAAACTTTCAGGTTGCCATAAGTGACGCACGTGCAGCGCGCCACTTGTCACAACCTGGGAAGGTGGGAGTGACCTTTGCCCTTTATAAGGGCTGCTCTTCCACATGATATTGGAGTTTGAGAAGAGGAATAGTACACCCGCGCTCCTCCTCCGCCACGTGCGCGTCGTGTTTCATGAATGAGACGAGCCGAGCTCAGACCTATGTCATGTTTGCACTTTATTTTTGCGGTTAGGAATGATTTGTTAATATCGGACTAATCAGAAGTCACTAATGGATGCGCCACTGTCCGGGACTTTGGACCGTGGGTTGTTTGCCGACTATGTCGTGGGCCCACTACTCCCTACCCCGATGGTCTATATATTACAAGCATTGGCCAGTGTAGCCAAGACACAGAGTTCCTCCTTGCGTAGCCCTAGCCATCATCTACTGTTCCACTCACTGTAGCTGCTTTCGGAGATCCCATCCCTCGACCGTGTCCAAGGTCGATCGAGGGAGTAGGCCTCTAAAGCCCGTCCTTTGTGATTCTGCACCGAGAGAAGGTGATAAGGTTTTGGGGAGGCGTCTCGGCGTGACTCCTCCCCATTGTATTCTTCTTAGTCATCTGCTTGACTACTTCCCCGACAGCGATGCCATGGCGGTCGGCAGCGCTGCCAAGAAGAAGGTCGTGGCCCATGGAGGAAGCCACATCCACTTGAGTCGTCGCAGCCCTTGCACAGCCCTAGGGGGCTATGATTTGTTGATCCCCTATTTACTCGTTCATGTTGTGCCATATTTACTATGTTCATAAATGTTTAGATTTTATGTTCAATACATGCTCACATGTTTAGATTTCGTTATGAGCTTCACACTATTAATGCCATGTTTGTGCTTTACTCGTGGATTGAGTCAACCATAAAAGTATCCATATTTCCAACAATCGAAAAACCTTATTTATATAGAAAAAATTTATTTAAGGCTTTGTGGCAACATTGAAACAGGCCCTATTTACGGGTACGCATTTAAGCGTTGGCAGACTAAGACTACCTTGTGGCTAACAACGATGAGCGATGCTCTGGATTGATGGAGTGACTCATGTGGGAACGATTGCCCCTAATAAGGAGAAGTCATTTAGGGAGGCTAGCATCATGTTTGTGGGAGCTGTTCTATGTGTGATTGGAGACAAGCTGGTTGACGCATATCTTCATATGTGGGTTGCCAAGAACTTGTGGGATGCACTCGAAGCTAAGTTTGGCGCAACCCAATGCTAGAAGCAAGTTGTACGTCATGGATCAGTTCCATGGTTACAAGATGGTTGATAACAGTCTTGTATTAGACTAGCTTCATGAGATACGATTGCATCGCTAAGGAGCTGGAGGTCCTGAAGTGTGAGTTACTGGACAAGTTTTTCGCGGGATGCATTATTGCTAAACTCCCTCCTTGGAGGAACTTTGGTACTTCCACTACAAAACATGCGCTATTATGTGATGTTTCTCACTTGTATCATGTAAAATCGGTTTCCGTCACCAAATATGGTCTGGTGACATTTTCCAGCCGTCACCCCACCGTCGCTGAAGCGCCACAAAAAATAAATTCTTGATGGTACCACTTTTTCTGTCACACAAGATCGTGTCAACCCTAAATTTTTCATCGACAGTCATGTTCATGACAGTTCAAACTTTCACCTGTGATGGACCACTTTGTCGCCTAAATGAAATCTACCCCAAGCTTGGTTTTGTTAGTCCCCAGCTTGCCCCCCTTCAGATGTGGCCCAACCCCCACCCCAACCCCCTCCCAAGCCGAATAATTCGTGTTGACGAAGCACCTGGGAATTGCTTGGATCATGGACCTTCGTTTCGCATGCCAACGACTCCTCTCACATGTCCGGTGTGCCAATAGCTGGCGACAGCAGGCGGCAAAAAGTTCTTAAATTTTTGGCTTGCCCATTAAATCGGCCCGGGCAGCCTCGGCAAAAACCAAACATGCCCTTAATGCTTGGTTAGCCAATGACATGTGCCTGCTGAGTATCTATTCTGTCTGGTGAGCCTCATTCTCAATTCTATATTATACTTACAACTCACTATCATATACTTATATACTTTTAACATGTAAACATGTCGGCTCGACATGTATTTATCCATGGAAAAAGACCTATCTCTACATGTAATAGTGCATGGGAAGAGACTCATTCACTTTCATTTTATTATGCTACGTATATAAAATAAATATTTTATAACTATCCCCACTAACATGTTTCTCTTATAATCCACAAACATGTCACATCAACATGCAGTCATGCATGACAAAACCGACCTCCACTTGCAACCTTGCATGGAAAAGTTCCAACCATTTTATTTGATGAAGCTACTTATATACAATTAATGTTTTACAGCTATCCAATAAATCATATTTATTTTCTATTTTAGTTCTCGTGTTTTAATCTAAATATTCATGTTCCATACAAGTACAACCAAATATCATGGAAAATATTGCAACCAATTCCGATAGCAATGTGTCGTATTGTAATTCAAAGTAATGAATAACAAAGTAATCAATGCATGTATGACTTGGTAATTATATTACACATTTCACACCGTTGATCAACTTGATGGCCAACTTCTATATGTGTACTTCACATATGCATAGCATATGTTTTACAGAAACTGCATGGGAGCCTCTCAAAGCAGTTTTAATATGGGAAACAATATGGTATGGCCAACCTATATATCGGCCGGATTGGTGGGCGCATTGCTTCATCCATTTCATGCTCATCTACTCACCCACCACCCTCCATCGGCTCCCTACCCCCTACACTTATTCCATCTTCCACTCCACCACAGAGACGATGTGATGCTCCATTTCTCCACCACGAGAACTTCTCCTTGTCCACACCATCTCGATCGCCATCCTCCTCCCGTCCTTAGCAACCCATCCTCCACCACTTTATCTCTGTTGCCTCCCTCGCCCAAGATCAATCTCGCGGACCTAGTTGCCATGGCCTCGAGCTGGTGCTCAAAAGATAAGCCTTTATTAATTGTAAGACCTTTGGGAGGGCACTGAGACTATGGGGATTACGGTAAATCTAGTGATGACTAGGCTCCAGTGAGTTTGTCCTACAAGCCTAAGGCAGCGGATTCGGTCCTTCATATGAAGGTTACTAATTTGAAGAATTTTTATGTTGCGTTTATTTTGGCAAGCTACAAGATTATGTGTGTGTGTGTGTGTGTGTGTGTGTTTTCAAACACATGGCGGCGGCATGGAATGACCATGGGTATCTACTGCAAATGTTGCGTTCATGATGCCAGGGTTTTTTCCATTTTTACTAGTGTTATCTTCTATGTTGCATCTTGGAAACATTTTTCCTTGAATTTTATTTAAGATTAGAGGGATTTCTTCCATACACAACTACATGGGTGTGTTTGAAATGTTGGAACACATTTTTGCATGTTGCATGAAAAATGTTGGCCATAGGATTTCCATGCTACAAGGATCGGACAATGGATTTCGTCTTTTAAGTGCCTTTATATCCCATTTTCTCCCGTGTATGCAGTGACCATTTGGTCCTTTTGATTGTCATCACCTATTCTAACAAGTTTTATTTACATTGGTTCCTTGATGCACCTGGAGGCACTTTGAGGTATCAAATCTAAAAGTCACAATGCAATTGAATTAGTCATAAACAACTTAGGAGGGGCTATTGGAAAAAGAAACCCCATGAGCTGAGGCAACATATCAATTGTTTTCTTGTATGCAAAAACCCTTGGGTAGCGACATTTGGTATCTATGTGTGCTCTCATGTGGACAAAATTGCCCATCACTACAACTCCCTCAAAAGTGAAAGTGATCTTGTGGGGGGGGGGGGGTAAATAATTATACTCGTGGCTCTCACTTAGTCCTATCTGGCAAGTCAATGAAAGTTCTAGCTAATCAACAATATCCAAGGTGGTAAAAAAAAATTAAGGTAGTCAACAAGCTCGACGGTGGTCAAGAAAAGTACGAAAAAAAATTCATGGTCAGCATGTGGGAGAAGGAAAAATAAAAAGACTAGGTTAACGAAGAATGCAATAATAAAAGGAGACCATGCCTAAAACAGGCCCAACTAGCCAAGGCCCATTCTTGACAGGATGAGAAGGGATGGCCCTCCATGAGGCATGGACACACCCACCTTTTTGAGTAGTCTTCATGTACTCATGGACAAGTTTTACCTTCCTACCTATCACCAAGGCAGCTATAGGAGCCCCCCCATTGGCATGGTCACTCATTCACTATCACTTAAATAAACTCAAGGGTGGGGACTAGAGCTCCTAGGGAAACACCTAGGAGCTCTAGAGTTGAGTCCGAGAAGTCAAATGTGACACATCTTTTTCAACAAAGAGGCGAACTTATGCGAAGGAATAATATCTATTGAAGCTCTAAGACATTGTCTGGTAAAAACTTGTATGCTTACTTTGTAGTTTATGGATGGATATAACTTGTGTTTTCATCTTTATGTCACAGTTGGATATAATTTGTGGTTAAATTATTATGTACCATTCAATGACAATGAAAATTACTTGAAGTGAATGAAATCGCAACATATGTCTTTCTGAGGATTCTTCAGGAAATTATGGCATGAGGCCAAAAAATCACAAGGGTGATTTTTTCTTATGTCGTTGATCCATGTATGATGTGTATGTATGTGACCATGTGTATGCAATGTGTGTGTGTGTGTGTCATTATATGCAGGTATATTGTTGGAGAAATTCTCTAGAGGCAATCACATGTGATGATGATATTTCCCTATGTATTCATGAGTCCTTTTGTATTGTCCTTGAACATCATCAGCTAGAGCTACACCGATGCTAGTTTCCAAACCGATAGGGATGATAATCGATCATAATCTGGGTTTGTGTTCATTCCGAACAGATGAGCAGTGAGTTGGAGGAGTTCCAAGCAAGATATGGTAGCTGATTCTACAATAGAGGTCGAATACATTGCAGCTTCTGAAGCTACAAAAGAAGGTATTTGGGTGAAGAATTTTATTTCTGATCTTGGTGTGGTTCAGAGCTCGTCCAATCCATTGGGCCTCTATTGTGATAATAGTGATGCTATCGCGCCAAGTCAAGGAACCACAGAACCATCATAAAACTCAACACATACTTAGGCGTTTTAACCTTATTAGCAATATTGCCGACAGAGGTGATGTAAACATATGCAAGGTACACACATATGCAAATGTTTCTGATCCATTGTGAAGCCTCTCCCACGGCCGAAGCATGAGGCGCACATGAGTTCCATGGGCATACGATGCCTAAATGATTGACTCTAGTTCAAGTGAGAGACTGTTGGAGATATGCCCTAGAGGCAATCATCTGATAATGATATTTCCCTATGTATTCATGAGTCTTTTGTATTGTCCTTGAACATCATCAGTGATATGTATCAATAAGTATGTGAATTTTTTGTGGAACTATGTATTGGGTGATGGCGTTCTAATGGTCCCTAGTTGATAAGGTTATGTGCACACATATGCTTGACTAGTATATGACTCGGTTGATGACTATGTTTCAAAAGTCATGTGCATGAAGATGCTAAATCTATAGTACGGACTTGTGGATGGAGATCACCGAGTCGGACAGACTCCACTTTGAGACACAGCTAGATATTGTCATCTGTTAGTCTCAAGTACAATATTTATGCCATGTCCTAGACCTGAGGTCCTCGCATGTTCTCGGGATGAGGTTTGACTCACTTAGGGTCTATCAAACGCTGCTCCGTAACTGGGTAGTTATAAAGATATATTTCGGGTGAGTCGTCATACATGCCACGGGACATGGCCGACCAAGATGGGATTTGCCCCTCCTACATGGAGATATATTCTCTGGGCCCACTCGAGTGATCAGATTTGGAAAGCGTGTCCATGCAACTTGGGTTAAGTGTTAACCAGGTTAGGAATCTGTATCACGGTTTCGAGAAGAGACATCGAGCTACCACAAGGTTGACAAGTACTGCCTTGAGCTCAACAACATATATCGTGAGGCTAAAGGAATGTTGCATATGACACATTGTTGAGGTACGTCAAACGGCTTTACGCACACATGGGAGTTGGCATGTTCTGCTACGAGCCGCTACCAACTATCGACTCTTATCGTGTCCATGTGTGTGTGAACCTATAGGGTCGCACACTTAAGGGCTGCAGCCCATTCGGATTGGATCCAGTGGAAAAAGGAAGTGGACTCCTAGTGGGCTTAAGTGTTGAGCCCACCTCAGAGGTCTATATAAAGGGGAATGTGCGCACCAGTTAGGGTTGATCTTTTTCCACCCTGGACAGCCGCCGCCGCAACTCCCCACGCCCATGCCGTGCGACCGGACATAGAAGTCCGCTGCCCGGCGTTGCACCCCGCACGTGTGGATACCTTGGAGGCATCGCACTTGCGGTGCTCGGACGAACCGTTCGAGGGATCCGCGAGGTACCGTTCGCAGGAGATCACCGTTTGCGGATCTTCGCTGTTCGCGAGAGATCGGCGACGCGAGGAGGAGACGCCCCAGGAGATCGACTTCACGCATCATCAATTCTACTTCCACTACGGTGACTATGCGTCTACTTCAGTAGCATTATCTTGGGTGTCCAGTAGAAAAAAATTATTTGGCGCTAGCATAGCATACCGCATGTTTCAACATATATTAATATAGGTGCTTCCTTAGCAGTTGGGACTACTAAGATGTAATGCATCTCAGGTTGCACTGCTAGTAGTGTGTTTTTCGGGCACTACTAGCAGTTGTAGACCCATCTACCAAAAGTACAACACATGTCACCACTGACAAGATTCTTGGGGTCTGTCAGTGGGTATGTTTTCATGTTAGCAGTACCAAGTAAAATTGATTGTTCATTAATGGTGGCCCATTAGTGACGGGCATGTCTAGCTGAACCATCATTAGCATCTTCTAAAGAAGACCCTACTCACCCCTACAATGAGCAATACTAATGAGATCCACTTAGCAACATGTTAGTGCTACAGAACAAGGTGTGCAGCCTGTTGGTGATCATGAACTCACCTCTGATGGGTTGTCGACTCGTCAGTGGTGAATGGTTTTGACTTGCTGGTGGTAAACTTGATGCACTACTGAGCCCCTCATAGATTTTAATTTCTATGTTATACCAACTAGTTTGTATGATCATTGTTGTAAAACTAGTATGGATTAGTTAGGGTTTTACTTAATCGACTATGTTGATGTACAAATGCAAGCTAGTGATGATTTTGTATTTGTTATAACTAATAGAGTGCTAGTGCTTTGTCACAGCCCGGATTTTTTCTTATAACACATGTAATAATGCATGTCAAAAATCATGTGTGCACAAAATATAGCCGCATGTTATTCCAAAAAATTAAGATTCTAGTTTTCTTGAAATGTGATAAATTATTATTTTTTCTCGAATATGCAGTGTACATATCATATATTAAAGAAGGAAAGGCATAGAAAGCCTCCACCAGTCAATTACAAGTGTGGTGATTTCTCACACCCATATGTACAACACCACTCCACCTACTACACATTAGACTACTCCTCCCCACTAATCCACCTCACTAAACTACATAAGCACGAATTCGGCATTTCCTTTTATAAGTCTAGAACGCGCCCAAATCCTTCCTTCCGCCTCTATTATCCTCATGAGCCGGTCAGTCGATGGCAAGTTACCGTCAAACACCACTGCGTTCCTATGTTTCCACAACTCCCACATTGTCAGTAGCAGGAAAGCATGCAGGTCTTTTCTGGCCATGGTAGTTACCCCGTACACAGCCAAGGTTGTAATGCATCCTGCGAGGTTGGTGTCCACTCTGGTTTCCCCAACGCACTACAAACCGCCGCCCAGATTGTCCTGGCAAAGACGCATGTTAGTAGCACATGGTCTATTGTTTCCTCCTGTTGGTCGCAAAGCGAACACTTGTCTTGATGTGGCAACCCTCTCCTAGCAAGCCGGTCGGACGTCCAACATCTGTTATGTAATGCAAGCCACGTAAAGAATTTGCATTGTGGCCGGAGCGTGATTTCCAAGTTAACCGCATGATGGGTATCACCTCCGGCCCCAAAACTTGGCAGCATATGCTGATCTCACGAGAATTGTCCATTTGCCTCCCATGACCAAGCAAATCTTTCCGGGCCATTCTCAGTCGGTTCCCAGGTCTGCACTCTCTGCCAAAGCTCCAAGTACTGATGTAGTGCATCTGTGCCAAGATCGGGGTTGATGCAATCCGCCCATGAACCGTTGGCCACCACCTGACCGAGCCGGCTCGTCCGCCTAACACGGATCGGAACCATTTCGTAGATGGCCGGTGCAATTTCCTATATCCGCCTTCCTTCTAGCCATCTATCTTCCCAAAAGAGCGTGTCCAATCCATTGTGTGGCGTGCACCTTGTTGCCGCTTGAAAGATTCTCATCGAGTCATCTGGCACTTTGATCTGAAACTTACTCCATGGTCTACTGCTGTCGGTCCTTTGTAGCCACGGCCATCTGGCTTGCATTGCCACATTCATCCATCTCAGGTTGGGCAGCCCTAGGCCTCCTGCCCATTTGGGGGCACACACAGCGTCCCATGCAACCGCACAGTTTCCACCATTTGCTTCCGCTTTCCGACACCACAAAATCCTCGACACACCTTATTCATGGTTGTGACCGTTTTGGTAGGAAGATCCAACGCCATCATCGCATGTATGGGCATCGGCGCATAGAACAGAATGCACCAATGTAAGTCTACCACTATTAGGCATAAGAGAAGCCTTCCACTTCGGCAGTTGATTCGCCATCTGATCCACAAGATACTGTAACTGTGTCGCTGATTGCTTTCTTATGGACAAAGGCAGCCCAAGATAACGCACCAGGAATGATCCCACCGGGCAACCAAGTTCCTCACTCGCCATAGCGATGCATTTTTCTAAACACCGTATCGGTAGCGCAACTGATTTCCTCATGTTTATGTGCAAGCCCGATGCCTCTCCAAAAAGATCCAAGATGCTTTTGCAGATAGCAAGATCCATCAGCTCTGGCTTGGTAAACAAGACTACCTCATCCGCAAAAAACGAGAGCCTTTTCTTCATGCATGTTGTCGCCAATGGCCGCAAAAAACTTCTGTTGACGGCCCATTCAAACAGCCTTTGTAGTGGTTCCATGGTGAGGATAAAGAGCATCGGTGAAATGGGATCTCCTTGCCGCAGTCCCTTGCAGTTGTATATTGTGCCTCCTGGATCTCCATTCAACATTATCCTTGTGGTGAAAGTAGCTAGGATTCAACACACCCATGACCTCCATCTTGGACCAAAACCAAACTGCTCCAAAACTTCCAAGAGAAAGCGGCCATTGAACCGGCGAGTGCTTTAGAAATGTCAAGCTTCAAGAGGACAGCGGGATTCTTGAGCATGCAACCGGCGAGCCATGCTCTGAACCAACATGAAGTTGTCATGTAACGATCTCCCTTTAACAAATGCACTTTGATGATTTCCAACCAGGTTCGGCAGCTCCACCACACGCCTAGAGGCAAGTACCTTCTCGAAAATCTTAACAGCCCCATGTACAAGATTTATTGGCGAAAGTCTCCCACATCCAATACCCCATCCTTCTTGGGCAGGAGGAAACAACATATTTATTGATCATCGCCATACCTCTCACATCTCCATTATAGAAACATGCCATAGCTGCCATGAAGTCCTCCCGAATGATATGCCAACACGTGGCATAGAAGCGCCCGTGAACCCGTCCAGCCTGGTGCTTTATCACGAGGCATGGATTTGATCACCTTTTCAACTTCATCCACGATGTGGCACCTCAAGATGCGCTAGGTCAAGTCGCGGCAACCCAAGTGCCGCAAGGTTGAGTGCGTGCGTCCTTACTTCACAAGAGCCAAAAGCTTGTCCAAAATAATCATCCACTGCCTCTGCCACTTCTTCTTGACCTGTGAACAGATTTCCATTGTGTCGCTGCTTCGGATAGTATTCTTTCTTTGCCTATGACTTGCTTGTTGATGAAACAATCTTGTGTTACCATCCCCCTCGCGCAATTGCAGCATGCGAGACCGCTGCCTAGCGATAGTCCGTTCAACAGAACATAGGCCCAACAATTTTCTTTTCAAGCACTTCCGTAGATCGATTTCTGCAGCCGACAATGCTTGAGAATCCATGGCAACATCCAGTCTGTGGATCACCTCAAGTGCTATGCGTATTTGTAGTTTTACGTTACCAATCCACCGATCGCTCCATTTCTAGAGAGACATAGCCGTGGTTTTCAGCTTGTTAGGCAGCATAAGGTATGCATTGGAGGCCTCGGGCTCGGAGTTCCATGCCACTTGCACCGTTTCCATGAAGCCCTCCACCTTTACCCAGAAAGATTCAAACTTGAAGCGTTTACGCATGTGTATCTCCATGTTCATGTCAAGCATCAGTGGGCAGTGATCCGAACAGCCAACCCCAGCGCTGAGAGGAAGCAAGTGGGAAACACCTCGTCCCACTCATTCGAAACAAAAACATGATCTATCTTCTCTAGAGTTGCATGATGCCTTTCATTAGACCACGTATACCTCCGACCATTTAGATACAACTCCTTCAACTCAAGCACAGAGCTTAGCGCGAAATCTGCTCATCATTCTGCGGTTGATCAAAGAATTGCTCTTGTCCTCTTGATTTACCAGCAAGTTGAAGTCCCCCTACTAGCCACGGCCCGCATGCAGGTCCCTAATCTCCACAAGTTCCTGCAAGAATTCCACCTTGTCCCTTTCCTCACAGGGGCCATAAACACACGTGAGCCACCACTCTTGTTCACCTAATGTCTTGACAATGGCAGTAATAAGCTTATTATTCGTATAGTGTGGGTTTGACAGTTGTGTGCTAGATTCGTCCCAAGCCACCAAGATTCCTCCACGAGTCCCCACGGCCGGCAAGTAAAAAAACTGCCCAAATTTATTTCCCAGGCATTGTTGTACAACCGCAACCGAAACATCTTGTAATTTGGTTTCCTGCAAACACACAATGGTTGGATTTGCCAGTGCAACCGCTTGATAAACGGCACTCCTCCGAGCCGGTGCGTTGAGACCACGCACATTCCACACAATCACTTTTAGGGGTTGTGCATTCATTGTGAAATGCAACCAAGCCACCGTGCCATTCCACCGCCAACTAAGCCACAACGGTTTCGACCCCCTCCGCAAGAGGTAGAGCTGGCGACTCCCATCCGAAGAGAGCAAATGCGTAGAAAGCAAGAATTCAAGTAATGATCTCTAATTAACTAAGATCTACTTGGCACTCTAAAGATATTCTAATACAACATGAATGGTGTTTTCTTGACTTCAATTACATGGTACTTCGCACAGGTGTACCAAAAACTTCTTCTTCAACATGTAACCATCTTGTGCCAGCAATATATGTCATTAGCATGCAGATTTTAACATGGATGACATATGAAATATAACGTAGAATACTCAGCATGCAAACTAGATGAATCAAAATTTGACCATTTCATGGGAGCATAAAACTAAAAACAAATAACTATACACTTCCTCGTAGATGAATACATTTCACTATCTTGGGTATTAAGAGAATAAAGTAAAATGCTTGTAGTGATTTTCAGAGAAATTCACATGCCTGGGCTTGTTAATACCAGCTGGTGTCCTAAGTGGCCAACAACTCCAGTCGGGTTGTGCTAATCTGACAATGTCATTTAGGTGAAGAAAACCTCTGTAATTTTAATGCATATCTCGTAGATTAGGAAATGTTACTCACTTATGATGGCACTATAGCAAGAGGATCTAAAATAAAGACATAAAAACATGTTTATCCATGGTGGACAAGATTACGTTGTCGAGGAATGCATAAGTATGTAAAATATGGAAGTGGTGTCGTTAGAAAAACATAGATCATGAAAAAAGTGGTCGACCAAATAATCCTACCAATTTGCATGATAAAAGTGTATACTATCACATGGGAGCTATGAAAGTTGTCTATGTCAGAATATATGACTTTACGCGCTATTTCCATATTGTGTAGAATCAAAACAACACCAGGTGAGAAAAAGAAGTTAAGAAACGTAATGATAACAATGATAATGTGTGATTTTATGAAATTAGATAAAAGTTTAGACCCATTTAGTTTTCATGAGATTATACCAAGCTCGAGCTTGTCACATGCTAGTATACGGAGAACAAATTGCAAACGAAGTCCTTGTCCAAAATGCAAGTCCATCCTTGTTTGACGTGTATCTATAAAAACATCAACATCTATTAAAAAGGGAAGAAGGAAGAAAATGGGGGAGGGGGTACAAAAGAACAAAAAATGATGTTCATGACATTGATACAAATCTTCGTCAAAATGTAAAAATGTGTTCATGTAATTTGGAAACATTGTACCATTCAGAAAATTATCCATGACATTTAAAAACAATCAAGCATTAAAAATATGTTCATGACATCTAAAGAAAATGTACATGAGATGTAAAAAATTGTTCACACAATTTAAAACAAATGGCCATAACATATGAAAAATGTTGAAGAAAATGCCAAAATTGTTCAAGCAATTTTAAAATAATGATTACACGTAAAAAAATGGTCATACACTAACACTGGGGGAATACAAAAATCATGAATTTGAAGAAAGGGGAAAAAGTTAAAAATAATAACCGGACGAAAACAAATTCAGAAAAGCATGGGGAAAAAGGAAAAGGAGAAAACTGGCTGAAACTCCCAAAATCAAATGGAAAGTTTCCCTAACCACTAAGGCCTCCTTTGGTTACCAAGGATCCCCAAGGATCCCTGTCAAATTCCGGGGCTCATGGCCCACGCAACAAACCAGCCCGTGAAAAAAGCAATGCGTCATTTGGTCGCCCATTGTTGTGGACTTTTTGGCCCGACCCATGGCGTTTCCCTAGGAGAGCAATCCATGATCCATGCCTTTGCTCTTCTCACCTGATCGACCTGGAGCCTACCGACCCTGGAGCGTTGCCCCCCATCCTCCAGCCACCAAATGATGTAATAACGATTAAGGAAATATCCCATGTGGTGGAAAGGAACCTCATCTGCCCTAGAAAATCCTACGACTAGGCTTTGCTATCCTGGTTTTGTTTACCTTGCTAACAAACTAGCCCTAAGCAAGTAATATGGATTGAGGGAGTACTCTTCTTTTGAGGGGACTATTAAATTTTTTTAGACAATGAGGAAACTACTAATATGGATCTTCCCAAAGCCTAAGTTGTTGGGTTGGCTGTGATTTAAGCGTCAGTTCCTATTCGGCCCGATAGTGCCGATTATAGGGAGCAACTAATGAAGGAGCGCTCCTTCGGGAGCCTTCCAAGGGTCACTTAAAAGGGGCTAAGAGAGCGCCACTTCGTGCGCTCTCAGCAGCTGCCAAGTGTCGTGCTCCCTCTGGAATTTTTTTAAATGTTTTCCGCACGTGTTTTTGGCTTTTAGTTGGTTTTTCTGGGTTTTTTTTATTGGTCTTTTTTCGGATTTGGACAAAACAAAATTTGCGTGAAATCAGACGTTTCTTTCTTCCGCGGAAAACAGAAAAAAACATGTTTTTATTTTTTTTCCTACCGTGAGAGGCACGGCCGTGCCTATCGAAAACGGAAAAACCGTGTTTTATTTCTTCCTTCCGCGAGAGGCACGGTTTCCCTTCCGTGATAGGCACGATTTGCTTCCGTCATAGGCGTGGATTTGCTTCCACGAGAAGCACGGCCATGTCTCTCGTAAACCGAAAAAACATGTTTTCTTTTTTCCCTTCCGCGAGAGGCACGGTTTACTTCTCGTCGAGGTACAGATTTGCTTCCGCGAGAGACACGGTCGTGCCTCTTTTGAAAAGAAAAAAATATGCTCCCGGTTCATTTTTTTTGCCTGTTTTTTAGTGAATAAAAGGTTCGTCAAAACCTATCACATGGGATCTAGTTTCGAATATCTCAACGCGAGGAATCCTACGGTGAAAAAGGTTCAAGATTTAGACGCACAGATTAAGAAATAAAACATTCTTAATAAACCGATCTACAAAAAAGGAAAAAACTCACAGTTTGTGACTGTCGCCACTTGTCACAACCTGGGAGGTGAGAGTGACCTTTGCAAAGAGTGCTCCTTAATTAGTGACTTCGCAGTTATAGGTTATTCAGTTCTCAAAAAAAAGTTATAGGTTATTTTGTACGTAGCACACAAGCTCCTCATAAGTCAATTTCTATGGCTCGGCCAATTTGCCACTGTTGGAGCGGAGATTTGATCCTGTTTTGGGAAGCTTCTAGGCCGGTTTTAGAAAGCTTTTGGAAGCCTTCATACCGTTCTTTTTCTTTACTTCCTCTATTGTTTTTCTACTTTTTTTCCATTTTTCTTTTCTTTTATTTTTTTATTTTTCTGTTGCTCTTTTCATTTTTTTTAAAATAGTATACTATTTAAAAATTCATGATTTATTTTCAAGCTATGTATCTTACTTAAACTCGTGGACCTTTTTTCAAATTCGTATTTTTTTAATTCACAAGGCTTTAAAATTCGTGACCTTTTTTACAAATTTGTGAACTTTTAGAAAGTGAGAATATTTTGAACCTCACAAACCTTTTCAAATTCTTGATTTTTTCCATATTGATAATTTTATGGAAATTCATGAACTTTTTAAATTTACGAACTTTCTGAAATTTGTGAAGTATTTCGGATTGTTTTTGAAATCATCATGTTTTTAAGAAACTGAGAACTATTTTTTTCTGAGGAGCTGTTTGGGTTTTTAAGGATAATAAGGCGACAAAAACATAAGCGGGCGAACCGAAAAATCTGACCGAGGCCATGCAGTGAGAGCTGGACCATGGTCCATTTTAGAGTGCTGGGTCAGGGCCCACTTTATAAGGACAAGTGTTTTTTAAAACAGGACCATTTTTGAACAATTTTTTGAAAACAGGAACATTATTGTAATTCTGAACAAATTTTGAAAGCGCAAACATTATTTGAAGCTCACCGAACAATTTTTGATTTATGAACAAATTTAGAAAGAGAGAACATTTTTCGAAATTGTGAATAAAATTTGAAACCACTAAAAAAATTGAAACACAAAAAAATTTTGAATTTGTGAAAATTTTAAAAACGATTTTTTATTGGAAATTCCGAACAAATATTTGAATTTTTTAACACGCTCTAAAGAAAAATAAACTTGAAAAAAAAGAAAAAATGAAGAAGAAAATCGAAAAATAAAATGTTAAGAAATTCAGGAACATGTTTTGAAAATTGCGAACAATTTTTGAAACGGGAATATTTTTTGAAATCCCGAACATTTTTTAAAATTTGTCGAAATTCTGAACAGAAAGATTCTGAACAATTTTGTTAACACGCAAATAATTTTTGAAAATTCCCGAATTTTTTTTGAAAAATTCACACATTTTCTGCATTTATGAACAAAATTTGAAAACACGAACATTTTTTAAATTCTGAACATTTGTTTAGAATCACAATAATTTTCCAGAAAATGCGAACATTTTTTTGAAAAAGAAACATAAACTTGAAAAACAAAAAAGAAAAAAACATAAAGAAAAGAAGAAAAGTAAAACAAAAGAGAAATAGAAAAGAAAGGAAAATAAAAACCGTGTCAGGAACCTTCTAGAAGGTTCCCAAAACCAGAAAAAACCAGCTAGGAACCTTCTAGAAGGTTTCCAAAACCAGAAAAAAAACCAGCTGGGAACCTCTAGAAGGTTCGCAAAACCGGGATCGTTGGAACGGTTAAACGGACCGGCCCGTTGCGTCGCTGCTCGGTCGCTCGCCTGTGCGAAGCGGCGGCAGTTTGACGCAGAGAGCGGCATATAGGATTTTCCCCAGACAAGCCCCAGCTCTCGCTGAAACTTTTTCTCCCCTCGCGACGTATTAGGCCGGCCCATTTACATACGCATGTTTGTAAAAAGGTAATGTGAGAAGGGGGCGTCTCGCCTT
Source organism: Aegilops bicornis (assembly GCA_021605145.1). NCBI lineage: Eukaryota > Viridiplantae > Streptophyta > Magnoliopsida > Poales > Poaceae > Aegilops > Aegilops bicornis. Next base: position 787,341,932 of record CM038671.1, on the reverse strand, counting down.
CAGGTCGAACACGCGCTGCACTAGCCACTCCGCCCAACTTCCATTCGAGGTGAGAACAAGGGGCGAGACCCATACTTCACGCTACTCGAGCCACTTTCTTCGATGTTTTTTCATTTCTTTTCTATTATTTTTTCTTCTCTGTTTGGTTTTCTTTGTTCTCCTTATTCTTTCTTCTAATTTTATTCTTTTCCCTTTTCTTTTCCGTTTTTTCATTCTTTTTTGCATTTTGTTTCTTTGTTTTATTTCATTTCTTTTTCTTTTTGTTTATTTTGTTTCAATTTTCGGTTTTCTAAGCTCTTTTGGTTATCATTCTACATTTTTTGTATATCTCATCAATATTTTAAACTACATGTCTAACATTTCTTCTCTATTTTTCTTCTTTCTGTTTTTTCTTATGTTTGTTTTCATTTTCACCCTACATTTTGTATATATCAAATTATTTTCTAAAAAGTGAGTTTTTTGTATACACGTTCAACATTGTCAGAACGCTTATTCATAATTTTTGGAATACTTATTCAATATTTCTCAAATACATGTTGAACATTTTTTAAATTCTCATTCAACATTTTTTAATATTTATTCAAAATTTTCAAATACTTGTTGAACATTTTTTAAATACTTATTCAACAATTTTTAATACCTGTTCAACATTTTAATACTTCTTCAAAATGTTCAAATACTTGTTCAACATTTTTCAAATACTTTTCAACAATTTTAATACTTATGTAACATTTTTCAAATACTTGTTTAACATTTCTTCACGTGCGTATTTGAAGAGTATTTTGTGTATATATATGTATAATATTTTAAAATATAAAGAAAAGTACAAAAAAGAAGCAAAATATAAAATAAAGAGAAAAACAAACGGCCTTGTCCTTCCGAGCGCCTGGGCCGGCCCATCTGGGTTTCCCATTACGCGAGGCTTCCTCCCTGTGCTCGCTTAAAGCGAGAAATAGGGGTGCCCGTTTCGGGCGACCCACGATAGCGAGGCTGCTTCTTCTCTTTTCTTTCTTTTTTATTTTCTTTTTTTTCTGTTTCTATATATTTTATTTTCCTAGACTAAAAATATATTTTCTTTTCCTTTATTTTCTGTGTTTTACACAAAATTCATTATGTGTTTACATACAAAATATTCATCATATATTTAAGGAAATGTTCACCATATACAAAAATTGTTCAACGTATTTTCATAATTGTTCAGCATATATCACAAAGATGTATGATGTGTATTAAATATTGTTCAGGTTATAACATAAAAATGTTCAATGTGTATTTGAAAATAGTTCAACTTATATTACCAAATTTTCCAATATAAATTTAAAAATTTCATTGTATATAAAAGAAATTCAATAAATTTTCAGCGATTCAAATTTGTGTTCATGTTTTCCAATTTTTTGTTAAGTTTTTTTCAAAAAAAAATCATGTTTCTAAAAATCGAATTAAATTTTTGTTCACATTTTTCAAACATTATTTTCGATGTTTTGCTATTTTTTTTATTAATTGCAGTAATTGTTCAGAAAATTTCAATAACAGATCGGTTACGACATTGCAATTGGTTCTTACAGTTAGGCGGTGCGAATCAAGCACTGGAACTCATCAGTTCTACTAGTTAGGAATATGTAATAAATAGTGGTAACTCTCGAGTTTGATCTTTCAGTCTCGCAACACTTTGTGGCGAGTTTTTTTTTTCACGCCTTGAGTTTGTTAGCTCCAAATGGGCGAGCCCATTCACAACTGCCTTCAGCGAAGGCTCAACAACAACAGGCAAATAGGAGCTCTCCTGGAAGTCCCATAGCAGGCTAGCTTTAGGCATTGTGTCCTTGTATTGCTCTAAAACTATTTATAAGAAAAAAAATATAATGATAAATGAATTGTGTTTGACGGTGAATAAATCAATTTAATAATGAAGCATAATTTCTTAAGTAAAAAAATTGTATAGTCGTGGGGCTCGTCCTCCTCTACTAGTCGTCGATGTGTTGATCCTGGCCTCCCCTCGTGGTCGATGGGGGCCATGAGCCAGCGATACCACTATAAAAGTGCTCTATTTTATGACGTTTCACTTGTGTCATGTAAAACTGCTTTTTCGTCATGGAAAATGTATTGGTGAAGTTTTCCGGCTGTCACCCCTAACGTCACTGAAGCGCCATCATAAAAAATAAAATCTTAATGGTACCACTTCCGCCCTCACGCAAGATTGTATCTTAGGTGACGAACCAAAAATCGTCACAAAAACTATTTTCTGTGATGGCCAAAAATGTCAGTAGAACTGTCATCGTGTACTAACAATTGTCCCTCATCGTAGTTTTTCGTGACGATACATCCGGCACTAACAACCGACATTCCAACCATGTATGTTTGACCAGTTGACGTTTTTGACATACGTGCCCATAATCTGCAGACGTGGCACCATATAGCTGGGCCTGGCCAAGGTTTTATCACAGACGGTGCCTGTCAGTAATAAGTCGGCTATCAGTTTTGACCGGTCGGTATGACATATATATACTGAAATTGCTGATGTGGCTGCTTACATGTTGGACCAGAGTTGGGTGATGTAGTTGCTTACATGTGCGTTCATACGCTGGTGACGGTATCCATAACTGTCACAGTTTGTAGACTCCGATAATTTGTTTTATATTTAAATTTGCTGCCAAATTTAAATAAATTTCATTATTTTCTCTCACAACTTTGATTCATAATTGCCGACATTACAATTAATAACCACTAGTCATCTACCCGTGCACCTGCACGGCCTAGATTCTGTAGGGATTCATAGTTATCGAGAAAAATATTTATGTCTGGCATGCAAGTGTTTAAATTTGAAATATCATATGACTGGACAAATGCTAAGTGATTCAAACAATGATAAAAGACACATGTATTTTAACCTTCATTATAGGGAAGAGTACATATATGTTCCCATCTACATTGTGCAAACTGCCATCGTTTATGTTAATGAAGCCTTCATGTCATAGTCCCGAGATAAATCTCCTTACAAACTTTATGCCACCTACTAAGGGATGGAGAGTGTATGAATTAAATCGAGCCATATGGAAAGATAGTCATCTTCCCGACTTATTTGATACACACTGTAGCATATATAACACAACTCAATAGAAGTTGGGAGAAAGATACACTACATACACCTACCGTTCAACAAAATTTGAAATGTGAGAGCTATATGTTCCATGGCTGGTTTCATTTTTTCCAAACATGATGTACATATAAATTAATTGCATACATTAAATTGTTAGAAGAGTTGGAAGGTTGCTTCATACGTGTTCCATTTAGTGTCGGATTCCAGTATTTGTTGTTATATTACTTTGTCACAATTGATGTAAATATGTAATAAAACTACAATGCTACCCATATCATTTCCATAATATATATTTCTTCTTAGTGTGTTAGGTAGTGCTCCTAACTTAACGCACATCCGTTACTTAATTGAGACTGTGTTGGTCTAGAATGATATTAATGTTGGAAATATGCCCTAGAGGCAATAATAAAATGGTTATTATTATATTTCTTTGTTCATGATAATAGTCTGTTATTCATGCTATAACTGTGTTATCCGGAAATCGTAATACACGTGTGAATACATAGTCCACAACATGTCCCTAGTGAGCCTCTAGTTGACTAGCTCGTTGATCAACAGATAGTCGTGGTTTCCTGACTATGGACACTGGATGTCATTGATAATGGGATCACATCATTAGGAGAATGATGTGATGGAAAAGACCCAATCCGCACAAGATCGTGTAGTTCGTTTTGCTAGAGCTTTTCCAATGTCAAGTATCTTTTCCTTAGACCATGAGATCGTGTAACTCCCGGATACCGTAGGAGTGCTTTCGGTGTACCAAACGTCACAACGTAACTGGGTGACTATAAAGGTATACTACGGGTATCTCCGGAAGTGTCTGTTGGGTTGACACGGATCGAGATTGGGATTTGTCACTCCGTATGACGGAGAGGTATCACTGGGCCCACTCGGTAATGCATCATCATAATAAGCTCAAAGTGACCAAGTGTCTGGTCACGGGATCATGCATTACGGTACGAGTAAAGTGACTTGCCAGTAACGAGATTGAACGAGGTATTGGGATACCGACGATCGAATCTCGGGCAAGTAACATACCGATTGACAAAGGGAATTGTATACGAGATTGATTGAATCCTCGACATTGTGGTTCATCCGATGAGATCATCGAGGAGCATGTGGGAGCCAACATGGGTATCCAGATCCCATTGTTGGTTATTGACCGGAGAGGCGTCTCGGTCATGTCTGCATGTCTCCCGAACCCGTAGGGTCTACACACTTAAGGTTCGGTGATGCTAGGGTTATTAGGAAGACCTGTATGTGATTACCGAATGTTGTTCGGAGTCCCGGATAAGATCCCGGACGTCACGAGGAGTTCCGGAATGGTCCGGAGGTGAAGATTTATATATGGGAAGTTGTCATACGGTCACCGGAAAGGTTTGGGGGCATATCGGTATTGTACCGGGGCCATCGGAGGGGTTCTAGGGGTCCACCGGGAGGGGCCACCTCTCTCGGAGGGCCTCATGGGCCGTAGTGGGCAGGGAACCATCCCCTGGAGGGCTGGGCGCATCCCCCCTCCCCTTGGGCCCATGCGCCTAGGGTTGGGGGGGAAACCCTAGTGGGGGCGCCCCTTGGCAGAAGGGGCAAGCCCCTCCCTTAACCGCCGCCTCCTCTAGATCTCATCTAGAGGGGGCCGGCCCCCTTCCCCTTCCCCTATAAATAGAGGGGCGAGGGGAGGGCTGCACACAACATCCAAGGCGCAGCCCCTCCCTTCCCCAACACCTCTCCTCCTCCGATAAGAGCTTGGCGAAGCCCTGCCGGAGTACTGCCTCTCCACCTCCACCACGCCGTCGTCTTTGCTTTGGAGCTTTCTTCCTCAACCTCTCCCTCCACCTTGCTGGATCAAGGCGCGGGAGACGTCTCTGCTTTGTACGTGTGTTGAACGCGGAGGTGCTGTCCGTTCAGCACTAGGATCATCGGTGATTTGGATCACGACAAGTACGACTCCCTCAACCCCGTTCTCTTGAACGCTTCCGCTCGCGATCTACAAGGGTATGTAGATGCACTCCTCTCTCGTTGCTAGATGAACTCATAGATAGATCTTGGTGAAACCGTATAAATTTTTTTATTTTCTGCAACGTTCCCCAGCAGTGGCATCATGAGCTAGGTCTATGCGCAGTTCTCTTTGCACGAGTAGAACACAAATCTGTTGTGGGCGTAGATGTTGTCAACTTTCTTGCCACTACTAGTCTTATTTTGCTTCAGCGGTATTGTGGGATGAAGCGGCCCGGACCGACCTTACACGTACTCTTACGTGAGACAGGTTCCACCGATTGACATGCACTAGTTGCATAAGGTGGCTAGCGGGTGTCTGTCTCTCCCACTTTAGTTGGAGCGGATTCGATGAAAAGGGTCCTTATGAAGGGTAAATAGAAGTTGACAAATCACGTTGTGGCTTTTATGTAGGTAAGAAAACGTTCTTGCTAGAACCCTATTGCAGCCACGTAAAACATGCAACAACAATTAGAGGACGTCTAACTTGTTTTTGCAGCATGTGATTGTGATGTGATATGGCCAAAACTTGTGATGAATCATGAATGATATATGTGATGTATGAGATCATGTTCTTGTAATAGTAATCACGACTTGCATTTCGATGAGTATGACAACCAGCAGGAGCCATAGGAGTTGTCTTAATTATTGTATGACCTGCATGTCATTGATTCAACGCCTTGTAATTACTTTACTTTATTGCTAAACCGTTAGCTATAGTAGTAGAAGTAATAGTTGGCGAGCAACTTCATGGAGACACGATGATGGAGATCATGGTGTCATGCCAGTGACAAAGATGATCATGGAGCCCCGAAGATGGAGATCAAAGGAGCTATATGATATTGGCCATATCATGTCACTACTATTTGATTGCATGTGATGTTTATCATGTTTTTGCATCTTGTTTATTTAGAACAACGGTAGTAAATAAGATGATCCCTCATAATAACTTCAAGAAAGTGTTCCCCCTAACTGTGCACTGTTGCGAAGGTTCGTTGTTTCGAAGCACCACGTGATGATCGGGTGTGATAGATCCTAACGTTCGAATACAACGGGTGTAAGCCAGATTTACACATGCAATACACTTAGGTTGACTTGACGAGCCTAGCATGTACAGACATGGCCTCGGAACACGGAGGACCGAAAGGTCGAGCATGAGTCGTATAGAAGATACGATCAACATGGAGATGTTCACCGGTGTCGACTAGTCCGTCTCACGTGATGATCGGACACGGCCTAGTTGACTCGGATCATGTTTCACTTAGATGACTAGAGGGATGTCTAATCTGAGTGGGAGTTCATTAAATAATTTGATTAGATGAACTTAATTATCATGAACTTAGTCTAAAATATTTACAATATGTCTTGTAGATCAAATGGCCCACGTTACCCTCAACTTCAACGTTCCTAGAGAAAACCAAGCTGAAAGATGATGACAAGAACTATACGGACTGGGTCCGAACCCGAGGATCATCCTCATAGCTGCCAAGAAAGATTATGTCCTAGAAGCACCGCTAGGTGAAGCACCAATCGAGAGAACCAAGACGTTATGAATGCTTGGCAGTCTCGTCTTGATGATTACTCCCTCGTTCGGTCAGCGGCATGCTTTCTGACTTAGAACCGGGCTCCAAAAGCGTTTTGAGCAACACAGAGCATATGAGATGTTCAAGAGCTGAAAATGGTTTTCCAAGCTCATGCCCGGTCGAGAGATATGAAGTCTTCGACAAGTTCTTCAAATGTAAGATGGAGGAAAATAGTTCTGTCGGTGAGCACAGACTCAAGATGTCCAGGTTGCACAACCGCTTGACTCACCGGGAGTTAATCTCCCGGATGACGCTTGATCGATGTAATCCTTGATCGCTTCCACCGAGCTACAAGAGCTTTGTGATGAACTTCAATATGCAGGGGATGGAAAAGACCATTCCTGAGGTATATTCGATGCTGAAATCAGCGGAGGTAGAGATCAAAAAGGAACATCAAGTGTTGATGGTGAATAAAACCACTAAGTTCAAGAAGGGCAAGGGTAAGAAGAACTTCAAGAAGGACGGCAAAGATGTTGCCACGCCCGGTAAGCCAGTTGCTGGGAAGAAGTCGAAGAATGGACCCAAGCCTAAGACTGAGTGCTTTTATTGCAAAGGGAAGGGTCATCGAAGCGGAACTGCCCCAAATACTTAGCGGACAAGAAGGCCGGCAGCACTAAAGGTATATGTGATATACATGTAATTGATGTGTACCTTACCAAGACTCGTAGTAACTCACCGGTATTTGATACGGTGCCGTTGCTCATATTTGTAACTCACAGCAGGAGCTGCGGAATAAGCGAGGCCCGGCAAAGGACGAGGTGACGGCGCGTCGGGAATGGTTCCAAGGTCGATGTGATCGCCGTCGCACGCTACCTCTATATTTACCCACGGGATTAGTTTTAAACCTCAATAATTGTTATTTAGTGCCAAGTTTGAGCATGAACATTGTATCTGGATCTCGTTTAATACGAGATGGCTACTCATTTAAATCCAAGAATAATGGTTGTTCTATTTATATGAGAGATATGTTTTATGGTCATGCCCGATGGTCAATGGTTTATTCTTAATGAATCTCAAATGTAATGTTACACATATTCATAGTGTGAATACCAAAAGATGTAAAGGTTGATAACGATAGTCCCACATACTTGTGGGTTGCCGCCTTGGTCACATTGGTGTCAAGCGCATGAAGAAGCTCCATGCTGATGGACTTTTAGAGTCTCTTAATTATGAATCATTTGGCACATGCGAACCATGCCTCATGGGCAAGATGACCAAGACTCCGTTCTCCGGGACAATGGAGCGAGCAACCAACTTATTGGAAATCATGCATACTGATGTGTGTGCTCCAATGAGCGTTGAGGCTCGCGGAGGATATCGTTATGTTATCACTCTCACTGATGACTTAAGTAGATATGGGTATGTCTACTTGATGAAACACAAGTCTGAGACCTTTGAAAAGTTCAAGGAATTTCAGAATGAGGTAGAGAATCAACGTGACCGAAATATAAAGTTCTTACGATCAGATCGTGGAGGAGAATATTTAAGTCACGAATTTGGTACACACTTAAGGAAATGTTGAATCGTTTCACAACTCACGCCGCCTAGAACACATCAGCGTAACGGTGTGTTCGAACGTCATAATCGCACTTTATTGGATATGGTGCGATCTGTGATGTCTCTTACCGATTTACCGCTATCATTTTGGGGATACGCTCTAGAGACAGCTACATTCACTTTAAATAGGGCTCTATCTAAATCCGTTGAGACGACACTGTATGAATTATGGTTTGGGAATTAACCTAAGCTGTCGTTTCTAAAAGTTTGGGGATGTGATGCTTATGTCAAGAAACTTCAACCTGAAAAACTCGAACCCAAGTCGGAAAAATGCGTCTTCATAGGATACCCTAAGGAAACCATTGGGTATACCTTCTACCTTAGATCCATGAGCAAGATCTTTGTTGCCAAGAACGGATCCTTCTCGAAAAAGAGTTTCTCTCGAAAGAATTAAGTGGGAGGAAAGTAGAGCTTGATGAAGTATTGCCTCTTGAAACGGTAAGTAGCGCAACTCAGGAGGATGTTCCTGTGGTGCCTGCACCGACAAGAGAGGAGGTTAATGATGATGATCAAGATACTTCGGATCAAGCTCCTACTGAACTTCGAAGGTCCACAAGGACACGTTCCACACTAGAGTGGTACGGCAACCCTGTCTTGGAAATCATGTTGTTAGACAATGGTGAACCTTCAAACTATGAAGAAGCGATGGCGGGCCCAGATTCCAACAAATGGCTTGAAGCCATGCAATCCGAGATAGAATCCATGTATGAAAACAAAGTATGGACTTTGACAGACTTGCCCGATGATCGGCGAGCGATAGAAAACAAATGGATCTTTAAGAAGAAGACGGACGCAGATGGTAATGTTACCATCTATAAAGCTCGACTTGTCGCTAAGGGTTATCGGCAAGTTCAAGGGGTTGACTACGATGAGACTTTCTCTCCCGTAGCGAAGTCAAGTCCGTCCGAATCATGTTAGCAATTGCTGCATACTATGATTATGAGATATGGCAGATGGACGTCAAAACGGCATTCCTTAACGGCTATCTTAAGGAAGAACTGTATATGATGCAGCCGGAAGGTTTTGTCGATCCTAAGAATGCTAACAAGGTATGCAAGCTCCAGCGATCCATTTATGGGCTGGTGCAAGCATCCCGGAGTTGGAACATTCGCTTTGATGAGATGATCAAAGCGTTTGGGTTTATGCAGACTTATGGAGAAGCCTGCGTTTACAAGAAAGTGAGTGGGAGCTCATAGCATTTCTCATATTATATGTAGATGACATACTTTTGATGTGAAATGATATAGAACTTTTGGACAGCATTAAGGCCTACTTGAATAAGTGTTTTTCAATGAAGGACCTTGGAGAAGCTGCTTACATATTAGGCATCAAGATCTATAGGGATAGATCGAGACGCCTCATAGGTCTTTCACAAAGCACATACCTTGATAAGATATTGAAGAAGTTAAATATGGATCAGTCCAAGAAAGGGTTCTTGCTCAGATTGCAAGGTGTGAGATTGAGCTCGGCTCAATGCCCGACCACAACAGAAGATAAAGAAGAGATGAGTGTCATCCCCTATGCCTCAGCCATAGGGTCTATTATGTATGCCATGTTGTGTACTGCAGACTGATGTAAACCTTGCCGTAAGTTTGGTAGGAAGGTACCAAAGTAATCCCGGCAAGGAACACCGGACATCGGTCAAGAACATCCTAAAGTACCGAAAAGGACTAAGGATATGTTTCTCGTTTATGGAGGTGACGAAGAGCTCGTCAGAAGGGTTAGGTCGACGCTTAGCTTCGACTCAGATCTGGATGACTCTAAGTCACGCATCGGATACATGTATATTTTGAATGGTGGGGCGATGGCTGGTGCGATTTGCAAGCAAAGCGTCGTGCGGGATCTACATGTGAAGCAGAGTACATGGCAGCCTCGGAGGCAGCGCATGAAGCAATATGGGTGAAGGAGTTCATCACCGACCTAGGAGTCATACCCAATGCGTCGGGGCCGATCGCACTCTTCTATGACAACACTGGAGCTATTGCACTTGCCAAGGAGCCCAGGTTTCACAAGAAGACCAGGCACATCAAGCGTCGCTTCAACTTCATACGTGAAAATGTTCAAGATGGAGACATAGATATTTGTAAAGTACATACGGATCTGAATGTAGCAGATCCGTTGACTAAACCTCTCCCTAGAGCAAAACATGATCAACACCCGTAACGCTTATGGGTGTTCGATTCATCACAATGTAACTAGAATATTGACTCTAGTGCAGGTGGGAGACTGTTGGAAATATGCCCTAGAGGCAATAATAAAATGGTTATTATTATATTTCTTTGTTCATGATAATAGTCATTATTCATGCTATAACTGTGTTATCCGGAAATCGTAATACACGTGTGAATACATAGACCACAACATGTCCCTAGTGAGCCTCTAGTTGACTAGCTCGTTGATCAACAGATAGTCATGGTTTCCTGACTATGGACACTGGATGTCATTGATAACGGGATCACATCATTAGGAGAATGATGTGATGGACAAGACCCAATCCTAAGCATAGCACAAGATCGTGTAGTTCATTTTGCTAGAGCTTTTCCAATGTCAAGTATCTTTTCCTTAGACCATGAGATCGTGTAACTCACGGATACCGTAGGAGTGCTTTGGGTGTACCAAACGTCACAACATAACTGGGTGACTATAAAGGTATACTACGGGTATCTCCGAAAGTGTCTGTTGGGTTGACACGGATCGAGATTGAGATTTGTCACTCCGTATGACGGAGAGGTATCACTGGGCCCACTCGGTAATGCATCATCATAATTAGCTCAAAGTGACCAAGTGTCTGGTCACGGGATCATGCTTTACGGCACGAGTAAAGTGACTTGCCGGTAACAAGATTGAATGAGGTATTGGGATACTGACGATCGAATCTCGGGCAAGTAACATACCGATTGACAAAGGGAATTGAATACGAGATTGATTGAATCCTCGACATCGTGGTTCATCCGATGTGATCATCGAGGAGCATGTGGGAGCCAACATGGGTATCCAGATCCGCTGTTGGTTATTGACCGAGAGGCGTCTCGGTCATGTTCGCATGTCTCCCAAACCCGTAGGTTATACACACTTAAGGTTCGGTGACGCTAGGGTTATTAGGAAGACTTGTATGTGATTACCGAATGTTGTTCGGAGTCCCGGATAAGATCCCGGACGTCACTAGGAGTTCTGGAATGGTCCGGAGGTGAAGATTTATATATGGAAAGTTGTCATACGGTCACCGGAAATGTTCGGGGGCATATCGATATTGTACCGGGGCCACCGGAGGGGTTCCGGGGGTCCACCGGGAGGGGCCACCTCTCTCGGAGGGCCTCATGGGCCGTAGTGGGCAGGGAACCAGCCCCTGGAGGGCTGGGCGCATCCGCCCCTTGGGCCCATGCGCCTAGGGTTGGGGGGGGGGGGGAACCTTAGTGGGGGCGCCCCCTTGCTTGGGGGGCAAGCCCCCTCCCCTTGGCCGCCGCCCCCCTCTAGATCTCATCTAGAGGGGGCCGGCCCCCTTCCCCCTTCCCCTATAAATAGAGGGGTGAGGAGAGGGCTGCACACAACATCCAAGGCATAGCCCCTCCCCTCCCCAACACCTCTCCTCCTCCGATAAGAGCTTGGCGGCTCACGAGTATCGCCTCTCCACCACCACCACGCCCGTCTTGCTGCTGGAGCTTTCTTCCTCAACCTCTCCCTCCACCTTGCTGGATCAAGGCGCGGGAGACGTCTCTGCTCCGTACGTGTGTTGAACGCGGAGGTGCTGTCCGTTCAGCACTAGGATCATCGGTGATTTGGATCATGACGAGTACGACTCCCTCAACCCCGTTCTCTTGAACGCTTCCGCTCGCAATCTACAAGGGTATGTAGATGCACTCCTCTCTCTCGTTGCTAGATGAACTCATAGATAGATCTTGGTGAAACCGTAGAAATTTTTTTATTTTCTGCAACGTTCCCCAACAATTAAAAGTAGAGTATCTTGTAGTACATGAAAAATATTTTTACCCCTCAAATATTACAATGTAATGGATGTGGTGGTGAATAACTCTATTTTAGATAATCAGAAGTCGACCTTGCCAGTCCCTAGCACAAAAAACAATGATATTCCTTTAGTTGATTTTTATTAACATGTTTATATTCAAATTTTCTTATGCATGGCAATTTATGTATATTTTTCTACGTGCCTTAAAATTAGGCGATTTCAAATATCAAAATATATGACACTGATGGTGGTGGTCTATTAGGGAGATATCTGGGCTAGGTCTTTTTCTTTGTACGATGGAGTTTTTTTCTTCTTCTTTTAATCATGCATAGATTTAAATTTTATTAAACTAGGCTTGAGAGCACTTTACTTGTACGTGTCGTTTTGCTATGCAAGTTGGTTTTTTCCAGTGATAAATTGGGATGTGTGATTTATTTTTAGCGGGCATGCACTTTTTTAGTTGTACGGGTCAATATTTTGCAAAGAGAGAAGGCACGTGTGCTGATTCTATGAACTTTGACGTGCATATTGAGGACTTCTTTTGTTTTGGGCGTGGGATTTTTTTAGTTGTTCAATTTTATTTTAGGTACGTGGTTAGAACACTTTTTTAGGGGATTTTTTCCTTTACGTACATGTGGGTTTTAATAAAGGACGACTCTCCTTTTTCTTGAGTTGTAATAAGGCAGGACTTTTTTTTAACTTTGACGTGGGCATTGATGTTTATTTTTTTCTGTCGTAATACGGCATGGCTCTCATCTTTTTTTTAAGGGAAGGACTCTCATCTTTTTCTTTGTACGAACGTGTGGGTTTAATCCCAGATATGTACATGGTGTTTTCTTTAAAGATGCAGGCCTTTTAATAGATCTCGACCATTAAATTTACAATCTAATGGTTATGTATTCTTATTCTGGACGTACGATTCAATTATTATTGTAGCTTTTTTTTGCGAAGAATTATTATTGTAGCTAATTCTCTAGAATTTACAACTTGTAAGTTGTGGCTGCCCAGGACTCCAAAACTTGCGTAATAAAGTTGTGTCGATGTATTCTAAATCCTGGACATACAATTACAATTCACTTGTGTAGTTAGTTTTGATGATGTGGATTAGTGAGAAGGCTTGAAAGGTCCGTCCATGTACAGGTGCCCATGGAGGTGTTTTCCCTTTTTTTTAGGCACAGATGCCTTTCCTTGTTTTAATTGGCAAGAAGAGTTTCATGGATGAGCTGTTATGTAAGGATGCCTTTTTTTGTTTGAGTGGCAGCTGTCTCTTTTTTAAAAGAAACGATGGATACCTTTTTTATTGTTTAAATTGGACGTGTCAGATGTTGTTTTAATGGACCAAAGAAGCGGAAGTTGCCTAAAAAGATGGACAGGAGCGATGGGATGTTTTCTTTAAGGAGCGCTGTTTTTCCTTTTTTAATTGGCAGAAGAGTTTCATGGATCCTGCATGTAAAAAAGTGTTTCACAGATCCTCCAGAGTTGTTATGGAAGGAGTCTGTCATTTTTTTAAAGGAACAGATGGATGTTTTTTTTTCTTGTTTCAACACATTGGCCGTGTCATATGCCATTTTTTTGGACAGCCGGAACCATCTGTGTTACGCAAGTTTTCTTCTTATCTTGGACGTTAATTTTATAATCCAACGGTCTAATTAATTGTGATGATGCGGATTAATTAGAAGACTTGAAAGAATGAAAGGTGCCTTCAATTTGTAAATATAAGATAAGATTGAACAAAGTATCGCACAACAAAATATGACACTTGTCAGCTTCAACTGCATCGTGCTGCTCTCGAATTACCTTGATGGCAGCTTTAGTTCTTCATGCGGGTCTAATAGGGCGTTACAACTTCTTCATTGTAGTGTAACAGGGCCATTTCGAAAACTCCAAGTTCCTCCTTGTGCTCTAGCAGGCCTTGTTGGCTGATTCAAGTTCTTGCTGCTGCTCTGCGAGGGCAATCTTGACAGCTTCAAGTTCTTCCTGCTGCTTTGCTAGGGCCTTCTTGGCAACTTCAAGATCTCCCTATTGCTCTGGCGGTTCCTCACTGCCAGCTTCAGGTTCTTCATGCTGCTCAGCCAGGACCTTGTTGACAGCTTCAAGGTCTTCCTGCTGCTCTGGTAGGGTCTCCTTGACAGCAATAGGCTCTTGTTCCTCTGCTAAAGCATTCTTGTTTACTTCAGGTTGTTTATGCTACATCTTCATAGGTCCAATTTCTTCATGCTGGCCTTCTAGATTTGCATTCAGCTCAGCATATGTGAATTCCAACTCTCCCTACAGAAATCATATATCTAGATTCGATGTGGTTTAATATATAGGTATGCACAATTCCAAAATATTAATGAATTTGCGACAAATATGCAGTGGTAGAGGAAACAAAAACAGTTCATGGATTTAAATATTCTTCTTAAATAAGTATTTAGAGGGTAAAAAGTACGGTGACTAACATGCTCAACCTGCTTTCTCTTGGATGCGCCTGAGCTTTGCGTAACAGTCATCTCTCCTTCCTTTTTGTCATAGAAATATGCCTGCTAGGATGTAATGCAACCTATTAGATTACAATCTACATTTAGCAGTACCTTTTTGAATGTGAAACAATGTAAACATATATTGTCACCATAGTTGTAGGGTTTTCCTTCTCGTTGTCTTCTAGACATCTAATCTTATTTGCAACATAGGCCAGCTACTCAACAGTTGCTTCATATTCATCGTCATCACAGTGCATCACTTCTTCGGTTTGAGACCCTTATCCTTGTTGGAGATTGCTTGAATAATCTCTAATCTCGTCGGTGAGCTTTTGGCAGCTATTGTACAATGATGAAGACAATCTCATTTGTAGTTTGTGTACCTCCCTACGACAATTTTGAGTTATTTCTATGCATTTGTAGTCATTATTCATTGCAAAATGTTAAAAAAACACATACCAGTCTATGCAATTAGTTGGAGTTATGAACAGGGTCATATATTTAGGACAGTAAAACCGCAAGTAATCCCAGCCCTCTCATAATTTCATCATTTTCAGCCATCAATTTGCTTGATATATACAGCCTCTATCGTAAGACGTGTTCTCTGTTTCGGCCTGCATGACACATAATATTTTTTGGCCCAGTTTCCCTAGAGGGTTGCTACTCCAGAAGAAATTTATGTGCACCCTGGTTACTTGGGCCTTTTTCTAGCCGAATTAGCTCATCCCTACCGAAGAAAAAAAGTTGTGAGGGAATGGCTGGGATCAGGTCGGCTGTTGTGATTTCCAGAGAATGAGATCGGTCACTGCGATTTGAAGGGGATTTGATGTGACATGAGCAGCACGCACGAACCACGCGAGAGAGATAAAGAAGGGGAGGGGATGTTCGTTCACATGGAGGGAGGATGGGACCAACTGGATGCGGGAGATCGACGCCATGACTCTTTGTCATCGGGGGTTGCTCCCCTGCGATTTGAAGACACAATAAACCTTTAGTTTCTCTGCACACAATCATGGTGGGTGATGTGCCCATACTTTCCGCTGCCTCTTGGTACATGTACGTGTATATAAGCTTCATCTCCTACCATTCTCCACTCACCCTTTCCACCATGTAAGCATAACATCCATCAGCAAGATGCTTGGCTAGGTTTCCCTATATTTCTTTTCATTTCATTTATGAATGTATGGCTCATTCTTCCACCAAGCATTTACATTGCCCTAATTTCATCTCATTCCAAAAAAATACAAAAATGTGTTGTTCATGCTTCATGTGGTCAATTGATTTGGGCAGATCATGGAGATTGTACTTGCATTTTTTTCCTACTTTGACAGCTCATGATCTTCTATGGCTTTTGGATAGGTAACTAACCTTTGTGGAAATATATCTGCATCATAAATTTGCATGTTAACAAGAGGCTATCCAATTCTGATTTACTCCCTTCCCAACTAAAACAAGAGAATTCAGTGAGTTGGTTTCCGGACCAATTTGTTTTTTATCAGATCTGAACCCATCCCCAGGCATGTCACCATGCTTGCACATGTAGATCTTGTATGAGATTTCTACAAGGAGAATTAATTTACGCATCTTGACATTGTGTTTGTTGATGAACATGCCTAATAAATACGTATTAGCGAGTATTCTATCTTACATAATGTATTATCCTTGTGTGTAATACTATAGGGAAACGAGATGTGTGGGGAGATGCATGTGATGCATGAAGAAATATATGGGGAAAATTCAAGGAGGGTAATGTTTTCCTCATCGAGAAGTGAAATTAGCAAAGAACATGTATAAGGCCATGGAAGGCAGTTCTATGAAAATAACTCCATGATCGAAAGTTTAGGGCGTTGCTTGATGTCCCTACCAATTATCCTCACTGTGCATATGCAGTCACAAATATTATACCTCTACCCTCTGGTTGGAATGACAAACTCCTTTATAGGCAAGTAAATTACACTTTTGTGCACACACAATTATTCCTTTGCTTCCTCCACTTTGTTGCTTTACTATCAGTAATTTCATGTCTCTTGAGGGTTCGACTACCTGCTCGAGCCCAAGATTCTAACGAGAGGAACCTCCAGATAACAGATATTGAGTAAGCTTTCTCATCTAAATACTTAGAGAATATCTATTATATTCTAACTATCATAAGAGTTACTGGACTATCTATTATCATCTGAACTCTCGTTATTGTCATTGAATTGATGTACTAGTGCAACGATATAATGGAGTCTCACATTACCAAGTCATTATCATGATGGTGCTCCTAGAGGATTTCTTTTTGGTGGTGCTCCTCAGATGCCATGTCGTGACTTTCAAGGTGAAAATATAAGGTATGACCTTCATTGTTTGTGCCTGGCAATTGCCTTGGTGAAGGAGTTGTTTTGAGAGGTCAGACTTTCTCCATGGTGAAAACCTAAGACCTTGGATCGGACAATGATGGTGCTTGTGCACTATTCCCTTCTTGGAGGCGTTACTTTTGATACCTTTTATGTTTTCCGGGTGTTGTATTTGATGGTGGTTGGTGTGCAGCTGCTGAGAGAAGTTGATCACTACGGTGGGACCTTTTTTTCCTTTCTTTTCTGTTTTTGTTCTTTGGATATGTGCATCCCGGATGTCTTTGCAACATCTTGTTGGTGCAGAGGCTGGGTGTAATTGGTATCTTCCCGATATTAATATATTCCCTTTTTTAGAAAACAAAACTATCATGATTGTTGGCAGTTAATTATTATAACTAAAAGTTACTATATGTGTGACCTCTGAACTTTTCCAATGACAGATGAACACTTGAACTAATGATGATGATAGCACCAACAGAACTGATAATTTGTCACTTACTTATTACAGTAGTATAGTCATCTCTCAAGTTATAGAAGTACCTTATATGTTTCTTCACTGCATAACTCCAACATATTTGTCTCGAATTTTTTTGGTAAAAAAACACCACTAACTGCCAGCCAACAGACACCGGAGGATCCAAATGCACCTTTCACAAATGCTTCCAGTAGCACAAACAAGAAAAACGCAAAAAGGTAAGTGGCCACATTGTACTTTGACTCCCCGTTGAAGGTTATATTTTTAAACGTACATATATATTAATAGCTATCTTCACATTTACAGGGCTACAAATGACACAAGAAAGACCTATGCTTCGAAAAAGAAATTGTATCTCCCCTGGACAAAGATTGGCTCATCAACTTTGGAAGCTAATAAATATATGGAGATGCTTTGCGAGCGGCCAACTTTTGTGTATGTTTTACTTATTATTGTCTTCATGCGACAACTATCACCCAGATTGGTAGACTTTGTGCTTTTCAGATTCGGCTTATCTGTGCTGTGTTTTCCACTTTTCCGAGAACCATTGATCCTATCAACTATCCAAGACTTGCATCTCTACAACCCTTATTTATTCTCCAAAGCGATGTTTTTGGTCTTTGCTACGTTATGATCCTACATCTCTATTTCCATTACTGTGCTAAATCTGGATCCTGTTTCTAGAGATGTCCAATTATTCTATTGCTTTCTTATTCATGTATATACATGTGCTTCCTTTAAGTTTTTGAGACAATTGCCCTATTATCAACCCTTTTTCTTTGTACGGGTGAGCAGCTGCTATCTCTTTTCATTACAAAGGTCCCTTGCATTATACTTTTGCATTGTGTGCATCCTGCATTTTCCCTTTCTGTATCTTCATGTTTGACATGCTACAAAAATAATACCACCAATAGTACTAATGTGACTGATTTCTTGAACCCGTCACAAGGTCGTGTGGATAGTTCTACAAGTTTATTTGTACATATATTATCCCATCCAGATTGATTATTTGTTGCTCAAGCTCATTTTGTTTCATAAAGAAAACCAAGTTAAAGTGACTTTAGTAGTTGGTTGTAAGATCAATGCTGAATATGAAGCTAACTTATTGCTCAGTACATAGTAGGTTTGTTTTCAGTTTCTTTTCTTCCACTAAGATAAATGTTCGAATGTAATTCACTATGCAACCGACTTTAACACTTAAACCACTAGTACGCGTCGGTGCTATACAAACGGTTTTTAACCCCTTCCTGCAACGGCATTTGGAACCATCGCCTAGTGAGTGACGGCGATAGGGGGGTTCTTCCCACACAACCCAGAAACCGTCGGGGATAGGGAGCCTTGATGCATACAGTTGTACCTATATAACCGTTTCCAATATCTCGAATATCCCAAATGCTTCATCCTTGCTACTCGTTTGTGCTCGCATTGCCATCGCAGTTGGAGTTTTGTGGTTTTACCTAAATCTAGGCAGATTCCAGGCACGGGAGTTTTCCAGGCAGATTCCAGGCACGGGAGTTTTCCAGGCAGATTCCAGGCACGGGAGTTTTAGGATGCCTGGCACAACACAAACAGTTCATGATTATAAACCGTGTACGATAGGTAGATAATCACACACATTTAGTTTTCCCGCACCGTATGCGATAGTGTCTGACATCACACACGCTTTGCAAACGGCAACTGTGTGCATTATTACACACATTTCCTCTCCATGAACCATGTCAGATTATGATGTATATCGCACACGCTGTGCTTCATTAACCGTGTGCGCCATAATGACCTGCACACCATAATTTTGCCCTAATTGCTGCTATTTAAAATTGTACCTAATTTAAACTTGAAAGTAGGCTTTAGCTTTATTCAGGTTCAAACAACCAATGCCTCATTCGATTCACAGGTACATATGTTTAAGAATTACATAAGCACCAAATAAAGAATGATGAACCAGGGTTCTATACTTGTAGTATTACAGATGGTAAAGAAAGAGGCGACAGACGTTCCGGTTGCTGAACAAGGTATGTTAGAATTCTTAGCAGTTGTATTTGCATGTGATAAGTTCAGACCTTATATTGTTGATTCTAAAGTAAATATTCACACTGATCATGCTGCTATTAAATATCTTATGGGAAAAAAAGATGCTAAACCTAGACTTATTAGATGGGTTCTCTTGCTACAAGAATTTGATTTGCATATTGTTGATAGAAAGGGAGCTGAGAACCCCGTTGCAGACAACTTGTCTAGGTTAGAAAATGTTATTGATGATAGCTTTCCTGAGGAGCAATTAGATGTCATAAATGCTTCTCGTACTGCTCCATGGTGCTGATTATGCTAATTATATTGTGGCTAAATTTATACCACCTAGTTTCACATACCAGCAAAAGAAAAAGTTTTTCTATGATTTGAGGCATTACTTCTGGGATGACCCACATCTTTATAAAGAAGGAGTAGATGTTGTTATTAGATGTTGTGTACCTGAGTATGAACAGGAGCAAATCATACGCAAGTGTCACTCCGAGGCTTATGGAGGACACCACGCTGGAGATAGAACTGCACATAAGGTATTGCAATCCGGTTTTTATTGGCCTACTCTCTTCAAGGATGCCCGTAAGTTTGTATTGTCTTGTGATGAATGTCAAAGAATTGGTAATGTCAAAGAATTAGTAGACGTCAAGAAATGCCTATGAATGTCAAAGAATTAGTAGACGTCAAGAAATGCCTATGAATTATTCACTTGTTATTGAACCATTTGATGTTTGGGGCTTTGATTATATGGGACCTTTTCCTGCCTCTAATGGTTACACACATATTTTAGTTGCTGTTGATTACGTTACTAAGTGGGTTGAAGCTATTCCAACTAGTAGTGCTGATCATAACACCTCTATTAAAATGCTTAAAGAAGTTATTTTCCCGAGGTTTGGAGTCCCTAGATATTTAATGACTGATGGTGGTTCACACTTTATTCATGGTGCTTTTCAAAAAATGCTTGCTAAATATGATGTTGCATCTCCTTATCACCCACAGTCTAGTGGTCAAGTAGAATTGAGTAATAGAGAGCTCAAATTAATTTTGCAAAAGACTGTCAATAGATCTAGAAAGAATTGGTCCAAGAAACTTGATGATGCATTATGGGCCTATAGAACTGCATATAAAAATCCTAGTGTCTCCATATAAAATGGTTTATGGAAAAGCATGTCATTTACCTCTTGAACTAGAACATAAGGCATATTGGGCTATTAAAGAGCTCAATTATGATTTCAAACTTGCTGGTGAGAAGAGGTTATTTGATATTAGCTTACTTGATGAATGGAGAACCCAAGCTTATGAGAATGCCAAATTGTTTAAACAAAAAGTTAAAAGATGGCATGACAAAAGGATACAAAAGCGCGAGTTTAATGTAGGTGATTACGTATTGCTATACAACTCTCGTTTAAGATTTTTTGCAGGAAAACTTCTCTCTAAATGGGAAGGCCCTTACGTTATCGAGGAGGTCTATCGTTTCGGTGGCATAAAAATCAACAACTTCGAAGGCACAAATCCGAAGGTGGTGAACGGTCAAAGAAACAAACATTACATCTCAGGTAATCTCATAAATGTTGAAACCAATGTTATTGAAACCATAACCCCGAAGGAATACATAAGGGACACTTTCCGGAATGTTTCAGACTCCGAAAAGGAATAGGTATGTGGTACGGTAAGTAAACCAACACCAAAACAGTTTTTATGGCAATATTTCTCCATTTTGGAATATTTAGAAAAATAAGAAGCAGTCCGGGAAGGACACGAGGCCTCCACGAGGGTGGAGGGCGCGCCCTACCCTACTGGGCATGCCCCCTACCTCGTGGGCACCTCGTGTGCTCTCCGGACTCCGTTTTCTTGCACGATACATATTTTGGTCGGTAAAAAATCATTATATATTCTCCCGAAGGTTTTGACTCCCGTATCACGCAATTATCCTCTATTCTTGTTTCGAGCAGTTTTTCTGACAGATCTAGATCATCATGACGTCTCCAAGCGCCCCCAAGGACAAGTTCTTCGAGAAGGTCATCAATCCCTACCTCGCGGAGGTGCTGCAACACCCTCAAACCATTGAGTTGCATGATGGGTTGCTACACATCCGCGATGTTGAGGGACCACGGAGGACCGGAATCATGGAGACAAGGCTTGAAGCAATGGAGCAACAAGTTTTCAAGTGCCAGGAGATGGGGAACATGGACTTGACTCCAATCACATAATGATCACGGAGTTCACCAACAACCACAAGCTGGATGCCAAGGACATTGGGGAGGCCATCTTCAAGCTCCACGAGAAAATTGAGCATATCCAGGCCCAAATCTATGACCTGCAAAACCAAAACTGTAAGTATGAATATAGGTTCAAAAGGATGAGTTTGGCTGCAGATTTAAGGACCCCGAAGACTCGATCATCCTTCTATGATGGTGAGCCTATGCCTTGGAAGATGGGTGACAATCCTACATCATCAGCAACCCCTTCACTAGCAAAGGAGACATAATCACATGGGTATGGGCACTCCCCTTGGCAACTGCCAAGCTTGGGGGAGATGCCCCGGTATCGTATCACAATCACACTCCTATCTTTACCTTTTTCTTAGTTCGATCCTATTAGTAGTATCTTGATCTAGTTGAATAAAGTTTTGGTATGATCTAGTTTTGAGTTTTGCTTTATGATCTCTATATGTAATCGAGTCCGTGAGCTATATAATAAAGATTAATGTTGAGTCAAGGTCTTGATTATCTTGCTATGGTCTTGAGTGAATAAAAGAAAAGAGAAAAGAATAAAAAGGAATAAAAATATAATATTGATCTTATTGAGAGTAATGACTCCACATAGAAAGAGTATGATGATTAAAAGTTGTTGAGAGTTGACAAACATAGCTTTGGTCATCGTTGCAATTAATAGGAAGTAATAAGGAAAGAGAGGTTTCACATATAAATATACTATCTTGGACATCTTTTATGATTGGGAGCACTCATTAAAATATGACATGCTAAAGAGTTGATGTTGGACAAGGAAGAAAACGTAATGGGTTATGTTTTCTTATATCTGAGATAAAGTATATTGTCATGGATCATCCAACATTTTGAGCTTGCCTTTCCCCCTCATGCTAGCCAAATTCTTTGCACCAAGTAGAGATACTACTTGTGCTTCCAAATACCCTTAAACCAGTTTTGCCATGAGAGTCCACCATACCTACCTATGGATTGAGTAAGATCCTTCATGTATGTTTTCATCGTTGCAAGAAATAATAATTGCTCTCTAAATATTTATTATTTATTGGTTTGGAGGAAATATGCTTTTTACGATCTTGTGATGTGGAAGAAATAAAAGAGACGGACTGCATAATAAAGGTTCATATCACAAGGGCAATATAAAGTGACGTTCTTTCGCATTAAGATTTTGTGCATCCAACCCTGAAAGCGCATGGCAACCTCTGCTTCCCTCTGCGAAGGGCCTATCTTTTACTATTATTTTCTACCTTATGCAAGAGTCATGGTGATCTTCACCTTTCCTTTTTACATTTTATCCTTTGGCAAGCACGTGATGTTGGAAAGATCCTGGTACATATATCTAATTGGATGTGGGTTAGCATGAGTTATTATTGTTGACATTACCCCTGAGGTAAAAGGTTGGGAGGCGAAACTACAAGCCCCTATCTTTCTTTGTGTCTGATTAAAACTCCATAACCACAAGTATTGCGTGAGTGTTAGCAATTATGAAAGACTAAATGATAGTTGAGTATGTGGACTTGCTAGAAAGCTCTAACATAGACTCTTTCTGATGTTATGATAAATTGCAATTGCCTCAATGACTAAGATTATAGTTTGTTAGATCTCAATAAAGTTTCTGATTCATACTTTGCATTGTGAATAGATTATTACTTGAGCATAAGAAATTATATGACAATATCCATATATGTTGCTGTTATGAGAATAATCATGATGCCCTCATGTCCATATTTTATTTTATCGACAGCTCTACCTCTAAACATGTGGACATATTTATCGTTATCGGCTTCCGCTTGAGGGCAAGCGAGGTCTAAGCTTGGGGGAGTTGATACGTCCATTTTGCATCATGCTTATATATCGATATTTATTGCATTATGGGCTGTTATTACACATTATGTCACAATACTTATGCCTATTCTCTCTTATTTTACAAGGTTTACATAAGGAGGGAGAATGCCGGCAGCCGGAATTCTGGGCTGGAAAAGGAGCAAATACTAGAGACCTATTCCGCACAACTCCAAAAGTCCTGAAACTCCACGAAAGTTATTTTTGGAAATAATAAAAAATATTGAGTGGAAGAACTAGGTCAGGGGGCCCCACCTGGCCACGAGAGTGGGGGGCTCGCCCTAACCCCCTGGGCGCACCCCCTGCCTCGTGGGCCCCCTGTTGGCCCTTCGGTGGCCATCTTCTGCTATATGAAGTCTTTCGCCCGAAGAAAAATCATAAGCAAGCTGTCGGGACGAGACTCCGCCGCCACGAGGCGGAACCTTGGCGGAACCAATCTAGGGCTATGGCAGAGCTGTTTTGCTGGGGACACTTCCCTCCGGGAGGGGGAAATCATCGCCATCGTCATCACCAACGCTCCTATCATCGGGAGAGGGCAATCTCCATCAACATGTTCACCAGCACCATCTCCTCTCAAAACCCTAGTTCATCTCTGTAGCGACCCGACCCGAATGGATCAAGTCTCTGTGCTTAGGTGTCATCCCTGGATCGGTATGCTGACACACACAGTACTCGAAGGATTTATAACAGAGGTAAATCACATGTATAAATAACGTAAATACTATTACCTCAATCCAAAATATAGCGGAAGCAACAAGGTTGTGGATTCCCATCAACACCAACGGCAAAGTTGAGTGTAGAAATCGTAACCCTAACGTATCACTTACTCGTCGTCTGAAAAGTCTGCAACATGAAGAGTTGCAGCCCGAAAACGGGTCAGCACATGGAATATGCTGGCAAAGTAACACATAGAGAATAATGAAGGAATAAGCCTATACTACATGCATATATGGCTGGTGGAAAGCTCATTGGTTACAGTTTTGCATAAAGCCAATTTTTTCCTACATCAAAGGAATAAATTTTAATTTAACTATCATGGTGGTTGAAACATCATTGAGAAGGTATAACCCCAACTCAATCCCAATTAAAGTAATTAACAACCCAACAATATTAATTTAGAGTGATGAGATACATGTGAATACTCAAGTACTAGATACTCGTAATTGTCCATAACCGGGACACGGCTAACCATGATTAGATTGTACACTCTGCAGAGGTTTGCGCACTTTTCCCCACAAGACTCGATCGCCTCCGCTGGTTTCTCGCACTACATGGTGTTTGAGAAACGGATGACCGAGACACAGTCTTTCAGAAACATTAACTCTCTACTCCGGATAGATCATACCAAACCTATAAAACCCACTACCTGCTGATCTACCTCTTCGAGAGCTTCACGTAACTTACTCAACTATGCTAGAGCGCATAATAGCTTGTGGCTGCACACGGAAGTTTCTAGCATGAATAATCTCAGTTCCTTTGAGCCCGGGTGGCGGTCCATAGGATGATCACACGGGTACCCCTGTGATTTCCAAAAAAATAAACAGACAACACCGGGTTCCCCAGTGCCTCAATCCACCCAGATGTGTATTTAAGTTGCCACCTTAAAGTAAACCATTAATTAATAATCTCACATCTGTCGTGAACATCTCTCAAACCCAAACCACGTCTACGAGCATAGCATGGCAATATAAGCAACACGTAGAAGTAACTCCCAAGGGTTTGATAGTAACAGGGCAATAGGTTCCTACCTCATCATCTACTTCCCAACCCACAAATTAATGACATCCTAATCATGCAATGTTTGAGGATTGAGCTAATGCACAAAAACGGGGTATGAAAAAGGTATGATCAAGTGTTACTTGCCTGCAAAGTTGATGAAGATGATTCGCACTCAAAACTCTTGATAGTTCTACTCGTCACACTACGGTCAATCTATCGTAATCAAGCAATAGTAACCACACATAAGCAATCACTCAAAAGATCGGAAAGAACGAAGAAAACGGTTCGGAAAACATCAAAACCAAGCAAATAAATCTTGCAACATAAAACAATTTCTAACAGTACCAAAATTATATGGATTTGGCCTTATCAGAAGGTTTAGGTCAAGAGCTTCGATTTGCAAAAAGAATCATTAAATCGGAGTTACGAAACTCAAGTTATGATCAAACGAAGTTTGAATTCAAATCTGATCTAATTCAAATTTTAAAACTTTCAAAAACATGTTTAAGTTGGATTACTGGATAGAGGGAATCATAACGAAGAAGTGGGCATTGGTTTCGTTGGATTTGGACTAACGAGTAAAAAGTTATAGCCGTTTGAAAATTAGGGACTAATCTGTGAAGACAATAATTACATACGGGTCCCTGGCAGAAATCTATTTATAAAAGAAAACTCTACCGAGCGAACGTTCGCTTTCTAACTCTAACCAGTGAACGCTCTCTGAATAACTAGATTAAAACAGAAAACCGGGTTTTTAAAATAAAACCGAGATTAAAAGAAAACCGGATCGGTTTTCGGGGTTGTACCGGTTCGGAGAGGGGAAACCGGCGGCGGCGGTGGCGGTTGACTCCGGCGAGTCCGGCGAGGCGGCGCTCAGCAGTGGCTCGTCGAGAGACGGCGAGGCGACGGAGAGGGGCGGCACTGGCGTCACAAGGTGCGGTGGTGGCGACGGTGGGCATGGGCGGAGGTGGCGGCTTGAGCGACAATGGATGGATCTGCCGCGGCGGCGACTTGGCGGCAAGCGGCGAGGAGAGAGGGGAGACGGGCCGGCGTCCTTTTAAAGGCGTCGGGCGAGGTGGTGGCGTGGAGGGGCAAGGCAATGGTGGTCGGTCACTACAGCGGCGGCGGCGTGCTTTCAAGGGACTCCACCCGGGTCGATGGCGAGGGCGTCATTGGCTGAGCCTTGGCCTGGTTGGCTGGGCCGGCCCAGTTCGGCGGAGGAAAATCTCTTTTTTTTTAAATAAAACAGACAAACAAAAATAATAATAAAAAAACAAAATAAATAGAAATATTATATAGGCATATAATATATTGAAATTTTCAGAAAAAGATTTCCTACAAGATGAACATTATTCTAACTTCAAATAAAATACACACAAATTCAAATAAAGCAAAGAGTGTTTCAGCTCTAATAAAACCCAATAAAATCATTTTAAAAATACCAAAATG
This sequence comes from Aegilops bicornis, assembly GCA_021605145.1. Classification (NCBI taxonomy): domain Eukaryota; kingdom Viridiplantae; phylum Streptophyta; class Magnoliopsida; order Poales; family Poaceae; genus Aegilops; species Aegilops bicornis. The sequence goes on along the minus strand of CM038671.1, from coordinate 787,315,215 downwards.
AATTCAAATTTATTTCTCTCAAATTTTCTGATGTAGGGAATCATGTTACCCTATTTTCCATATATTTTATTTTTGGAGAAAAATAATTTGAATAAAACTCAAATAACTCCAAATTGAAAATAAATTCAAAAGAACTTTTAATTCTTTGAAACTCCCAACTCATATTTCATATGTTTTGAAGAAGTCATTTTATCTTCGCTCGTGAAAATCATTGAGTTGCTTAAAGTTTCAGAATTGGAAATATTCTCAAATGAAATTCAAATATTTTCAACACCCTTTGTCATTTAAATAAATGGAAGAAGTCATGTCATCTTCTCTCCAGGGTTTTGTGATGAAAAGAATTTGAATTCCCGAAGATCATAAAGCAAAGTGGAAGTTTGGGAAAGTTCTTTTATTCCCTCTCATTTAACTTTCAAAAAGTTTCGAATTTCACTCAATTTCACACAATCAAGCAACCAATCAATCAAATCTATCTATTTATTATAACATTCCAAAATTTAGAATTTTGGGATGTTACAATCTCTTGTATCCAATTCTTGTCTCTAAGTCCGGGATTGGTACATGTAGGTTGCTAGTAGTGTTGATTACTCCTTGTAGTTGATGCTAGTTGGTTTATTTGGTGGAAGATCATATGTTCAGATCCTATATGCATATTAATACCCCTCTGATTATGAACATGAATATGCTTTGTGAGTAGTTACGTTTGTTCCCGAGGACATGGGAGAAGTCTTGCTATTAGTAGTCATGTGAATTTGGTATTCGTTCGATATTTTGATGAGATGTATGTTGTCTATCCTCTAGTGGTGTTATGCGAACGTCGACTACATAACACTTCACCATTATTTGGGCCTAGGGGAAGGCATTGGGAAGTAATAAGTAGATGATGAGTTGCTAGAGTGACAGAAGCTTAAACCCTAGTTTATGCGTTGCTTCGTAAGGGGCTGATTTGGATCCATATGTTTAATGTATAGTTAGGTTTACCTTAATACTTTTGTTGTAGTTGCGGATGCTTTTCTTTATATAAGAGTTTGTCCAGGCTTGTCCTTTGCTACAAAAAGGATTGGGCCACCTTGCTACACTTTATTTACTTTTGTTACTTGTTGCTCGTTACAAATTATCCTATCACAAAACTATCTGTTACCTATTATTTCAGTGCTTGCAGAGAATACCTTGCTGAAAACCGCTTATCATTTCCTTCTGCTCCTCGTTGGGTTCGACACTCTTACTTATCAAAAGGACTACGATAGATCCCCTATACTTGTGGGTCATCATCTTGCATAAAGTGTAAACAAATAGTTCGATTTTGACGTCTTTGGACCCATTTTAATAACAATCTTTATCAGTTTCCTCACTTGAAGCTGGTTCATGAATATCTCATTGCCCTACAAAGGGTCGAAGTGTGGAACTTTGGCAATGATATATGTACCTAAAAGCACCAAGTTAATATTATAAGCTAAACAACAATTAAAAATGATGTAGTACAACACTCCATCTATCCCATTATATAAGATTTTATTACATGTATATCTAGCCATCATCAGAAGATTAAGGTAACACTCTTCCTTGTTGCTATGTAGCCTGGGATTGCATATTTAGTCATTCAGTACAATGTATGTTGCTATGTAGCCTCAGATATATTAAATATGGCCCTAGTTAACCTACTGATAAATGGGTTACAGATATATTCAGTGAAATGTCCGATTCGATGATTAATCCCTTATCAGCCCCAGGCTATATGGTACCAGCTACCGATATCCTGAACAGTGAGTACATATAAGCAATGCGATGAAACTAACCTCGATGGAAAACAACATTGTTCTCAATATTGTCCTGCATGAGTACATATAAAGGCATGTTAGCACGACAGGCTAAACATCAACCAAATATATCCATGGTAGACAATATAATCTACAAATGATAGCTTCAGTGTGCAGGCTTAAGCACGCTAGTTAAGAAAAACAAGAAGTGGAAAGGTGTGTTAACTGCATCATGCATAGCATTTAAAAACAAGCAAATAGTCATTTTAATTGGTATTGTGCAGGTCTAAAGTACACTAGTTATTATTAAAAACGAAAAGGCATGTTAACTGCAATATCCTTAACAGCAACCAAATATTGTAATTCACAGTGGTATTATTGAAACTGTTATTGATGAAATTGAACTACGCGGAAAATAGTTGCACATATAGAGTATCACATTGTGAAGAACTGAAATAAACAAGTCATAAGGCCATCTCCAGCCGATCCTTTAAAAGTATATATACATGATATATATATATATACATATATATATATATATACATATATATATATATACATATATATATATATATATATATATATATATATGTATATATATATATATATACATATACTCTCCAGCAATTTTTGGCCTTTTCTAGTCGATCCCCTAAACTTAACGTTGTAAGCTTCAATTTGATCAAGTTCAAAGCAGGTTCAACCGGAAGTAGCATGCATTCAAACATAACATAGATAGTTTTGCACAACCGAACGTAAAACATAAATTTAAACTAAGCTAAACTACTTTCGGTCGAAGTACAGGTCGAGCCAATCCTCCTCGTCATGTACGGTGTGCCGTGAGCCGGGTCCGGGACGGTGCCGTCGTCGGGTTCGTTGTGAAAGGCACTCCTCCACTCATCGACATCGATCTCCTCGTCCTCGGGGCCCACCTCGACGCCCTCCGCGCCGCCGGCGCCGTCGCCGCCACCTTCGACCTCGTCATCGGAGGAGAGCACAATAACCTCGCTGCCCTCAGCACCGCCGTCCTCGCCGCCTTCGACCTCGTCATCGGAGGAGAGCGCGATAACCTCGCCGCCCTCCGCGCTGGCAAAGATCGCCCGCTCCGCCTCCACGAGCTCCGGATGTTGCCGACGGAGCTCTTGCATGTAGGCCTCGTCAAAGGCCTCGACCTCGAGGCGCTCCCACACCTCGCGGTCTTCCAGCGCCATAGACGAGCTCACCACCTCTGGCTCCGGCGGAACAAGGTTAAACGGACGTGTGCCGAAGGGGAAATTGAGCCTGATGACCCACAAGTATAGGGGATCTATCATAGTCCTTTCGATAAGTAAGAGTGTCGAACCCAACGAGGAGCAAAAAGAAATGATAAGCGGTTTTCAGCAAGGAATTCTCTGCAAGCACTGAAATTATAGGTTGATACGTCTCCAACGTATCTATAATTTTTGATTGCTCCATGCTACTTTATCTACTGTTTTGGACTATATTGGGCTTTATTTTCCACTTTTATATTATTTTTGGGACTAAACTATTAACCGGAGGCCCAGCCTGTAATTGCTGTTTTTTTGCCTATTTCAGTGTTTCGAAGAAACGGAATATCAAACGGAGTACAAACGGAATGAAACCTTCGGGAACGTGATTTTCTCACCGAACGTGATCCAGGAGACTTGGACCCTACTCCTTCCTCCTATATATACCTACGTACCCCCAAACGACCAGAGGAGGAGCCAAAAACCTAATTCCACCGCCGCAACTTCCTGTATCCACGAGATCCCATCTTGGTGCTCATTAGGAGCTCACGGAGGGGGCATCCACCACGGAGGGCTTCTACATCATCACCATAGCCCCTCCGATGAAGTGTGAGTAGTTTACTTGACCTTCGGGTCCATAGCTAGTAGCTAGATGAATTCTTCTCTCTTTTGGATCTCAATACAATGTTCTCCCCCTCTCGTGGAGATCTATTCGATGTAATCTTGTTTTTGCGGTGTGTTTGTTGAGATCGATGAATTGTGGGTTTATGATCAAGTTTATCTATGAACAATATTTGAATCTTCTCTGAATTCTTTTATGTATGATTGGTTATCTTTGCAACACTACAAAAAATACACTTCCGTGATGATACGTGTTTGTCACAGTAGGTTGCGTTTTTTGTCCTGCATGTACATCCATGACAAATTTATGACATAATCAAGATAGTCATACCCGTGCTGTCGTAGAAGTGTTCCATGACATTACCAAAATTATCATCACAGAAGTGTCCACTTCCATGATGATAAATCACGCGTCAAAGAAGTGCTTTCGTCAAGGGTGACAGACACGTGGCATCCACCGTAACGGAACGCCATTAAGCTATCGGGTCGGATTTTGGATCCGATAACTCGTTAACAGCCCCGACCAATGGGAAATTTCCACGTGTAAAATTCTGGTTGGCGAAGGAACACCGTCACCGTCGATGGGCGGATGTCGCCCGTCCATTGGAGGAGACATGCCTATGGTACGTCGACACGTGGATGGGCCCAACAGAGGCCCATATAGGTTAAAAGGCCGGCCCAGTCAAAGGCCCGTAGAACTTAATCAGGTATTAGTGGGCCAGCCCAATAACGGCCTACTTAATAAAGGCCCATTTACAGCCCGAAACCAGATCTGGCCCATTAATCGTTCGCCCAATATTTGGGCCCATTTACGGCCCGAAGCCATATCTGGCCCGTTAATTGTTCGCCCAATATTTGGGCCACTTTGCGGCCCAAAGCCAGATCTGGCCTGTTAATTGTTCGCCGAATATTCGGGCCGAACTACAGCCCAGTGACTTTCGGCCTGTTAGAGGCCTGACGTAGACATGGGCCCATTTCAGCCCGGTGTGACTTTCGGCCCGGAATGGCCCGTCTTGCCTATGGGCCTTATATGGTCCGACGGGACATCGGGCCCACTAACGGCCCGTGCTAAAGGTGGCAACGCTTAAGCCTAACGTGACTTTGGGCCCGCAAAGGCTGTCGCGTAATTCGCACATTGATGCTCAGATTAAGCTTTGACCTCTTAAAGGCCCATGATATCAGTGGGCCAACTAAGGCCCGAGATATGTTTCATCCTGGTAACGGCCCGTGAGCTAACTGGGCCCATAACGGCCCGGTCTAAATTTCGGCCTGCTGAAGGCCCGTCGACGACTAGTGAAAATTGAGGCCCAACATGCATTTTGGCCTGCTAAAGGCCCGTGGTTTCATCTCGGCGTAATGAGCCAAGACAATATTCAGCACATTAATGGCCCAACGCTACTGGCCAAACTAAGTTACTGGTCAACAAAAGGCCCAACGAAAATATAGGCCGGTGTAAGTTTGGGCCTGGCGCAATGTCTGAAGGCCCCAATCATTCGGGCCCAAGAAAGACGCAGGCCAGCCCAATTGTGGCCCGCTAAAAACCTGGCCCGTTATCGAATGTTTCCGCCCGGTCGACTACATCCGATTTTTTTTTTCAGATAGCGAATGATGGCAGTAACTAGTAGGAATTAAGAACAAACCTACTCTATACAAAAAATAAATTATGGCATAGTAACTAAAAATAAACCTACACTATACAATAAAGGATTTAAGGTATATTTCATCCACTGGGCATCGAAGTTCGCCACTAAGAGTAAAGCGCAACGAAGAAGCAGATTACAAAAACTGGGCACCATTGCAGCGTAACAAAATAATACTGAACCGAGACCACTTCCAAGACAGTTCAAGAAAGGTTAGCATTGCGGGGGAACTGCTGCACAAGCTGCTGAGCAAGGCTGTGAGACCGGCCTAGCATGTCGGTCATAGCTTCCAGGTTTAGCTGTTTAGCGATGAGGTTCTCATTGGTGTTTTGCGCAATCTTTCTTAGAGATAGGACTTCAAGTCGAAGTTGAGTTGCAGAATGCCTTTCTACTAGAACTTGGGACTGAAGAAGTCGAACTGATTCAGACAACGAAATCTATGAGCTTGTCTGACTGTTAGTCTCAAGTAACTTGAACACTGCATCAAGACAAGACTTTGGGGTTGTCTCACTATCTTCAAGATGTTTTGACTTCTTTGCTGCAATATATGTTGGATTTGTCTCATAGCCTTCAGCAGACTTGTGCATGCCATCAGGCATATCACCCTGAAACAAAGGAGAGAGATGACAGGTTTTGCACGTGTATAAACAAAGATGATAACTGTTCTGTCAATTCTATCCAATTTCAAATTAGAAAATAAAGAGTAAGTTCAAAATATAAATAGCATAATTTGGCATTGTTCATAATGCGGGGAGCTTCACCACACTACTAGATTACCATGTCAACATAACAAGCATAGATGAAGGGCAAAGAAAATCATTGTATCTATATTGGATAATGTGCATGGCATGTTGTTCATATCATCACCACATCAAGAAGATAAAACAGAGATGACAAGGTGCAAACGTGGGCTGCTTCACCACACACTGGATTATAGATCCACAAAACCAAGCATACATATAGGGAGTATTAAGTAATGTGCATGGTATGAATAAGAAATTTGGTTTTACAAGTAAAACTTAGAACTTACGGTTCTTACGAACATGCATTTTGGTAGAAACATCAAACTAAACAGCAGTAAACAATAGGGAGTATGAGCAAATTAAACAGCAGTTGAGGATAAAGGCTTTAGAAGGACGGACTTACATTAACAGTTAACACCGGCTTTATAATGCCCTTCTCCATGTCAAGGGAAGGATAACTCAAGAATTTCAGCACATAATCTTCTTCATAAGCATTGCACAGACTCTACATTTTGTAGAGAGTAATTATAGATATGATAATACCGAAGGGATAGAGGATAATGAAGATAAGATGCAGATTGATGCTACATAATCAACTACCAATCCTGGAAGTACAAGCGTTACACGACAAAATGTACTTGGCGACAGAGCAATGGGCTACACTTCGCACCGGCATAGTCTCATGTATTCTACTTGTTGGTAAGATTAAATATAGATCTGATCTTTTTTGTAAATGGTGGGCGAGGGAGATAAGATGCAGAATGCTACAAAATGAACCAATCCCTCTTCCCATAATACAAGAGTGTTTTGAACACTGGTGTACTATACAAAACGTTCTTATATTATGGGACGGAGGGAGTAGCTATTAATGTAAGTACAGTGATAGACCATGTTCAGTCCTTACAAGAGGACTGCGGAGCTAAACCTCTTCAAAAGCATTGGGTTGATCCTAAATTTGTGTAAGAGTCCATATGGATCTTATAATGTCCACCAAATGGACGATTACGAGGCTAACATGTGAAGTGATGCTACATAATCAAACAGCTATGAAAGTAAGTATGGTCATACAGGGCAAGAGGTACTCACAAGAGCAATGCAAAGCGGTATAGTTGCGAGATTCTGCGGTCCCTTGAGAACGAATGTTCTTATGCTAACAGTTTTCGTACAAGTGAGACATTAAGGCAAATGCAGAAATGTAGTTCAAATTGTGATGTGATATCATAGACAGTACCTTACGCTGCAGCCGAGACCAATGTGTAACAAGATTATTCCAGTCATCGTCGGATAAATGTAGCACCGAGACTTTACAGAAATTTCGTTCGGAGGCTTGCCATTGAAGTGCGCTTGCCTCGGTAGGAACGATACTTCATCAACGAAAGTGCTTGAAAAGCGCAACCAACTCTTTCTCGTCATCACAATCCAGTTTGCTCCTCGCCTATTTAATAGAATGAATTCTTGTGTCTTCTGTATGCATTGCAGTAATGACCATGAATAACATTAGTACATTACTTACGCGTAAGTTGCGGAGGAAGACTGGAAATTGTTCTGTGTCTGCGGTATAATCTTTCCATGAAGGAAAGATGAACACAAAGTTCCTGACAACAACATAAGCTTCGTCTTCTAAACTTGGAAAAAATGGAATAGGGGTCCTATTTGCTGCAATTGGGGCTCTCTCTGATTCGAAAAGGGATTTGGCAACTGGATTTGGTGTACTCTTTGCTGGAATGGGGGTTTTGCATCGCATACTGGTGCTATGTCAACCGCATAATCATACTGCTTGCTGCAGCTTGGGGTCTCACGAGTTGGGGCATCGAAATGACCGATGTAGTACGGCTAGAGTCTGCTAGAGTTGGGGTATTTTGTGGGCCAGGTGATATTGCAACTACACCTAATGGGCTATTTGATTTATCAGGTGCCACTACCTTTTCCAAATACTTTGCTTGTGCTCCTCCACGATCAGCAATCACCCTCTGATTATGATGCTGTTCAGAATCTGAGATTCATGAAAACATAAAAAGTAGTCAGATTATCTATGGAATGCATTGCGGATTCAACTCGGAGAGTGTGTCCCTATAAACCCCTGCATATGCAAAGTTCACCTCCCCAACCGTCTTGACTGCACCACACACGTAAATACAAACCCCTTATGTCTCTATAATGTAGGCACACATTTCAAAACTGAACTAGTTACATTAGAATCATATGAAATTCAGTATTTGAACAAATAAACTAAGCAATTATGAGTGGCGTAATGTTTAGCTTCAAGGGTGGAGTGTTGGTAGTGCGACACAAAGCAAGTAGGCAGATTGTATTCCATGTAAAAGATCGAAACCTATGTAAAAGCTGGAAATGACACTTTCTTTCTATACAATGCAGTGTTTGTTACCCACACATGATGGAAGAGATCACATAGAGAAATAGTATTCACTCAGGTCTACGGTTCCAGTATTTAGAAACAGGGTGGTCGACCCTAAAAGAATATTGACAACAAATATGACAAGGCAAGCATAGCTGTAGTGAATCAATCATTTACTTGTGAGCTTATTAGGACATGTATGCAGAATTGTAACTGTAGTAAGAGACCGTCCAAAATCTGAATGAAGAAATTTGTCTAGCACTTATTGTTTGCAACTAATCAACGTGAATAATTGGATATTATATCAAATGAGTAAGAAAGATAAGTAAAATTGTCAACAAACCTGGCTTGCAGTAGTAATCTGGGTCAATGTCACTACGACCAACAATCCAAAATGACTAGTTTACATTCCGAGGGCCGGAATTTTGAAAACCTGTGAACTTTAGATGTACTAAAGATTGCGAAATACATCTGAACCATTAAGTGTAGGTAGCAGAGCACACAACAAACCCTAATGATAGTCCTGCCTAATGAGTAATGAATCAATTAGAAAATAGGTGATGAGGAGTGGCTGCTGAGTGTTGAGGACGTATCTCAGGACAAATCGGGTTGGCTTGGTGGGTGCTGCACGCCTGAGCCCTGAATGGACTGGGAAAGTAGGCACGGCGGCGCACCCGGGCAGCGGTGACGCTGTTGGGCGAGCGGCTCCTGGCCTCCTGTTAGTCCGGCGTCTCCTCCTAGAGTCATGCCGTCCGGGGATTTGCAAGTCGCCAAGCAGGCAAAGCGGCCGGGGCGTAGAGATCGAAGCGCCAGCAGTAACAGAGGGGAATCGGGCCTGGGATGACCCAAAATCCTGTGGTGGGCTGCCCACCGTGGGCACCCTATAGAGATACACACCCGGCGAACATGCATTTTCAAACTAATTTAGGAACATTTAGCTGACCAATTAAACAACTCTGTTTTAATAATATCGATAGTATTTGAACATCTAAGCTTGTTTAGCTTGATGCGTGGAGCGATGTTATTATGACACGAAGCACGTATTTTGATCGTATAGTGATCATAAAAGGGGGAAACTCTAAGCATATATTTTTTAGCAAAAGAGGGGTTCCCCTCCGATTTCTATTAAAGAAACCACCACGGAACCAACATGATCAATTAAACCCTAAGCATGATCAATGAAAAAGTATTATGGCTGTGCCATGGCAGATTTGAAGCTGCAAACCGGAGAAATGATATTTAGCATCCATTGTTTGCTTCGAACTAAGAACTAAATTCTAAGAGCTGAAAAGAAAGTAGAGTAACCAAGTTAAGATCTATTTTCTGGTTGAGATCAAAAAGTTGAGGAGATATGAAGTACCACCTCTCTTGCGGCGCCGTGTAGGCATCGGGGGTGCGATGGCTGTCGGTGGCGTTGAAGCAGATCTGCGACAGTAGACGGGTGCATCGGGGGATAAGTCCCGTTGCGGTGGAAGAGAAGGTCGTGTGAGCGGCCCCGGCAAAGAGGACGACGACGCCGATGAAGCGAGAGGACGCGATGCAAGGCTATTGGTCCGTTGCCGTGGATGAGAAACGTCCATCTCTAGCAGTGGACGACGCGGTCTTGGTAGGCGCTCCGGCATGGTGGAGGACGGTGGCGATGGATGTGGTGGAGGACGGCGGCGATGGATGGGGTGGCGGATGGAGGCTGGTGTGGGGATGGGGGGTTCTAGCGCGGACGGTGTATGAATGGGAAAATGGAGGGAGAGGTACGGGGAACCATGTTTTTGGGACGCGCCTGTCTGAAATATGGGAAAGTTACGAACTTAGCACCCGTTTTAAATTTGGACGTCTCGTCGGTTGGTGATAGGACGGTAATCTCGCATCTCACCAATATTTGCCCAAAGCGATTTCGGGCAAGGAGAGGGTGGTTGGCGCCCATGGTTGGCGCCCACGGTGTATGAACGGGGCTGACAGGTAGGGCGGTTGTGTCACGTCTGAGTGAAGTTACAAACCTGCCCCTATTGAAAATATTTGCCTACATCGATTTCGGCCGAGTCGAGTTTGTTTTGCCGCCCACCGTGTATGAATGGGGAATGGAGGGAGAAACAGAGGTCTTTCGGGCGAGCTTGAATCAAATGTGTTTTGCCGCCCATGTTTGACGCCCATCGCGTCGGAATGGGCTCAGAGGAGGTCATGTCACGTCCAATTGAAGTTACTAACCTACCCCTATTTAGAGCAGTGGAAATCGGGCCGATGGATTGTCCGTATAATGGGTAGACAATAATTTCCATCTCCCAAACACTTGGCTTCGGGCAGCTGAAGTGGGAGTGGACATTTTGCTGCTTCTTTCGAATTCTGGGACAATAAGCATCCACATTTACCCTGGCAACTAAATTCGAATCCATTTTGTATTCCTATATGAATCTTTATAAATCATTCTATGTGTTTTTATATATCTTCAAAAGGACGACAAAGATGTATTCCACTGTCATATATGAATATGGTTTACAAATGCCGATACTCAAATTCAGAAACTAGTATCCAATTTAAGGTGAATTCGAATATTTGGAACACTTCATGTCCAACTCAAATGTCACATGCAGCATAATGTGTACTCCCATTTAGATATGTACACAAGCGATGTATCAAGATTCAAATACCGAGTCAATCAACCAAGAATGTACAGAACTAATGTACATATAAACACTTATAGAGTATATGGATCAATAATATCAACTAACATACATAAGCCAGGCCGATGTACTGTTTTTTGGCTACAACAGCATCCTTTTTTTAGCCAGCATCTTGGCCCTTTCCAATGCGTGCCACTTATGGTCCATCTATACTACTACTATTGCTGAATGCACATTCAGCCCGATTGGCATATTTGTAGGTCTGGCACAGCAATCAAAATGAAATGTCTCCGAGTCTTATCAATTAATACAGACTTGTGCTCAAATAAAATTACAAACCAAAAAACAAAAAACAATTATTACATGATATCTAAAACAAATGGTTTGATTGATTACATGAATAGACAACACAAAGGTTATTCAACTATGGAAAGAACATTTCACCTATGATTTACCAAGTAGGAATTCAATTTCCTTTTTCCCTTCAGGACCTTAACAATCTGGTCAGTCTCAGCTTGCTTTGTTTTGAAATCCACCAAATATTTAATGGTTGTCTTGAGTACTGCTTGTGTTTGTGCTGTTTGCTTCCTCAACATGTCAACTTCATCTCTAAGTGCATAAGCAGAATCTCTTTCTACCACTAGTTTAGCCTCTAGAGCATCAGCAGTTGGCAATTCATAATGCACGATTGGGTCGGTGCCATCTTTGTGAGATGATGCAACGTCCATGGGGACCTCGCTCTTTGATCTTGGGCTAACCTTTTTTGCCATTAAAGTTCCGATTGGATTCAGAAAACTTGAAGTTAGCAAAACATGTCAACTTGGAGTTATAACAGCAAACCAATTAAGCAAACAAGGAATTAAATAGTTCCAATTGGATGCTGAAAAGTACTCCCTCCATCCCATAATGTAAGACGTTTTTAACACTATGCTAGTGTCAAAAAACGTCCTATATTATGGGACGGAGGGAGTAGTTATTAACATCATTGTAACCCGTTGTTGCAGCAGCAAAGTAGTTAAACAAACAAGTAGATATTTAAGTTAAGGCAAACAGGTAATTCTTAACAGTAAGTATCAAACACATAGATAGGCGCAGTCTACAATATGATTAACAGGCTGTGCCATTATGTAATCAGTAGCAAACTAAATTAAGCCAAGCAACGTAATTGAACAATTTTGCAATAAGTGGCTAACTAAAATTCCGAGAAGCAGGTAACTGAACTTACGCTAGTTCTTTGTACAGGCACACTGCAACTTATTTTTCGCTTACAAGGTTGTACAAAGGAGTCCATCAATTGCTTAGATATGCAGTCCCAATACTTCTTTCTTCCCACACTGCATGGGTAAGTCGAATGGTTAATCTGGTAAGATGGTGCGTCCTTGATATGTTATATGAGGACCTGTAGTCAGACTAGTAGTAGCCAAACACATCACACTGGCTTTTACTGTATATTTCATGCGATTACTTTTGGCATATCGAGATCTAAGCAATCTGCAATAGGATGAAAAGACTGGCATCCTTCATATTATTGGCGAACTCAGTTCATAGAAACAAGCAATTCAACCATTCTGTGGGAAAATCAAAAGCGCCACTAGAATTTTTTTCACTATCCAATCATACACGCAAAAAGGGGCGACACCACCATAGGGGCAGGTATGGGTGGCCGCCTCAGGTGGCTGGAAGGTGCGCACCTAGTTTGAGTCGTCCAGGTTGGCCCATGCTAGTTTTGTTCGTCCCAACGCACGAGCAGGCAATGTAAAAAATGAAGAAAAATGTTTCAACTTGGATGGGCCAATAACATAAGTGCAAGGCAGGCCCTATAGCAGGCTCGCGGCCCAAACGAGTGCCTCCCATATCGATCGACAGTAAGAAAAATCCCAATTCATTCGCTCCAGCCTCCAGTCTGGTTCGCTCCTAACCTAGGCGCCGCTGGACAGACCGACATAGCACGGGCATGGCATCGAGCTTGCGCAAACGGACAGTCGCAGCTTGAAAGAGTAGCATGCGCAACAAGCAGGTACATCACATCCCTGATTATATCTAATTCAACTCTTCAATTTCTGGCCAATAGTTAAACCTGACGGTGTTGTAAAACTGTTTGTATGTAGGGAATCTATGAGAAAATGAAACCAAATTCTACTTATTTTATAACTCCCCCAATCAATACTGAATCGACTGAATCGATGTATCTAATCAAGTTTTCGGTGCAAACATACAAGCTCATGTTGTTCTTGAGCCTGAAGTGTCTAATGAACAGACTACTAATGAAGGATTTGATGCAAACATTTTACATGCTCCTGGTGATGAACATATAGTGTCTAATGAGGGATATAATGCAAGCATTTTGCAAGCTCACTGAAGGATTTAGTGTCTAATGATGATCTACTATGTTGAGAGAGGCAGAGATTTGCAGGCATTGATGACAAGCAAATTATATTGCATTTTCATAGCTTGAGGAAACGTCGAGGCCATCTACCAGAAAGTCCCCGTATCATGACAACATAGCATAAATACTTTTCTAATCTGTTGTTTGAAACTATTGGCATACTTGTGCAGGATAAATATATTGATATGCAGTTTGCGCGCTGGTTATACGTGCAATTACACTTCAATATTTTCAGCCAGAGAACAAATAATTCAAGCAGGTACAGACCATGTTTGTAATCCTTGTACACCATGTTGCATTTTGTGTTTTTTGGTGCTTGCATCATTTAGTGTTTATAATCTGAACTACTTTGGATCATTAGCTGGTTTTCAAAGTGCATGTAGCTTCACATTTCTCAAGTTATGTTGATTTACGGAGTGCAAGTGCCTTCGTATTTTTTAAGTTAAATGTTCGCCCCTAGTAACTTGAATTCATGGATCAGCCACTGCACACAAATCATACACGAATGCCAGTACAAATTAAATGAAATGCAGGGACTTACGCTAGATCGTTGTACAGGCTCACTGCAGCTCTGCTATGCTTGGGATGTTCCATGTACAAGTCCATGTTACCACTTGCTTGGATGTGCAGGCCTTGTGCTCCTTGCATCCCCCTCTGCATTTTTGACATTGCGAATGGTTGATCAAATAAGAGGAACCGACCTTGATGTTGTACCAGAGGATAGATACTTACAAGGTTATACGGGTGTGCAGGATGTGTACCAGATCTCGTAGCCCCGTCATGCTTCGCTAAAAAATGGATTTGCTTGTTTTCAGATGATATCTCCAGAAGAAATAAGAGTTAAAGTCAGAGTTGCATAGGCGTGTAAGCTAAGAGAGCAGTGGAAGGATATCCAAACATCGTCGGAACAGTGCACAAGGGAGTGATGTGTGGATACCTAGTTCGGCCGGGCGTTTGGGCATGCTCGCCTAGCTAGAGTGTGGGTCACTTGAGCCATTGAGGGTGATGCGCTGGCATTGGATGACCGCACGGATGCATATCTTGAGTGGCAGCGAGCGCTTCTGATGCAGTGGGCGAGACCGTTGGTGAAGCCCCAACGGCCTCGGGGCGGAGGTGCGACGATGTGCTCGGTGAAGTAGCCCAGAGCTGGGAGACGGCGTCGGTGAAGCGCACTGATGCGGTGGAACTCGGTGTCTGTGGAGGCACGTCGGTTATGCGGCGGCCGACGTTGTCGGTGGACCACCCGGTGCGGTGGACGAGGGCGTAGATGATGTAGCTCCGGTGCGGTGGTGAAGCACGACCATCGTCTTCGTCGTCGTCGTCCGGCACAGAGGTGGGGAACAGTGGGGAAAGAGATGAGACGAGGGGTGATTCGAGGGATGGCGGCGAATTAGGGATTTGAGCAATCTGGGCACGGAAGGGGACGGTGGAGAAGAGAGAGGTTGCAGGGCTGGAAGTGGGGCCGCCAGATATTTCAATCCGAAACATGGAAGCCTGAACTTAGATTGTCGTCGCCCTTCTTTTTGGGGAGGGTGGGTGGCTGGGTGCTACACGTCCGTCCGACACACGCGACCACCCCGACAGGACTATGCTTCGGTGCCTTAAGGCACCTGCCTTTGTGTCCATGACATGTGAGCCCAACAGGTGGCTGGTCCACATGTCAGTCACCCAAGGGTAGTTGCCTTTAAGGCACCGAAGCAGCGGCCACCCCGACACGACCCTGGTCTGCCTGGTGCGCCTACATTTGAGAATGCAACCGAATCTTCTTTCATTTGCAAATGAATCTGTATGTATTACCATGCCCGTGTTTTCCTTGCAATAATTAGTCATTCGAAACGAGATACTCCATCCATTCACTTTTGTAAGTCATTTCAGACAACTTAAAATGAATTGTTTTGCACATTGTCTGAAATGTCTTCAAAGTCTTATAAAAGTGAACAGAGGGAGTACTATAAATTAATTAATGAGGAGTTATTTGAAAAAAATTGAAACAGTACCCACCCTAACGTGGATTAGAGTGTGTCACATGATTAGTTATTTGAATTAGAGTGTGTGTCACGTAGTTAGTTATTTGAATTAGAGTGTGTGTCACGAGTTTATCTCCAATTCTAACGTGGATTTCACATTTCACCGTATCCACGCTACTTTTTAATACAAATTCATATGTATATGATGAACACCATGGTAGTGAGAAAACTTTTGGATGGATTCAAACATATGACCTACAAAATAGCACAACAAATTGAGCCAATGTCAACTTTTTGAAACTTAGTATGGCACGAATTCGAAATAATTACCCGTATGCCTGGTCCTCGGTTCAAATCTTACAATGTACACCGAATTGAAACATCGATATTAAGTCTCGTACTATGTACATTCAAATGTTGTTTTTAGCCACCACCCCCCCCCCCCCCCGCGCACAAATGCAACATACTTCCTATATCTGTCAATCTTCCTCTCCTAACCACCTTAGCAAGCTATCGGTTTCCAACACACGTTCATTCTTTCTCTCCATGTTTCGATCTCTAAGTCTCTCAACTACACAACCCCTTTTTCCACTCCTGTTACCAAATGTACTTACCTCACACACCCGCCATTCACTACTAGGAAAAGGGCTATAGATGGGATGGACACTAATGGCGCACTTTACATGTGGTGCGCCATTACTAAATACTAATGGCGCACCATGTGTTGGTGCGCCATTAGTAATTTTTTTTTCAAAACTACTAATGGCGCACCGTGGGAGTGGTGCGCCATTACTAGTTACTATTTTGGCCCAAACATTCCCCCGAATGCAGCCCCCCATGGATCGCCTTTTCAGTTTAAAAAAAATAAAAGAAAATGATGAAAATGTTAAAAAAATAAAAGAAAATAATATTCTCATGTGATATGTGGTCTAGTTGTTAGCAAAATTTACAAACATGAATTTTCGACTTTTTTGCAAAATCTCTCGAGAATTTGTAAAAAAGGAATAACTTTTGCATACTAACTCGGATGAAAAAGTTTTTTATATGAAAAATCATCTACTCGAAAAGTTACATCCAAATTTAACCGGAGGAACCCCGTTAAACATTTTCAAAATCCTCAAAAACCTAACAGAAAAAAATTTACGGGCCTTTTAAGATCTGGAGAGGCAAAAAAATTCAAAAAAAATTCAAACTTACTAATGGCACACCTGCCCGTGGTGCGCCATTACTATCTTCCCGCCTTCAAAATTCAAAATAAATCAAATAACTAAACAAAGTTACTAATGGCGCACCTGCCCGTGGTGCGCCATTAGTATCTTCCCGCCTTCAAAATTCAAAATAAAAAATAATAATAATAAAAGTTACTAATGGCGCACCTGCCCGCGGTGCGCCATTAGTATTTTCCCGCCTTCAAAATTCAAAATAAATCAAAAAAATTAAAATAAAAGTTACTAATGGCGCACCTGCCCGCGGTGCGCCATTAGTATGCCGTATATATGGCTGGGTTTGTCCTCTCCTCCTTACCTCTTCATTCTTCTCCTCCACTCCACCTCTCCTCCACTCCACCTCTCCTCCACTCCTCCACCATACTACCCTCCTCCTCTCCGGCGACCTCCTCCTCCTCCTCTCCGGCGACCTCCTCCTCCTCCTCCTCTCCGGTGACCTTCTCCTCCTCTCCGGCGACCTCCTCCTCCCTCCTCTCCTCTCCTCCCCTCCCCTCCCCTCACGGTTTCTCCTCCCTCCTCTCCGGTGAGCTCCTCCTCCCTCCTCTCCGGTGAACTCCTCCTCCCTCATCTCCGGTGAGCTCCTCCTCCCTCCTCTCCGGTGAGCTCCTCCTCCCTCATCTCCGGTGAGCTCCTCCTCCCTCCTCTCCGATGAGCTCCTCCTCCCTCCTCTCCGGTGAGCTCCTCCTCCCTCCTCTCCTCCCATCCCCTCATGGTTTCTCCTCTCCGATGCTCCGGTGAACTCCTCTCCGGCGACCTCCTCCTCCTCTCCGGCGAACTCCTCTCCGGAAAAAGAACACGGCAAAAGAACGTACATGATCCAAAAACGGGAACAAAATTTGAAATAATATCGTGCAAAAAAACGAGCAAAAAATGGGCAAAAAAATCGCGATCCAGATCCAAATTCAAAATTCAAAAATAGCAATGGCGCACGGTGGGGGTTAGACGGTTCGCCACTACTATTTTCCCGCCTTCAAAATTCAAAAATACTAATGGCGCACCGTGGCCTGTACTAATGGCGCACCAGTGGCCTATACTAATGGCGCACCGAGGCCTATACTAATGGCGCACCAGTGGTGCGCCATTAGTAGCTCAGAGATACTAATGGCGCACTAGAGGTGTGCCATTAGTAAAAAATTCTAATGGCGTGCTACTAATGGCGCACCGGTAGTGCGCCATTAGTAGGAAAAACCGGTGCGCCATTAGTAGGCCTTTTCCTAGTAGTGATTGCACCCCATGCCGAGCTCCCCCCCCATCTCGCTCTCACCCTCTCGCGCTAAATACATGCATTTCCTATCTAACCCCCCAACCTCTTGTGC
The DNA here is from genome assembly GCA_021605145.1 of Aegilops bicornis. Classification (NCBI taxonomy): domain Eukaryota; kingdom Viridiplantae; phylum Streptophyta; class Magnoliopsida; order Poales; family Poaceae; genus Aegilops; species Aegilops bicornis. The sequence continues at coordinate 787,297,341 of CM038671.1, read as the reverse complement.
GCATGAACGCACGTTGTATATCTAGGTCACTCCCTCGAGACTGCCTCACTCTTTCTTTCGCACGGCGGGCCACACTCGCTCAATCTAGCTCTCTTTATCTGAGTCTCGTTTAACCTCGTTTTCTTTCACACACAAATAATATATCTCCCTGTTCGGGCCTCAATCGACACACTATATACTCTCTCACGCAGATTGTCTATCTAGGTCAGTCCATCCAAGCCGCCGCCACTCTTTCGACCTCATGGTGGGCCACGCTCACTTAATCTCTCTCTCTCTATCTATCTCTATCTCTCTCTCTCTCTTCGTATGTCTCGATTTACCTCGCTCTTTCTCGGACAAAAACGATATATCACCATGTTTGAGCCCAATTCGACCTATTCACATTGTATACTCTCTCACGCACATCGTCTATCTAGGTCACTCTCTCCAACCCGTCTCACTCTTTCGATCGCACGGCGACCCTATGTGATCGATTGACCTTGCTTCCTCCCACGCACAAAATATATCTACACGTCTATGAATGGATCATCTCTCAAGCGCTATCTTACAGCCCTCACCCTTACCAAAAGCTCAATCGGACAATATCTATCCGGAGCATATATATTTGTTCAATGAATGTCGGACCACACTCACTTTGTCTCTCGATTGACCTTGCTTTCTCATACCGTATCTTCCACGCATTGAAGCTACTACCTCTCCATCCCTCACAAAGCCGGAGCTATTTACATTGCGAGGGGCACTCCAACCTTGGATTAATTTGTGTAGGCATTTATTCCGGTCGGTTTAGATTATATTTTCGTAGCATTCGGCCCACAACCACTCCAAACGCCGTTGCTACCCACGCAACTCCCCTAGTTGATTTCCCTCTGGCTCGGTCATCGCTCTCTCGCACGTCCTTTCTCGCCTTCAACTTTGCACCATGGTATTATTGAAAAAACTATGTTGTTCTCTTTAATTATTATAAATAAGCTACAAAACTGCACACCGATAGTCCAGTTGGAATGGAGCAAATTTCGACCCACAAATTAAAGTGCTACAAACTACACACCGAGGGGCCCACATGTCATGAAACAAATTTGGACCCACAAATTAAAGTGCTACAAACTACACACCGAGGGGCCCACATGTCATGAAACAAATTTGGACCCATATACAAATTAAAAATAAAGGTCGAGGATCGAACATGCGACCGGGCCTTCAAGCCGCAAGTCAATAGGCAACATACGTAGAATAGCAATGTTTGTTGTACCCCCTTTGTTCACATAATGTTTTTATATTACCACATCATAATTAATGGATAACATGTAATATTATTTTTAGTACTATTCGCCTTCACTTACTGGTGGGTTCCACGTGTGCTCTCTCTCTCCCCACCCCTTCTGCGTTTAGACGCACGGGCAAACAGGAAGAACTCGCGGACGATGTTGCCGTTGACCATATCTGGACGCGTTCACAAGTCAAGGCACCAGTTTCATGTACTTGCAGCACTGGTCAGTGTGTACGTGCAATGCACGTTAATTTGGAAGTATATTAAGTGCATGCGGATATTAACTACTAGGATATTATTTGCGTGTTGTTATGTGATTAGCACTATTTTTGGCATGAAATTAACTGCACGCTAAACGTGTTGAGCGCTCGACATTGAAGCAGTCTAGGTCGTTGGATGACAAGGAATACATGTGGCTTGATGACGTTTTATATTTAATTTGATACGGCTCTAGCAGAACATTCAATCGATCAAACCATACATTTTGTTCAGTCTGACTCCGACTTTAAATTATACGATGATCGATATAAAATAAACCAAAATGATAAACCTTTGGATTTTAATCATGGCAATCTGAACGTTTTTCATGGCAAATTTAGATTATGCGGCGGCGGCGGGGGCGTCTCGCGGTGGGAAGCGGCTCCTCTGTCGTGCTCTGTGTGTCGTCGGGCCACTGACCGACGGCGGCGTCTTGCGCCGTTGTTGGCGTACTCCTAGACGTTGGCCTAGCTTCAAGGAAGGCCAAAATGTTCTGGACTTTGGAGTGAGTCAACTGGCGGGAGGAGGCGACTGGCGTTGGTGCAAGGAAGCGGTCGACGGCAGCCATCCATGCCGCTGAGGGGGGCACTGTCAACGGCGCGGCGGAGACATTCGTGTGCACGGGCACCGCACGGGCAAGACGCTGCCAGACGCGATGCGCAGCGCGATGCCGGCAAGTGCACGGGCATCGCAGACGGGCATGCGTCGGTGCTGCATCGCAGCGCATGCGCCGGCAGGTGCACGGGCGCGTAAAAGTCGGCGGGGACCTCCTGGAACCCCATGGCATCAAGCTCAACGACAATATGCGGCTCCCAACCCATCAATGCCATGGGGATTGGCGCTGGCGCAGTCGGGGCGACGGGAGCCGGAACGAGAGCGGGGACAGGCGCGGCGTCTTCCCGCAAGGCCAGTTCAAGCTCGTCCCAAAGCTCCTTATGTTCTTGAGACTCCGGCTGGGTGTCTTCCTCATGAAACTGGAACACTAAGGGCAGACCATCATGATGCGGCATGGCGTATGTTTAGGTCAGGCTAGTTGGAGGTAGACGACAGGAGTATCGGAGAGGAAGAGAGAGGATTGTAGCGATACCGGGTAGTGCGGGGTTGATTTTAAATCGCGCGCCGGGCGACATTAAAAGCGGGAGCAGTTGGGACGACGGTGGGCGGCGGAGCCTGGTCAAAGGGCTCACCTCCCGGTGAGTCTGCACAGCAGTCTGCTCGCACGCCTCCCTGGCAGCCGGCGCAACGGTCTGCTCGCACGCCTCCCGTCGACTCACACGCTTGTTGGGACGGCACCTGCCGATAAGAAGCAGGGACTCGGGGCGGCACGTAAACGCCCATGGTTTCAATAGTGAAAGCGTTATTTTAACGTGACAGGTCTTTGTTCCAAAATACCTTGGCTCTTCAATTGTGCAACTTGTCATAAGCAGCTTGTCTCGAATTGAAGAAAAAACTTACGAAGTAATATTTGTGCCAGATCATGTGACCATGCTCATTTTCAAGAATTTATGCTCACTTTTGGATTTTCTGAAATTTAAGATCCAGGATTCGAAACAATATCATAACCTGCATCATGCAATAAAGTTTCAAGCCGTACATCTGTCCTGTTGTATTTCTTAAGAAAGGATTTGGTCAAACATTTTTCTTAGTTAAACCTCCTTTCCGGTTTATAGGGCTCAATTCAAAAATCTCACCAACCAAGGTAGATGGTGAGTGGTGGAACAATTGTTGTAGTTTGCAAAACCACTCAATTAATGCGCTTGTTTTCCTCAAAAATTGTGATTACGAATGCATTAATTGCAACGCATGCATGCGTAAAGTACATGCATTGGTCAATTTTCTCTTAATACTTGCATGTAATGATTTATTGCACCTTGAAATCTGAACATGTGATGGGGAACAACCAAATTGAGACTTATAAAATGGGAAAACTAAAATTTTGAGATAAGCCCTATAAACCGGAAAGGAGGGAGTAAAAGGATAATCCCTCTGTACCAGTGCATTGCCTGATATATTAACTCAAGTACTAGGCACGAACAAACGGGCTCAATTTTGTGCTCATCCTGGTGTAGTAGTAGTAGTACTAGGCAATGCAGTTGACGGGTGACCTTGACGAGCGGCGACCGAGGGAATTGAACCGTGCTCGGCACGGTAGGTAACGTTGTCTAGTTACTAAAGCATCCCTCCGTTGTTCATTGGTAGTCATTATGGACCGGGGACATGAGGGGAATTTCCTAGGGCTGGAATTCTGGCCGCCAGATATTTTGACTTGAAACTCTGAGGCTCGACTGGTTGGGGTTGCCTAATGTGCATACCACGCACGCCACCGAAGGACACGAGCCCGTTTTTTAGGATCAACACAAGCCAAGGTCTGGCTGGTACGCCGTTGGGTCCTACCATTTGAGAAGACGAAAGGAACCTTTTAAATTGCCGAACGAATCTATGTGTATTACAATACTCGTATTGTCCTTGCAAATACTAATCTCAATGTGGTAATTGATTTATGACGAGTTGTTGAATTAGAGTGAATTTGTAATATAGTGATCTCAACGTGGATTTCACATTTCATGGTATCCCTAGTAAGTTTTCCAATGCAAATTCAAATTTAAAAGATGAACAATACGGAGGTGAGAAAACTTTGTATGTATCAAGCATATGACCACACACACACACACACACACACGCACGCACGAACACAACAACAATCCAATAAGTATAGTGCATCTATTTTTCCAACCCATGCATGTATGACACGAGTTCAAAAATACTCCTTCTATTCCTAAATATTAGTCTTTTAGAGAGTTCAACAAGTGACTACATACGGAGCAAAATGACTGAATCTGGACTCTAAAATATGTCTATATACATCCGTATGTGCCAGTCCATTTGAAGCCTCTAAAAAGACTAATATTTAGGAACGAAGGGAGTAAAATGTAAGACATCCATGGTCCTCAGTTCAATATTTAAAATGAACATGAAACTGAAACATGAATATTAAGTCTAGTACTACAGTACATGCAAATGTTGTGTTTAGGCGGAGCTATGATTGTCGGGGTCAACCCCTCGACCTTAGATAAAATTGTGGAGCTCTGTTTAGGGTTGTTTAGATTATATTTGTCCCCACCCTCCCAACCACCGATTGGTTGTGCATCCCCACCCCTCCTCCCCGGGAGAATATCATGTGCCCCCATACCTTAGATGCTATATGCCGATACGAGTTGCTTGGAGCTTGTAGATCTGAGATATGGCAGCTCACCTTATGTGTCTTAATTTTTTTGCACGAAACCTTGATGAGTTTGAGAATTGCACACAATTTGTACAAAAACTACTTAGATGCCCTTTGATCCCATATCCAACGACCTCGAAGCTCGTATCACCGTAGCATCTAAGATGAAGGAGGACATCGTATTCTCCTGTATGTAAGAATATCATGTGCTACCACACCTTAGATGCTTTGGTGATACAAGCTCTTCGGAAGCGTTGGATTTGTGACCCAACACCTCCTCGATGGTTCGAATGGTTTTTGCGTAAAAGCCCCAAAAGAGTTCGCCACCGCTTACAAGCACAAAGACTGCTCGAGATGCCATTGGATCTCGAGATCAAATGACCTCCAAGCTCAGACATCAGAAGCATCCAAGCTGCGATAGCACCTTATGTTTTCTCGCCTTTGGAGAGTATGAGGTGCTCCCGCACCGTAGATTCTATGGTGACACGAGTTCACTGAGATCTAACGATCCACAATAGGAGGTTTGAATATTTTTGCAATATACGGCTGATAGAGTTTGGGAAATGTGCAGAAAGTACAAGTACTATGCATGTGCCATCTGATCACTGATCATACGACCTAGATGCTAATATCACCGTAGCGGGTAATTAAGCTACGGGGAGGACCTAATATGAGCTCCGGGGAGCCGTTGGATCGAAGATGCAGCGGCACACACAAGGCCTGAATGTTTTATTTGAAAAAAAAACTTTGGAGAGTTTGGAAATTGCGCATGATTACAAAGACTATTCCCAAGCCATTGGATCTCACTTCCAACGGTGTAAAAACTCGTATCACCATAGTATCTAAGCTGCGGGTGGATGTGATATTCTATGCCGCTGTCATTTTTGTTCGTAAACTTGCAAAATATGTGTAACTCGTGCACTTACTTGTCTAACCGCGCAAAGTGTTTGTTCAAAAAAACCAAATATCGGAACAACACACGGGGTCCCACTTGTCATTAATCAAATTTGGACCTAAAACTAACAAATCTGAAAGACGAGATTCAAACTGGCAACCTAGACTACAAAGCGTAAGTCGATAGCCTGAAAAAATGAACGGTTGTTGGCTTTGTCCCATAACTTGATTTCATACAGTACTTGCGTTGAGTAGAGTAGAGGGAGTGCCTCGTCAACACGTGCATGACCGTTGTCTCACTTATGGGTGGGTCCCAGATCTGCGATCTCAATCTCTCTTCTCTCCACCGTCTAACCTTTGCACGGGCACACACGAAGAGTGGCGCTAGCTTGCCGTGGTGTTATTACAACTAAAAAAAATCTTGAAAAATAGAAGAATCGCCTAGAACAAGAGACGTTGTGGCTGGTCGAGACGGAGCTAACCGTGCCACGTTTGCATGATGAAGTTGTGTGGCTAGTGGGGTGTTTTCGACCGACTGGCTGGGTCCCGAGGTCGAACCATAGGTACTACGTCTGATACAAAGACATTTTTACATGCACATTTTTCCTCCGTGCGAGACGTGGCACACCCTACCGCTGTTTCGGGTCCTCCCGTGGTGCACGCATATATTCTTCCTAACGTGGGACGCCCTACCGCTGCTTTTCTGGGTCCTCCTTGGTCGTAGTAATCAAGCAAGTACATGAGTCGTCAAATCACGAAAGACCACCTTTCCCGCCGAGTACATCAGTGTAGCACGTTTGCTAGCTAGTTGGGCTAGTTCGACCGATTATCTAGGCCGCCGCCACATTTGTTTTTTCACCCTTTTTTATCTACTTGCGGCGGGTAAATTTAAATATCCACCGCGCGTTGTTGCTCTAGTGTTTGGGTGCGGCAGGATTATTAATTTTTGATTGACGGAGCAGCGCGGCAGGATTTTTAATTTTGATTGACGGAGCGGTAGCGCGTAGCAATTAGTCACGATGACTCCGCTGTAAAACCCACCGCCTCCCGATGTGAGAAGTCGTCGAATGGTGTTTTACCGTGGTGAAAACCAAAAGATTCCCCGCTCCTTGGCTGGCTCCCTCCGCCTTCCCGTAGATTGCATTGCCTTTCAGCCGTTTCGCCCCCTTTGCTTCCTCTCCCCATTGCTTCTACCTATTGCCATGGCGGCGCAGCAGATCACGGAGTCCGAGGTGAGGCGCTGACACACAGAGCTCCATGCCAAGGATGCGGAGCTCAGGGCCAAGGATGTGGAGCTCCGTGAGCTCAAGGAGGAGAGGAGTGCCATGCTCCTCCGTTATGTGCGGGAGTTCACGGAGCTTCAAAAGCGGGAGGCCTCAACCACAAACATGCTCGAGGCGTCGGCGGCGTTGCTGCAGAAAGCGGGAGATACGATAGGCCGTCAGGGGAGCCGGGCCGAGCGCCGAGCGGCCGATCGTGACGAGGTCCAGATCGCCTCGGCCACTTGGTGAACCAAGTTGCCACGCACGTGTTAAGCGTCTCAAGGCGATGCTTTACCGTCGTGCCAAAGACGATGTTGCCGCCATCGGGCTAAACCCGTTCGACCACCCGGTCGACTTCAACGAGCTGCGGCTTCCCGACCTGGTCTCCTTCTTCACCTATATCTCCGAGGAGCTGAGCCGTCTCCAGCGATGGTGGGGGCTGAGCTGGACAAGGAGGGGTTGCGCTTCTGTCGCCGTCGTTGCCGGGCGAATCCTTTCAAGGCTCCGCCACCGAATCCATTCGTGCCATTGGACGCCCGTCTTTGTGAGCTGGCTCCCGTCGACCGGGAGCGGGCTCTGCGGGCGGTTGCACCCTGCATCACCAACGTCGTGCGCCTCGAGAAGCAGAGGGACTTCGGTGGTGTTTAGGCGCCCTCTGCATGGGCATGTCCATGTCTCAACGCAACATGACCGTTGGATCAAACTCAGATGGTGCAGATCAGTCACTGTAGCACAAAGTGTGTGGGTGTGTTTGGTTGCATTCTCATCTCAATATAGTTGTTTCCTCTTCGTGTATTTTTGTCAACCTACTAGTGTGGACTCATGCACCCTTCATGCACTCTGCCAAACACCCAAAAGTGGGTCGAGAAGGGAACTTTTGCTCCCATCCCGTGCACCCTTCATACACCCTCACTACAAGAAATATGTCAACTTGTGACCACCACTATTGGTCACTGAAAGGTCATGGTTTTTCATTTGCGACCTTTTTGTGACCAAAAACAGAAGGTCAAAAGCTGGCGGTCGTAAACTGACTATAGCGACCTTCTCTGTGAGAAGGTCATAGACGTTTACGACCACACATAAGGTCGTTGAACCCATGACCTTTTGTTTTGTTCACTGGCTGACTGCCCAGGCCACGTCAGATCCGACGTGGCAATCTGACGTGGCAAAATTGCGACCAATTCATAAGGTCGTTACTTAGAATCAGCCCAGTCCATTTCGGTGCTTTAGATGGGCCGAGCCCATTAATTATTATTTTTCTAGCAATTTGTGTCAACTACATGGGCTGAGACCAAGGATTTGGCCTTTTTATTTTCTAGGACACGGCCTTCTACAGTTCATTTCTTTTTTGGGCCTCAAACTTTTTATAGTCCATTTCAGTTTTGGGCCTCCATAACAAAATTTGTTCCAGCGACAGTGAAATAGAGGGAATTCAAACAAGCATGTATCTTAAACAACCACGGGTGACAATTTTATTTCTTACAACACAAAAAGATTCCTTAAACAGCCACGTGTACAACAGTAGGTACATTCAAGTACACAGCAGGTACATTCAAGCACAGGAAGTACTACCAAGGAGCTAAAACTCGTACTAACAGCAAACATGTACATTCAAGCATCCACGTAGCTACCAAGTAGCTACCATTTCTACCAGGAGCAGCAACAGAAGTAGTTATCCAAATATATATTTGTTTTACTAGTAGAAAATGCTCTGTGTTAGCAGTAGTAAAAAATCATGCAGTACCAAATTCAGAAAAAAATGTTGTAGCTAACAGAAGTATGGAAGAACTGTTAACAACTCGAGTCCGAAAAGGTAGGAGTCTCTTAAGAGAGACACAACTGATACTGATCAAAGATAATAACATAGCACAAAAATAGGTAGGTACATTGACTTCTTTAAAGACAATAAGCAGGACCGACAGATTCAAAAGTTACATCAGTATGAAGTTACAATGGCAGATGCCAGGTGTGAAATGGATATGGAAAAAAATTATGCTAAGAACAGAGGATATGCAGATTGGGGGAAGCAGAGTTAGCCATATTCAAAAATGAAAAAAATAGTAAATGGTCTACCTACAGTATTATCCTTCCAGCATGAAGATGTGAGTACATACTAAGTAGCATCAGCACAAGATAAACATAAATGAACAATCCAAAGGATGCAGTATGAGTATGTACATTACAAGGAGCAGTTTTTTGCATTGACAACAGAAGCTATGCTCACAAATCTGTATTGTAAGTACATGAAATGTGCCAGAAATCATATAAGCATACACAATTACACACATGATACTTAGATCACACTGTCAATTCATACTACACGAGTCACTCTTATGAGATAATGGCATGCAGCTGTATGCAGCTACTTGACCATGACAATTTATACTACACAAGTCACTCTTATATAATATAATTGAACAAAACACTACCATGCATTTACTGGACTATGACCAGGTGCAATTTGATGAGAATCATCATGCTGAAAGTGATACAACCACATCTATCATATCCTTCTAACGTTCCTAGTTCACTCAGAAAACACTTCACCAACAGCACATAATTGCAGTCTAAAAACACAATTCACTCAAAAGGACACAAATCAGTATGCACAAGTGTTGGACCTTCAAATAAGCAGACTTTAATTCACTAGTAAGCATTAGCAGAACTAATATATTTTTTGCATGATCTTAGTGTATTTCTACATCACATAGATTCACCCACTCTATCACTACCAATTCTACTACAGTGTAAGAATGGAATGATGCTAGTCTATTGAGGGAAAGGAGCTGCTCCATTAGCAGTGGTGTTGCTCCTAGGCCTAGTGCTTCTTTGGTCAGTAGAGCTCCATAGGATGCAGCCAGGATTGCAGCTGCAGCCATAGTGGATGGCATGTAATCCAGCACACTGTCGGCTGCATGAACACAACACATATCAGTCAGACAAAATGCAAGAAAGATCCATATTCAGTTAAGAAGGTGTGCAGGGCGAAGATGAACCTTCGATTGTGGCAAAGATGAAGCCGGGAAGAGAAGCAGGGGAGGTAATGGAAGGGCATAACGGCGGCCATGCGCCAGCCGAGGGTTGACAGCACGAGCAGCTCCATCCGGCGAACGAAGGCGGATCAGAACTTGTAGCTGCCACCGGCGTCGAGTTCCGACAGTGCCGGCGCGCAGTACTCGATCTTCGCCGCCACGGAGACGCGGGCCATGGAAAGGAGCCGCGCCACCCACGCCATGGCCGTCCTCTGCACGCACACAAGCACATCATCCTCCCGTTCCTAAGAAGCAGAGAGGCTAAATTTGTTTCTGACAGCGGTGCGGTAATAGATTACCGGGAAGAAGTGGTGAAGTAGGCAATGGCTGTGAAGATGCCTTCTCCGCCCTCGCGACGACGCTGGTGTCGACCACCGGTCGCCCACCACTTGGACGAGCCCCGCGGGTCGAGGCCCGCGCGCCCGCCCGCGTCGTTGGGGAGCAGTGCGGCCCCGCAGGCGGGAGGGAGCAAGGGCGCGAGCGGGCGGAGGGATCCGAAGGTATCGGCGGGCGCCTTCGCCGCCTTGTCCTCGCTGGGGGAGCTCGTGGGGGCGGGAGCCAGGGAGGGTGACGCAGCGGATCCGTTGTCGCCGTCTTCAGAGTCGGCGTCGGGGCGGAGGAGCGGGGACGCGGTGGGCGCGCCGGCCGACGGCGGCTGCGAGATTGGGCTCTGCGCAGCGCAGAGCACCGGCGCGGCTCCCACGAGGAGCTGCGGCTGGAGACGGGGCACCGGCGCTTGGGTTGGATCTGGATCGGGGAGAAGGGGAAAGAGAGAGGCGGAGGAGAGGGGGAGAGAGAGGCGGGTGCGGGCTGGTTAGGGTTTGGATTGGGCTGCAAAGAGGTGGATGGTTCAGATCGGCTAGAACGGACGGTTCAGATCGGCTAAGGGGGGTGATCCGTGGGAAGAGCCCTGATTGGTTCAGAAAATTTATGGTTTAAAATAGTTTCTAAGTACCAAAACTATGGGTGTTTTGTGAAGCAGCTATCAAAAATATTTTGCAAAACAGCACAACTAAATTTTTCTCTCAGGTTAGACCACATTTTTTGGATCATTGCCAATCTGCATGCATTTTTATCTTTCTATCTATTTTTAATCATTTTTTGAGTGCCCCAAGTGAGGTTTTTTTGTGAAGGACCTACCAAATAATTCTTGCAAAATTGAACCAAATCATTTTTCTAAAATACTAGGCCATATTTAATGCACAATTGACCAAATGGTTGGGTGTAAAAAGTTTTGATCCACCTCTCGTGAAAAAGAAAAATTCCCGCCGATTCAGTTGGAAGCGGGTCAAATTTGAACTGCAGCTTCCTCATAGTTTGCTCTTTATTTTTTCCAAAAATCATTTCTAGGAACATAAGTATCTATTTAATCAGAGAAACATCAAAAGTTTTCCAAGATTCAACCACTAGCTAGGAACGGTCAAGCCCGCTGTTTTGAACTCATTATGAAACGGGCATAAAAAATTCAAAAAAAATCAAAAAATTGGAAAACCTTCGCATTGTGTCATTATATGTGACCAAGTTTCCAGGAAAAATAATAAACTTGTAATACTGTAATTATTTTAAAAAAGTGTTCTCAGAAATGAGTCATCATGCGTGAAGATTCATGGCTTTCAAGCCAAATGATCAATCTTATGGCCACATTCATGGCATAGTTTGTTCAAATGATCTCATATTGTGCACAATGGTGCATCTTGGAATTCCAAACAATGTTGCCTAAGGAAGTTTTCATTTTCTTTGCACGGAAAATTCATTTTCCATTTTTCGACTGCCCGAAATGAGGTTTTTTTTGTGAAGGAACTACCAAATAATTGTTGAAAAAATGGAACAAATCAATTTCATAAAATACTAGGCCATGTTTAATGCACAATTGACCAAATGGTTGGGTTTCAAAAGTTTTGATCCACCTCTGGTGAAAAAGACAAATTGCCGCCGATTCTGGTGGAAACGGGTCAAATTTGAACTGCAGCTGCCTCATAGTTTGCTATTTATTTTTTCCAAAAATCATTTATATATACACAAGTATCTATTTTATCATAGAAACACCAAAAGTTTTCCAAGATTCAACCACTAGCTAGGAACGGTCAAGCCTGCCGTTTTGACCGCATTTTGAAACGGGCATAAAAAATTCACAAAAAACAAAAAATTGGAAAACCTTCGCATTGTGTCATTATATGTGACCAAGTTTCCAGGAAAAATAATAAACTTGTAATACGGTAATTATTTTAAAGAAGTGTTCTCAGAAATGAGCTATCATCCGTGAAGATTCATGGCTTTCAAGCCAAATAATCAATCTTATGGCCACATTCATGGCATAGTTTGTTCAAATGATCTCATATTGTGCACAAGGGTGCATCTTGGAATTCCAAACAATGTTGCCTAAGGAAGTTTTCATTTTCTTTGCACGAAAAATTCATTTTTCATTTTCCGAGTGCCAAAGGAGGTTTTTTTGTGAAGGAACTACCAAATATTTGTTGCAAAATTGGACCTAATCAATTTTATAAAATACTAGGCCATGTTTAATGCACAATTGACAAAATGGTTGGGTGTCAAAAATTTTGATCCACCTCTGGTGAAAAAGACAAATTCCCATCGATTTAGTTGGAAGCGGGTCAAATTTGAACTGCAGCTGCCTCATAGTTTGCTCTTTATTTTTTCCAAAAATCATTTCTAGGTAAATAAGTATCTACTTAATCAGAAATACATGGTTTGATGGCGAGACATCGAGGTTTGGATGGTGGCCGAGGGCCCCAACTCTAGAGCTGCCAGAAGCTCGCATGCCGTCAGCGTGGTCACCAGCGTGACTGGCGTTGCCATGTGTTCTGGGCAGCCTAGGCATGTCTAGTGGGTTGGGCACTCCCCAGGTAGGTGGTAGGAAGAAAATCACAACATAAGATTCTCACGAGGAGACCGATCTATGCTCAAACATGAATAAGCAGCCAAGTGTTTGATTTGCGGTACGAGAAATGCACATGGCTAATGGGCGTGAGTTTTGGCTGAGGATGATCAGTTACTAAGAAGACCGTCTTCACAAATTTTCACCTCAAAAGGAGGAGCCTAGGTGGTACTTGCTTTACAAAGTACCACACTGGACATAAATACGAATGTTTAAGCTGGGCTCAAAATAATGAATGGATTGAGCTGGCATTTGGTGGAGGATGGTTATTTGGGCATAGGAAAGCACTGTAGAAAATGGATAGCATTTGGACATGCCAAAGTGGTACTTCCTTCACAAATTGCTGCTCTGAACAGAATAGGAAAATGAACATTTCGAAATATTTTTGAACTAGGCAAGGAATGTTTTTGACATATTTGATGAAGATATGATCCAAAACATTTATGAGAATTTTTTGGGAATTTTTGGAATAACAGAAATATAGGTTGCTTCACAACCTAGGGCAAAAACTGCCACATGGACATGACACATAGGCAAAACTGATGAGATGGCGCCTAGTCATCACAACCCACCACAATCTACAAGGCTATGACCATCTATATTGGTCATTAACAACTAGAAATAAGGCAGCGGACCAGCACTATTTGCTTTGTGACCATTTCGTGTAAGGAAATTACGACCTTTCTGACCAAAATGGTCGCAATGGTTTAGGGTTTGGAGCCCCCCGAACAGCTTTTGACCAATTGGTCTGAAAAGGTCATAGATCTATGACCAATTCTTCCAGGGTCACTGACAGAAGGTCACTAGTTGACATATTTCTTGTAGTGCCTGTCTAACACTATAGGATGTGCTTCATATGGTTCATGTTTCGTGGAGTAATGTAGCACCATACTCTCCGTGCGCTGTGGACCTAGTTCTGTTAACATTGATCTCACCGTTCATTCTCGATCGATAAAAGCGGTACTATGTTACATATAGGAGTAGTTGACATGCGCACAACATCATTTGTTATCGTCATATCTTACTACACTAGCAACAAGATTGTGTAGTACTGACATATGAACCATTGCACATGCCTAGTAGTAGGAGCACTGTGTATATTCAAGTGGCTGCCGTGTTTCGCACTCCTCCGTCGTAAGAGTGGAAACACTTGCTGTAATCATTTTTTTCAGAATGAAAAACAGTGGACACGCTCTACCGTGCGGATCCTCCTCCAGCCATGCACTAAATTACTCACTTTCGCCGACGTGTGGGACAGCCCGGCACAGGTCCACCAGCCATGCACTAAATTACTCCGTAGTAGAGTGACAAGAACTACCCCGATCGAACCGCCGCAGATGTGCCCAATGAGCCGTCAAATCACAAAACCCCTCCTTTCCAGTGATAAGTTGGACGAGCGAAGCAACCATCATTTAACTCTTCTCTCTCGACTTCCCTCTTGAAGAAAACTCCCACTCGCTTCGCTTCTCCCTCATCTCGCTCCTCCTTTCACTCTTCTCTTTCAGCTTCCTCTCTTGGATGGACGCCGAGCACCGGCCGACGTGATGTCTATGGCTCTGGCCAAAACCGTCGAGGCTCATGGTACTGCAGAAGCGCAAGCACCCCGCCGAGACTACCATGAGACAAGCTCAAAGCCATCGCCTGTCCAAGCCCCCTCTCCGAGATCCCTCATTAAGCAAGTCCAGGTAATGTCTCTTGTTGACGATCTTTTTCTCGATCTTGATCATGTTTTTCATCTAACACGCAGTACTAGTAATCGGTAGTACAACTTTCTGGGTGATCTTGCATGTGATTTTAGTGTGCCAAATGACGGTTCTAAATTCCTCTTTTGACCAAAACATGCGAGAGGTTGACACTGATTTCTTATAGATTACTTTCAACTTCTCCCTCGTCCCAAATTTCTTGTCTTAGATTTGTCTAGATACGGATGTATCTAATACTAAAATGTGACTTGATACATCCGTATCTAGAAAAATCTAAGACAAGAATTTTGGGACGGAGGGAGTATGAACATCAATGCTACCTTTTAAGAGGGTATATTTGCCTCAGTAACTTGTGTTATGGATATTGCATGTAATCCCTCTGCTCTCATGCCTTTGAAGACATGTTCTAGTGTCTTTGTTCACTCATTTATGTGCGTATATGTAGTCATATATGGAGTATAATATCGAAAATCATCTTATATTTCTGAGCGGAGGTAGTAATGAAATATGGTTTCGCTTGAATTAGAACCAGGTCCGCGGTGGAGATGAAGTTCTCAAAGTCATGCCGTGTGAACTGGAAGACCTGATGATGAGTTCTACTGCTGAACTATCCAGCTGTTGTGTCCTTGTCGCCACGTGTCCTGAACTAGTGTTTTCATGTAGCATTGTTGTCAGGCGTGTTCTCGAGGTTGTACTTGACCACAACAATTTCCTGGTTGTGCCTTCGATTATGAAGGGTGTGGTTCTTGTAAAGCTTCCCAACAAATCTGATGTGGCCTATCTTCATCATCATGTTTATGAGTGTAAAGACCACTCTGTTAGGTTCTCCAAGGTTGACAAGATGGTGATGGTGCATGTAGACATCTCACACGAAGTCCATGGCCTAGTCAGTTATGCGGGGTTCATCTCGTAGGTCGGTGGCAAGAAATAGTCTGCAGAGTTTAGTTACTGCAACTTTGCTTGTCTGTAGTAAGTACCATTGTTCAGTACTTGATTTGTGTTCGTGAACCCTGTATTGTTTATTAGTACTACCGCTTTTGGTGTGTGGTCAGTCCTGAGAACGGTCTATGTTAATGTCTGTCCACTCAATTCAGTCTGTACATTTTGAAGTATCCAGATCATATTTTTTGTGAGGACGGTTTATCAATTATGGTTACACTCCAATATCTCTTATGCATCGCAGGGTTTATCGCACCCACCAGGATTTCCAGTCCCATGGATGTTCGGTCCATACGATTTGTCACGACCTTTGGACTGTCCTGCTTGTGGGAGTAGGCAGGGGCCATGCATGCCACGCGTAGTTGGACGATCAATCTTCTGTTTAGTACTTCAACATAGTGATTTCCTGGTAAGGATTCACTCATGTCACATCAAGTAAATCTTATTGATTTACTGTCTAAATCTTATTGATTTAATGTCATGTTTTCTTTCTTTTCCTGCAATTTTACGATGCAGGTTTTGCCATGTGACATTCATCACAGAATAAACCATTTGGTTTGCTCTATGATGGCTATTTTCGTAGGTTTCACTTCTTATGTCGTGTCAGTAACGAAGGCACTGCCCATCACTTATATTACTGGAGAAATGGATCAGTCTGTTGTCTGAGTACAAGACGAATCCCTATGATGAACTGAAGTTTGGTTTAACAAAAACGCCATAATTAGTCCTTCTCGCGTTTAAAAGAAATGAAGAAAAAAACTGGATCACGGTCACGGATCCTAGTCAAGTTAGAAAGCTGATCATAGCAGACCGAACCACGATCGCCGTTGTCTCACACGGATCGAGCACCGGCGGTTGCTCTAGCACTAATGGCAGCGAATCGGTCTGATCCGGTGAGGATTGGGCACCGACTGCGTCGTGAATCAGTCTGATGTACCGGAGGATCGGGCATCGACACCGGCACCAGCTCTACAAGGAGCACTATCTCCGGCAACAGCAGCGGCTTCGGCACCTTCACCAACACTTGCACTTGCATTTGATCCGGCACGTGCAGTTGCACCGAAAACAGACTGGGCTGCAGTTCACACTTCATATACCAAAGTCCTTACAAAAACCGACATGTCCACCTTCTTGGTAAGCATTGGCCTCCCAAGTGCTTCGTTCTTTTTTCTTTCCATGTTGTTTCACATGATTCATTGTGTTGATCTAACTGTTTGGGTATGTCTTCTTGTTTGCAAACAGAGAATTCCTAGAGCAACGAGGGAGTCGTTCAACTATCCGGGCGACCGCGGCCAAGTTTCTCATACTATGTGCAGCCTTGGTGTGAATGAACCTGCTCAATATACGGTAAGTACAAAGGATGGTCGCATGATGATTGATGCTAAAGGGTGGTCAAGGTTCAAATCTAAATCATATCTTGCGGTAGGGGATGATGTCAAAATCGAACTTTCTCGGCAAGGAGAGCTGGTCCAAATCAACTTTGAAATTCTTCAGTAGCAGCACGCAACTGCCGAACTGATCTATCCTCCGACAGATTTTTTTTGCAGGTGATTTTGATGTAATAATCTGGCATGGTGAAACAAGTGTCCTGTGTGTATAAGTAGTACGAGAGTATTATTTATCATATGGTATATCGTTGATAGAATTGCAACTCTGATTGCTGGTTAGAACTGTCGTTCGATTTCATTCCTACAGCTGCCGTGCTTTATTCCATTTTGTGTATTCGCCTTGCGACATCATCTAAAACCAGCGCAGTACCAATCGCTTGCAATATGAAAAGTGCTGGGGTAGAACACATGGGCCCCCAAACATGCAGGGTCGGCCTGTGGCCCAAAGTCCAGAACCGTGAGCCTATCTGAGTATTATATTCTTAGCTGAACCCCCATAAAAAAAGTTGAACCCCCATAATGCCCGTGCGTTGCAGAGGGAGTATATTTCTCGGCAAGGTGAGCCTTTGATATAAAAGATTTGTATATTTCTTCTGAGGAGGAGTATCTCTGTCAAAATATATATTTATGTGTAACTAGTTACTCTTGTCTTTCTACTTCCTTTCGCTGATATGTGGGGCAACCGGCAACGGGGTCCACGTGCCATATGCACAAATTAGAGTGCACAACTTCACGGTAGACACACCCCGGTCGTAGCGCCGCAGTAATGCCCAATGAGCCATCAAATCACAACCCCCCTTTCCAGCTTTAGCAGTAAGCTGGACGGACGAAGCGGCAATATTTCACTGGGCCTGAATCCCCTTCTCCCTCGTCTGCTTTTTCAGAGAAAACCCCCGCTCGGCGATTGCATAGGGTTTTCTCATGGAGAACCAGGTATGAATTCTTCATCCATCCCCGATAAATCCAAGTCCCTTGTTCGCAGGTAATCCTAGGATGGCAGCCGCCGCCGTTGATGCATTTTTCTTCGTACTGAATCTAGTGTGTTTCAGTTGCAGTGCCCAAAGTGCGAGTACCCTACAGATTTCTGCGCCCTCAGCGAGATGCCACACTTATTCCTTCTCATCCTAACACAGCATTTTGAAACGCACACAGTATGTTCCTAGAATCCTCTTCTCTATCCGGGAGGGTGGGGTTTTTTTTAACATGCTGTGTTGTCATATTATTTTTCCTGCAGTGTATTATTTGCTCTGCCAGAACACATGTACTCAAGATGCTCGGCCTTGCCATAACTGAATACACTAGTTTAATGGTCACAGTGAATACAAGCCATGGATATTACTTCCGAGTTGGGTTCATGAACCAAGAAGATCGCTGCTTTTTTTATGGCCAAACTTGGATAATCTTTCTCAAGTGTAACGGACTGAGAGTTGGCACACGAATGTTGATGGAAATAGCAGAACCTGCTCTCATCTTCACTGTGATCTTCCACCCCGACGTCGTTCCAATTGTTCATCCATGTTAGTTTTGTATCTGGTTCTTGCTTGTTGCCTCGATTACTTCTTAATCCACCTATTCGGTTTAACTAATCACAATTTAACTTTAGAAGTAGCAACGAATCTCTCACGAAGATGCTACTTCTAACTAATATTTTCTTATAGTTGGTGGCACGTGTAGGTTTTTTCAGAGTTAAGCGATGCCTTTCGTTTGTTACTCTGTAATAACTCGGTTGTTACTATCGGCACCGAAGTTGATCGGATCGACATCCACAAGTTCCTACACTTTATTGATCGTCTTGAGGTCCTTGTGGGGCGTTTCAATGGTGGAAGGCCACGTGGGATATGTGTCCCACTGCTTAACAGGTCCAACTGTGTCGAGAAACTTATGGTACGAGCTGTTTTCTGTTATATATGTTGTTCATAAACTATTGCTTATACACAGTTTTACAGCTGTGATCTTCTTGAAACAGGAACTTCTGAGTTCTATTGTTCCTATACAGATGCCTGACCATGGTCGGGTCATACTTGCGCTTGGTCACAACATGATGTTTTTGTCGACCTACTCAATTCCCCTTGGAGGTGAAAAGATACTTATTCGTGGGTGGTCTCAGATAATGAAGGCCTGTCCATCTTGGAGAATAGGACAGAAGATTATGTTCATGCTTTTCCATGGCTATAAAGCGCATATCCTATTTATTGACCACGTTGTGAGAGGAAGCCGCTTTCAGAAGGTTGTGGATGCGCGGGGTGGAGCCTGGGCCTTGGCGGCCTCACCCTTGGTTAACTGTAGGCAAAGTAGCACTCTTCGAGGCGTGCTTTGTACGGTTGAACCTGTATAAGTACTCATACTACTTTCAGCTTTGGTTGTTAAGTGCCCTGCTGGTTTCGATTAAGGTTGTTAAGTACTCCTGCTACTTTTACGATCTGTCGTGTTTACGCAGTCCTGTCTTCCTCCACCGCAAAACTAAACCAAATAGCCGGCCGCCGCTTCTTCCGCCTCCACGGGTCGGGTTGCGCCAACAAGACGCATCGCCGCCCCACCGTCTCCTAAATCGTTAACGCTGACGTCCTCCATGCGCTTTGGTGCGCTCGCCGCAACGCCGCCCTCTCGCGTTGTCAACATGGTCAACAAACAATAGGAATCGGCAGAAGTACGTGGAGAGGATGACAAGAGGGGCCCTGCGTCAGCGTATGGAAAAATAAAATGCTTCCTCCTAGTGTTTTCCTGACATCTGGGACCCACGACATTGTGAGCGTATATAGTCAATAGACAAGAGAACAGCACAAGATCGGTTGACACCTGGGACGTAGCTACTCGAGCAGTATTTTTTTGTTTGGTATTGTTGAGACGGAGCAGGGTTTGAACTGAGGCTGGCCCGTCTAGCCAGAGCTTATATTTTATGTTCACCATGTGACCAGCCTAGCTATTTTTCTTTACGAAAATGAGCCCAGTTTACTTTTTCTCAAGAATACCCAATCCAGACCTACTTATTTTTCTACATACGATGGGCTGCAACTCTTTCAAGACGCCTGCAAATCTTGAAAGTAATTTGTTATGGGTTGTAAATATAATAAATGATTACATATTGTCATTTACTTTATAATTTCTGATTTTTTCACATTTTCAGATTACTATTTCACTGGTAATTAACCTAATTCAAATATATCTACAAATTACTTTAAATCTGGCTCGACATTTTTATTAAAAATAGTTTGGAACCCACAGAAATATGCGAAATTGGCCCTGCCAACCAAAAAAAATGACTGCAATAAATTGCATAAGAAGTTGCCATGAGCTATATATAAATTAATAAAAAAAGAGGGAGTGGTCTGACTTGTGGGCCTGTTTAGTTGAGCGTATGCAAGATTTTTTAGTTATTATATACTACGTCAACAAACAATTCTAGTAGACGTAACCGTTGGATGCCAATCCAACGGCCGTCGTGTTTCTTCAATCTCTGATCTTCTTGCTCCAGCCGCCAAAGCAGCGCCGGCGGGACCGCCTGCTCCCGCCTCCCGTGGCCGGATGTGCTCTCGGCGCGGCGTGGTCAATGTGGTCAACGACCGACTTCCATCGGAAGAGTACTGTACGTGGAGAGGCTGACAGCTGGGTCCACGGCAGCCGCAAGGAAGTGCCTCCTTATTACGCGGAAAATAATTATTCCTCCACCTGACAGCTGGGACCCACTGGACGGGCCACCAGTATTTCGCGAAAAAAACATTTCCCCCTGACTGCTGGGACCCACAGGTCGGGCCACCGTATTTCGCAAAAAAACATTCCCCCCACTGTCAGCTCGGACCCACCGGAAGTGCCTCCTTATTACACAAAAAAAATGAATACCCCCTCCTAGCTGGGACCGACCTTGGTGGGAGGCTGACTTGTGGGCCTACTAAGTTGATTGGGACAGAGGCCTTTGTAAACTTTAGTCAATATATGAATGATTCTAGCTCCAGTGACCGTACGATGTCCATCCAACGGCCGTAGTGCTTCTTCAACCTCTGGTCTTCTTGCTCCAGCCGCCCAAAGCAAGCCCGTCGTGCCGCCTTTGCTCCCGCCGCCCGTGGCGGATGTGATGCCGCGGAGGCATCACCGCCCCTACTACTCCCACCGCTGGCCGGGCCATCCCTCTACGCACTCCACACCCCTGTTATTCTCAGCGACGGCAGCCTCACACCGCAGCCGAGCAGGTGAACCCTCATACTCCTCTCTGCGTGGGCATCCACTGCCGCGTCTTCCCCGGCTCGCGTCATCCCTTCCTAGGCCTCGCCATCGCCGTCCATCGCCATACAGTGCTCTCGGCGGCGTGGTCAAGGTGGTCAAGGAATGGCTTCCACCGGACGTGGACTGTACGTGGAGAGGCTGACAGCTGGGTCCACGGCCGCAGCAAGGAAGTGCCTCCTTATTACGCGCAAAATAATTATTCCTCCACCTGACAGCAGGGACCCACCGGACGGGCCACCGTCTTTCACGAAAAAACGTTTCCCCCTGTCTGCTGGGATCCACCAGCTACATCTTCGCACGCAAGGAAGTGCGTCCAAAAAAACGATTCACCCCCTGACTGCTGGGACCCACCAGCTACATCTTCGCACGCAAGGAAGTGCGTTCGGGCAAAAAAACAAAACGATTCGCCCCCCTGACTGCTGGGACCCACCAGCTACATCTCCGCCGGCAAGGAAGTGTCTGACAGTCAGGACCCACCTGGTCGAAGCGTACGTAGCGTTGTCATTCTGGTCGCGAACGGTAATGCGTACATCTTGGTCGTTGTAGGCGTGCACATGTCGTAGTAGAGGCGCGCCGCGTAGCATGTACACGCGTCGCACATCGGCCAGGGTCCAAGAAAGAAAATCATGCGTATGTGTACATACGGGCGGGGTCTCGAACGCCTACTCGTGCATACGTACGGCGAGGGCTCGTGTACATGGCTGGGTCGGAACGGAGAAACAGCGTCGTCGTCGTGTTCATGGGGAGCCAAACCGGCTGGGTCGGAACGGAATGCATGGTCGTGTTCATCGGGAGGGCTTGGACGGAACAGGCGATGGAAACGAGGCCTGGCGTACCGCTGGCGGAGAAGCGGCCTTGTGTTCGACCACGCGTTAAACGGGATCCTGTTCATCGGGAGGGGTGCGGCGTACCACAAAAGCGGAGGAAGCGGACCTCCCTACGGTCAAACGGGGTCATGTTGATCGGGAGGGTGTGGCGTACCGCATAAGCGGAGGAAGCGGACCTCCCTACGGTGGAAAGCGGGGTCCTGTTGATCGGGAGGGTGTGGCGTACCGCAAAACAGAGGAAACGGACTTGTGTTGGAGCGCTACGGTCGAAACGGGGGTCCTGTTCATCGGGAGGGGTGTGGCGTACCGCAAAACGGGACTCCACGGATACTGTTCATCTCCACCGTCGACCTCCTCCAGCCTCCACGGGCTACCGTCGACCTCCTCCAGCCTCCACGGGATCCTGTTCATCCAGCCTCCACCGCGCTACCCACCGCTCTTGTTCAACCACCCCTCCACGGGCACCCCTCCACCGTCTACTGTTCATCCAGCCCTCCACACCACGGGGTCCTGTTCAACCACCCCTCCACGGCCACCCCTCCACCGTCAACGCTTCAGACAGCCCTCCACACCAGGGGGTCCTGTTCATCGAGAGGCAACGCCACCACACACTGTTCATCCACCCCCCCCCCCCCCCGCAACGCTCACTGTTCATCCAATCGATCAGCTTCAGTTAGCAGCAGCAGCGAAGGAATTGCTCCATCGGGTTCAGTTAACAGCCATCGATCGATCGCTCGGGTTCAGTAACGCGTAGCCTGCAGTGCAATCGCTCGGTTTCAGTTAGAGCCCAACACCTCGCTCGGGTTCAGCTAGAGCCAACGCCTCGCACACACACGCGTACGTACGACAGAAACGCGCATCGCTCGGCCCCCGACCTCCCACCGTAACCGGCAACTCCCCGAAAGTTTCCTCCCCCTCGCTTCTACCATGGTTTTTTCCGTCATGGACGGCCCAAAGAATGTCATGCAGCTGCGTCTCCAGCCCGCCCAAGACGAAAAGCCCAGTTTCTGTCATGATTTTTTGTCATAGAAGTAGGAGCCCACCACATCTATGATGATACCGGGTTTTGTCACAATTATCATCATAGAAGTGTCATATGTATGATAGAAAAAAAATTCGTTCGGCCCAAAATGTCATGGATGTGTCTTTTGTTTTTGTAGTGCAAGTCTCTTCGGATTATCCGTTTGGTTTGGCCAACTAGATTGGTAGTTCTTGCAATGGGAGAAGTGCTTAGCTTTGGGTTCAATCTTGCGGTGTCCTTTCCCAAAGGATGTAAGGGGCAGCAAGGCACGTATTGTATTGTTGCCATCGAGGATAACAAGATGGGGGTTTTATCATATTGCATGAATTTATCCCTCTACATCATGTCATCTTGCTTAAGGCGTTACTCTGTTTTTAACTTAATACTCTAGATGCATGCTGGATAGCAGTCGATGAGTGGAGTAATAGTAGTAGATGCAGGCAGGAGTCGGTCTACTTGTCTCGGACGTGATGCCTATATACATGATCATACCTAGATATCTTATATTTACTAATTGGAGGCACCTTTCAAGCCTTCACGTTAATCCTCAGAAACTAAGATAATTAGCCATCCGATCTTCGTATTAACTAATTACAGCCGTCAGATCAAATAACTAAAAGTCCTCAACAAATATCCCACCTACACGCAGAAAAAAACTTTTTCAAAGTTATGACGTAAAGAACTCCCTTAGCCCATGCAAATCTCTTCCTCCACCTATCAGAACGCTACGAGGAGACACGGATCTAACATGAAAAAACCTCCGGCCTCCTCCTCTTGCAATCTTTCAATCTACAGCCCAAGGACGCCCATCCCTACCCTGAAGCAGCACCGTGAGAGGAGGAGGCAACGACCTGTCATCAACAAACCCTATTGGCCGCACCTCATCATCCTCCTCTTGCAACCTCTCAATCTGCAGCCCTATGAACGCTGCCCATCCGTAACCTGCAGCACGGCGTTGTGGGCATCACGAGCTGCACGACATAAGGGGCGAAGCTGTGATAGCGATGGCTGCATGGCGAGGCGAAGTTACCTTCTTTGGGATGGCCCCGTACTCCCATGATTCAAAAATTACTTCAGCAAGGGTAGGTGCCAGGCTTCTTTAATTTGTCGACCTAATAATTAAAGAAAAGGTGTATTGGGCTCTGCCTTATCCTTTGTCATGTTGATTCTCCAGGTTATGAAGATTTGTCCGTCCAGTCAACCCAGGGTCCAAGTTTAGTCATAGGATGAAGTAGCATAATGACGCCCTCCTGTCACACTGGTGTGAGGTACATGAAAATTGTCCTTTTGCGGCCAGGACAAAAGGACAGTTTTCAATTATGCACCATGCCTAATGCAGAGTAATCCATTGGAGTTTTTGTGATACGTGCTCTATTTGGCTCTGAGTTCGAGTTCGCTAATCTCCTGTTTTGTTTTCTCTGTATTAAATAAAGTGGTTGAGGATATTCAGCAAATTGGTGTCAAGGGTTCTCAGTTAATGGAGTCGTTGTTTCGATCTTCTTCCAATGGCACAACATGTGGATGCACACTCTGTTGAAGAATTTGTGAGGCGATGTGCTGCAGTCTATCCATACTGCCCAGTGCATGTTGTAAGTGAAGTTTAAATGCGTGATTCTTGTGACAGCTTAGTGAACATAATTATCCCAGTTTATTCTGTCCTTAACAGTTGTTGATGAAGAATAGGTTGTTGCAGATCAGATAGATAAAGTGGTGTTGTAGTCTAGAAGCAGACACATAGTCCACGACAATCATATTAATTTTTCCTTAAAAACATTGCAAGTGTTATCTGGATTGGGAAAAAAATCCGACTTGATACTAACTCCATCCTTGGTTTCATGATATATGTTTAGGTGTTTAATTCTTTTTCTACAACCACCAGCGCTCAAATTTCTCATCTAGACATGTGTGTACTCCATGTTTCATTGAACAAACAAGAGAAGATCCATAGACTAACTAGCAGGTTCCTTATCTTTCTTTTCATTGAGAAGGGTCCATGCTTCTGACAGAACTTTGCGAGCTTCATTGATAATGACAATTAGTATTAGATGCAATTCAGAAATATATATCTTGACGGACTAAATTTTCTTAGATTATGGCATTATGCCCTCCTATACTTTTAAGGATTTGGTTTTCCCAACATTAACGCTATACATGCATGTTTGTCACCTGCATCTAATTTTTACATATTGTACGCGTCGCCTCTTAGAACATCTACCCTTTTCTATTCTCCATATCGTGTAGCTACTGTTTTCTAAATTTGTCCATGTATGCAGATAGCAGCCAATAAATAGAAGCTATAACTATCTTAAGTAACAGCCTGTTGGTACTCTTTTATGATGTCTACTTACATTTGAATATTGGTAGGCATTACAAAGCTAGGTAATTAGCATTTGTATCTTCACTACTCACATGATTTTTAATATATATACATCAAATATTTGTGCATCTCAAATTGCTCTTAGCTTATATGTACATATACTTCTAAAAAAGTCTTCTCTTTCTTGCTATGCATCTTATGACACCATGGAAATTGATCCCCTTCTAAATCTGTTCATATCTGAGCTCTTTGTTTGCCGAATTTGGCAGCGCAGATAGTGCAAAAAAAATATGGTGTGAATATTTTCCAAGTTCGCTTATAGTACTTTCCCTTGGGCGAGTTCGGAGAAATACATAGCTGCTGGACTAAAGGAGTAGACAATTCTTGCATAAGTTTGTATTTTGCACTCTAGATTTTGATATCTGTTTCAGTTTCAGAAAACGAAATGTACCAGTTCAGTTAACTTTTTTGATTCAAAGGTAACAGTATGAAAGCTGATGAGTAAGTCAATCTACCTAGATAAAAAATATCTGAGACTCATAGTGTTCATGAAGTTCAGTCTGTACTATCGCGCATCAAATCCATCTACTGGGAAAATATTGTTCATTTGTTGGCATGGTTTACATATATTTTCATACTATACCAGTCATTAAAATTATGCACAATATATCTTTAAAAACTTTAGCACGATATTGTTTTTGATAGTAATATCTAAATACTACAGCCACCCCAAAAACATAAGATGTATAGGTTTTGGTCCTAAATCAAAGATGTTTTTTAATAAAGTTTAGCAAAGAAATATTAACATATATAGTACTCCCTCTGTGCCATATTTACTGTTGTTCAAACGGATGTATCTAGCACTAAAATACGTCTAGATCTATTTGTTTTCCGTGACAAGATATATGGATAGAGAGTCTGAAATAAATATCAGTAGAAGAACCATGGTGAAATATGTATTTTTACGTGAAGTTGATGTCCAATATGTGGGGAAGGACGGAGTATTTATTTCCGACAAATTATTACAGACACTAATAAAACTGTGTTTCTTTCTTTTGCAAAACTTACTTATATAATCAATTGCACCTACTAGGAAAGTGAACAAATGCAGGAACATATTTAAAAGTCTAAGAAACTTGAACTTTTTCACTTTAGCGTATGCTTTTGCCAAGTACAAGGAAATATTATGCTTTAAGCATGTAATTTTGTCACATGTAGAAGGAAAATAAGATGGTTTCTTCTGTGCCAACTATATCTATTTCTAAATGCGCATATACAAAATGTTTTCCAAAAGTGTTTTTATTAGTCTACTGTCCAAAAGACTAGCCCGTGCAGACGCACGGGTTGATGACTAGTTCTCATAACTATGCTCAATTCTGTCAATTGCTCAACAGTAACTTGTTCACCCACCGTAGAATACTTATGCTCTTGAGAGAAGCCACTTGTTCACCCATCACTTTAATGTTTGCTTTGTTTTTACTTTTCACTTTGCATCTCTATATCAAAAATACCAAAAATATTATTTATCATCTCTATCAGATCTCACTCTCGTAAGTGACCGTGAAGGGATTGATAACCCCTAATCACGTTGGTTGGGAGGAGCTATTGTTTTGTGCAGGTACGAGGGACTCGCGCTTAGCCTCCTACTGGATTGATACCTTGGTTCTCAAAAACCGAGGGAAATACTTAAGCTACTTTGCTGCATCATCCTCTCCTCTTCGGGGAAATCCAACGCACTGCTCAAGAGGTAGAAAGAAGAATTTCTGGCGCCATTGCCGGGGAGGATTACGCAAGAGCAAGTCAAGTCAAAATCTACATACCAAGTACCCATCACAATCCCTATCTCCCGCATTACATTATTTGCCATTTGCCTCTCGTTTTCCTCTCCCCCACTTCACCCTTGCCGTTTTATTCGCCCTCTCTTTTTTGTTCGCCTTCTTCCCATATGTATCTTTGTTTGTGTTTCATTGTGCCTTCTATATGCTTGCATCTTAAACACTAAAAATCTATTGATATGGATCCACTTAAAGTGTTCTACTTGGATCATCTTCGATCCTTATCTTTCGTCTTTGAAACCCCAACTAGCCTAATTGATGGGAAATCTTTAGATGAGCATGCTCATTTTGTGCGTCATCGTTTGTCTGAAAAGGGGAAGCTCTTACGGTATCATATAAATAGTTTGCTATGCTATGCTTTGAATCTTTATGAAATGTGTGATTTTAGTTGTTGCTCTAAGAACCCTAAAAAACACCTCCCCTACCTATGTGAGTTCAATGATAATGAAATCTTATCTTCTTATGCAAAGGGTGTTTATAGTTACTATGATATCGAACAAATTGAAGAATTTGTCATTTTTAAGGGTGCTCATGAAGTTGCTTCTTTGATTGAAAAGTATGATTTTACTCTCAACAAATCTGAAAATTCCGTCATACTTAAATATTGCAATGAAAACCTTGCTCCTAATGTCTATGTCCAAGAATTTATTGAAACAATGACCTTTGCTTTGGAAGAAAATAATGATATGCATGAATCTATAGATAATGATGATTCCGATGATTTGCTTGAAATATCCCTTGATGAACATGATGCTTGCTATTCTTGTGGCCATGATGCTAATATTTATGAAGACGAATTTGCTATAGTTCCGTATGTTAAGCCAGAGATCGTTGCTATTGCACCCATGCTTGATAGTTCCCTCGATGAAAAGCATGATTTCAATGATTTTACTATAAATTCTATTGATGTCAATTGTGCTAATAATATGCAAAACCCGAAGCTTGGGGATGCTAGTTTTGCTATGTCTATTACTTGTTGCAATGATCATGATTGGGGTGATTCTTCTTATTATCTTGAAAATTTATTTAATCCCCATGATGAATATGAGATTCATAATATTGTTTGCAATAATATTGAAAGTGGGTTTGGGAGAGTTTCAACTTTAGATCCCACATATTTGGAGAATATTCAATCTTATGAAATTTTTGATAAAAGTGGGTTTGGAGAGGTCATGACTTTAGTTAATGTTAATTCCACTATTTTGGAAGAGTGTCTACTTTGCATGCATGTGGATCATGTTGAGAATATGTTTTTTGATAGCTATATTGTTGAATTTTCTTATGATCCTACATGTAATTATTATGAGAGAGGAAAATATGGTTGTAGAAATTTTCATGTTACTAAATTACTTCTCGTCATGTTGAGATTGCTATCGTCTCTTTCTTCTTCCTTGCATATGCTTATTTTTGCTTGCTATGATAATTTGTTTGCTTATAAAATGCCTATGCATAGGAAGTATGTTAGACTTAAGTTTGTTTTTCACATGTTTTATGATGCTCTCTTTGCGCTTCAATTCTTGTCTTTCACGTGAGCATCATTGAAATTCTAATGCCTAGCTAGGGGCGTTAAACGATAGCGCTTGTTGGGAGGCAACCCAATTTTATTTTTAGTTTTTTTGCTTTTGCTTCTGTTTAGGAATAAATAATCCATCTAGCCTCTGTTTAGATGTGGTTTTATGTTTTAATTAGTGTTTGTGCCAAGTTAGACCTATAGGATCTTCTTGGATGATAGTTATTTGATCTTGCTGTAATTTCCAGAATCTTTCTGTTCACGAAAACAATTTTTAAAAATCACCACGACGTGATAAAATACTGATTCCAATTGCTGCTGATTATAAAACAAATTTTCTAGGTCGTCCTATTTTGGTAGAAGTTTTGGAGTTCCATAAGTTTGCGTTAGTTACAGATTACTACAGACTGTTCTGTTTTTG
Source organism: Aegilops bicornis (assembly GCA_021605145.1). Classification (NCBI taxonomy): domain Eukaryota; kingdom Viridiplantae; phylum Streptophyta; class Magnoliopsida; order Poales; family Poaceae; genus Aegilops; species Aegilops bicornis. The sequence goes on along the minus strand of CM038671.1, from coordinate 787,268,330 downwards.
ACAGATTCTGTTTTTCGTGTGTTGTTTGCTTATTTTGATGAATCTATGGCTAGTAAAATAGTTTATAATCCATAGAGAAGTTGGAATACAGTAGGTTTAAAACCAATATAAATAAAGAATGAGTTCATTACAGTACCTTAAAGTAGTCTTTTGTTTTCTTTCTCTAACGGAGCTCACGAGATTTCTATTGAGTTTTGTGTTGTGAAGTTTTCAAGTTTTGGGTAAATTCTTTTGATGGATTATGGAACAAGGAGTGGCAAGAGCCTAAGCTTGGGGATGCCCATGGCACTGCTACGTCTTGAGCTTGCGTTGGTTTTCCCCGAAGAGGAGAGGATGATGCAGCACAGTAGCGTAAGTATTTCCCTCAGTTCACTACTAGGAAAAGGCATGCTAGTGGCGCACCAGTTTTGCCTACTAATGGCGCACCACTGGTGCGCCACTAGCATAACGCCATTAGAATTAAATTCTAATGGCGCACCACTGGTGCGCCATTAGTATCTGGTGTTCTAATGGCGCACCGCATGGTGCGCCATTAGTATATCTAAGAGTGTGCCATTAGTATGCCTCCCAGGGGGCCATATGTACCCATGTGCTTTGGCATACTAATGGCGCACCAGTGGGTGATGCGCCATTAGTGTGATTATCACAGTGCGCCATTAGTGTCTTGTGTGGTGCGCCATTAGTATGAATATTAGGGATATTTTTTCTTTTATGATATTTTCACAGGTTACAAAATATATTATTGGACAGAATTTAGACAACAGCACACAGCAACAGCAGATTCATCGAATACAATAGAAGATTAGTCTCCGAATACAATTCATCATATTAGTCTGCGAATTCAAAAGAGCGAACAAAAATAGAACATTACAAGTCTCTAGACCGCGAGTAGCGAGTTTGTCTTCACATTACAAAATCGATATCGATCATCTAAACTACCATCACATAGAAGAGAGCTACGGTCATCACGATGAGCATCATCGCGATGAAACTGGTCTTCATCCGGTTCCTCCAATGCTCCCTCCTCTCTCCCGCTAGATAGCGGGCGTATCTACATTCCGCCTCCGCCCTAGTGGTGTACCCTTTGTAACTGTTACCGCTGAAACGGTGAACCTGTCTCCGACACTCCTCCCGATTAAATCGTAGACTGGAACCTTACCATTGTACACGACATACGACGGCATCTCTATGCACAAGCCAAACAATAGACAATACATAAGCAATATATAAGTATGCAACAAAAGGATCGGAAGAGAAAAGCAAGACATTAATAGCACGATTCATGGTCCTACTAATAAATAGCATCGATTACATCTAAGTTGAACGACTGTCCAACCCAAAGAGACATACAAGTTCATTAAAGTTTAATTACAACATGAGCCAATCAATGTTTCAGAACTACACATAGCATCACTCATCGACTCGACTCACGGGACGGAGCATGGATGAAGCCATAAATGCATCGTGATGGTCATGAAATCATGAGCGTTATCAGCCTGCATTTGTAGCATTGTGTCTATCTCATTGTTGGACGGTTGATGTCTGAGGTAGAACTGCCCGAGGTACGAAGGACATCTTGATGGATAATTTCCGCAAACTCATTTGGATCTGAAGAATTCTTGTCTGATGTCCGTGTCCTGGATTGCCGACAAGCTCGTGGCCCAATCTTTGAGATTATCTGGTAGCAGAAGGTGATGATGGTCCCGTACGATCGCCCGCATGTGATGGAGGGCGTAGTAGGCATCCTTCTAACCGCCAGGCGGCTGCTTGACGCAGGAGAACTTTGTATTGTGGTCAAACACGTGCGCGTCGTATCGCCTATGAGCTGGCTTGGAAAAGGTGCCTCCAGATTTGCCATCGCCGGGGAGAACATCATCAAGAACTTTCTTGATATTTGTGTAGTCTATCTTGGAGTCATGATCCGGGTCGAAATACGTGGCCATGGAATATTTCGGGCTTAAGAGGATGAGGGTGCAATGTGTGTTACTGCACAGAACACGGAATGTTAGAAAAAAAAGAATGATTGAAATCTAAGAAATCATATGTTATGGGGCGGTGAGGGGATGACTTACTCGGGAAAGTAGGCACGAGAAAGTTATCCTTATCTGGGTTTGCCAGAATGACGCCTTCGAGGTATGAACTCGCGACTTGCCGGTCCCCAGCGCAGCCCAAGATCTTGGCACGCATGTAGAAGGGGTCGACTATCACGATGTCCGAGTTCTTGTCTCTAATGATCCGCATCTCCATACTCAGCGAAAACAGCTGAACGAAGGTGTAGTGCAGCGGATGAATGTTAAACATAGCAAAGATGTCATCAAACCGCAGGACGATCGTACCCCCAATGGCGCCATCCACAAAGCCCTTGCCCTCTGGCACCTTGGCCACGAAAATCGGGTATGCCTCATCATTCTCTCTGAGACGCCGCTTCTCCAAAGAAAGAACACTGTCATGCAGACTCCGCATAGCACCGGTTGCAGCATTGAGCATATTTGTCGGTAGCATCGCCCTACCCGCCACATGCACCCTCCTCGAGATATCCTTAGGTGAAGGTGGCCCGTCCTGAGCATGGATCGTACTCGGTGCCGGCTGGCTCGCACCCTTGTTACTCTTTCTTTTCCGCCCCTTCTTGATCTTCTGTTGTAATGGGACCGAGTTATGCTCACAGACCGCCTTCTTGAGTGTGTTGGGGCTGATAATATTTGGCACCTCGGCTATCTGAGGCTCGGTGAAGTCGGCAAGCTGAGGCGTCTCACGAGAACTGAGCATGACGCAGCCTTTGTTGCAACTGGGTTTCTCCGTCGTACCAGCTAGAACGCGGTCGTCTTGGTTGGGTTCTTGAGAAAGAGGCCAGCAGAATTCGTCATCGTACCCATGTTCGGCAAAGTACTTATCGACGTTGCTAAATGTACGGCCGTCATCGTTGTCGTCGTCGTCCAGATCCTGTGCCATATGCATGTTCGGATCCTGTGCCATAGGGATGTCCGGCATGTCCGGTAGCGTTGCGGCGGTCTTGCCATGGCTTGGCGCCGGCACGACTGGCGGTGTTGTCTGTGGGGTGGTGTCCCCCGCCCCCAAACGAATCTGGCTCTTCGGCCATAGCATGGGCCAGCTTAGGCGGCCGAGGGTCATCGAATCATCTTATTCGGCCCGGCGGGTCAAATCGGAGGTAACAACTCGTCGCAGCCTGGCAACACCCGAACCAGTTGAACCCTATACACGGTGGGTGGCATCGGTTTACCGTGGAACACGGGGTTGCCCGGTTGAATGATTTTGCCCTTGGCGACATTGACCAACTCATTGTTCACGAAGTGCAGGAGAGTGCACGGAACGTCGGCGGCGCCCTCCGAAAACATGTAGGGCGTCAGGGATGCCCAGTCAATGGCAAAAGGAGATGAAGTCCTCGGCCGAGAGGCTTAATTAGTTATCGTGATGATGGCGTCGAGCTCGGCTAATGTCGAGGCACCGCCAACGGCGGGCGTGCAACTGACGGAGGGGCCGCTTGCTGGCAAGGTGCCAGCCGGCGTACACCCGGGTGCATTAAGCTCCAATGTCGGCCGTGCCGGCGTCGGAGACACCAATACCGCCGCCGCCGGAGAAACCAATGGCGCCGCCGGAGACACCAATGGCACTGCCTGCGCGTTGTGCGAGTTGCTGGCCGTGAAGCTGGGAATCGGGGGCGGCCCCTGTTGGCCACCCGCAATCCACGTCGTCAGCCCATGAATCAAGGTAGGCATAATGCCGGTGAGCATCGATCCCAGTTGTTGGTGCACTTGCTCTTGGACAATCTTCGTAATCCGCGCCACTTGTGCCTTGAGTTCTTGAACCTCGCGCGACTGGCTTCCGAGCTGGACTTTTTCTCCTTTCGCCCACCAGCGGTATAGTATGATGACCATTTTGTGGACAAGCCTTTGCCGGCCACACGACCAGCTGACGACGGCTTACTGAGCTTATCCTTGTTTTTCATTATGTTCAACGCCCTATTTAGAGTGTTGTCCCAAGCAGGGGTGCTCGAGGCGACCCAGCGCTCGCTTCCGATCTCCTTCGCCAGAACAAGCTCAAGCGCCCTGGTCTTCGGATCCGTGGTAAGCTCCTTTGTTATTGGGTCCTCCTTGTACTGGGCCCTGACATAGTTCCTGGTCTGCTTATCACTGCTGTATTTCTCGAAGCGGGGCGTTAGGCCTTGCTCGGCACGCTCCGCGTCCTCCTTGTCCCATATAGGCTCCGCCACTCTGTAACCGTCGGGACCGAGTTTGTGTTCCCCTAAGTTCAATCCCGCATTTGTTTCCCCCGCTGATCGAAGGATTTTTTGCCTTGATCTTCTCATAACTATCACCTTTCTCAATCATTCTCTTCACCGTGCTTCTCCAAGTAGACAGGGCCGTGCTCATCCTCATGAGGGCGGCACTGTTCACTTTAATCCCTGAGAGGCGTGTGTTTTCAAATTCAGCGGGGAACTTGTATGGTTCGTGCAGCTTCGTGAAGAGGAGGTTGCGCAAATTCCCTTGGTCCTTATGCCTATGGTTCTTGGTGTTGATCGAGACGGTGCTCCGGAGAATGCACCCGAGCTGAACCGAGTACCCCTTGACTATATGTTCGGGCTCCGTTGGATTCCGTCGAGTCCACTTGAGTAAATTCCTCCTTGACGGTGCGGAGCGCGTTCGGGTGCCGGTCCTTCCGTTGCTTCTTCGGTTGGCTGCCATCTGTGCGTGCGTCGCCATCATCAATGGTGGCATCCTCGGCGGCACCATCAGTGGTGTCATCCCCGACGCTACTAGGGGTTGTGTAGTCAGGATCGGTGTCTTCCGCGGCATCCTCATAGCGGTGAGGTTGTTCCTCCATCTCCTGGGACAGCTCCCAGAATTGCTTGCCACCCGAACCGCCGACCTCATTGTTGCGGGCCATGTTTCGCTCTAAATAGGAAAAAAGTTTGGTCAAAAAATTGGTTGTTGTCAAGGAACAAGATCATCGTCTCATCATTTAGAGTTTGTCGACACCGAGGCATCCTAAAAGCTAAGTGTAACATCCCAAAATTCTAAATTTTGGAATGTTATATTAAATAAATAACTATGATTGTTGTCTGATTGTTTGTCTGATTGATTTAGTGAAATTTAGTGGAATTTGAAAACTTTTGAAAGTTGAATGAGAGGGAATGAAATGACTTTCCCAAACTTTCCCCTTTTGCCTTTTGGATCCCAATGAGCTCAAGTTCATTGCAACAGCAAACCCTAGAGTGAAGTTGACATGACTTCATCCATGTTGAAATGAAAAGGGTTTTGGAAATAGATTTGAATTCCATTTGGGAATATTTCAAATTCAAAGCTTTATGCAACTCAATGATTTTCATGAGGGAAGATAAAATGACTTCTTCAATTATATGAAATATGAGTTGGAAGTTAAAAAGTATCAAGTTGAAAGTCATTTGAAAGTGCCTTGAAACCCTCTTTCAAATTTTGAGTTTTGAATTTGCATTCAAAACTTTGGCAAGTGGGAAACATTTCAAAAACTAAACCTGATAAATACTTGATCAAAAGTATGAGAGGAGCAAACATGACACTCCAAATATGTCGAGAAAGAAAACAATGCCAAAAGTTTTGGATTCAAATCTGAATTTTATTTGAATTTGAAAAAAATGGATTTCTATAAAGTTTGGATTTTGCCTTTGGAAAAATGTTCAAATGAAAGGAATATTCCCTGATCATTTTGGTATATATATACCCTATATAAAATATTTATAGTTATTGTTTTAATTCTGTTTTGTTTTATTTTAAAAAATTAAATTTTAAAAAGAAAAAACCCCAGGCGCTTGACCAGCCCTGGCCCAGCCAACGCCGCACCCACCAGCCTGGCCCAGCCAGCGCCGGCCCACCTGGCCAGCCCAGCGCCAGCCGAGCCAGCCCAGCGCCCGGCCTCACTCGCCCCCGCACCCGAATCCCTTCCGCATCGGCCACCCGCTCGCTCCTCACCCCTCCCTCTCTCGACAATTTGGGCCCGCCCATCGTCAACCCCGCCACGCCACCTCGCCGCGCCCGAGATCGCCGGATCGAAGGATCCGGGATCCCGATCGCCCAATCGACCCCCCGGCGAGGGCGACCCCTGGCTATAAAAGCCGATCCTCCGCACCTCATTCCCCGAGACCTCGCCGGACCCCCTCGCCCTCCCGTTCGTGCTCACCGGAGACCCGAGCTCCCTCCGCCGCCAAAGTCGCCGCCGTCGACGCCCTAGGCCACCCCGACCACCCCCGACCCCACCAGAAGCCTCACCGAGCTCCCCCGCACCCGCACGGCGACTCCCCGGACCTCCCCGACGCTCGGAACCCTCGACGCACTCTCACCGCCGCCGCCGCCGTCGCCGGACTCCGGTAAGCCACCGAAAACTCCCCTCCGTCCAGATCCTAAATAGGCGGCTAGGATTAGAACCCCGAAGGAATAAGTTTTATTAGAAAACCGGCCGATTCGTCCGGTTTATTAGTTAGGGTTTTAGTATTTAGCTGGCCCGTTTTTAGTTTTAACCCGAGGCCCGTTTAGACTATTTGACGCTCAGGGCACAGTATAGGCCCATTAGGCCATTTTCTTTTATTTTGATTTTCTGTTTTAGCAGAATAGTTTCTGTTTTGAAAAAATTGATATCTTTTATTCTGTTTATTAATTTTTAGATGATTTTTTTTTGTTGGATTGCAAATTTTATGTAATTTATGTAGAATATATATTTAGCTATGTTAAAATTAATTAAAATTGCTTTAATTTAGTTTTAGTCAGAATAGTAAATCTGATATAACTTGAGTTAGAAAAATTATTTTTGGATGATTCTTTTTGTCCCAACTTTATTTTGACATTGCCAAACCATAGAAATTAATTTGGGTATTTTAGGATTAATAAATAATTAGTTTTAAGCAGAATCTTGTTAATCCTAATTAATTAGCTAGCTACTGTTTTCCTATTAATTTAGTTAGTAAATAAATTTATTTTTAACATGTGATTGATTATTCTAGGATAGTTTCTGTCACTTTATAGGATGAACTTTTATTTATAATAAATAAAAGTTTTATTTTATTTTCCTTAATAGAAATTGAATTAGGCCTAATAGGAGTTTCATATTAGATTTTAAATTAATTCTTTTTGCTCCTAGTTGCTTAATGCATCCTTTTCTGTTAAGTTAACATAAAACCATGATTAGGTTATGTTAGAAATTTTTTGTTATATAAATCTATTCTTGTTGTTATTTGAAGTAGGAAAACTTTGAGTTGTTTTTCTTTAAGTTTTCCCTTTGGGTTTTGCTTTGTTGGTTTTGGTGTGTTACTTTGTTATGTTATTGTGTTAAGTGATGTTATGCTATGTGCTTATTATAGTTATTGTTTGCCTCGGTAGAGTTTCCGGAGTGCGAAGATTGCTACTCTGAAACCCTAGTTTTCGAAGATCGTCAACCGAGCAAGTTCACTTTGACCATGCTTTCATACCTATATTTTATTGCATTTAGTGACATCTTTGCAACCACCCTCGGTAGTGATATTGAAATTCTTGTAGTTGAGTAGTATGCATGAGGTAGGAAGCCATCACCCTGTTACCAAGCCCGGACGATATTTTATTTTAATGCTACGCTATAGTAGGCGGGGTTTGGTATGAGTGCACCGAGAGTGGTGTGAAGAAGGAGGATTCTACGTCAATGGCGACAACTCCATGATGGAATCTGCAAGGACTGCATCTTCAAGACCTCAAGACTTCAAGACTCGAGGCGAAATTCAATACACACTCTTTGGGTGAAGGGCGGTTGTGGGCACCTGGAGAACCCAGTGGTTGGCGGGATGCATGGAGAAGCGCCATGACATCTTGCGGAAAGCTTCACCCAGACTCAAAGAGGCGGAAGAATACTTCATGCCCGGAAGCTTACATGCAACCGCAAGTCATTATGGGCTCGCTTGGTTGACCTTAGTTGTGACTCTGGCTGGGGACGGTACTAGCAGATGTAGAACTACGGTAGGATGGGTTGAGTACCGGACAGTGGTCGGAGGAACTCTTGAAGACCATGTTTGGTCATCTTGTTCTCAAACACCACGAAGTGCGAGCGTAAAAAGAGGATCGAATCTTGCGGGTAAAGTGTACAAACCTCTGCAGAGGGTTATAACCTAATCGATTAAGCCGTGTCCCGATTACGGACAATTTGAGCATCTGGACTTGGATCTATCTCGGAACTCTCAACACCGGATTGATAACTTAATTGTGGGCAACATATGATGATTTTGGGCTATGAGACATCGGTTGGCGGAACCATGTCATGATAGAAAACTCCATAGTACAGACTTCATTTATTCCTTTGGTGTAGGTAAAATAAAACCAGCTTTTACATAAACAAAATTCAGAATCTGAGCCATAAAGCCATACTGCATATAGTATAGTTTATCATCTGTTTTCTCTTATTGTGATCTTGCCGTACATTCAATGTACTGACCTACACGGCTGCAACGTATCATGTTGCAGATATTTTCTTCCGACGAGTAAGATTACGGTACAGGGTTACGGTCTACACTCAACCTGCCGATGGCGTTGATGGGACTCCACACCCGTTTGATTGTTTCCACGAGTATTATGAGGTATATATCAGTTTCGTTATTTATGCATGTGATTGCACTTTGATATATACATTGATGTATTGTGTGTGCCAGCATCTTGATCCGAGGATGGCACGATGTGAGAGGCTTGACCGTCTAAGGTCGGGTCGCTACAGAGATGGTATCAGAGCACGTTGACTGTAGGACGTGACCCTAGAAACCGGAAAAGCCCTTAGGACAGGATATCTCAAAAACTTTATTTACAAAAAGACTCTTACTTCTCATCTTTTCTGAATTTATCAAGTAGACCCTCTCACCTCAAATAGTTAGAATATACCCCTTATCCTTTGATCACCGGAGGATCAATCAAGACGCTCAAGAAGGATTTGATATCGGAGAACTGATGACCCCTTTGAGTAAAGAGGATTTCACCATGTATTAGAAGCTACAACAGTTGAAGACTCCGAAGATTTGAAGTTCCTAAAGAAATATTTGACCTTTAGAAGACCAAACCCCTGTTACACACTTACGTTAGATGCGACGATGTGTGAGCTGTCATTTGTTTGATGTTTTTCTGACAGCCACAAAGTAAAACTTGTTTCATCAAAAAAAACTATTGTTTGTATTGTGTGTATATCCCTCCCCACCTCTCTCTCATCTCACCTTAAAACCCTTGAACCCCATAGATGATGAATGAAGTTGGACTGATATTCTCTGGACCGAAGACTCAGCCGGAGGCGGAGCTATGGATGCAGAACATGGAGAATCACTTGGGAACAATTTGGTTTCAAGGAAGTATGAGGTCCAATCGCTCTTGGTACTTTCTGAGAAAGTGCTGCAACCTGGTGGAGAATGCATCAATCCATACAAGGATTTAAAGGAGCAAGAACTTGGGAGGAATTCAAGAAGACCACGATGAGATCACGTCTTATCCGGAAGCACAATGATACACCAAGAAGAAAACCTTGTGCACGCAAGATTTGCGGAGAAATAGGACACACCAGGAGGAACACAAAGATGGATGCCCTCATTGTGAGGAGAAACACCCAGCTGAGGAATGCCCAACTAGCCAGGTGACTTGCTTCCTGTGTGAAGGAACCACCCACTACCCGGTGCAGTGTCACATTTACTCCACGGTGCAACAAACTATTCCGAAGCAGGAAGCTGGACAAAATAAGTTGGAGTTTTGTTATGATGGTATGAAGGAAGAAGTACTACTGGATTTAAAGGAGGTGTAATATGGAACAAGAGAGTTACTCCAAGGATGAGTTAAAGCTGCACTAGTGTTGAAGTGGGCCATAACCCACAGGCCCAGGATTTTGATAAGGAACAGATGTAACCTTGATAAAGGAATAAATTTGGAAGAATCAGTGATCCAATCAGCATACGTTTCGTAGGAGGTTACGCAAAAACCTGAGAGTGGTGAAGTAACGATAGATGTTTTGTTTGGCTTGCAGAAACCATGGATTTACTCGAAACCAGTTCGAGGACAAGAGAAATTCTGCAATGCTTGTGAGTATGCCCAAGTGTTAGAATACGTGATTCACTGTTTACGTATGTGGTAATGATTCAAATGCAGGATGGACTGGCCCCCATACGGAGACTTCTATCATGAACTATCATATGTTGATGGAAAATCAGAGAGCCTTGAAAACCTTAGAAGAGTGTCGACCACGATAAGCCATAAAACCATAGAATGGTAGTACGATGGAACCCTTTACGAGCAACCGTTGCCAATCGTAGGATATACGGTGAAGTTCAACCTGCACCCGTTCTCTGCGGGAGAAACCATTAATGGTAGACCACCATGAGTGTTTCGATAGTTGTCTAGAATGGACACAGACCTATCATTAAGCAGATCCAGTCTCGGACGAACTTCAACTTTGATAAACCGACCCAAGATTTTGAGGAAAACTCTATGCTTCTGACAGAAGAGCGCTAATGAAGGAGCTATTGTAAGATATGTGAAGAGACATACATTGTCAGCCCTCCAGAGGAAGTATCTGAGTTATTGGAACCATGGCCTTGTTTTTAAGTGTGGTAGCACCCCTGACCTTTCTGACCAAAACATTTGCTAGAAGACCCCCAACCCCCAACCTTTTCTTGCTAGCCTCTTGAATCTCGAGGGCGAGATTCATTTTAAGTAATGGTAGGTTTGTAACATCCCAAAATTCTAAATTTTGGAATGTTATATTAAATAAATAACTATGATTGTTGTCGATTGTTTATGCGATTGATTTAGTGAAATTTAGTGGAATTTGAAAACTTTTGAAAGTTGAATGAGAGGGAATGAAATGACTTTCCCAAACTTTCCCTTTTGCCTTTTGGATCCCAATGAGCTCAAGTTCATTGCAACAGCAAACCCTAGAGTGAAGTTGACATGACTTCATCCATGTTGAAATGAAAAGGGTTTTGGAAATAGATTTGAATTCCATTTGGGAATATTTCAAATTCAAAGCTTTATGCAACTCAATGATTTTCATGAGGGAAGATAAAATGACTTCTTCAATTATATGAAATATGAGTTGGAAGTTAAAAAGTATCAAGTTGAAAGTCATTTGAAAGTGCCTTGAAACCCTCTTTCAAATTTTGAGTTTTGAATTTGAATTCAAAACTTTGGCAAGTGGGAAACATTTCAAAAACTAAACCTGATAAATACTTGATCAAAAGTATGAGAGGAGCAAACATGACACTCCAAATATGTCAGAAGAAAACAATGCCAAAAGTTTTGGATTCAAATCTGAATTTTATTTGAATTTGAAAAAAATGGATTTCTATAAAGTTTGGATTTTGCCTTTGGAAAAATGTTCAAATGAAAGGGAATATTCCCCTGATCATTTTGGTATATATATACCCTATATAAAATATTTATAGTTATTGTTTTAATTCTGTTTTTGTTTTATTTTAAAAAAATTAAATTTTAAAAAAGAAAAACCCCCCGGGGCGCCAGCCAGGCCCCCTGGCCCAGCCAGCGCCGCACCCACCAGCCTGGCCCAGCCAGCGGCCCACCTGGCCAGCCGAGCCGGCCCAGCCAACCGGCCTCACTCCCCCGCACCCGAACCCCTTTGGCATCGGCCAACCGCTCGCTCCCCACCCCTCTCTCTCTCACTGACAGCGGGGCCCGCCCCATCGTCAACCCCCGCCCCACGCCACCTCGCCGCGCCGCCGGAGATCGCCGGATCCCGAAGGATCCGGGATCCCGATCGCCCCCGATCGACCCCCCGAAGCGAGGACGACCCCCTGGCTATAAAAGCCGACCCCCTCCGCACCCCATTCCCCCCCCCCCCCCGAGACCTCGCCGGACCCCCTCGCCCTCCCGTTCGTGCTCACCGGAGACCCGAGCTCCCTCACGCCAAAAGTCGCCGCCGTCGGCGCCTAGGCCACCGACCACCCGACCCCACTGAAGCCTCACCGAAGCTCCCCCGCACCCTTACAGCGACTCCCGGACCTCCCGACGGTCGGAACCCTCGGCCGACTCTCACCGCCCGCCGCCCGTCGCCGGACTCCGGTAAGCCACCGAAAACTCCCCTCCGTCCGATCCTAAATAGACGGCTAGGATTAGAACCCCAGAAGGAATAAGTTTTATTAGAAAACCGCCGATTAAATCCGGTTTATTAGTTAGGGTTTTTAGTATTTAGCTGGCCCGTTTTAGTTTTAACCCGAGGCCCGTTTAGACTATTTGACGCTCGAGGGCACAGTATAGGCCCATTAGGCCTTTTTCTTTTATTTTGATTTTCTGTTTTAGCAGAATAGTTTCTGTTTTGAAAAATTGATATCTTTTATTATGTTTATTATTTTTAGATGATTCTTTTTTTGTTGGATTGCAAATTTTATGTAATTTCTGTAGAATATATATTTAGCTATGTTAAAATTAATTAAAATTGCTTTCATTTAGTTTTAGTCAGAATAGTAAATCTGATATAACTTGAGTTAGAAAAATTATTTTTGGATGATTCTTTTTGTCCCAACTTTATTTTGACATTGCCAAACCATAGAAATTAATTTGGGTATTTTAGGTTTAATAAATAATTAGTTTTAAGCAGAATCTTGTTAATCCTAATTAATTAGCTAGCTACTGTTTTCCTATTAATTTAGTTAGTAAATAAATTTATTTTTAACATGTGATTGATTATTCTAGGATAGTTTCTGTCACTTTATAGGATGAACTTTTATTTATAATAAATAAAAGTTTTATTTTATTTTCCTTAATAGAAATTGAATTAGGCCTAATAGGAGTTTCATATTAGATTTTAAATTAATTCTTTTTTGCTCCTAGTTGCTTAATACATCCTTTTCTGTTAAGTTAACATAAAACCATGATTAGGTTATGTTAGAAAAAATTTTGTTATATAAATCTATTCTTGTTGTTATTTGAAGTAGGAAAACTTTGAGTTGTTTTTCTTTAAGTTTTCCCTTTGGGTTTTGCTTTGTTGGTTTTGGTGTGTTACTTTGTTATGTTATTGTGTTAAGTGATGTTATGCTATGTGCTTATTATAGTTATTGTTTGCCTCGGTAGAGTTTCCGGAGTGCGAAGATTGCTACTACGAAACCCTAGTTTTCGAAGATCGTCAACCAGGCAAGTTCACTTTGACCATGCTTTCATACCTATATTTTATTGCATTTAGTGACATCTTTGCAACCACCCCTCAGTAGTGATATTGAAATTCTTGTAGTTGAGTAGTATGCATGAGGTAGGAAGCCATCACCCTGTTACCAAACCCGGGGCGATATTTTATTTTAATGCTACGCTATAGTAGACGGGGTTTGGTATGAGTGCACGAGAGTGGTGTGAAGAAGGAGGATTCTACGTCAATGACGACAACTCCATGATGGAATCTGCAAGGACTGCATCTTCAAGACCTCAAGACTTCAAGACTCGAGACAGGAATTCAATACACACTTTGGGTGAAGGGCGGTTGACGGGCACCACAGAGAACCCGGTGGTTGGCGGGATGCATGGAGAAAGCGCCATGACATCTTGCGGAAAGCTTCACCTAGACTCAAAGAGGCGGAAGAATACTTCATGCCGGAAGCTTACGTGCAACCGCAAGTCATTATGGGCTCGGCTTGGTTGACCTTAGTTGTGACTCTGGCTGGGGCGGTACTAGCAGATGTAGAACTACGGTAGGATGGGTTGAGTGCAGGACGGTGGTCGGAGGAACTCTTGAGAAGACCATGTTTGGTCATCTTGTTCTCAAACACCACGAAGTGCGAGAGCGTAAAAGAGGATCGAATCTTGCGGGTAAAGTGTACAAACCTCTGCAGAGGGTTATAACCTAATCGATTAGCCGTGTCCCGATTACGGACAATTTGAGCATCTGGACTTGGATCTATCTCGGAACTCTCAACACCGGATTGATAACTTAATTGTGGGCAACATATGATGATTTTGGGCTATGAGACATCGGTTTGCGGAACCATGTCATGATAGAAAACTCCATAGTACAGACTTCATTTATTCCTTTGGTGTAGGTAAAATAAAACCAGCTTTTACATAAACAAAATTCGAATCTGAGCCATAAAGCCATACGCATATAGTATAGTTTATCATCTGTTTTCTCTTATTGTGATCTTGCGGTACATTCAATGTCTTGACCTACAGCTGCAACATATCATGTTGCAGATATTTTCTTCCGACGAGTAAGATTACAGTGCAGAGTTACGGTCTACACTCAACTTTGCCGATGGCGTTGATGGGACTCCACACCCGTTTGATTGTTTCATGAGTATTATGAGGTATATATCAGTTTTACGTTATTTATGCATGTGATTGCACTTTGATATATACATTGATGTCTTGTATGTGCCGACATCTTGATCCGAGGATGGCACGATATGAGAGGCTTGACCGTCTAAGGTCGGGTCGCTCTGAGAGATGGTATCGAGCACGTTATTTGTAGGGCGTGACCCTAGAAACCGGAAAAGCCCTTAGGACAGGATATCTCAAAAACTTTATTTACAAAAAGACTCTTACTTCTCATCTTTTCTGAATTTATCAAGTAGACCCTCTCACCTCAAATAGTTAGAATATACCCCTTATCCTTTGATCACCGGAGGATCAAGCGAAGGCGCTCAAGAAGGATTTGATATCGGAGAACTGATGACCCCTTGAGTAAAGAGGATTTCACCATGTATTAGAAGCTACAACAGTTGAAGACTCCGAAGATTTGAAGTTCCTGAAGAAATATTTGACCTTTAGAAGACCAAACCCCTGTTACACACTTACGTTAGATGCGACGATGTGTGAGCTGTCCTTTGTTTGATGTTTCTCGACAGCCACAAAGTAAAACTTGTTTCTTCAAAAAACTATTGTTTGTATTGTGTGTATATCCCTCCCCACCTCTCTCTCATCTCACCCTAAAACCCTTGAACCCCATAGATGATGAATGAAGTTGGACTGATATTCTCTGGACCGAAGACTTCAGTAGGAGGCGGAGCTATGGATCTGAGAACATGGAGAATCACTTGGGAACAATTTGGTTTCAAGGAAGTATGAGGTCCAATACGCTCTTGATTACTTTACAGAAAGTGCTGCAACCTGGTGGAGAATGCATCAATCCATACAAGGATTTAAAGGAGCAAGAACTTGGGAGGAATTCAAGAAGACCACGATGAGATCACGTCTTATCCGGAAGCACAATGATACACCAAGAAGAAAACCTTGTGCCTGCAAGATTTGCGGAGAAATAGGACACACCAGGAGGAACACAAAGATGGATGCCCTCATTGTGAGGAGAAACACCCAGTGAGGAATGCCCAACTAGCGGTGACTTGCTTCCTGTGTGAAGGAACCACCCACTACCCGGTGCAGTGTCACATTTACTCCACGGTGCAACAAACTATTCCGAAGCAGGAAGCTGGACAAAATAAGTTGGAGTTTTGTTATGATGGTATGAAGGAAGAAGTACTACTGGATTTAAAGGAGGTGTAATATGGAACAAGAGAGTTACTCCAAGGATGAGTTAAAGCTGCACTAGTGTTGAAGTGGGCCATAACCCACAGGCCCAAGATTTTGATAAGGAACAGATGTAACCTTGATAAAGGAATAAATTTGGAAGAATCAGTGATCCAATCAGCATACGTTTCGTAGGAGGTTACGCAAAACACGAGAGTGGTGAAGTAACGATAGATGTTTTGTTTGGCTTGCGAAACCATGGATTTACTCGAAACCAGTTCGAGGACAAGAGAAATTCTGCAATGCTTGTGAGTATGCCCAAGTGTTAGAATACGTGATTCACTTTGTTTACGTATGTGGTAATGATTCAAATGCAGGATGGACTGGCCCCATACCGGAGACTTCTATCATGAACTATCATATGTTGATGGAAAATCGAGAGAGCCTTGAAAACCTTAGAAGAGTGTCGACCACGATAAGCCATAAAACCATAGAATGGTAGTACGATGGAACCCTTCTACAGCAAACCGTTGCCAATCGTAGGATATCTGGTGAAGTTCAACCCAGACCCGTTCTGCAGGAGAAACCATTAATGGTAGACCACCATGAGTGTTTCGATAGTTGTCTAGAATGGACACAGACCTATCGACTAAGCAGATCCGGTCTCGGACGAACTTCAACTTTGATAAACCGACCCAAGATTTTGAGGAAAACTCTATGCTTCTGACAGAAGAGCGCTAATGAAGGAGCTATTGTAAGATATGTGAAGAGACATACATTGTCAGCCCTCCAGAGGAAGTATCTGAGTTATTGGAACCATGGCCTTGTTTTTAAGTGTGGTAGCACCCCTGACCTTTCTGACCAAAACATTTGCTAGAAGACCCCCAACCCCCAACCTTTTTCTTGCTAGCCTCTTCGAATCTCGAGGACGAGATTCATTTTAAGTGTGGTAGGTTTGTAACATCCCAAAATTCTAAATTTTGGAATGTTATATTAAATAAATAACTATGATTGTGTCTGATTGTTTGTCTGATTGATTTAGTGAAATTTAGTGGAATTTGAAAACTTTTGAAAGTTGAATGAGAGGGAATGAAATGACTTTCCCAAACTTTCCCCTTTTGCCTTTTGGATCCCAATGAGCTCAAGTTCATTGCAACAGCAAACCCTAGAGTGAAGTTGACATGACTTCATCCATGTTGAAATGAAAAGGGTTTTGGAAATAGATTTGAATTCCATTTGGGAATATTTCAAATTCAAAGCTTTATGCAACTCAATGATTTTCATGAGGGAAGATAAAATGACTTCTTCAATTATATGAAATATGAGTTGGAAGTTAAAAAGTATCAAGTTGAAAGTCATTTGAAAGTGCCTTGAAACCCTCTTTCAAATTTTGAGTTTTGAATTTGAATTCAAAACTTTGGCAAGTGGGAAACATTTCAAAAACTAAACCTGATAAATACTTGATCAAAAGTATGAGAGGAGCAAACATGACACTCCAAATATGTCAAGAAAACAATGCCAAAAGTTTTGGATTCAAATCTGAATTTTATTTGAATTTGAAAAAATGGATTTCTATAAAGTTTGGATTTTGCCTTTGGAAAAATGTTCAAATGAAAGGGAATATTCCCTGATCATTTTGGTATATATATACCCTATATAAAATATTTATAGTTATTGTTTTAATTCTGTTTTTGTTTTATTTAAAAAATTAAATTTTAAAAAGAAAAACCACCCCAGGCGCCAGCCAGGCCCCCTGGCCCAGCCAGCGCCGCACCACCGGCTGGCCCGGCCAGCCCGGCCCACCAGCCCGGCCAGCCAATGAGCCAGCCAGCGCCCGGCCTCACTCGCCCCTTTTGAATCCCTTCGCGCCACCCGCTCGCTCCTCACCCTCCCTCTCTCATAATTGGGCCCGCCCCATCGTCAACCCCGCCCACGCCACCTCGCGCGCCCGAGATCGCGGATCCCGAAGGATCCGGGATCCGATCGCCCGATCGACCCCAAGCGAGGCGACCCCGGCTATAAAGCCGACCCCTCCGCACCCATTTCCCCCCCCCCCCCCCGAGACCTCGCCGGACCCCCTCGCCCTCCCGTTCGTGCTCACCGGAGACCCGAGCTCCCTCCGCCGCCAAAGTCGCCGCCGTCGACGCCCTAGGCCACCCCGACCACCCCCCCCCCCCCCAGAAGCCACACCCAGCGCCCCCCCCCCCCCACCGCGACACCCCCGACCTCCCGGCCTTCCGGAACCCTCGGCGCACTCTCACCGCCGCCCGCCCGCCGTCGCCGGACTCCGGTAAGCCAGGAAAACTCCCCCTCCGTCCGATCCTAAATAGACGGCTAGGATTAGAACCCCCGAAGGGGTAAGTTTTTATTAGAAAACCGGCCGATTCGTCCGGTTTATTAGTTAGGGTTTTTAGTATTTAGCTGGCCCGTTTTTAGTTTTAACCCGAGGCCCGTTTAGACTATTTGACGCTCAGGGCACAGTATAGGCCCATTAGGCCTTTTTCTTTTATTTTGATTTTCTGTTTTAGCAGAATAGTTTCTGTTTTGAAAAATTGATATCTTTTATTCTGTTTATTATTTTTAGATGATTCTTTTTTGTTGGATTGCAAATTTTATGTAATTTCTGTAGAATATATACTTAGCTATGTTAAAATTAATTAAAATTGCTTTAATTTAGTTTTAGTCAGAATAGTAAATCTGATATAACTTGAGTTAGAAAAATTATTTTGGATGATTCTTTTTGTCCCAACTTTATTTTGACATTGCCAAACCATAGAAATTAATTTGGGTATTTTAGGATTAATAAATAATTATTTTTAAGCAGAATCTTGTTAATCCTAATTAATTAGCTAGCTACTGTTTTCCTATTAATTTAGTTAGTAAATAAATTTATTTTTAACATCTGATTGATTATTCTAGGATAGTTTCTGTCACTTTATAGGATGAACTTTTATTTATAATAAATAAAATTTTTATTTTATTTTACTTAATAGAAATTGAATTAGGCCAAATAGGAGTTTCATATTAGATTTTAAATTAATTCTTTTTGCTCCTAGTTGCTTAATGCATACTTTTATGTTAAGTTAACATAAAACCATGATTACGTTATGTTAGAAAAATTTTTGTTATATAAATCTATTCTTGTTGTTATTTGAAGTAGGAAAACTTTGAGTTGTTTTTCTTTAAGTTTTCCCTTTGGGTTTTGCTTTGTTGGTTTTGGTGTGTTACTTTGTTATGTTATTGTGTTAAGTGATGTTATGCTATGTGCTTATTATAGTTATTGTTTGCCTCGGTAGAGTTTCCGGAGTGCAAGATTGCTACTCTGAAACCCTAGTTTTCGAAGATCGTCAACCGAGCAAGTTCACTTTGACCATGCTTTCATACCTATATTTTATTGCATTTAGTGACATCTTTGCAACCACCCCTCGGTAGTGATATTGAAATTCTTGTAGTTGAGTAGTATGCATGAGGTAGGAAGCCATCACCCTGTTACCAAGCCGGGACGATATTTTATTTTAATGCTACGCTATAATAGGCGGGGTTTGGTATGAGTGCACGAGAGTGGTGTGAAGAAGGAGGATTCTCGTCAATGGCGACAACTCCATGATGGAATCTGCAAGGACTGCATCTTCAAGACCTCAAGACTTCAAGACTCGAGGCAGAATTCAATACACACTCTTGGGTGAAGGGCGGTTGTGGGCACCTGGAGAACCCAGTGGTTGGCGGGATGCATGGAGAAGCGCCATGACATCTTGCGGAAAGCTTCACCCAGACTCAAAGAGACGGAAGAATACTTCATGCCGGAAGCTTACCTGCAACCGCAAGTCATTATGGGCTCGCTTGGTTGACCTTAGTTGTGACTCTGGCTGGGGCGGTACTAGCGGATGTAGAACTACGGTAGGATGGGTTGAGTACGGACGGTGGTCGGAGGAACTCTTCGAAGACCATGTTTGGTCATCTTGTTCTCAAACACCACGAAGTGCGAGAGCGTAAAAGAGGATCGAATCTTGCGGGTAAAGTGTACAAACCTCTGCAGAGGGTTATAACCTAATCGATTAGCCGTGTCCCGATTCACGGACAATTTGAGCATCTGGACTTGGATCTATCTCGGAACTCTCAACACGGATTGATAACTTAATTGTGGGCAACATATGATGATTTTGGGCTATGAGACATCGGTTGGCGGAACCATGTCATGATAGAAAACTCCATAGTACAGACTTCATTTATTCCTTTGGTGTAGGTAAAATAAAACCAGCTTTTACGCAAACAAAATTCAGATACAGAGCTATAAAGCCATACTGCATATAGTATAGTTTATCATCTGTTTTCTCTTATTGTGATCTTGCCGGTACATTCAATGTACTGACCTACACGGCTGCAACGTATCATGTTGCAGATATTTTCTTCCGACGAGTAAGATTACGGTACAGGGTTGCGGTCTACACTCAACCTGCCGATGGCGTTGATGGGACTCCACACCCGTTTGATTGTTTCCGCTGAGTATTATGAGGTATATATATCAGTTTTACGTTATTTATGCATGTGATTGCACTTTGATATATACATTGATGTACTGTGTGTGCCAGCATACTGATCCAGGGATGGCACAGTAACACAGAGGCTTGACCGTCTGAGGTCGGGTCGCTACACTAAGCTTTTATCATTTAGGGTTTGTCGACGCTAAGGCATCCTAAAAGCTAAATGCTAAGTTAAGTTTTCATCATTTAGGGTTTATCGATGCCGAGGCACCCTAGGTTGGGCCTAATCACTTGGCACTAATCACTTGGCTCTATTGCCACCTATGGTTTAATGCAGCAAGAATAAAGGGGCTGTTGATCCTACTGAAATAAGTACTAAGATACCCCAGCCCATGCATTAGTAGCAACTACCCCATATGTCCGATTTTTAGCAAAGTCATGCTAAAATTCACGGAAAATTTCAGCATGACCTTTGCTGAAAATAGGACATATGGAGTACCCGAATTCTTGCCGGAGCGGAAGTTAATCGACATTCCGGAAAACTCAAGGGCCTCTCGGGTACCTGCAAAATCATTATCCCAGCGTAATGAAGTCGCCAATGGGTCATTTCGTAAGATCACAAGTAGCATCATCACAAGTACATCGACAGCGATGGTGAATAGAGGCATAACAGCAGCAAAACTGACTTGATGTTAATGAACAGTGGCTAAAGATATATATAAAACTCCATTGCAAATGTGCCATGTCAAGAAAACAACTCATGGAAGTGAACTACTAGCAGGCTCAAAAGTCAAGTAAACTGAAGATTATGACAGCTTGCAAACACAGGACCATGTCATTATCATGGCAGTCCACTATATATTTTTATGACAAAATACATCATTATCAGGGCACATTATGGCCATTTTCTTACATGATGCTAACTGTACCTAACTGAATTTTTTGACAGTAGCTCAAGTTTTTTCTGATAGCTCCTCACTTTATGCATGCTTTGCAACACTTTTTATGCTAGCAGCTCAAGTTTGTGCCATTGGAGCAAATAAGCAGGAACCAACATATGTAAGGTTTCAAAAAGACTCATCATCAATATATATAAGCAGGATGTTTGTAAACAAACGAACACTAAGAGCATAATGTTCTTGCAACAAACATTATTGTGTGACATCGAAAGGCATCACTCTGCTTAAAGGGAAGGATGACTTAAGTGGCGGATGTATATTATTGCACCACTTGATCTGCACTTCTCTATAATATATGATGTCTTGAAGAACTTGAGCAAAAAAAAGATAAATAGGAACATATTTCTCACCTTGGAGGTGTTCTTTGCTGCTGCCTTTATCTGAACTTCACTTCCTTTACCTCCTTGGAAACCTGAAATATGCAGATGTTAGAAAGGTTCTAATTTGTATGTGATGATTCTAAGAAAAGGGAAAAGGTGTATCAAGAACAGATTCACATGTCTGGCTGTTATCCATTACAAACTTAAGTTTATCTATTTCTGTATCTCACAAACTATCATAAATGAATAATAGTACACTTAGGAGCTCACTGAAAAGCAATGACATATTCATGATCTAGTTTAGCAGCAGGTTGCAATATTCCCCCTAATTGCAAGATGCATCATTTCTAATTAATTAGGAGAACCTACCTAGCGAGTCTCTGATTCGTTTATACCATCAATAAAAAAATTCTACAAGAAAAAGAAAGGCAGGCCAAATACTCATGTCACTTCCATTAGGGCATTATCTTCCTACAACTACTCATCTTCAAAGAAGACATGATAATCGCTCAGTATCTAATACAACAACATGACACTTGTTACTGTATCTAATGTTCCTACAACTACTGTATCTACAACAGTAGCACATGATACTGCTACTATATCTACAACTACAACTACTATACAAGAACATAAAACTACTATGCATCATCTTCCTACTATACTTGCTACTCATCTTCAGAACCAAACAGCAGCAAAAACATGATCATCTTACTAAACAAGTTCAGAGCAGTCAGTTTCAATACAGTTCAGAAACCACAAACCCAGCCTAAATGGCACACATCACTCAAGTCATAACTTGTTTACAGCGAACAGACAAATAAAATTTGACAATGGTAAGACCAGAGTAAGTAGATTTAGGGGATTTAGGGGATCTGCCTCGTGTCGCTATTTCGCTTTGAACTGAAGAATTGGCTTTGGTTTTTATTCAGATGACCTACACTGCCTTGTCGAGGGAGGGAGGAGGGAATGGGGAATGGTGGAGAGAGGGAGGAAGGAGGAGAGGTACAGTGGTCGTCGGAGGGGTCGGGGTCGGGGCCGAAGGGTCGGGGTCGGAGTCCAGCTCGTCGGGTCCTCGCCGCCATGATCGAAGGAGAGCGAGGGGCAGTGGCGAAGGATGGCGAGGCAGGCGGGGTGGCGCGTCGGGGCTGCCTTCGCCCGGCTGCTGTAGGGGCCAAAGGAGGCCCTCGCTCGTCGGAGGAAGGAGGAGAGGAGAGGAGGCGGCCTTGGCTCGGCCGATCCCGTTCGAAGCCTTGAGGCGGCGGTCGAGTCCCATGAGGTCGGGCGGCGTTGGGGCATTGCCGGACCACAGCAGTGGCGTCGCCCGGCAAGCGTCTGGCCTTGGCAATGAGCAGGCGGAGCAAGGGGCGGCGTCTGGTTGGGGTCGAGTGCATCTGGCGAGGGAGGGAGGGAGGCCACAGTCCGAGGGGAATAGGTGGAGTGGGGGAGGGTTCTAATGGCGCACCTCCCCCTAGTGCGCCATAAGTACGACGATTCTAATGGCGTACCTCGCCCTGGTGCGCCATTAGAATTTTGTTTTATTTACTAGCCCGACTGGTCTGGTTATATTCCACCTAACCCCCAATCCATCAGAACAAGCCCACTAGCCCGACCGGGTCAAGACGTTGAGAACACACACCAGAGATCCACAGGTTCGATTCCTAGGCTCCCCAATTTTTTGTATTTATGCATTTAAAATGCTGTTTGATATTTATTTGTGTTTAAATATGTTCAAACTTGTTTAAATCATAACAGTAATATTTTTTATAAAAACAATAATAATTTTTTAAAAAATATCATCAAATTTGTTATTTGAAAATAGTTATGAATATGAAAAAATATCATCAAATTTATTATTTGAAAATATCATCAAATTTGTTATTTGAAAATATAATAAAATTTGTTTTTTTTGCAATTTTAGTTGCATTCATTTGTGATGGTGGAGCGGGCCGGGAGGTGCGGGGAGAGGTGCGGGTGGTCGTTGGCGGCGGTGGAGTGGGGAGGGTGCGGGCGAGAATTGGCGGCCGGTGGAGGCGAGGAGGTGCGGTGGAGTCGTCGTGGCGGTGGAGTGGGGGCAGTGCGAGGTCGGCCCGGCCAGACGGTGGAGCGGGGGGTCGACCCTGGTTACTAATGGCGCACCTGCTTCTAGTGCGCCATTAGAAGTTTTGCAAAAAAATAAAAAAAAAGTATATATTCTAATGGCGCACCGTGGCACAGTGCGCCATTGCTAGTTTAAACTAGTAATGGCGCACTGTGCCACAGTGCGCCATTAGTAGTTTTGCAAAAAAAACAACAGTAGTGGCGCACTGTGTGGCTAGTGCGCCATTACTAGTTAGCACTAGTAATGGCGCACCGAGATATGATGCGCCATTAGTATGTTTGGAAAAATTAAAAAAAATGTTACTAGTGGCGCATCGTGTTCTTGGTGCGCCATTAGTGTCTTCTACACTAATGGCGCACCAAAACATGGTGCGCCATTAGTATATACTAATGGCGCACCACATGACAGGTGCACCATTAGTGTCCATCCCACCTATAGCCCTTTCCTAGTAGTGGTTTTTGAGAACCAATGTATCAATCCAGTAGGAGGCCACGCACAAGTCTCTCGTACCTGTACAAAACGATAGCTACTCGCAACCAACGCGATTAGGGGAGGTCAATCCCTTCACGGTCACTTACGAGAGTGAGATCTGATAGAGATAATATTTTTGGTATATAGATGCAAAGTAAAAAATAAAAGGCAAAGTAAAAACAAGCAAGTATTAAAGTGATGGAGATTT
The DNA here is from genome assembly GCA_021605145.1 of Aegilops bicornis. Classification (NCBI taxonomy): domain Eukaryota; kingdom Viridiplantae; phylum Streptophyta; class Magnoliopsida; order Poales; family Poaceae; genus Aegilops; species Aegilops bicornis. The sequence continues at coordinate 787,244,353 of CM038671.1, read as the reverse complement.
ATATGATGAGAATAGACCCGGGGGCCATAGATTTCACTAGTGGCTTCTCTCAAGAGCATAAATATTCTACGGTGGGTGAACAAATTACTGTTGAGCAATTGACAGAATTGAGCATACTTATGAGTATATCTAGGTATGATCATGTATATAGGCATCACGTCCATGACAAGTAGACCGAAACGATCCTGCATCTACTACTATTACTCCACTCATCGACCGCTATCCAGCATGCATCTAGAGTATTAAGTTACAAACAGAGTATCATGTAAGCAAGATGACATAATGTAGAGGGATAAATTCATGCAATATGATAAAACCCCATCTTGTTATCCTCGATGGCAACAATACAATATGTGCCTTGCAACCCTTTACATCCTTTGGGTAAGGACACATAAGATTGAACCCAAAGCCATGCACTTCTCCCATTGCAAGAACTACCAATCTAGTTGGCCAAACCAAATGGATAATTCGAAGAGACTTGCAAAGATAACTCAATCATACATAAAATAATTCAGAGAAGATTCAAATATTATTCATAGATAAGCTGGATCATAAACCCACAATTCATCGGTCTCAACAAACACACCGCAAAAATAAGATTACATCGAATAGATCTCCATGAGAGAGGGGGAACATTGTATTGAGATCCAAAAAGAGAGAATAAGCCATCTAGCTACTAACTATGGACCCGAAGGTCTGAAGTAAACTACTCACACTTCATCGGAGAGGCTATGGTGTTGATGTAGAAGCCCTCCGTGATGGATGCCCCCTCCGGCGGAGCTCCGGAACAGGCCCCAAGATGGGATCTCGTGGATACAAGAAGTTGCGGCGGTGGAATTAGGTTTTTGGCTCCTATTCTGATCGTGATACGATACGCTCTATCACACATAAACCTCCTTATATCTTCCTCAAAACAGCCACCATACCTACCTATTATGGCATTTCCATAGCCATTCCGAGATATATTGCCATGCAACTTTCCACCGTTCCGTTCATCATCATCATGACATACTTTACTTTTGTCATATTGCCATTGCATGATCATGTAGTTGACATCGTATTTGTGGCAAAGCCACCATGCATTATTTTTCATACATGTCACTCTTGATTCATTGCACCATCCGATACACCTTGGAGGCATTCATATAGAGTCATATCTTGTTCTAGTTTCGAGTTGCAATCCTTATGTTGTAATCAATAGAAGTGTGATGATCATCATTATTAGAGCATTACCCAATCTAAAAAAAGCGAGAAAGGCCAAAAGAAAAAAAGAAAGGCCCAAAAAAAGGGCAATGTTACTATCTCTTTTTCCACACTTGTGCTTCAAAGTAGCACCTTGTTCTTCATGTAGTGAGTCTCATATATTGTGCTTCAAAGTAGCACCATGTTTTTCATATAGTGAGTCTCATAAGTTGTCTTTTTCATACTAATGGAAATTTTTCATTATAGAACTTGGCTTGTATATTCCTACAATGGGCTTCCTCAAATGCCCTAGGTCTTCGTGAGCAAGCAAGTTGGATGCACACCCACTAGTTTTCTTTTGTTGAGCATTCATTTATAGCTCTAGTGCATCCGTTGCATGGCAATCCCTACTCCTCATGTTGACATCAATTGATGAGCATTTCCATAGCCCGTGGATTATCCTCGTCAATGTGAGACTTCCTCCCTTTTTTGTCTTCTCCACACAATCCCCATCATCATATCCTATTCCACCCATAGTGCTATATCCATGGCTCACGCTCATGTATTGCGTGAAGGTTGAAAAAGTTTGAGATTATTTAAGTATGAAACAATTGCTTGGCTTGTCATCGGGGATATAGAAGTTGGGAACATCTTTGTGTGACGAAAATGAAGCATAGCCTAACTATATGATTTTGTAGGGATGAACTTTCTTTTGCCATGCTATTTTGAGAAGACATAATTGCTTAGTTAGTATGCTTGAAGTATTATTATTTTTATGTCAATATGAACTTTTGTCTTGAATCTTTCGGATCTGAATATTCATACCACAATTAAGAAGATTTACATTGAAATTATGCCAAAGTATCATTCCGTATCAAAAATTCTCTTTTTATCATTTACCTACTCGAGGACGAGCAGGAATTAAGCTTGGGGATGCCTGATACGTCTCCAACGTATCTATAATTTTTGATTGCTCCATGCTACTTTATCTACTGTTTTGGACTATATTGGACTTTATTTTCCACTTTTATATTATTTTTGGGACTAACCTATTAACTGGAGGCCCTGCCCAGAATTGCTGTTTTTTTGCCTATTTCAGTGTTTCGAAGAAACGGAATATCAAACGGAGTCCAAACAGAATGAAACCTTCGGGAACTCCGAACGTGATCCAGGAGACTTGGACCCTACTCCAAGAAGTAACAGAGGCGGTCACGAGGGTGGGCCCCCCCTAGGGCGTGCCCCCTGCCTCGTGGGCCCCCTATTGCTCCACCGACGTACTCCTTCCTCCTATATATACCTACGTACCCCCAAACGATCAGAGGAGGAGCCAAAAACCTAATTCCACCGCCGCAACTTCCTGTATCCACGAGATCCCATCTTGGGGCCTGTTACGAAGCTCACGAGGGCATCCACCACGGAGGGCTTCTACATCATCGCCATAGCCCCTCCGATGAAGTGTGAGTAGTTTACTTCAGACCTTCGGGTCCATAGCTAGTAGCTAGATGGCTTCTTCTCTCTTTTTGGATCTCAATACAACGTTCTCCCCCTCTCTCGTGGAGATCTATTCGATGTAATCTTGTTTTTGCGGCGTGTTTATTGAGATCGATGAATTGTGGGTTTATGATCAAGTTTATCTATGAACAATATTTGAATCTTCTCTAAATTCTTTTAAGTATGATTGGTTATCTTTGCAAGTCTCTTCGAATTATCCGTTTGGTTTGGCCAACTAGATTGGTAGTTCTTGCAATGGGAGAAGTGCTTAGCTTTGGGTTCAATCTTGCAGTGTCCTTTCCCAGTGACAGAAGGGGCAACAAGGCACGTATTGTATTGTTGCCATCGAGGATAACAAGATGGGGTTTTTATCATATTGCATGAATTTATCCCTCTACATTATGTCATCTTGCTTAACGTGTTACTCTGTTTTTAACTTAATATTCTAGATGCATGCTGGATAGCGGTCGATGAGTGGAGTAATAGTAGTAGATGCAAGAAGGAGTCGGTCTACTTGTCTTGGACGTGATGCCTATATACATGAGCATACCTAGATATTCTCATAACTATGCTCAATTCTGTCAATTGCTCAACAGTAATTTGTTCACCCACCGTAGAATACTTATGCTCTTGAGAGAAGCCACTAGTGAAACATATGGCCCCCGAGTCTATTCTCATCATATAAATCTCCATCACTTTAATACCTGCTTTGTTTTTACTTTGCCTTTTACTATAGCAAAAATACCAAAAATATTATTTATCATCTCTATCAGATCTCACTCTCGTAAGTGATCGTGAAGGGATTGACAACCCCTAATCGTGTTGGTTGCGAGGAGCTATTGTTTTGTGCAGGTACAAGGGAATCGCGCGTAGCCTCCTACTGGATTGATACCTTGGTTCTCAAAAACTGAGGGAAATACTTACGCTACTTTGCTGCATCATCCTCTCCTCTTCGGGGAAATCCAACGCAGTGCTCAAGAGTAGCATAGGTAACAGATAGTTTTGTGATAAGGTAATTTGTAACGAGCAACAAGTAACAAAAGTAAATAAAGTGCAGCAAGGTGGCCCAATCCTTTTTGTAGCAAAGGACAAGCCTGGACAAACTCTTATATAGAGAAAAGCGCTCCCGAGGACACATGGGAATTATCATCAAGCTAGTTTTCAGCACGTTCATATGATTCGCGTTCGGTACTTTGATAATTTGATATGTGGGTGGACCGGTGCTTGGATGCTGTCCTTACTTGGACAAGCATCCCACTTATGATTAACTCCTATTGCAAGCATCCGCAACTAAAGAAGTATTAAGGTAAGCCTAACCATAGCATGAAACATATGGATCCAAATCAGCCCCTTACGAAACAACGCATAAACTAGGGTTTAAGCTTCATCACTCTAGCAACCCATCATCTACTTATTACTTCCCAATGCCTTCCTCTAAGCCCAAAAAATGGTGAAGTTTCATGTAGTCGACATTCACATAACACCACTAGAGGAGAGACAACATACATCTTATCAAAATATTGAACGAATACCAAATTCACATGACTACTAATAGCAAGGCTTCTCCCATGTCCTCAGGAACAAACGTAACTACTCATAAAGAATATTCATGTTCATAATCAGAGGAGTATTAATATGCATAAAGGATGTGAACATATGATCTTCCACCGAATAAACCAACTAGCATCAACTACAAGGAGTAATCAACACTACTAGCAACCTACAAGTACCAATCTCAGACTTAGAGACAAGAATTGGATACAAGAGATGAACTAGGGTTTGAGAGGAGATGGTGTTGGTGAAGATGTTGATGGAGATTGGCCCCCTCCCGATGAGAGGAGCATTGGTGATGACGATGGCGATGATTTCCCCCTCCCGGAGGGAAGTGTCCCCGGCAGAACAGCTCCGCCAGAGCCCTAGATTGGTTCCGCCAAGGTTCCGCCTCGTGGCGGCGGAGTCTCGTCCCGAAAGCTTTCTTATGATTTTTCTTCGGACCAAAGACTTCATATAGCAGAAGATGGGCACCGAAGGGCCACCGGGGGGCCCACGAGGCAGGGGGCGCGCCCAGGGGGTAGGGCACGCCACCCACCCTCGTGCCCAGGGTGTAGGTCCCCTCTGGTATTTTGTTCGCTCATTTTTTATTATTTCCAAAAATAACTTCTATGGAGCTTCAGGACTTTTGGAGTTGTGCAGAATAGGTCTCCAATATTTGCTCCTTTTCCAGCCCAGAATTCCAGCTGCCGGCATTGTCCCTCTTCATGTAAACCTTTTAAAATAAGAGAGAATAGGCATAAGTATTGTGACATAATGTGTATTAACAGCCCATAATGCAATGAATACTGATATAAAAGCATGATGCAAAATGGAAGTATCAACTCCCCCAAGCTTAGACCTCGCTTGTCCTGAAGCGGAAGCCGATAACGATAAATATGACACATGTTTAGAGGTAGAGGTGTCGATAAAATAAAATACGGACATGCGGGCATCATGATCATTCTTATAACAGCAACATATATGGATATTGCCATATGATTTCTTATGCTCAAGTAATAATCTATTCACAATGTCAAGTATGAATCAGAAACTTTAGTGAGAACTAACAAACTATAGTCTCAGTCATTGAGGAAATTGCAATTTATCATAACATCAGAAAGAGTCTAAGTAAGAGATTTTCATCAAGTTCACATACTCAACTATCATTTAGTCTTTCACAATTGCTAATACTCACGCGATACTTATGGTTACAGAGTTTTAATCGAACACAGAGAAAGATAGGGGCTTATAGTTTCGCCTCCCAACCTTTTACCTCAAGGGTAATGTCAACAATAATAGTTCATGCTAACTTACATCCAATTGGATATATATATCAGGATCTTTTCAAACACACTGTGCTTGCCAAAGGATAAAAATGAAAAAGACGAAAGGCGAAGAACACCATGACACTTGCATAAGGGTAAGAGATAAAAGTAAGAGATAGGCCCTTCGCAGAGGGAAGCAGAGGTTGTCATGCGCTTTCATGGTTGGATGCACGAAATCTTAATGCAAAAGAACGTCACTTTATATTGCCACTTGTGATGTGGACCTTTATTATGCAGTCTGTCGCTTTTATTTCTTCCACATCACAAGATCGTAGAAAGCTTATTTTCTCCCACACTAATAAGTCATACATATTTAGAGAGCAATTTTTTATTGCCTGCACTGATGAAAACTTACTTGAAGAATCTTACTCAATCCATAGGTAGATTTGGTGGACTCTCATGGCAAAACTGGGTTGAAAGGTATTTGGAAGCACAAGTAGTATCTCTACTTGGTGCAAAGAATTTGGCTAGCATGAGAGGGAAAGGCAAGCTCAACATGTTGGATGACCCATGACAATATACTTTGTTTCAGATATAAGAAAACATAACCCATTACGTTGTCTTCCTTGTCCAACATCAACTCTTTAGCATGTCATATTTTAATGAGTGCTCACAATCATAAATGATGTCCAAGATAGTATATTTATATGTGAAACCTCTCTGTCGGGGAGGCTGACCGTACCCGCGAACACCTATGGGGCCGGCGGAGCAGGCCCCTTGTGGTTCGGAGGGGGGCGGAGATCGCACGAAGAGCGGATCGAGGCGAGGCACACGAGCAGTGTACCCAGCCGGAGCTCTCCGAGAGATAAAACTCCTACTGCTGCTTGTTTGATCTATTGTGTTCTTGCTAGGGAGCAATGCGAGCTACAAAACCTAAGCGTGAGTGTATCTAGTCTATGGCGGTCAGAATGAACCGAACCAGCCGAACCCTTTCTCACGTTGCACTCGGGCCTCCTTTTATATGCTCAAGGGGTCTCCGACAGGTGGCAACATAGACGGGGGTACAAATGTAAAAACAGGAGTTGGTACACCTACTTGAACAGTGTACAGTGCAAAATACCTAACTTTGGCGGCAAGGGACAAAAGCAATAAATGCCCGTCGTTGTCGCCCAAACAGTGTAACAGAGACCGTCAGGTGCGCCTCCGCTCGCCACGATGGCGAGCCTGTCAGCGCCGCTTATCGCTGCTCTCCGCTGGCTGCACAACCGCTCGACGCAGCGCATGGAGCGGTCCCATGGCGACACGTCGGCTGGGTGAGCTGGAGCGGAGACGGAGAGAAGTTGCATGCAGCGGCGAATCCTTGTCGCGCCCGGAGGCTTGTCGCTCCGGGCCTTCCCGGCAAGCTCCTCTTGCCGGGCCTTGTCTTCTGCGTGCACAGGTGGCCTTCCTGACAAGCTCCTCTTGTCGGGGCCTTGTCCTCTCAATCTAATACTTTGTTCTTGAATGGCTCCAAAGGAGCCACGGAGGATCTTGGCGGTGACGAGGCAAACCTTGCCGCGGGCTGCTGCAACTGTCCGTGCACGAGTACGGGATACTAGGGTACCCCTACTCTAGTACACCGACAGGAGCCCCCGGGCCTGGGCTGTACACGGTGCCGAGCACTTGTCGGGCCAGGCCCAAAACTGTGCACGGACACGCGCGGCCTCGACCACGTCGCAACTCACCCCGGACCCACCACGATCCCCACTAACGGCACGCACCGGACGTGGCGTCATCTGCGAAGATCGTGGCGGCGGTCGTGGGGGTTCTTTATTAATATAAGCGGAACGTCCGCCCCCCTCATCCCCTTTATAAGCGGAGGAAACAGAGGCAGGCCGACCACCCCTGCCATTGCTGTCTTGTCAAGAAACCATCGCCGCTCCCCTCTTCTTCTCCGGTGCGAAGAGAGCAGCGCCCCGCCCCCTTCCGCCACAAGCACACTCACCGCCGTCGGCCCCCTCCGCCCCCCTCGCCATGGCTCCGAAAGCCGACAAGGAGAAGGGCGTCAAGTCGGCCGAGGCGCAGCGGCTCATGGCGCTGCGCAAGGATCGAGCCATCTTCCCCGCAGCTCGGCGCCGCACGGGAGCTGCGGGCGTCTTCTACCTTTTTCGGTCGACGGAGACTCGTGCGCATCCACGCGAGGGTGCTCCCGCCTCCGCCGCTGATTTGGCTAACAGGTACCCTTTCTTCGCCCTTTTCTTCTATTGCGGTCTTTGCCCGCCCGTATTCGAAGTTCTTTTGCGACATAATGAACACCTTTAGCCTCCGCCTCCTTGATTTCACCCCCAACGCCATCTTGACCATGGCCGTTTCGCACATTGTCTGCGAAAACTTTGTCGGAGTCCACCCGAGCGTGGCACTCTTCCGCCATTTCTTTGTTCCCAGCGTCGAGAGGAGAACCACTTGCGGAGGTATAGCACAGGTCTCTAGGATCGGCAAGAAAGAGGCCTACCTAGAGGGGAGTTCGGAACAAGTGGGAGGTGGAGAGCCAACTGGTGCTTTGGGTCGTGAGGAGAACCCACAGCCTTTCACCGCCGTCATAAACCCCAATAGTGCGCGGCAGGGATTGGAGTAACTTGGCGCCGGAGGATCTGAAGCTGAAGATAGCTGTGACCCAGAATTCTGCGCCTCGGGCTTGCCGGGTTGTGATGGGAGCAGTTAGGCGCAGACTTTATTCGCCGCGCCGCTCCCTTGCGAGAAAGGAGGAGGCCTGCTTGGGAGTTCCGAATCTGGCGGACATCATGTGGCTGCGCCCGGGCCTGAATTGGAACTTCACATCATGGAGCTGGACTCGGTGCTGCTCGAGCTGTTCAAGAACGACCCGAACATCCAGAGTGGTTCAGGTTGCAGCGAGGGGTCGTCCCCATCAGGCAACAACTTCGGCGCTCGATCGCATCCGCGCCATGATGCCACTGTGCGACTCCCACAGAATCATCCCAACATGGCAGGAGCCCCCCGACGAGATCGTGCAGCAATTCTTTGATGACTTGCAAGAAGTGCCGATCCGCGCCGACAAGCAGAAGAGGCTCACCCGCAACACCACCGACCAGGAGATGGCGAGGATCGCCACCGAAGTGGAGGAGGCGGCAGCAGCCGCTGCCGCTGGAGCCTTCGGGTTCATGGGAGGAGGCGGACGCGGCGAAGGCGGCAAGCTCTGCCGGCGAGGGAGGTCGCCAGCGAGGAGGCGAGCTTGTCGAGCCCGAGGCCAGGTCGAGTGGACCGCCGAGGCGCTTCTTCCACCGCCAAGCGACTTGCCGCCAGTGAGCCCCGGCTCCGCCGAGGAGGCGCGTCTCCGCAGAGTTGGAGACGGGCGACAGACCGGCCCACAGCAGCAGCGCCGCTCGGGCGCTTCACCGCGGCAAGCGAGGTTTCATGAGGCGCCTCATACTGCAGCGACAACCGGGCGGAATCTTCTCGAGCCACCGCCGCCTCCGCTTAAGCGGCCAAGAGAGCCCACTCCCCGCCTCATCGCACCGAGGCGGGCCGGAGTTTGACTTCTCTGCGCTCAGCTCCGAGGAGGAAGGCGAAGAGTAAGCTTCTCGAGATTGTGCTTGTGTTTCTTTAATTTTTATTGCTTCATCTTGAATCTGATTTGCTTCGTTCTGGACTCTTCCCTTTTCAGGACGCTGGCCCAGAGAGCGGCGAAGAGGGCCAAGATCCCGACGGTCGTCGTTGAGGACGATTCCCCCGTGGCGACAGGGGACGTGTCCGAGACCGCCTTGCCGGACCCGGCAACCCTTCCTCATAGCAGCCCCCGACAGCCCCCAGTAAGTGTGCAGTTTTCTCCTTACTATTAGGTGCTTGGGGTGCCCTTTCTTCGTTGATTTACTGTTTGTTTGTGTAGGGCGGAGCAGCCTCATCGGGAGGGCTCGGAAGCCGCCTCGAGATCCTGCCCGCTGCCACTCGCCGCCAAGGGGAACTCCCGGCAAGGGAGCTCCCTCCGACAAGGGAGGCCACCCCGGCAAGGGAGGCTACCCCGGCAAGGGACGGCACCAGCGACCCTCCAGTGGTCGAGGCCATGGCTGCGGATCCCGTTGCAGGTAACTCCCTTACCGAAAATCTCCCTTGGGCTTGCTTTCTTTTGTTTTTCTTTTTGAACATCTGCTTGACTGCCCCTTCTTCTTCTGACGCAGACCCGATGGAGGTCGAGGCCGTCGGCGAGGAGGAAACACGCGGCAACACCGACGAGGCCGCCGTCGAAGAAGAAGAGGTCATCGTCGTGGAAGAAGAGGCCGTCGCCGATGAGCCTGCTGGCGAGGAGGCCACCGAGGCTGCCGGCGAGGGGTCGGCCGATCGCACTGACGGCCCTGAGGCCGCAGGAGCGGCAAGCGCTACACCGACAGCCGACTCCCCTGGCTGCCTGAGCGTCAGCTCGAGGAGCCCCACCGCCTACACCAAGGCCGGAGAAGGCGTCTTCATCAAGCTCCCACAGGAACCGAGCTCCAGGGTGCGGTCGAAGGAGACCTTCGACGGCGAGCTACTCGCCTCATTGGCTGGCTGACGCTGGTGGACGCGCCAAGCAGCAGCAGCGGCGAGTCTGAGGAGGAGGAGCTGCTGAAGAAGCTTCTGTCGCTCTACCGCACCCGGCAGGCCAAGTTAGAGACCCGGGAAGCCCTTGTCGCGAGGGCGGGAGCGGATATGGATAAGCGTGCCGAGGAGCTCCGGAGCGCCAACAAGGAAGCCCTCCGCGACGTGGCGGAAGAGCGGGGGCAGCTCGCAGAAGAGCGCACGGCCTTCATTCTCGAGAAGGCCGCGGCTGATGAGGAGCAGCGGCTGGCTGCCGAGAAGCTTCGCTTGAGAAGCGGTGGCGCAGCGGAAGGTCAACTGGACAGCCACGAGGAAGACCTTGCCGCGCGCGAGGAGTCGCTTGGCGGGGCGCTTCAGGAAGCGAAGGACGCTGCCGCAGCCGCCGAGGCCGCCAAGGAAGAGCTAAAGGCGAAGGTGGCACAGCTGGAGGCCACCCTCAAGAAGAGCGACGAAGATATTGCCGTGCTCAAGCGTGAGCGCGAGAAGGATGCCTACACCCTTGGCGAGCTGCAGAGCCGTCTCGCTGATAGGGCCAAGGAGCTCGACGCCGTCAAGGATTCCAAGGCGGATCTTGAGCTGAAGCTGACCACTCTGACGCAGAGCGTTGGATGGCGCCCGAGCGGGAGGTGGGCTTGTTGGAGGCGATCAAGGCCAAGGAGGAGCTGCTAGAGAATGCTGTCTCCGTCCGAGAACACCTTGAGGGAGAGCGTGGAGCACTTTGGACGAAGGTCTTGGACACCACCGCCGACATCCACAACGAGCTGATGGAGCTTGGGATGGCGGACCTTGCGTACTCCTCCGACGAGCATCTCCAACCCAGCGCCAAGCTCAGCTTGTTCTTCAAAAGGCGTGGCGGCGGGCCTGCAGCGACTCCGGGAGGAGGTCCGAAGCAGCTTGCCGAGGAATCGCGCCCGAGTTTGTGCGAGGGCCCTCGAGAAGGTGTTGATGAAGGTGGCCTTCCGCAACCCTGGCCTCAACCTTAACGGCGTCCTCAGATCCTTGCCGCCCGAAGCCAACATGGAGGAGCTCAAAGCCCTTGTCGCACCCATTGTGGACAAGGTGAACAAGATCAAGCGGATTGAGGGCGACTGCGTGGACTAGGCCGCCAACCTTATCTTTCCCTTGTCGCTGCTGATCATGTTTAGAAAACTTTGTTAGATCAGCGACAAGTTATTGTGTAATATACTCTATCTTAGGTGAATCGATCAATGCAACGTTATTTCCTCTACTTGATTTCTTCCTTTATGCGTTTACGCCTTACGCATTTAGGGGACTTGTCGGTGCGGGCACTTTTGCATGGCCGAGTGCGAACGTCGGCAACTTCTTTGGCGATGCCGCCTCCGACAAGCAAACTTGTCGCGACTAGCCGCAGCTCACTTAAGTTGTTGAGCGGACTCGAAACAAAGTAAGGGCACGACTAGCCGCCGAGTTGGTTCCTCTGCGCACAGGTTCTCCATACAAAGTACTTATCGTTCGAGGAAGATAACTTAAAAATTTTAAAAACTGGTTGCTCAAACTTTGGCAACTTAGCTTTTTTGTCTCTTGCTTCCCGATGAGGTGAAGCTTCCTCGGCGGTGCCTGGTCCATAATATTATCTCCTCCTTCCCCCTGGTTAACTTGTGCGCGAGAGCCTTCCTTTCTTTGAGAAAAGAAAAAGAAGAGGAAATAACGTTATGGAGCCTAGCGGCTCGATTCCGCTTACCGGGTGTGGTTGCTGCACAAAGTGTTAGCCAAAGCATGCAATAAATTGATGAAAGCATGAACTTGACAAGTTGTGCGCGACACATGAGCTTTACTGATGCACGGGGTCTACGCCCGGCTTTGTACAAAGGATTACATGCAACAGCGGCAAGACTTGTACAAAAGGTGGTTCTTGAACAGGTTCCGACAACCGCGCCTATATAGGTAAAACTTACGAAGATGCTCAATGTTCCGAGAGTTGCTCACCGGAATGCCATCTTCGGTCTCAAAGCGGACAGCGCCGAGCCTAGTGACACGTTTCACCCGATAAGGGCCTTCCCTTCTTGGCGTCAACTTGTTTGAATTCTTGGCGGACTGAACGCGCCGAAGAACAAGGTCGCCTTCCTCGAGACTTCTGGCATTAACCCTGCGGCTATGGTAGCGATGCAAAGCTTGCTGGTAACGAGCAGCTTGTACAGCGGCCTGAAGACGATCCTCCTCAAGGAGCGGCGCGTCATCTCGTGGCAGCTGCTCTTGCTCAAGCTCATCATAAGCGAGTACTCGAAGTGACCTGTATACGAGTTCCGTGGGGAGAACTGCCTCTGCTCCATAGACTAGAGCAAAGGGTGTCCGGCCAGTGGCTCGATCTGGCGTCGTTCTGATCGACCAAAGAACCACCGGCAGCTCCTCGATCCAGTTTCTTCCGCACTTGTGCAGCCTGTCGAAAGTTACGGTCTTGAGCCGCGCAACACTTCAACATTTGCCCTCTACCTTGACCGTTGCTTCTCGGGTGAGCAACGAAAAGCAGACCTTGGCGCCAAGGTTTTGGACGTCTTGCATGAAGGTGCGACTACGTGAATTGTGTGCCGTTGTCGGTGATGATCCGGTTGGGGATTCGAAGCGGCAAACAATTGACTGAAAGAACTTGATCACTGTCGTGCCGTCACCTTCCTCACTGGTTCCACTTCCGGCCACTTTGTGAACTTGTCGATGGCGACGTACAAGTACTCAAAGCCCCGATAGCTCGGGGAAGGGGCGAGGATGTCGAGCCCCGGACGAAAATGGCCAGGATAAAGGGATCGTCTGGAGAGCTTGAGCTGGCTGGTGTATCTGTTTGGAATGGAACTGGCACGCTTCGCACTTGGTTACTTGTGCAGTTGCATCCTGGAGGGCTGTCGGCCAGAAGAAACCCTGCCGGAAAGCTTTGCTGGCAAGTGTTCTTGCGCCAATGTGGTGACCACATATGCCTCCGTGTATCTCTGCCAACAGCTTCATCCATCTTCCACAGGAATACACTTCAATTTCACACCGTTGAGTCTTCTTACATGCAGTATCTTTGTCGACAAACTGGTACATACTTGACTGTCGGGCTACTCTTTCCGCTTCTTCTTGCTCTTCGGGAAGTTCACTTGTCTGAAGGAAATGGACAATCTGTTGTGCCCATGCTGGAGCTTGTGGCTCGACAACAAGGACTAAAGGCACATCTGCTGCTGCGGGAACATCAGCTTCCGCGGCAAGAACCTGCGGTTCTGCCGGAGCTCGATGCTCCCCGACAAGCTTGCCGGGGCAAGACTTGTCGGGAGCATCTGCTTCAACGAAACAAACCACAGGGTGCAGCCGGAATGACTGCTCCTCGGCTTGTTGGTGTTGATCTTGGGGACCTTTGCAACGACGGCTTCGGGAAGCTCTGTCGGAAAGTATTCACCAGAGGCCAACTTCCTCTTCTTGCCTTGTCCTGTTGATGGTGTTACGGTTGGTTGAGTCAGCTTGAGCACGAAGATCCCTGGTTCCACAGGTAACTTAAGCGCAGCGCACTTTGATAGGCCGTCAGCAATATCATTCTGAGCTCTTGGAACATGTTCCATTTGCAGGCCTTCAAAGTGTTCTTCTAGCTTCCTCACTTCATCGACGTATGCTTCCATCAATGGACTCTGATAATCCTTGTTCTCTTGTCGGACTACAAGTTGCGAGTCACCCCTGACACTAAGCTTCTTGATCCCAAGGTCCATCACTGCGATCCACGAGACCGGCAAGCAAACCCTCATACTCTTCAGTATTGTTTGTCGCTTGCTCCTTGGGAAAGTGCATCCGGGCGACGTGCTTGAGGTGCTCTCTGGTGGGTGCGATAAGCGACGCCGGCACCGGGCGCCTTGCAGCGAAGGCACCATCAAAGTACATCAGCCACTCTTTGCTTGCTTCTTTGGCGGAATGCTCGTCTCCGGAATCTCTTCATCTGGCGTTGGCGTCCATTATGCTATGAATTCTGCCAAGGCTCTGCTTTGGATAGTTGATGTGCTTTCAAACTTGAGACCAAAGCTTGACAGCTCCAGTGCCCACTCGACAATCCTGCCTGTCGCTTCTGGATTCTGCAGTATCCTCTTCAGCGGAAAGCGAGTGACAACTGTGATCTCATGTGCTTGGAAGTAATGGCGCAGCTTTCTCGAGGACATGAGGAGGCCGAAAAGCAATTTCTGCACACCAGAGTACCTTGACCTAGCCCCCTGCAGGAGGGAGCTGACAAAGTAGACTGGGCGCTGCACCATCCTTTTCTGTATCTGTTCATGTGTCTGCGCGGACTCGTCCTTGTCGGGACCAGAGCTTGTCGGCGAAGCCCCCTGCTTGTCGTTGGATGTGCTTGCCATGGTTCTTTGGCTCGTCATCCGCCTCCCTCTCCGCTACTAACGCAGCACTAACCACTTGATTGGTTGCCGCTATATATAGCAGCAACTTCTCTTGTGGCTTAGGTGCGACAAGTGTTGGAGTGGAGGGCGGTATCTCTTCAAGTCCTGCAGCGCAGCCTCCGCTTCGAGTCCATTTCATTGGACCTGCCTTTTTCAAAATCTTGAAAAATGGCGAGGCGCTCAGCAGACCTAGAAATAAACCTGCTGAGAGCAGCCACGCAACCGGCAAGCGTTCGTACATCCTTGACGCGCTTTTTGGTGCTTCAATCTGCTCAATGGCCTTGATCTTGTCGGGATTGGCTTCAATCCCTCGCTGAGACACGAAGAACCCGAGAAGCTTGCTGGAAGGGACTCCAAACACGCACTTCTCGGGGTTGAGCTTGAGGTTGATCTTGCGTAGATTTGCAAAGGTCTCGTCCAAATCTTGAACCAGAGTTGCTTTGTCCTTGCTTTTGACCACTATGTCATCCATGTAGGCTTCTACATTCCTGTGCATTTGCGGCTCAAAAGCGTCATGGACTACCCTTGCAAATGTTGAACCAGCATTCTTCAAACCGAAAGGCATCCGTATGAAACAGTATGTGCCACATGGTGTAATGAATGCGGTCTTCTCTTCATCTTCTTCAGCCATGAAAATCTGATGGTATCCACGAGTATGCATCAAGAAAGCGAAAGCAAATCACATCCGGCCGTGGAGTCAACAATCTGGTCAATGCGCGGCAAGGGAAATGGATCTTTGGGACAAGCTTTATTAACATCCGTGAAGTCAATACAAAGTCTCCATTTTCCATTTGCCTTCTTGCACGACTACGTGGATTGGCCAACCACGTGGGATGGAGCACTCCTCGGCGAGGCCTGCTGCTTCCAGTTTCTTGATCTCTTCGTCTATGAATTCTTGGCGCTCCACTGCTTGCTTCCCGACTTTTTGCTTGACGGGCGCGCGCGAGGACAAACGGCCGGCGGTGCTCAATTACTTTCACAGGAACACCGGGGATATCGAGACGGTTGCCATGCAAACACGTCGACATTCGCCCTTGAGGAAAGCAACGAGCGCGCCTTCCTATTTAGGGTCGAGAGAGGCACTGATGGTGAAGGTACCACCAGTGCCGTCCTCCTTGGCGGGCACCCTCTTGGTCTTCGGCGGAGCCACCATCTTCTTGCACTTGCCGGTGGAGCTCGATGGTGCGTCCTCGACGGTAGCGCAGCACTCGAAGAGGTGCGCTTGCGGAGTGAGCATCGAGCCCCTGCCGGACTTGGACTTGGTCTTCTTCCCCCCGGGAGCTTCAGCGGCAAGTGTTGGGCAGTCTGTCGCGGCTGCTGCATCCCGGAAGATCTTGTCGGCACAGATAAGGGCATCCTTCTTGTCGCCGTGGACAGAGATGACGCTTATCGGGCCTGGCATCTTGAGTAGGTTGTAGGCGTAGTGAGAGGCTGCCATGAACTTGGCGAGTGCTGGACGGCCAAGTATCCCATTGTAAGGCAATGGGAAATCGGCAACGTCGAATGTAACCCTCTCCGTCCTGAAGTTCAGCTCGCTGCCAAATGTTACCGGCAACGTAATCTTCCCCTTCGGCTTGCTCCTTCCCGGATTGATTCCTTCGAAGGTACCGGTCACTTCGAGCTCGTTGTCAGGGATTTGAAGCTTCTGGAGCACCGCGGAGGAGATCAGATTCAAGCCGGCCCCGCCGTCAACTAACATCTTTGTGACCTTGAGGTTGCGGATGGTTGGTGAGACCAACATCGGCAAGCACCCGACCGCAGTTATGCGATCAGGGTGGTCCTCAATATCAAAAATGATAGGCGTGCTGGACCACTTGAGAGGCTTGCGTGACTCTACGGATGGTTCCGCTGCATTGACCTCCCGCATCCACTGCTTGAGTTGGCGGTGGGAGGTATGCAGGGAAGCACCTCCGTCAACGCAGAGAACCTCTGTGGCTTTCTGAAACTCCTGCTCGTCGGCTTCGTCGTCTTCCATATCTTCGTCGTCGTCATCATCTTCATCCTTGTCGCGGCCGCGGAGAGGTCGATCTCCTTGCCGCTGCTTGGCCTTGCCGCGGCGTCCTCCCCGGCCGGGAAGTTTCTTGCTTGCTCCCCCAGCACCTTCCTAGGCCTTCTCCTTGTCGCGCCGCTCGTACTCAGCTCTCTGCTGTTCGACGAGCTGCTCGACCTTCTTGCAGCTCTGGAGGTCGTGGCCCTTGGTGCGGTGGATCTTGCAATCTTGCTTGCGGAGCTGTCACCTTGTCGGCGGCCGCCACCGAATGGTGGTTGGCGTCAGCGGCAACCTCCTTGCCGGAGCCACCAGCCTTGGCGTTCTTGTCGCTACCTACATTGCCGGACTGCTCGACTGCTAGCACTTCTCTGGCTTTCTTCTTCCTGTTGCCTCGCCGCCGGCCCTTCTTTGCCGGGCGGTGTCATCCTTGTCGAGATCCTGCTTCGCATTCTCTCTGAGTCTCCTCCCTTCCTCGGTAGCGTGCACACTTGTCGGCCGGGCGTACAGCTCATCGACGTCCTTGACTTTGCACATCGCCATCTCCTCCCTCATCCTGCGGTTCCGCACATTACGATGAAATGCGCTGATCACCGTGGCAGGGTGGGCGTGCAGAGATGTTGTAGTGCACGCGGCTGAATCTCTGAATGAACTTGGCGCAAGGACTCTCCTTCCTTACGGGCGAGCAGGTGAAGGTCACTCTCTTGGCCATGAGGTTTGTGGCCACACAATGAAGGCGCCAACAAAGCGATGGCAGAATCTGCCCAAGAGGATATGGAGCTGTCCGGCAAGTGCATGAGCCAAGATCTGACGTTGGGCTTGAGCACGAGTGGGAAGTAGTTGGCGAGGATTTTGTCGTCCCGTCCCCCCGCAGCCTGCATCGCGATGGTGTAGATGCTGAGGAACTCCGACGGGTGCGTCCTGCCATCATACTTCTCCGGCATGTCTGGTTTGAAGTTTTTCTGGCTGGGCCACTGGACTTGCCGCAGCTCACGAGTGAACGCAGGGCAACCTACCGCGTACGGCAAGTCGCCTGGCTCCTCCGGCGCGCGCATGTCAACAGAAGGCCCAGCGGCGCTTGTCGGATCGACGTCGCGCTTCTCTTGGCGCCGATGCGAGTTCGAGCGTCCTCTTGTTGTCGCTCATGAAGAACTTGGCGCTGATCGCGGCGAGCTCGCGGATCCGACGACGCGGTGGAGTCGTTGTCGAGGTGGATCCGGTGAGTCGGCGATCTTGGCCTTCTTGGCGGAGAGTGCACGGTGGTTGCACCTCCGACAGTCTCGTCGCCACCGGCTCGTGCCTTGTCGTCTCGCCGCGGCAATGATGGCGTTGGTTGCCGCGGGCGTCGCCGTTAACCAAAGCCGATGAGGCTCGATAGTGGCCCTCCACTCGTCGACCTTGTCGGCCGTTGGAGGTAGTTGAGGAGCAGCTGAGATCTCGCCCGAGCTTCGCTGGTGTAGTGGGTGGCATTGGAGAACGGTGCGAGGCGAGACACGCTCGGACTTCTAACTACGTTAGAAGGAGCAGCGCCCGTCCGGCGACCGTATCTCACTCGTGCCCGGCATGTTGGCGCGCATGCTGGTCTTGAGGGTCTCGATCCAGCGAGCGTATGGCGTTGTGAAACGCCATGGCGTTGTTGGTCCCGCGTCTCTGAGATGGGCGCGGGGATGCGCGGACGCCGAGGTTTGCGGTGCCTTGTCCTTGGACTTGGCAACGTCGCGAACACCTTCGTCGGCGCCCGTTCCTCCGCCAGCGTCTGCCCCACCACCGTTTGCTGCGGTGAGGGTGGGTACGACGCGGACGGCTCTGCCGTCGCCGAAGCCTTCTTCTTCGGTGGCATGTTGAGGAAGATGTTGATGACGCTGCTCGTGTGAACGCCGGATCGGATTCACACGGCCTCGACACCTACCCGGGCGCGCCAAAGATGTCGGGGAGGCTGATCGTACTGCGAACACCTATGGGGCCGGGCGGAGCAGGCCCTTGTGGTTCGGAGGGCGGAGATCGCCTGAAGAAGCGGATCGAGGCGAGGCACACGAGCAGTTTACCCAGCCGGAGCTCTCCGGAGATAAAACTCCTACTGCTGCTTGTTTGATCTATTGTGTTCTTGCTAGGGAGCAATGCGAGCTACAAAACCTAGCATGAGTGTATCTAGTCTATGGCCAGTCGAATGAACCGAACCAGCCGAACCCTTTCTACGTTGCACTCGGGCCTCCTTTTATATGCTCAAGGGGTCTCCGACAGGTGGCAACATAGACGGGGGTACAAATGTAAAAACAGGAGTTGGTACACCTACTTGAGCGATTATGCAGTGCAAAATACCTAACTCGGCGGCAAGGGACAAAAGCAATAAATGCCCGTCGTTGTCGCCCCAAAGCGATGTAACAGAGACCGTCAGTGCGCCTCCGCTTCGCCACGATGGCGAGCTTTGTCAGCCGCTTATCGCTGCTCTCCGCTGGCTGCACAGCCGCTCGACCGACAGCAGCGCATGGAGCGGTCCCATGGCGACACATCGCTGGGTGAGCTGGAGCGGAGACGGAGAGAAGTTGCATGCCGCGGCAGCGCCTTGCCACGGCGAATCCTTGTCGCGCCCGGAGGCTTGTCGGCGCTCCGGGCCTTCCGGCAAGCTCCTCTTCTTTGGGGCCTTGTCTTCTGCGTGCACAGGTGGCCTTCCCGACAAGCTCCTCTTGTCGGGGCCTTGTCCTCTCAATCTAATACTTTGTTCTTGAATGGCTCCAAAGGAGCCACGGAGGATCTTGGCGGTGACGAGGCAAACCTTGCTGCGGGGTGCTGCAACTGTCCGTGCACGAGTACGGGATACTAGGGTACCCCTACTCTAGTACACCGACACTCTCTTTCTTTATTACTTCCTATTAATTGCAACGATGACCAAGGCTATGTTTGCCAACTCTCAACAACTTTTAATCATCATACTCTTTCTATGTGAAGTCATTACTCTCCATAAGATCAATATGATCTCTTTATTTCTTTTTATTCTTTCCCTTTTCTTTTATTCCCTCAAGATCATAGCAAAATAATGAAGCCCTTGACTCAACACTAATCTTTATTATATAGCTCACGGACTCGATTACATAAAGGGATCATAAAGCAAAACTCAAAACTAAATCATACCAAAAACTTTATTCTACTAGATCAAGATATTACTGAAAGGATCGAACTAAGAAAAACAGTAAAGATAGGAGTGTGATGGTCATACGATAATGGGGCACCTCCCCCAAGCTTGGCAGTTGCCAAGGGGAGTGCCCATACCCATATGACTATGTATCCTTTGCTGGTGAAGAAGATGGTGGAGTTGTTGATGATGGATAGTCGCACATCGAGCGCAAGAGATCCTCCAACTTGCGGATAATGCCCTTGAGTGCAACGATATGCTCCTTCAACAAAATATTTTCACGTGTGAGATGCTTGTTTTGTATACGAGCTAATTCAATCATCTTGAAAGCTTCGATCTCAGTTGGGGTAAGAAGATTGTGATCAATTTGAAGGATGTCTTCTATTGCCGGAACTTGGTCCTCCGTGGCCTTCTTGATCCCTTCATCCTTGTTGATCTCCATGGGTTCTTCCCTCTTCAGCTCTATCTTCATTAGCCAAGCATCGCTGTCACCATTGTTGGAGGAGGGGGACGACATGACGCCTGGCCTTGACAACCCGGACAGAAAACAGCTCGAAACAAGAACAAAGGATAATTGCGTGATTCGGGAGGCAAAACCTCCGGGAGATTATATAATGAATTTTTACTGACCAAAATATATATCATGCAAGAAAACGGAGTCCGGAGAGCACACGAGGTGCCCACGAGGTAGGGGGCGCGCCCAGGGGGTAGGTCGCGCCCTCCACCCTCGTGGAGCCCTCGTGTCCTTCCCGGACTGCTTCTTATTTTTCTATTTTTCTAAATATTCCAAAACGAAGAAAATTTGCCATTAGAACTGTTTTGGAGTCGGTTTACTTACCGTACCACATACCTATTCCTTTTCGGAGTCTTAAACATTCTGGAAAGTGTCCCTTATGTATTCCTCCGGGGTTACGGTTTCAATAATACTGGTTTCAACATTTATAGGATTACCTGAGATATAATGTTTGATTCTTTTACCGTTCACCGCCTTCGGATTTGTGCCCTCGAAGTTGTTGAATTTTGTGGCACCAGAACGATAGATCTCCTCGATAACGTAAGGACCTTCCCATTTAGAGAGAAGTTTTCCTGCAAAAAATCTTAAACGAGAGTTGTATAATGCATCATCAAGTTTCTTGGACCAATTCTTTCTAGATCTATTAACAGTCTTTTGCAAAATTAATTTGAGTTATCTATTACTCAATTCTACTTGACCACTAGACTGTGGGTGATAAGGAGATGCAATTCTATGATTAACATCATACTTAGCAAGCATTTTACGGAAAGCACCATGAATAAAATGTGAACCACCATCAGTCATTAAATATCTAGGGACTCCAAACCTTGGAAAAATAACTTCTTTAAGCATCTTAATAGAGGTGTTGTGATCAGTACTACTAGTTGGAATAGCTTCTACCCACTTAGTAACATAATCAACAGCAACTAAAATATGTGTGTATCCATTAGAGGCAGGAAACGGTCCCATATAATCAAAGCCCCAAACAATAAATGGTTCAATAACAAGTGAATAATTCATAGGAATTTCCTAACGTCTACTAATATTACCAATTCTTTGACATTCATCACAAGATAAGACAAACTTACGAGCATCCTTGAAGAGAGTAGGCCAATAAAAACCGGATTGCAATACCTTATGCGTAGTTCTATCTCCAGCGTGGTGTCCTCCATAAGCTTTAGAGTGACACTTGCATAGGATCTGTTCCTGTTCATGCTCAGGTACACAACGTCGAATAACACCATCTACTCCTTTATAAAGATGTGGGTCATCCCAAAAGTAATGCCTCAAATCATAGAAAAACTTTTTCTTTTGCTGGTATGTGAAACTAGGTGGTACAAATTTAGCAACAATGTAATTAGCATAATCAGCATACCATGGAGTAGTACAAGAAGCATTTATGACATTCAGTTGTTCACCAGGAAAGCTATCATCAATAGGTAATGGGTCATCAAGAACATTTTCTAACCTGGACAAGTTGTCTGCAACAGGGTTCTCAACTCCCTTTCTATCAATAATATGCAAATCGAATTCTTGTAGCAAGAGAACCCACCTAATAAGTCTAGGTTTAGCATCTTTCTTTTCCATAAGTTATTTAATAGCAGCATGATCAGTGTGAATAGTTACTTTAGAATCAAAAATATAAGGTCTGAACTTATCACAAGCAAATACAACTGCTAAGAATTCTTTTCAGTAGTAGCATAATTTCTCTGAGCATTGTCTAGAGTCTTACTAGCATATTGAATAACATTTAATTTCTTATCAACTCTTTGTCCTAGAACAGCACCTACAGCATAATCACTAGCATCACACATAATTTCAAAGGGTAAATTCCTATCAAGTGGCTGAACAATAGGTGCAGAAATCAATGCTTTCTTAAGTATTTCAAATGCATCTACACAATCATCATAAAAAACAAAAGGTATATCTTTTTGTAAGAGATTAGTCAGAGGCCGAGAAATTTTTGAGAAGTCCGTAATGAACCTCCTATAAAAACCGGCATGACCAAGGAAACTTCTTATACCTTTGATGTCCTTGGGACATGGCATCTTTTCAATAGCATCAACTTTAGCTTTATCAACTTCAATGCCTCTTTCAGAAATTTTATGCCCCAAGACAATGCCTTCATTAACCATAAAGTGGCACTTCTCCCAATTCAAGACAAGATTAGTTTCTTCACATCTCTGCAAAACTCGATCAAGGTTGCTCAAGCAATCATCAAAAGAGGATCCATAAACAGAGAAATCGTCCATGAAAACCTCACAAATCTTTTCACAAAAGACAGAGAATATAGCCATCATGCATCTTTGAAAGGTAGCAGGTGCATTACATAAACCAAAAGACATACATCTATAAGCAAAAGTACCGAAAGGGCAAGTAAAACTGGCCTTAGCTTGATCATCAGCTGACACAGGTATTTGAGAGAAACTAGAATAACCATCTAGAAAGCAAAAATGTGTATGTTTGGATAATCTTTCTAGCATTTGATCAATAAAAGGTAAGGGGTAATGATCCTTCTTAGTAGCCTTATTTAATTTTTGGAAATCAATTACCATCCTATAACCTATAATAATTCTTTGCGGAATCAATTAATCTTTATCATTAGGAACGACAGTAATACCTCCCTTCTTAGCGACACAACGGACATGACTTACCCACTGACTGTCAGCAACGGGATAGATTATTCCTGCCTCAAGGAGCTTTAATATTTCCTTTCTTACCACTTCTTTCATCTTAGGATTTAACCGTCGCTGATGTTCAATAACTCGTTTGGCGTGTTTATCCAAATTTATTTTGTGTTGACATAGAGTGGGACTAATGCCCTTAAGATCATGAAGAGTATATCCAATAGCAGCACGGTGCTTCTTCAGAGTTTTCAATAATTTTTCTTCCTCCTTATCTGAAAGATGAGCACTAATAATAACAGGATATATCTTCTTTTCATCAAGATAAGCATATTCAAGAGTATCACGTAAAGGTTTAAGCTCAAACACAGGATCACCCTTGGGTGGAGGAGCATCCCCTAGGATTTCAACAGGTAAGTTGTGTTTTAGAATAGGTCCTTGTTTAAAGAATACTTCATCTATTTCCCTTCTTTCATTCATAAACATATCATTTTCATGGTCTGGCAAATATTGTTCTAAAGGATCACTAGGAGGTACGGCAATAGAAGCAAGACCAATAATTTCATCTTTACTAGGCAATTCCTCTTCACGGTGTTGTCTACGAAATTTAGAAAAGTTAAACTCATGAGACATATCACCTAGACCAATGGTAACAACATCCTTTTCGCAGTCTATCTTAGCATTAACAGTGCTTAAGAAGGGTAAGCTATCTTGTGGGGAACCAAAAACAAGAAAATCAGCATGATATTTAGTTTTCCCACACAAGACTTCAACATCTCTAACAATTCCAATTGGCGATATAGTATCTCTATTGGCAAGCTTAATGGTAACATCAATTTCTTCTAACTCAGCGGGGGCAATATCATGCATAATTTCTTTGTATAAGCCAATAGGTATTGCACTAGAACTAGCACCCATATCACACAAGCCATGATAACAATGATCTCCTATTTTAACAGAAATAACAGACATCCCTACCACATGTCTATGTTTATCTTTAGCACTAGGTTTAGCAATTCTAGCAGTCTCATCACAGAAATAAATAACATGCCCATCAATATTATAGCCAAGAGATCTTTAACAATAGCAATAATAGGTTCAACTTTAACTTGCTTAGGAGGTGTATAGGTTCTAGTATTGCTTTTACGAACCACAGTTGAAGCTTTAGCATGATCCTTTATTCTAACAAGGAAAGGTGGTTTCTCAACATAAGCAGTAGGAACAATAGGATCATTATAAGTGATAGTCTTTTCTTCAACTTTAATAGGTGCAACTACTTTTACTTCTACGGGAGGATTACATTTAAACCACTTCTCCTTAGGGAGATCAATGTGAGCAGCAAAAGATTCACAAAAAGAAGCTACTATCTCAGAGTCAAGTCCATATTTAGTGCTAAATTTACAGAAACCATCGGTATCCATAAAAGATTTAACACAATCAAATTTAGGTGTTATACCTGACTCCTTACCTTCGTCGAGATCCCAATCTTCAGAGTTGCGTTTAATTCTTTCCAATAAACCCCATTTGAATTCAAGAGTCTTCATCATAAAAGAACCAGTACAAGAAGTATCAAGCATGGTGCGATTGTTGTCAGAAAGCCGATCATAAAAATTTGGAATAATCATTTCTCTTGAGAGCTCATGATTGGGGCATGAATATAACATTGACTTAAGCCTCCCCCAAGCTTGAGTGATGCTTTCTCCTTCGCAAGGCCAAAAATTATATATATAATTACGATCACGATGAACAAGATGCATAGGATAAAACTTCTGATGAAATTCCAATTTCAATCGCTTGTAGTCCCATGATCCCATATCATCACATAGCCTATACCATGTCAATGCATCTCCCTTCAAAGATAAAGGGAAGACCTTCTTCTTGATAACATCATCGAGCATACCTGCAAGCTTAAATAATCCACAAATTTCATCCACATATATTAAGTGTAAATCGGGATGCAATGTTCCATCTCCTGCAAAAGGATTAGCTAGCAGTTTCCCTATCATACCCGAAGGAATTTCAAAGTAGACATTTTCATTTTCAGTAGGTTTAGGAGCAACTCTTTGCTCTACTGGTCGGGGTGAAGATACCCCGAACAAGCCCCTCAAAGGATTACTTTCCATAGTAACAAGTGACAGTAAATTTCAGCACACTATATTAATTTTTCCTTACATAATTCCACCTACCAAAGGCGCTTCACTCCCCGGCAACGGCACCAGAAAAGAGTCTTGATGACCCACGAGTATAGGGGATCTATCATAATCCTTTCGATAAGTAAGAGTGTCGAACCAACGAGGAGCAGAAGGAAATGATAAGCGGTTTTCAGCAAGGTATTCTCTGCAAGCACTGAAATTATAGGTAATGGATAGTTTTGTGATAAGGTAATTTGTAATGAGAAACAAGTAACAAAAGTAAATAAAGTGCAGCAAGGTGGCCCAATCCTTTTTGTAGCAAAGGACAAGCCTGGACAAACTCTTATATAGAGAAAAGCGCTCCCAAGG
Source organism: Aegilops bicornis (assembly GCA_021605145.1). Lineage (NCBI taxonomy): Eukaryota > Viridiplantae > Streptophyta > Magnoliopsida > Poales > Poaceae > Aegilops > Aegilops bicornis. Next base: position 787,219,199 of record CM038671.1, on the reverse strand, counting down.
ACACATGGGAATTATCATCAAGCTAGTTTTCATCACGTTCATATGATTCACGCTCGGTACTTTGATAATTTGATATGTGGGTGGACCGGTGCTTGGGTGTTGTCCTTACTTGGACAAGCATCCCACTTATGATTAACACCTATTGCAATCATCCGCAACTACAAAAGAAGTATTAAGGTAAGCCTAACCATAGCATGAAACATATGGATCCAAATCAGCCCCTTACGAAGCAACGCATAAACTAGGGTTTAAGCTTCTGTCACTCTAGCAACCCATCATCTACTTATTACATCCCAATGCCTTCCTCTAGGCCCAAATAATGGTGAAGTGTCATGTAGTCGACGTTCACATAACACCACTAGAGGAGAGACAACATACATCTCATCAAAATATCGAACGAATACCAAATTCACATGACTACTAATAGCAAGACTTCTCCCATCTCCTCAGGAACAAACGTAACTACTCACAAAGCATATTGATGTTCATAATCAGAGGAGTATTAATATGCATAAAGGATCTGAACATATGATCTTCCACCAAATAAACCAACTAGCATCAACTACGAGGAGTAATCAACACTACTAGCAACCTACAAGTACCAATCTCAGAATTAGAGACAAGAATTGGATACAAGAGATGAACTAGGGTTTGAGAGGAGATGGTGCTGGTGAAGATGTTGATGGAGATTGGCCCCCTCCCAATGAGAGGAGCGTTGGTGATGACGATGGCGATGATTTCCCCCTCCCAGAGGGAAGTGTCCCCGGCAGAACAGCTCCGCCAGAGCCCAAGATTGGTTCCGCCAAGGTTCCGCCTCGTGGCGGCGGAGTCTCGTCCCGAAAGCTTGCTTATGATTTTTCTTCGGACCAAAGACTTCATATAGCAGAAGATGGGCACCGGAAGGCCAACAGGGGGCCCACGAGGCAGGGGGCGTGCCCAGGGGGGTAGGGCACGCCCCCCACCCTCGTGCCCAGGGTGTGGGGCCCCTCTGGTATTTTCTTTGCTCAGTATTTTTTATTATTTCCAAAAATAACTTTCGTGGAGTTTCAGGACTTTTAGAGTTGTGCAGAATAGGTCTCTAATATTTGCTCCTTTTCTAGCCGAGAATTCAAGCTGCCGGCATTCTCCTTCTTCATGTAAACCTTGTAAAATAACAGAGAATAGGTATAAGTATTGTGACATAATGTGTAATAACAGCCAATAATGCAATGAATATTGATATAAAAGCATGATGCAAAATGGATGTATCAGAGCCTAGCCACCGCACCGTGGTAGCAGACCTGCCAGCGGTCGTACTCCATGGCCGCGAGCTCGGCCGTGTGAAAGCTACCGAGCCACAGACGGGTGTTGGTCTACCAATCTGTAATCTCGGCGACCCACGTCCCCGCCGCCGCTGCCGAACCCCGAGGTAGGACCTGTCGGCTGCCGGGTCCGAGGGAGAACGGGTAAGTCCTTGAACCGGCATAGGGGCACGGCGGCCGGTGGATCGGGGGACTGATAGCGGATCGAGCCCGCAGAGGATGATGGGGACACCTCGGCGGCCACCTCGCCGGCGCGATAAACCTCTTTTTGGCCATTGGCTCCTCGAGCTCCCCAACACATAGGTAGAGGTTGAGGATGGAGTCGCCGGCAATGGCGGCGGCCTACCAATGGTTTCGAGGGTTGTGTGTGTCTGTGTGAGCGGAGGTTTTGGGGAGTGTGTGGTGTGTGTGGGAGGGGGCGGGGGGCAAGGTGGTGTTTGAGGAAATACCATGCAATGTAAAAATTGTACTAGGCGGGAGTAACAAGGCGGGGCTACTGAACATTTGGATCAAGGGCGAGCAGATATTTTTGAGATTGCGAGGGATACAAAGGCGGGAGTAAAATGTCGGGGCTACTGAAAACTCGTATCAAGGGACTGAAGCAGAGCGGGAGTAGCAGACGTCACACACGGTCCGCACATACTAATTGTGTGCTATCAAACATTAAAACCTTTCAGGCGGTAGATATTTTCGAGATCACGAGGCAGTAATATTTTCGAGATTGCGAGGGATGCAGAGGCGGGAGTATTTGGGGAGCGATCTAGTGTGCTTGACACGCCGGCTGTGGACTGTAGCCGATGCACCTTCTCGCGTAAGCCATAGGCGTACTATACACCGACGGTGCTCTAGGATATTTTGTACTACATCTCACACGGTTGGTGATAATAAGCTATGTGGGATCTACTTGATTTTTCATCTTGATTTGAATTACATAATGGGATCACAGCGGCAATGGACGGCGTTTGAATTGCTAGACCTTTTATCTGCAGTGAACATGCAACTATATGTGTGTCGTAAAATAATTGCAATTATTCAGGGTTCGTTTTGACATTTTATACATTAAACTGGTTTTCTAGCCATTACACGTGCACAATTCAAAATTAAACTACATGCACATGCTCCGGTGCATATAAATTGGTTGAAAAATCAAATATGTGTCCTTGGGTGCACGCTTAGGTCACATGCAAGAAATGGGAATGAATTTCAAACACCAGGGCACTGTTCATTGCCGGCAAAACGTTGAGATACCTGGTTTTTAAATTCTAGTAAATCCAAAACTCGTCTGAAATTCATGAAACTTGGCATGGTATCATGGAGTGGCATCAACATGTCGTGGTAAAAAATTTGTCCCATTTGGGGTAGGTTTGGGTATAAGCATCTCACAAACCAGAGCTTCTCACAACAAGCGTGCTGGTTTCGGTACGGAACGTGCCACCTTTAGGGACGAAACGATATCTGTTGCCTCTTATTGCTTTCAAAAAAATTCTAGTGCCAACATAGAACAACAGGAGTGTTGTGTTAAGTTTTGGAATTTTTCAGGGTTCATTCGGACATTTTTATATATTAACTGGGTTTTCTAGGCATTTTATTTGCATAATTCAAATTTGAAATACATGCACATGCTTCAGTGCATATAAATTGGTTGAAAAATCAAATCTGTGTCCTTGGGTGCATGCTTAGGTCCCATGCAAGAAAAGGGAATGAATTTCAAACATCGAGAACCTTTGTTGATTGCTTGGCAAAACGTTGAGATACCTGGTTTTTAAATTCTAGTAAATCCAAAACTCGTCTGAAATTCATGAAACTTGGCAAGTTATCATGGAGCAGCATCAACATGCCGTGGTAAAAACTTTGTCCCATGTGGGGCGGGTTTGGGTATAAGCTTCTCACAAACCAGAGCTTCTCACAACAAGCGTGATGGTTTCGGTAGGGAACGTGCCACCTTTGGGGACGAAACGATATCCGTTGCCTCTTATTGCTTTCAAAAAGTTTCTATAACATAGAACAATAGGAGTGTTGTGTTTAATTTTGGAATTTTTCGGAGTTCGTTTGACCTTTTTTATACATTAATTGGGTTTCTAGGCATTTAATGTGCATAATTCAAATTTGAACTATAAGCACATGCTCCAGCACCAAAGTTGGTTGAAAAATCACATGTGTGTCCTTGGGTGAATTTCTAGGTCCCATGCAAGAAATGGGAATGAAATTCAAACACCAAGGCACTGTTGATTGCCGGCAAAACGTTGAGATGCCTGGTTTTTAAATTCTAGTAAATCCAAAACTCGTCTGAAATTCATGAAACTTGGCATGCTATCATGTGATATGTCTCCAACGTATCTATAATTTTTTTATTGTTCCATGCTGTTATATTATCAATCTTGGATGTTTTATAATCATTTTATATCATTTTTTGGTACTAACCTATTGACATAATGCCAAGTGCCAGTTGCTGTTTTCTGCATGTTTTTTACATCACAGGAAATCAATATCAGACGGAGTCCAAATGCAATAACGAAACTCCACAGAGAATTTTTATGGACCAGAAGGAACGTAATGGGCCCTGGCTGCGCCTTGGGGGTGCCCTGAGGGGGGCACAACCCACCAGGGCACGCCAGGAGGCCCAGGCGCGCCCTGGTGGGTTGTGCCCACCTCGGGCGCCCCTGGACCGCCTCTTTGCTTTATAAATACCCCAATATTCCAGAAACACTAGGGGAGTCAACGAAATATTCATCCTGCCGCCGCAGAGTCCAGAACCACCAGATCCAATCTAGAGACAATCTCGGATGGGGTTCGCCACCTCCATTGGTGCCTCTCCGACGATGCGTGAGTAGTTCTTTGTAGACCTTCGGGTCCGTAATTAGTAGCTAGATGGCTTCCTCTCTCTCTCTCTCTCTCTCTAAATTCTCAATACAATGGTCTCTTGGAGATCCATATGATGTAGCTCTTTTGCGGTGTGTTTGTTGGGATCGATGAACTTTGAGTTTATGATCAGATCTATCTTTTTATATCCTTAAAAGTATTTGAGTTTCTTTGATCTCTTTTATGCATGATCTCTTATAGCCTCGTATTTCTTCTCTGATATTTGGGTTTTGTTGGGGATATAACTATTCTTGTAAGCCGCCCAGGAGGGGCCGGGTTACGCAAAGGTGATTCATCGGATGAAGCCCAATATCAAGCATGAAGATGGCGGTTCAATAAAGGGTCTAAAGCCCACGGGCGACTTAAGGCCCGTAGTGATAAACCGTTGTAATGGCATGACTTGTATTACAAGGCAGGATTAACTAGTCACCGAGCCGGACACTGTTTATGAGCCGGCCGGGACTCTGTAGGCCGCAGGGCGTCAGCCCGTGTATATAAGGGGACGACCCGCCGACGGCTTAGGGCAAATAACATCTGATCGAGAACCGGGCATAGCGTATCTCGCTCCCTGGTCATCGAAACCCTAACAATACCAACCCAACTAGACGTAGGCTTTACCTTCATCGTAAGGGGCCGAACTACTATAAAACCTCTCTCGTCTCCCTTGTCCCGATTAACCCCTTTAAGCTTCCTAGTTGCGATGGCTCCACAACTAAGTCCTTGAAAGAGGACATCTGCCGTGACAAAACCACGACAGTTGGCGCCCACCGTGGGGCCAGCGCACGGTGGATTTGAGTTCTTGAAGGGCGGCTTCGAAGGGCTTAGGGGATACGTTGTGGGCCGGATGACCAAGAGTCGTCGCGGCAAGATCTACATTGACGACGAAGGCTGGGGCCCCGACGCCGGCTCAATTGAGTACGGGTACCGGGTTCCCTTCGGCGGAATCCACATTTTCATCGGCCGGATCGGTGAGCCGGGCCTTGAGCCGGACAACTGCACCGACTTCGTCGAGACGACTCAGCGTGCGAGACCCGCCCGTGCTCAACCCGTCATGAAGCGTGCCTTCGTGGGTTGCATCCATGGAGGAGAACTTGCTGAAGGATCTGTTGATGGTGGTGAGACGGTCGTCCACTCCGATGGTGATTCGTCCACTGGTGAGACAGATTCATTGTATCAACTGCAAGATGGCAGGCTTGGGGGCTGTTTCGATGGCAGCAGTATTCCGAACCCCTTTGAGCCGCCAAGCTGGGTAGGGGTCTTCATGGCTGGCACACAACCCGGCCAGAACTCTACGGCTGCGGCAACAATAACGTCCGGGTCAGGAGCGGCCGAGGCAGGAGGCCCTGTGCACCCGCCGGCTCAGGTGCTCCTTGATCTCATAGATAAGCTGACGGCCATGTTAACCACCACAGTTATTCCTGCAAATCAAGAGGAACGTGATGCGGAGGTGGCACAGGTGCGTGAGGAAATAGCTCGGGCCAAGGAGGCCTTAGCAGCAGAGGACACCAGGTTGGCCGCAGAACGGGCGGCTTTGGATGCACGGGCCCAACAGCTCCAGTCAGAGGCTTTCCAGCTTACGATGAACCTAAACGCGTCTAACGAGGTGATGAGGAGGAGACACCAGAAAACTCAATCCCGTTTGCCTCCGGTTTATGATCCTCGGAGCCTTTTTACCACACCCGGAGCCGGCCCTAGTAACCCGCCGGAAGCAAACCAGTTCATAACATCCGGACCAAGGGGGCCGCTTAAGCCTCGAGTGATGGCACCTCCTCATGGGAATATAGCCCCGCCTCGCTACGTACCAACGCCACCGGGTCATTTTTCTAACCCCATCGAGAACCTGATCGCAGCATCAGCACGTTTGGCGGCCCTCCCAATGGACGGTGATGATCCAACGGCGGTAGAGACGCGAAGGATCAGAGAACTTGTCCAGACGGCTCTGGCTCAGCAAGAAGCTTGTTCCTATAGCCGAGACAGGATTCATTCGACTGCTCGCCCAAGCCGGAGTCCGAGTTATAGCAGGCACATGGAGTCGGAAGCTTTGTCAAGCAATGCCCAGCGCCGTAACCAACCCGGTGGTCATAACCTGGTACAGGACCGGATACGTCGGGGAAGGGCGGCCGAAGCGGCTCAGTGGCGGCTCGCGACGGCTCATCAAGCTTTCCCGGATTACCCGGCGACTTCGTTGAGGCAGGAGTGGCCACCAGAACCGGCGGTGTTCCTTTTTTGGTGCCGGCTTTACGTAATGTGCGTCTGCCTAAGGATTTCAAGGGACCCCGGAAGGTGCCGAATTATACGTCCGACTTACAGCCCGGGGCGTGGATAGGAAGCTATGAGATGGTCATGGATTTATTAGAGGTCAGTGACGCGGCAATGGCTAAGTACTTCACCGTGATGTTGGATGGAACGGCCCAGACTTGGCTAAAAGGCTTACCGCCTAATTCCATTGGCTCATGGGCAGAATTGAAGGCCCGGTTCATTCAGAACTTCAAAGACACCTGCAAGAAGTCCATGTCAATTGTGTATTTGACTAATTGTAAACAAGAGGAGGGTGAATCTACCACTCATTGGGTGTGCCGGGTCAACGAGATAATACATTCATTTGATAAGATGGATGTCGGCTCTGCAGTCCTCATGCTGGAGAAAAATTGCTGATTTGTACCGCTGAGACAGAAGCTGGGGTGCCTCAAGCATGATTGTAATGATATGGGTCAGCTGATGGCGGCTCTAGTCAAATACGCCGATTCTGATAATACTGCAGACCCTAGTCTGACGAGGAAAAGGCGGGGAAGGGAAAGAAGAACGGCAATGGAAAGGCCAGCAACATGACACGGCAAATTAAGGAGGCAACAAGCGTAGCCGATGGTAATCCGGAGTTTGTGGCCAATGCTAATGCACAGGGTAATGATCAGAGACGCAAGGGGAGGCGGCCCCCTTGATCTAGAGGGTCAGGTCCATCTCTTGAGCAGTTACTCAATGAACCCTGCCCGAGACACGGTACCCGGGAAAAGCCGGCCACTCACTTATGGAAGGATTGCGCGATCATGAAGGCTTTCAAGAATTCCAACACGTTCGACGGCAATCATGGGTTGGGTGGCGGCTCAGGTGCTGGCGGCTTTCATGGCCCGGGTGGCGGTTCAAATTCCGGCTTTCAAGGAAATCAAGGTGGCTATAATCACCAGCAGTGTGGTCAGGGAGGTCAGCAGCAGCAACAGTCAGGTTATCAAAGCAATCCAAATCACCTGAATAGTGGACAGTATCATGTGTTCTCCACTAGCTTATGCAAGCGGGACCAGAAGCTTCATAAAAGGGTTGTGAACGCTGTTGAGCCAGCGGTTCCCCGTTATTTAAGGTGGTCAGACCAGCCCTTTTGTATGGAGTAGAGAGGCTCACCCTCCCCGGGTTGACAATCCGGGTCAGTTAGCCTTTGTGGTAGCACCTCAAGTTGGTGGATATAAGTTTACTAAGGTACTCACGGATGGAGGCAGCAGCATCAACATCCTCTATTATGAGACCTTTCGGCGCATGGGGCTGACTGACAAGAATTTGAAGACATCCAACACCGTTTTCCATGGAGTGGTGCCTAGTAAATCGGCGTATCAGGTTGGAAAGATTGGGCTGGAGGTGGCCTTCGGAGACGAATATGATTCTAGGGCTGAGAAATTAACCTTTGAGGTGGTCAAAAATCAAAAGCCCGTATCATGCTCTGTTTGGTCGGCCGGCTTACGCCAAGTTCATGGTGCAGCCGTGTTATGTTTACTTGCAGCTCAAGATGCCGGGTCACAACGGCACCATTACTATGCATGGGAGTCGAAAGATAGCCCTGGAATGCGAGGAGAGCGATGCAGCTTATGCCGAGTCTGTTTGCACGGCTGAGGAGCTAAAATTTTATCACGATAACGTTGACCCGGCGGAATGACACCTCTGAAGAAGCCGACCACCGAGCATGACCCGGCGATGAAGTTTAAATCCGCTGATGTGCCACATCCCTAGTTCAGGTATGACCTAGACTAGATAGTCATTTGTGCATCATATTTAAATTCCATTTAAATTTGAAATGAGGATTTGTGAAGCCCTCACATTCATTTCTGGAAATGACCCAAATAAAAATTGCTCCAAAAGGGTCCAAGAAAATGCTCATGTTGCTCTCTGAAAATATTAGACAGAGATAAAAATCAAACCAATATTTTCAGGACCTCATAAATATTTATTTTTGGGCATTTGGATTAATGTGGTAATTATTTGCTTTGGATTTATCTTTGTTATATATTCAAATATGATCCAGTAATTTTGCTAGCTTGCGAGGGGTTTTGGAATAATCCAACTGGTCCCTGCAAAAAGCTACAGAATTTTTCTAAAAGTATAGTGGCCAGATTTAAATAAAAACAAATGTCAGAAAAATATAAAAAGGAAACAAAACAGAAAGGAGAAAGAGAAGCCCACCTGACTTACCTGTGGCCTGCTACATCAGAGCAAAGGCCCAGCCCACTGTATGCGAGGCGGTCGTCCTCAACCTCTGCCAGTAGGCAGAGGCGTGTCGACGCGCGAGCAATCGCCGTGGCCACCTCCCTGCCTGCTTCCTCTCCTTCCCCGACCCTTCTCGAGACGCCAGGAGACACGCACGAACCCCCTCTTGCTCTCCCCTCTCTCTCTGGTTGTTCTCCCTCCTCCCCCTCGCGTTCTCACAGCCCCCCGAGAGCCATCCATCGCCGCCGACGAGCACCACCGCGGCCATCGCCGTCCCCTCGCCCCTCCGTCGTGCCCAGAAGCTCCACTACGTATCCCTCGTCCTCTCCAACGAGCCAAACAAGCTGGAGCGCCCTGCAACGCCGTCCTCGATGCCTTCTTCAACCTCCGGCCGCCGTGGATCTCCGTCGCCGCTCGCCGCCGTCAGCACGCCCCCGAGGCCGCCAAGCTGCTCTACCGGCCATTGTGAGCCTCGCCGTCGTTCCCCCTACTCCCCTGCCCTCTTGCGCCTCTAGCCCCTTCTGCTGCTCGAGCCGAGCTCCGGCCGCCGCCGCGAGCTCCGCTCCGGCGAGCTCCGACCTCCCCAGCTCCTCCCACAAGCTCCACTTTGGATCACGAGCAGCCGGGCTACGCCCGGTGGTCTCTGTGGCAATCAAGCCGCCGCTCGGAGCCCAAGTCCGGCAAGTCGCCGCTGCGGTTTTGGTCGTCGCCGGCTGCACTCCGGCGACTGCTAATGTGGCCTCTAATTAGGCACTAATTACCCCTAGAGACACTAACAGTGGGCCCCAGTGCCACTAATCTAAATTAGATTAGAAATAACCCCCCTGTTTAACACTATGACACTCATGTGTGGACCCCACACGTCAGGTTTGACCGAGTCAGCCGCAGTTGACTTGCTGACGTCATGCTTACTCAATGCTGACGCAGTAATGCAATTTTCTGGATTTATTCTTATTCAGGAATTTCCAGAAAATGCCCAAAACTTCAAAAAATCATAGAAATTCAACCGTAGCTCAGATTGAGATAATTTATATATGAAAAATCATCAGAAAAATGCAATCTTTCCATCTGTACTAGTTTCATGCATGACAAACCAACTTATACATGCTGTATATGAGAAAACACATTATGGCATTTTAAGAGACTTAATTTAGAGTTGCATTTGAACCCTTGGTTCAAATGGATCTCTTCCAAATGATTGCTAGATGCATTAGCACAAACAACATCACATCTACATGCCATGATCATGCATCATATTATTGCATATGTTGTGTATTGATTGTCGACACCGTTCCTTCTCGATAGGTCCTGCTCCGGAGACCGTTCCAGAGTAATTGCCCCGAGGAGCAGTGCCCCCCTATTGATCTACCAGGCAAGCAAACCCCCTTGTTCGTTCCGTACAATCCTAGTCTCTCGCTCCTGCTCTCAGTTATTGCATTAGGACAACAATGATTCATCTGCTACTTTGTGCTGCGGTAGTTGAACCCATTCCTCTGCATGACCTGTCATTGCCACAGTAAATAGTTGAAACCCACTAGCATGTGTAGGAGTTGATTGAGCCATGTTGTGTTCCTACCATGCCATGCCTGCTATTTCTTAGAGTCGTGTCAGGTCTGATTCATTGGGAATGAATTGGAGTGCAGTTCTATGTTCTGATGCTGAGAGTGAAGTGTGTGAACATGATTTGGTAAAGGTAGCGGTGAGAGGCCATGTAGGAGTACATGGTGGGTTGTCTCACCGAACCGCCCCTTAAGCATCGAAGTTCTATGTATGTTGTCCAATGACTCGATACTACCACACATTGGGTTCGTAACTCGACCCCTCTCGACTTATTAACCAACTTGATCTCATCCTGTGAGTCGCAACTAGTTTCTGGTGTTTGTAGGTAGTGCTATTTTTCTACCAAGTGGCACCCGGCAGGGTGGGCTTGGGACAGACTAGGCACACGTGGCCTGGTGTACCGAGTGGCACCCGGATGGTGGGCTCGGGAACCCTGCACACATCGTTTGGGGCCATGAGCGACACCTCGGCCGGATCTCCTTGCGGATGGAACCCGAATAGGCGATAAACAAGGGCTAGAGTCTTGTGTGGTTAGTCAGATCATGGTCGACACCCTCGCCAGGCTTCCGCTTGAAGGTTGCCGAGATACATGAAGTGTACATGGCGGTAAGTGGCGAGAGCGTGTGTGAAGAAGTACACCCCTGCAGGGTACATAGACAACTTGAAGTGGATACTCTAACATGCTCAATACAAGTGTGAGTGTTATGGATGGCCTTCTCGTAGGGAGACGGGAATGAATCCATAGTAGTGTATTGATGTGGTGACAAGTGGACTCGTGTGCGCTGCTTCACCTCAAAGAAGTTTCTCGTAGTCGTAGAACAGGATAGCCATTGAGTCAAAGCTGGCTTGCCGCAACTAAACCCCACATTACCTTCTTGATACAAATGCATGTATGATAGGATCTGATGTAAGTCTTGCTGAGTACCTTTGTACTCACGTTGCTTTATTTATGTTTTTGCAGCGGAGATTTCGGTCTTACTAGTAGTTCCGCTTGGACTTCGACGAGTAGCTTGTTACCTCGATTACGATCTTGTACCCTTGGGAGGGTCTTGTAGATAGTCAGGCTTCTCAGCCTTTTTCTTTTATAGTTGTCTGTACTTAGACATGTAATGCTTCCGTTGCTTGTATGCTCTGAATGATGGGTCATGTGACCCCTGTTTGTATTAAATGCTATGTGGCTCTTCTGGGCCTTTATCTATATGAGTTGGCGTTATGTTGTGATGCCATGTTGTACAGCACATACTTGCATGTTATGCGTACGTGTAACTTGTATTGTTATGTGTGGGATCCGACAACCTAGTTGTCTATCCTTGGTAGCCTCTCTTATGGGGAAATGTAGTCTAGTGCTTCCACCGAGCCATGGTAGTCCGCTACAGCCTGGGCTTAACGGAGTCCTGCTAGCCCAAAGACTATTGCTCCTAACACTTAGACTGGCCGGCATGTGATTCACTTTGTTCCTGTGTATGTCCCTTCGGGGAAATGTCACGCGGTGACATCCGGAGTCCTGCCTAGCCTGCTACAGCCGGGTTCCTGGAGTCCTGTTATCCCAGTTGCTACAGCCCGGATTCACACCCTGCTGACCGACGTGCTCGATGTTGTTTCATGTATGCCTGTCCCCGTAAGTTAGTGCCACTTTGGGTTCACGACTAGTCATGTCGGCCCGGGTTCTCTGTCATATGGATGCTAGCGACACTACCATATACATGAGCCAAAAGGCGCAAACGGTCCCGGGCCATGGTAAGGCGACACCCGTGGGAATACCGTGCGTGAGGCCGCAAAGTGAAATGGGGTGTTACAGGCTAGATCGATGTGACTTAGAATCGGGGTCCTGACAGCTTTGGTACCAGAGCCTGACGGCCTGTAGGATTACCAAGCCAAACTGGTCGAAGTTGAGTCTAGAAATTCTTTAGTTATGTAAGGGAATTGATTGTGGGAAGGAACGTAAGGCTCTTTTTACTCCTTTACCTCATGGCCTTCTGATCTGAGTCATCTTATCTTTCCTACAGGGTTAAGGAACTAGGCTTTCTTTTTCTGTCTATCAGGATCACGTGTTACTACTCCGTAGTCCCATAGGATTGGTTGATCAGAGTCATATCCCAGTTTTCGAGTACTTTCGGTGTAGTCTGTTTAGTATTATCCCAGAACCCTTGAGTGAAGATGTTGAGTATGTTACTACTCCATTTTAGCAGGATATCTCATTCTTTGCACTTTACTACCGTTATGCTGCCGGAATTGCCCTAGGAGTTTGAGAGTTACTAATTTCCTTGTCCTACATTCTATAGTCTATAGTTGATGCTGATCCGTCCTTGGCTTCGTTTCTCAGGATCTCATCAGTTAAACGAAGTTCTGTTGCTCATAGGCAGAACCACGGAGATGGTAGGGATGAGGATCCGCCCGACCAGCCTTCATTGGCAGAGTTCATGTTAGAGATGGAGAGAAACAAGCGTGAGTCTAACCGCTTGTTGGCACGTATCGAGGAGAACACCGCACATCAGTTCGAAGGGTCTCAGAACCATTCATGACTTCATTCGCTTGCACCCACCTACCTTCCATCATTCCATTGAGCCACTCGATGCAGATGACTGGCTTCGTAGTATCACCCACAAGCTCCGTTCCGCGAACGTGGCTGAAGGAGACAAGATCACCTATGCTGCATATCACCTGGAAGGTCCTGCTAGTCTTTGGTGGTAGAACTATGAGGCTATGCTTCCAGCTGGCCAGATTTCTACCTGGAGAGATTTCACTGAGGCTTTTCGCAAGCATCACATTCCTGAAGCCCTCATCAATCGCAAGAGAGAAGAGTTCTGCAGTTTCACCCAGGGTAAGATGGCTGTTGATGCTTACAGTAGAGACTTTGAGAACCTTGCCCGCTATGCTTCAGAAGAGGTGTCCACGGACGCCAAGAAGCAGGCTAGGTTTCGGAAGGGTCTCAACCCCAAGATGCGTCGTGATCTCCACCTGCATCATTGTGATACATTCCAAGCTCTTGTGAACAAGGCCATTAATGCAGAGACAGCTCAGCTCACCTACGACGAGTCTCGTAAGCACACTCGTGGTTTGGTTTCTTCCTCCGGTTCTACTTCTCAGAAGCGCCGGATTTGGATTCCGAACTCTGCTCTTCCACCTGGCTACACACCGACGCCATCTTATGTGGCGCCTCACCCAGTTCAGCAGTATGCTCCACCCAGGCCTATTGGTAGACCGCTTGTCAACGCGGGTCCACGTCCTACTTCAGGGACTTGCTTCACATGTGGAGAGCCAGGACACTATGCACGTGACTGCTCTCAAACCAACTATGCTCCATCCCCGCCTGAGAAGTCTGTTGGCCGTGGTAAGCCAGCATGCAAGATGATTAGTGTCAAGTCAGCTCCCACTGAACATGGACGTGTGAATCACGTCTTAGCTAAAGACGCTCATGACGATCCGGATGTCGTTCTTGGTACACTCCTTGTCAATTGCCATCTAGCATCGGTTTTGTTCGATACTGGAGCATCTCATTCTTTCATCTCTGAAGGCTATGCTCGTTTGCACGACATGTCATTTCGTGATATGTCAACTCCGCTTGAAATCCAAACCCCAGGGTCGAGATGGCAAACCACCAGAATAAGCCATGGTAATGAAATCCTTGTTGATAGACTTGTATTCCTTGCTTCACTTGTAGCCCTCAAGTCCTCAGATATTAACATCATTTTGGGTATGGACTGGATGACAGCTCATCATGCCAAGATTGATTGTTACACCAGGTCTGCTCAGCTTACACACCCATCTGGCAAGATAGTCACTGTCTCCACTAGAGTTGCAAAGCGTCAACTCTATTCTCTTAATGCCAGCCCTCTTCCAGACCTTGAAGATATCCCGGTAGTCCGTGACTTTCCGGATGTCTTTCCAGAGGAACTGCCAGGTGTTCCACCTGACGGAGATGTAGAGTTCGTCATAGATCTTATCCCAGGAACCGCTCCAATCTCTAGGAGACATTACAAGATGGCACCCTTAGAACTAGCCGACCTTAAGAAACAACTTGATGAGTCCTTGCAAAAGGGTTTCATCCGTCCTAGTTCTTCTCCCACTGGCTTGCCCGTCCTCTTCGTCAAGAAGAAGGATGGTACGGACCGGATGGTTGTAGATTATCGTCCCGTTAATTTGGTCACGATAAAGAACAAATATCCGCTTCCCAGGATCAACGACCTATATGATCAGCTCGCTCGATCCTCAGTCTTTTCCAAGATGGATTTGAGGTTAGGTTACCACCAAATCAAGATCAGAAACGGGGACATCCCCAAAACATCCTTTGTCACTCGTTATGGCCAGTACGAGTACACCGTCATGTCCTTCGGTCTAACCAACGCCCCAGCTACCTTCTCCCGCTTGATGAACTCGATCTTCATGTAGTACTTAGATAAGTTCGTCGTGGTTTACCTCGATGATATTCTTATCTACTCGAAGAACGAGGAAGAGCATGCCGAACATCTTAGACTTGTGCTAGAAAAACTCAGAGAGCACCGCCTTTATGCCAAGTTCTCCAAGTGTGAATTTTGGTTGCCATAAGTGACCTACCTAGGCCACGTAATCTCTGGTAAGGGCATTGCAGTCAATCCCGAGAGAGTTAAGGCCGTTCTCGATTGGACTCCACCTGAAACCATTAAACAAGTTAGGAGTTTCCTTGGTCTAGCCAGTTATTGTCGCCGCTTCGTTGAAAACTTCTCCAAAGTAGCCAAACCCCTCACGGAACTTCTCAAGAAAGATAAAAAGTTTGAGTGGTCCCCATAGTGTGAGTACAGTTTTCAGGAACTGAAAAGACGCCTGACTTCTGCTCCCATACTTGTGCCACCGGATTTCACTAAAGATTTTGTTATCTCATCATGACGCCTCACGACAGGACTAGGTTGCATTCTTATGCAGGATCGTCATGTGATTGCCTATGCATCTCGTCGATTGCATCCACATGAGGAGAATTATCCTACACATGATCTAGAGCTTGCAGCCGTAGTCTATGCACTCAAGACCGGGCGACATTACCTTCTTGGTAAACGCTAAGAGATCTACACCGATCACCAGAGTCTCAAGTATATCTTCACCCAACCAGATTTGAACCTTAGGCAAAGACGTTGGTTGGAGTTGATCTCAGATTACGACTTAGGGATCACCTACACTCCAGGCAAAGCTAATGTCATGGCTGATGTGCTAAGTCGTAAATCCTATTGCAACAATCTCATGTTGCAGCAGGGCCAACCACTTCTCCATGAGGAACTCTATAAGCTTAACCTTCACATTGCTCCTCACGGATTCCTTTCTACCTTGGTGGCGAAACCTACTCTTGTGGATCATATCATAGAAGCCCAGAAGCATGATAGGGGAATTACCTGGATCAAGAGAAACATTGCCAAGGGTATTGCTGGTAGTTTCTCTATAGATGATCGAGGTGTCGTTTTCTTTGGGAACCGCCTGGTGGTCCCCAAGAAGCAGCATCTTCGACAATTGATTCTTAAGGAGGCGCATGAATCTCCTCTCACGATTCATCCCGGTAGTACTAAGATGTATCAGGATCTACGCCGGAGGTTCTGGTGGACTAGGATGAAGAGAGAAATCGCCGACTTTGTTGCGAATTGTGACGTTTATCGTCGCGTTAAGGCAGAGCATCAAAGGCCTGCTTGCACCCTTCAGCCTTTAGCTATTCCTGAGTGGAAATGGGATAAAGTTGATATGGATTTCATCACCGGCTTTCCCAGGACCAAGAAAGGGATTAACGCTATCTTCGTAGTCGTTGATCGTCTTTCCAAAGTGGCTCACTTCCTTCCTATTCGAGAGAGTATCACCGCTAGTCAGCTTGCTGACTTATATATTTCTCTAATAGTGTCACTCCATGGTGTTCCACTAGAGATCAATTCAGACCGTGGCAGTCTTTTCACTTCTCATTTCTGGGAGAGTTTCCAAACTGCCATGGGAACCCATCTTTCCTTCAGTACCGCTTTCCACCCTCAATCAAGTGGTCAGGTCGAAAGGGTCAACCAAACTCTCGAAGACATGCTTAGAGCTTGCGTTATCTCATTCGGTATGGATTGGGAGAAATATCTTCCTTTCGCCGAGTTTGCTTATAACAATAGCTATCAATCTAGTCTCAAGAAAGCTCCTTTTGAGATTCTCTATGGACGAAGATGTCGAACACCTTTGAACTGGTCAGAAACCGGTGAAAGACAATTCTTTGGACCGGACATGATCCAGGAGGCAGAAGAGCAAGTTCTCATCATTCGTGAGAATTTGAAAACAGCTCAGTCTCGTCAAAAGAGCCAGTATGATCGTCATCATAAGGATATGACTTATGAAGTTGGAGACAAAGCTTACCTTCGGGTTACTCCTTTGAAGGGTACCCATCGTTTCGGTATCAAGGGAAAGTTGGCTCCTCGTTACATTGGTCCTTTTCGCATTCTCGCTAAATGAGGAGAGGTTGCCTACCAGTTGGAACTACCCCTACATCTTTCTCGAGTCCATGATGTCTTCCACGTCTCTCAACTCAGGCGTTGCTTCTCGGATCCCATCCGCGGAGTGGACCACGAAATGCTTGATCTCCAAGATAACCTCACATACCGAGAGTACCCGGTTCACATTCTTCATCAAGCAGAGCGTGTCACCCGACGTCGGAACATCAAGTTTCTCAAGGTTCAGTGGTCTCATCATTCCGAGAGAGAAGCTACTTGGGAGAGGGAAGATCGTCTTCGACTGGAGTACCCCACTTTCTTTCCGTCGACCCCTGAATCTCGGGACGAGATTCTTTCAAGTGGGGGCGAGTTGTCACATCCCTAGTTCAGGTATGACCTAGACTAGATAGTCATTTGTGCATCATGTTTAAATTCCATTTAAATTTGAAATGAGGATTTGTGAAACCCTCAGATTCATTTCTGTAAATGACCCAAATAAAAATTGCTCCAAAAAGGGTCCAAGAAAATGCTCATGTTGCTCTCTGAAAATATTAGACAGAGATAAAAATCAAACCAATATTTTCAGGAGCTCATAAGTATTTATTTTTGGGCATTTGGATTAATGCGGTAATTATTTGCTTTGGATTTATATTTGTTATATATTCAAATATGATCCAGTAATTTTGCTAGCTTGCGAGGGGTTTTGGAATAATCCGACTGGTCCCTGCAAAAAGCTACAGAATTTTATTAAAAGTATAGTGGCCAGATTTAAATAAAAACAAATATCAGAAAAATAAAAAAAGGAAACCAAATAGAAAGGAGAAAGAGAAGCCCGCCTGACTTACCTGCGGCCTGCTACCGTAGCAAAGGCCCAGATCACCAGGGCGAGGCGGTCGTCCTCAACCTCTGCCAGTAGGCAGAGGCATGTCGACGCGCGAGCAATCGCCGTGGCCACCTCCCTGCCTGCTTCCTCTCCTTCCCCGACCCTTCTCGAGACGCCAGGAGACACGCACGAGCCCCCTCTTGCTCTCCCCTCTCTCTCTGGTTGTTCTCCCTCCTCCCCCTCGCGTTCTCACAGCCACCCGAGAGCCATCCATCGCCGCCGACGAGCACCACCGCGGCCATCGCCGTCCCCTCGCCCCTCCGTCGTGCCCAGAAGCTCCGCTACGTATCCCTAGTCCTCTCCGACGAGCCATACAAGCTGGAGCGCCCTGCAATGCCGTCCTCGACGCCTTCTTCAACCTCCGGCCGCCGTGGATCTCCGTCGCCGCTCGCCGCCGTCAGCACGCCCCCGAGGCCGCCAAGCTGCTCTACCGTCCCGCTGTGAGCCCCGCCGTCGTTCCCCCTACTCCCCTGCCCTCTTGCGCCTCTAGCCCCTTCTGCGGCTCGAGCGAAGCTCGCCGCCGCCCATGGCTCCGCTCCGTGAAGCTCCGACCTCCACAGCTCCTCCCACATGCTCCACTGGATGCGGACGACGACGGGCTAGCTACGCCCCGGTGGTCTACGCGCGTCCAGCCGCCGCTCAGAGCGCAAGTCCGGCAAGTCACCGCCGCAGTTTTGGTCGTCGCCGGCTGAACTCCGGTGACTGTTGACGTGGCCTCTAATTAGGCACTAATTACCCCTAGAGACACTAACAGTGGGCCCCATCGCCACTAATCTAAATTAGATTAGAAATAACCCCTCTGTTTAACACTATGACACTGACGTGTGGACCCCACACGTCAGGTTTGACCGAGTCAGCCGTTGTTGACTTGCTGACGTCATGCTTACTCAACGCTGACGCAGTAATGCAATTTTCTGGATTTATTCTTATTTAGGAATTTCTAGAAAATGCCCAAAACTTCAAAAAATCATAGAAATTCAACCGTAGCTCAGATTGAGATAATTTATATATGAAAAATCATCAGAAAAATGCAATCTTTCCATCTGTACTAGTTTCATGCATGAAAAACCAACTTATACATTCCGTATATGAGAAAACACATTATGGCATTTTAAGAGACTTAATTTAGAGTTGCATTTGAACCCTTGGTTCAAATGGATCTCTTCCAAATGATTGCTAGATGCATTAGCACAAACAACATCACATCTACATGCCATGATCATGCATCATATTGTTGCATATGTTGTGTATTGATTGTCAACACCGTTCCTTCTCGATAGGTCCTGCTCCGGAGACCGTTCCAGAGTACCTGTCTGAGGAGCAGTGCCCCCTTGTTGATCTACCAGGCAAGCAAACCCCCTTGTTCATTCTGATACAATCCTACTCTCTCGCTCCTGCTCTCAGTTATTGCATTAGGACAACAACGATTCATCTGCTACTTTGTGCTGCTGTAGTTGAACCCATTCCTCTGCATGACCTGTCATTGCCACAGTAAATAGTTGAAACCCAATAGCATGTGTAGGAGTTGATTGAGCCATGTTGTGTTCCTACCATGCCATGCCTGCTATTTCTTAGAGTCGTGTCAGGTCTGATTCATTGGGAATGAATTGGAGTGCAGTTCTATGTTCTGATGCTGAGAGTGAAGTGTGTGAACACAATTTGGTAAAGGTAGCGGTGAGAGGCCATGTAGGAGTACATGGTGGGTTGTCTCACTGGAACCGTCCTTAAACCTTTGAGTTCTATGTATGTTGTCCAATGACTCGATACTACCACACATTGGGTTCCGTAACTCGACCCCTCTCGACTTATTAACCAACTTGATCTCTGTCCCGTGAGTCGCAACTAGTTCCTGGTGTTTGTAGGTAGTGCTATTTTTCTACCAAGTGGCACCCGCAGGGTGGGCTTGGGATGACTAGGCACACGTGGCCTGGTGTACCGAGTGGCACCCGGATGGTGGACTCGGGAACCCTGCACACATCGTTTGGGGCCATGAGCGACACCTCGGCCGGATCTCCTTGCGGATGGAACCCGAATAGGCGATAAACCTGGGCTTGAGTCTTGTGTGGTTAGTCATGTCGTGGTCGAAACCCTCGCCAGGCTTCCGCTTGAAGGTTGCCGAGATACATGAAGTGTACATGGCGGTAAGTGGCGAGAGCGTGTGTGAAGAAGTACACCCCTGCAGGGTTAACATGATCTATTCGAATAGCCGGGTCCGCGGTTATGGACTTCTTGGATGCTTACGTGGTACATAGACAACTTGAAGTGGATACTCTAACATGCTCAATACAAGTGTGAGTGTTATGGATGGCCTTCTCGTAGGGAGACGGGAATGAATCCATAGTAGTGTATTGATGTGGTGACTAGTGGACTCGTGTGCGCTACTTCACCTCAAAGAAGTTTCTCGTAGTCGTAGAACAGGATAGCCACTGAGTCAAAGCTGGCTTGCTGCAACTAAACCCCACATTACCTTCTTGATACAAATGCATGTATGATAAGACCTGATGTAAGTCTTGCTGAGTACCTTTGTACTCACGTTGCTTTATTTATGTTTTTGCAGCGGAGATTTTGGTCTTACTAGTAGTTCCGCTTGGACTTCGACGAGTAGCTTGTTACCTCAGCTACGATCTTGTACCCTTGGGAGGGTCTTGTAGATAGTCGGCTTCTCGGCCTTTTTCTTTTATAGTTGTCTGTACTCGGACATGTAATGCTTCTGTTGCTTGTATGCTCTGAATGATGGGTCATGTGACCCCTGTTTGTATTAAATGCTATGTGGCTCTTCTGGGCCTTTATCTATATGAGTTGGCGTTATGTTGTGATGCTATGTTGTACAACACATACTTGCATGTTATGCGTACGTGTAACGTGTATTGTTATGTGTGGGATCCGACAACCTAGTTGTCTATCCTTGGTAGCCTCTCTTATGGGGAAATGTAGTCTGGTGCTTCCACTGAGCCATGGTAGTCCGCTACAGCCCGGTTTACCGGAGTCCTGCTAGCCCAGCACTACTGCTCCGGAACACTTAGACTGGCCGGCATGTGCTTCACTTCGTTCCTGTGTCTGTCCCTTCGGGGAAATGTCACGCGGTGACATCCGGAGTCTTGCCTAGCCTGCTACAGCCCGGGTTCCCAGAGTCCTGTTAGCCCAGTTGCTACAACCCGGATTCACACGCTACTGACCGACATGCTCGATGTTGTTTCATGTATGCATGTCCCCGTAAGTTAGTGCCACTTTGGGTTCACGACTAGTCATGTCGGCCCGGGTTCTCTGTCATATGGATGCTAGCGACACTACCATATACGTGAGCCAAAAGGCGCAAAACAGTCCCGGGCCATGGTAAGGTGACACCCGTGGGAATACCGTGCGTGAGGCCGCAAAGTGATATGAGGTGTTACAGGCTAGATCGGTGTGACTTAGAATCGGGGTCCTGACATGATGAAACCAAGCTTGTTGATTTTACTCCAGGCGACTCATCCAAACAATTCAGCATCAGTGCCAATCTGGATCCTAAATAGGAAAGCGCGCTCATCGAGTTCATCCGTGAGAATCGGGACATCTTTGCATGGAAACCTTCTGACATGCCGGGTGTACCGAGAGAACTCGCTGAGCAAACTCTTAATATTGATCCAAAGTTTAAGCCGGTCAGGCAGTTTCTTCGGCGGTTCAACGAAGAGAGACGGAAAGCTATTGGTGAGGAGGTGGCCCGGCTCTTGGCGGCCGGGTTTATTGTTGAAGTTTTTCACCCTGAGTGGTTGGCTAACCCGGTGCTTGTACTTAAGAAGAATGGCACCTGGCAGATGTGTGTGGATTACACGGACTTAAATAAGGCGTGTCCGGCTGATCCTTTTGCCCCCCCCCCCCCATATTGATCAAATCATTGATGCTACGGCGGGTTGTGAGCGTTTGAGCTTTTTGGATGCTTACTCTGGTTACCATCAAATCAAGATGGCAGTTAAGGACCAGGAGAAGACGGCCTTCATTACTCCGTTTGGAGCCTTCTGCTATGTATCTATGACTTTTGGGCTTAAGAGTGCCCAGGCGACTTATCAGCGGCGTGTACAGAACTGTCTCCACAATCAGATTGGGCGCAATGTTCACGCTTATGTGGATGATATCGTGGTGAAGTCCAGAGAGAAGGAAACCTTGATAGATGATCTGAAGGAAACCTTTGATAATCTCCAGGTCTACAAGATGATGCTTAACCCGGCCAAATGTGTGTTCGGGGTGCCAGCAGGCAAACTTCTGGGTTTTTTGGTCTCTAACAGAGGTATTGAGGCTAATCCAGAGAAAATCAAGGCAATCACCTCTTTGGATAAACCGGCGTGCATCAATGATGTTCAGCGACTGGCGGGTCGTATCGCTGCTTTAAGCCGGTTCATAAGCCGGTTAGGTGAGAAGGCTATACCGTTGTATCAGCTGATGAAGAAAACAGACAGATTTATCTGGAGTGATGCTGCTAATGCTCCCTTTGAAGATTTAAAGAGACAGTTGTCTAAACCGCCGATTCTTGCGGCTCCCATTGATAAAGAGCCGCTGCTATTATACATGGCTACTAACTCACGTGCTGTCAGTGTTGCAATTGTAGTAGAGCGCAAGGAGGCTGGCAAGGAGCATCCGGTTCAACGACCGGTTTACTACATCAGTGAGGTGCTCACTGAGTCTAAGCAAAGATATCCGCACTGGCAGAAGCTTGTTTATGGGGTGTTCATGGCTAGCCGGAATCTTAAGCAGTACTTCCAGGGTCACCCCATCACTGTGGTAAGCTCTGCTCCTTTGGGAGACATCATCCAGAATAGAGAGGCCACAGGACGAGTCGCCAAGTGGGCCATTGAGCTTGGGCCTTGAGGGAGTCCTGGATTAGGGGGTATCCGGACAGCCGGACTGTGCACAAAGTCCGGACTATTAAAGCGTGAAGATACAAGACTCAAGACTTCGGCCCGTGTCCGGATGGGAATTTCCTTGGCGTGGAAGGCAAGCTTGGCGATCCGCATATTATATTTCCTTCCTTGTAACCGACTCCATGTAAACCCTAGCCCTCTCCGGTGTCTATATAAACCGGAGAGGTTGGTCCTTAGAAGGCCGATCACAATTACAATCATACCATCATAGGCTAGCTCTTAGGGTTTAGCCTCTACGATCTCGTGGTAGATCTACTCTTGTACTACCCATATCATCAATATTAATAAAGCAGGAAGTAGGGTTTTACCTCCATCGAGAGGGCCCGAACCTGGGTAAACATCTGTGTCCCTTGCTTCCTGTTACCATCAGCCTTGACATGCAGATCGGGACCCCCTACCCGAGATCCGCCGGTTTTGACACCGATATTGTTGCTTTCATTGAGAGTTCCACTGTGCCGTCGCCGTCGAGCTCGGCGGCCTTCAATCATCATCGACGATGCTGTCCAGGGCGAGACTTTCCTCCCAGGAGCACCGGACAGTCATGACGAGCACGGCTTAGGCCTGCTGTCGGACAAAGCTCGGGGTACCACCCCCGCAGTAGCCTCGGATCTAAATGCGGACCATGCCGCGTTGCCTGGGGACGGAGGACTGGACCCCACCCCGCAGGCTGCACACTTATCGGCAATGGAGCCGAACACGGGCCTTACCTTTACGGTGGCCTATGACACCGGACCCCCGGATTCGTATCCGGATGTTGAGTCCGGTCCACACACTCCCGATCCAGGTTGGGCTCCGGTAATGGAGTTCACCGCCGCAGACATCTTTCAGCACTTGCCCTTTGGCGACATGCTGAACTCGTTGAAAACTCTCTCTTTGACAGAAATTTTTGGGCCAAACTATGTCCGGTTTGAGTGGGAAGCAGGCGACGAAGAAATTCGTTGCCCACCCACCACCCACTTCATAGCCACGATTGATGATTTAACCGACATTCCTGACTTCGACTCCGAAGACATCGACGGTATGGACGACGATGCAGGAGGAGATCCGGAATCTATGGGGCGCCGGACTTCCCCCTCGTCACACGACATATACATGGTGGATACGCCCAAAGAGGAGAAAGGCGACAATCCGGACGATAAAACCCCCGGACAAAAGCCAAAGCGACGGCGCAGACGCCGTCCTAAGTCCAGCAACAGTAAAAATAGTGACAAGAGCACCAGAGGGATCGACACTACAATCAACTCCGGAGGCAACAACGACCATACGGACAAAGCGATGGAGCAGGACGAACCAGGTCACCCTGAACACAGTTCGGAGCAGACGCCCAAGGACAATGATCCCGACAGACGAGGTCATCAAAAAGAAACAGGACAGGAAAACAGTCCGGATAACGATGAAAGCCCGAAAAAACACGTGGAACGAGATAACCTCCACAGAAAGCTTATGGCCACCGCAAGAGGTCTAAAGAAGCAGAAGCAACGGCTCAAAGCCGCGCAGGAAACGCTCAACCGCAGATGGAATAAAGTGCTAGACATTGAAGAAAGATACGACAATGATCACCACACAAAGAGCTATCCAAAACGCAAGCTACTGCCAGAATTCAACGACGAAGCTGCACCACTTCATAACCGCAACAAAGCGGCTACCGACGCCGCGCACAATCCACGTGAACACCTGAATGAGAAAGCCGGCGCGGCCAGGTCCGTTTACGGATCCAAAGGACACACCCCGGTGAGGGACTATGGTCACCAAAACGATTACATCAATCGAACACCAGTCCGGAGTAAACACCGGACACAACAACAGCCGACGGCATGCCAAAACACGTCCAGGTACAGAGGGTTTGCTCACCCCCTGTGCTTTACCGATGAAGTACTGGACCATGAATTTCCACAGGGCTTTAAACCTGTGAACATAGAGGCATACGACGGAACGACAGACCCAGGGGTCTGGATCGAGGACTTTATCCTGCACATACATATGGCTCGTGGGGATGACCTTCACGCCATTAAATACCTCCCCCTCAAACTAAACGGACCAGCTCGGCACTGGTTGAAAAGTCTCCCCGAAAACTCAATTGGGAGCTGGGAGGAACTTGAGGACGCTTTCAGGGCCAATTTTCAAGGGACTTATGTCCGGCCTCCGGATGCTGACGACTTAAGCCACATAGTCCAACAGCCCGGATTGTCCGCCCGCAAGCTTTGGAACAGATTCGTCACTAAGAAGAATCAAATTGTTGACTGTCCGGATGCCGAAGCCTTAGCGGCATTCAAACACAAAGATCTGCGACGAGTGGCTCGCTGCACACCTTGGCCAAGAAAACCAAGGACAATGGCAGCCCTAACAAGCCTTATGACCCGCTTTTGCGCGGGAGAAGATAGCTGGCTAGCCCGTAAAGGCACCAGCGACCCCAGCACATCCGAAATAAGGGATGGCAAAGGGAAGCCACGGCGTCATAAAAACAAACGCCAAAATAAGGAAGAGAACCCGGATAACACGACGGTTAATGCCGGATTCAGGGGCTCTCGACCTAATCAGCAAAACAAGCCATCTAAAGGCAGCAAAGAGGGACCGTCCAGTCTGAATAAAGTCCTAGATAGACTATGCCAAATTCATGGCACCCCTGACAAACCTGCAAACCACAAGCACAGAGAGTGATGGGTCTTCAAGCAGGCCGGCAAATTAAATGCCGAACACAAGGAAAGGTAAACACCAAGTGAAGACGAGGATGAACCTCGCCTGCCGAACACTGAAGGACAGAAAAAATTCCCGCTAGAGGTTAAAACAGTGAACATGATCCACGCGACTCACACATCCATGAGGAGACACGAACGCGTGCATAGAGACGCGCTCGATATAGAATCCATCGTACTCACGCCTAACCACTGGATGCCTTATCCGATCACTTTTGATAACTCGGATGACCGAACTAGTATTCGGCACGGAGGATCAAAGGCCTTGGTGCTTGACCCGATAATCGATGGATACCGTCTCACCCGCGTCCTTATGGACAGCGGTAGCAGTCTCAGTTTAATATATGTGGACAATGTCCACAGGATGGGGATAGACCCATCCAGAATTAACCAAAGCAACACCACCTTTGAAGGGGTGATACCAGGCGTTGAAGCCCACAGCAGGGGCTCCATCGCACTGGAGGTAACATTCGGCTCGCCAGGCAACTCCAGAAGCGAAGAACTACTCTTCATCATCGCACCCTTCCAAAGCAACTATCACGCAGTGCTCGGAAGAACGGCCTTCGCCCGCTTCAACGCATTGCCGCACTATGGCTACCTTACACTTAAGATGCTCAGTCCACGTGGCGTCATCACCGTTAGCAGACTAACAGAGCGCTCGTCACGCGCAGAGGAACACGCGACGGCCCTCGCGGCCGGACTATAAGCGGCCTCCAACATAAGAAAACATGACTGGTCATTAAAGGCCACAGACTCGGCTAGACGAGTCCGGTCGCCCGGATAAAATTGAACCAGGGCACCGTATATATAATCCCATGGTGGATACCAGGGGCTATAAATATTTAACACAGTCCCACAGTTGGCTCAACCTTATGGATAGGCCAACATCTTACACTTTTATTATCCACCGCATACTTACGTTGTACTCTTCTACGAGTTTTCCTTTTTTCCACAGACAATGTTCGCGCGATACCCTTCCAGGATACGGCACAACAGAGGCAAAGGCGCAGACGTGCAGCAGGGCCCCGTTCAACAGGTTTCTTTTTAGATTAAGCCCTTGTGTAAACCTTTTTATTGCCTCTTGTTGTTTAACCATCCCATGGGTTCCATACCCATAGAGGATACTGTCGTTTTTGGCATCTCGCCACGACAGATTAACGCACGTACCTGGAAAAACAGGCTTTATAACGAATGGGCATTCTTGAGCCCATCGACTATTATAAAGTCCGAATAACCTCGGGAGTGTTCGGCATCACGAGTTTGGCCTTATATGCAGCAGCTCCGAATCATGTCTTTGGTCAAATGTTGGGTTTGCCGGCTCACAGGTTTGCCGCCTTACGTTCCGTTACTATCGGCTAAGGTGGCCAAAGGAGAACTACTGCGATTGTGCCCTGGTTATTCCGGATGAGCACCTCAGTAGAGAAAGCTGAAAACTGACTATCATGATATAGCGAGAGACTGTTCAACCACTCGAAGACTCATCGGAATCTTTAGGATCCCTCCGCATTAACGAAGGACCGTTTCCCGGTCATGTACACACGCGCCCGTATTCGGATGCACGCGAAGGTACCAGGGGCTACATAGTAGCCCCAACATTAGACTCCCATGGCTAAGCGAAAGTGTTACAGCTATATAGTCGGGTTGCCTAGTTCGACATGCGGTCACCTCCTACATGGACCAAGACGTTGGATCAAGTGCGATTAAGCATATTTTTTGCGAACACCCCCGCATTGTTTGCGTGAAATTTGAAAGCCAATCGCTATCTTCGGATTACACATGCATATATATATATATATATATATATATATATATATATATATATATATATATGTAAACGGACGCACAAGGGACACAACAATACTTTCAGGCAGAAAGTATAAATATAGCCTCATAACCAAACTAACATTGTTTTTACAATGATTTGACTCATCACTCGAATAAGACATTCTTCGAGCACTGTGCCTCTATTAGGCGGGCTCCTTCTGTGACCTGCGCCAAGTAGTGCTCAGCCGGATACTGGCCCCCCGCCGGCTCTTGGGTCGCTATAATATTGGCCTCCATATCTGTCCAATAGACTTTAACGCGGGCAAGAGCCATCCGTGCACCCTCTATGCACGCCGACCTCCTCATGGCATCGATCCGAGGCACGGCCCCAAGGAATTGGTGCACCAAGCAAAGTAACTATCCGGCTTAAGCCCTTCTGGCAAAAGACGGTCTATCACAGACCGCATTGCAAGACCGTACAACCTGTGAAGCTCCGCTACAGCAGCCATCTTGTCATTTAATGGCAGCGAGCGAGTGGGAGCATTGAATTGCGACCAGAAAAGCTTCTCCACTTCCTTATCACCCTGACCCTCAAAGAACTTGGCAGCGTTAGCCATACTCTTCGCCAAATCCGCATACGCGTCCGTAGGACTCCAATGCCCATCCAGGGGAGCGTACTTCGGATCGAAAAAATTCGTCCACAACAAGTAGGAAACTCCAGCCACGATTTTACCGGCATGTTGAAGCTCCTCCTGCGCACCCCTGAGCTCGGTCCGTATTTCCTTGGTGGCATTGCGTGCCTTGTCCAGCTCGGGCAAGCTATCCTTATGCTCCTTTTCAAGGAGCTCATACCGGTAAGCGGCATTTTTTAACTCAATAGCCATCTCGGCCATCTTTTCCTCGCTTCGGCGATGAGCAGCCTGTTCGGCTCTCAGTTCCTCAGCCGCCTTTAGGGCAGCCGCATTGCTAACCCGAGCTTGTTCCTTGGCTTGGACAAGTTCTGCCCTCAGGACCTCCATGGCAGCAGCACCATCTGCAGTCCGGACATATTACATTAATATCATGCCGCATCCATATTTTCCTATACAAAGGAAGGCAGAGCACATACCTTGTGACTTGTCTAGCCGCTCGTTCACCAGCGTGATATCGGCATCAATTAATCGAATCTGCCTGGTCAGTTCGGAAACTTCCACGGACTGGTTGGCGGCCGGACTCACAGGTACCTGCACATATTTATAGCGTAATCATTGATTTATGATCCCCCGTTTTCCCCCTAGGGCGGGCAACCAGAGTCTCAGGGGCTACTATCTATATGGAGCACACCTAACGCGTGCCTCACAGCCAAAAACAGTGTATTCTTCACTACATACCTCAAAGCCTCTGAGATGGCTTGCAGATGCTTCATTCAAACCGCTTGTAACGGACGAAATCTTCTTGAGCACCGTGCTAATTAATGAGCGGTGCTCCTCCGAGAGCGCAGCTCGCTCCAGTAGGCCCGGCAGTACGTCCGGCCGGACATCAAACTGTGTCGGACCCTTCCCATCGCCCCTTGTGGGAGCCAAGCGCTCCGAGCTCAGGGCGGCTGACACGTTGGCCTCCGGCTTCGGCAGATCCGGACTACTTCGTGATGACACTTCGACGTCGCCCGCTTCACGAGCCGGAGAGGTAGGTGGGGTCTCGCTCTCCATCATCTCCGGAGGAAGGTCCCCCGAAGACGAACTCTGTTGAGAAGGGCTGCTAGCCGGACTGCGATAGACGAATCCTGGTTATTGATCTAGGAGGAACGCAGTACCTTCAAATCAAAAATTAACTTACGGCTCAGTGGAGGGCTGGCCCGTTGGTGGGCACGATGCGGTGAGGGTGCCCGTTGAGGTAGAGCCCCATGGTGTTATCTTTTTCCCTGGTTTGGGCATCTCCGTCTCTGAATCTTCGGAGGCGGCCCTCTTCTTCCCGCGTGGGGAGGAGGCCTTAGCCTCCCCTTCCCGACTATCCTCCTTGGGGGAAGTACCAATTCCCCCGGTTCGGATGCGTAGCATATGGGGTTCGGTTTCTTTGTTCCGCCCCTTGTCTTTCCCCGAGGGCATTCTGCTGAGTACCCGGTCGAGCATCTTGGCCATGGTGGGGGAGAGCGAGCCTTCGGGAAGTGGCGTCGGACACCTGATTCTCTCCGCCTTGCTGAGCCATTCCCGGACGCGGATGATTTTCAGAATAAACACTTACGACAAATACAAACACGGTGTCCGGTATCAAATTTACATACTTGGGTATCTAGGCGATTGCAGCTTAGGCCCGCATCCTCGGTGGTGTCCGGACACTTTACTTTACGTCCGAAGAATAATTTGCACATCTCTTCGAGCTTCAAGCCGAAGAAGTGCTTGACAGTCCGCGGACCCTCCGGATTGAACTCCCACATCCGGAGAGGCCGGCGTTGGCACGGCAACATCCGCCGGATTAACATCACTTGCATTATGCTGACAAGGTTAATGTCCCTCTCAAGAAGCTCCCGGATGCGGTTCTGCAGCACTGGTATATCACCAGCGGGCCCCCAATTCCGTCCTATGTCTGTCCAAGACGCCAA
The DNA here is from genome assembly GCA_021605145.1 of Aegilops bicornis. Taxonomy (NCBI): domain Eukaryota; kingdom Viridiplantae; phylum Streptophyta; class Magnoliopsida; order Poales; family Poaceae; genus Aegilops; species Aegilops bicornis. The sequence continues at coordinate 787,189,786 of CM038671.1, read as the reverse complement.
CTGCGACGGAGGGCCCGAGCGAAACTCGGGGGCAGCCACCCACTTTGTGCCTCGGGGAGCCGTGACATAAAACCACCTCCGCTGCCATACATCGGATACTTACGAGGAAAGAACCCTCTGGCCATGGGGCATCGGCGTTCCTGCTTATTCTGACACCTCTGCACTCCGCATGTCGCCCCTCGATCATCTTCGGCTTCACATTGAAGGTCTTAAGCCATAGGCCGAAGTGTGGGGTGACATGGAGGAAGGCCTCGCACACTATAATGAACAACGAGATGTGGAGGATAGCGTCTGGAGCCAGATCGTGAAAATCCAACCCATAATAGAACATGAGCCCCCTCACAAAGGGATCGAGGGTGAAGCCCAGGCCGCGGAGGAAGTGCGGGACAAAGACGACACACTCATTAGGCTCCGGTGTGGGCATGACCTGCCTGGATGCAGGAAGCCTGTGCTGGATGTTGGCGGTCAGGTATCCGACCTCCCTAAGCTTCGCAATGTCGTCCTCTTGGATCGAGGAGGCCACCCATTGGCCTTGAGGGACAGATCCGGACATATCGGCGGATCTAGGGTGTTGAGGCTTAGGTTACGGGTGTTAGAACTCGAGGTACAGGAAGGCGCGAGGAAGGTGGAAAAGAGGCATAGGCCTCGACCCCTTTTTATAAAGGGGATGAATATCAAGAGTCCGTGGAGCGGCCGTTTGAGGCTTATCTAAAAGCACGCGGAGTTATACCAACGGCCGTCGTGGGGTTGCGTGCGCCCATATTGATGGAAAAATCCCGTAATAAGTGGAACACGATCTCTGCCTCGATGGGCGTGCCAATAAAACTGCCTCGTAATGCGAGTCGTCACGGAGTAAGAAACACCGGTTCGTGTTGGACCAGGCCACGATGCACGAAGACTGCCAGCAAATCAAGTTTATGCCATACGAAGACCGTCTTGTGGATCCGGACACGGTTTAAGTGTTCGATAATTATTTTGGAGTATTCAGAGGAGGAACCCCTCCTGCAATGCCGAAGACAAGACCACGCGCCGGACTCATCGTCATTGAAGCCTGGTTCAGGGGCTGCTGAGGGAGTCCTGGATTAGGGGGTATCCGGACAGCCGGACTATGTACAACGTCAAGACTATTGAAGCGTGAAGATACAAGACTCAAGACTTCGGCCTGTGTCTGGATGGAACTTTCCTTGGCGTGGAAGGCAAGCTTGGCGATCCGCATATTATATTTCCTTCCTTGTAACCGACTCCATGTAAACCCTAGCCCTCTCCGGTGTCTATATAAACCGGAGAGGTTGGTCCTTAGAAGGCCGATCACAATTACAATCCTACCATCATAGGCTAGCTCTTAGGGTTTAGCCTCTACGATCTTGTGGTAGATCTACTCTTGTACTACCCATATCATCAATATTAATCAAGCAGGAAGTAGGGTTTTACCTCCATCGAGAGGGCCCGAACCTGGGTAAACATCTGTGTCCCTTGCTTCCTGTTACCATCAGCCTTGACGCACAGATCGGGACCCCCTACCCGAGATCCGCCGGTTTTGACACCGACAGGCCTCATGATTTGGAATATGTGCCATGCACTGCTATTAAATCTCAAGCACTGGTGAATTTCATCAATGATTGGACAGAGCTCCAGACGCCGGAGGAGAAGCCGGATAACACATACTGGACTATTCATTTTGATGGATCCAGGCAGTTGGAAGGCTCGGGGGCTGGAGTCGTTTTAACTTCCCCTCAAGGTGACAAATTTTGCTATGTGCTCCGGCTCATGTTTCCTTGTACTAACAATGCAGCTGAATATGAGGCCTTACTCCATGGTCTTCGGATGGCCAAAGAGATGAATTTGAGCCGAGTAAGGTGTTTGGGCGATTCAGATCTTGTGGCTCAACAGGTGTCAGGCAAGTGGGACTCCAAGGACCCCCTCATGGCGGCTTATTGTCACGAAGTTGATGTTGTAGCAGGGCACTTCAAGGGTTATCAAATGGAGCACATTGATCGAAGGAAGAATGAGGCGGCTGATGCTTTAAGCCGGCTAGGATCTCAACGTAAGCCTGTACCGCCTAACACCTTTTTGGATGTTTTACATAATCCTTCTGTCAAGTTACCCACAGAGGAGGACTTAGTTGTTCCAGACCCGGAAGCACAATTGGTGGCAGCTCTTCACGTCATCCCGGATTGGACAGAGCCATATTTGGCTTACATGACCCGGGGAGAGTTGCCCGAGGATGAGACCTTGGTGAGACAAATCACCCGGCGGTCGAAGTCCATGACAATTGTTCATGGTGAGCTGCATCATCGCAGTGTCACTGGAGCGTTTCAACGTTGTGTATCGCCTGCGGAAGGTCGGGAAATACTTCGGGAGATCCATGAAGGCGATTGTGGTCATTGAGGGAGTCCTGGATTAAGGGGTATCCGGACAGCCGGACTGTATACGACGTCCGGACTATTGAAGCGTGAAGATACAAGACTCAAGACTTCGGCCCGTGTCTGGAGGGGACTTTCCTTGGCGTGGAAGGCAAGCTTGGCGATCCGGATATTATATTTCCTTCCTTGTAACCAACTCCATGTAAACCCTAGCCCTCTCTGGTGCCTATATAAACCAGAGAGGTTGGTCCTTAGAAGGCCGATCACAATTACATTCATACCATCATAGGCTAGATCCTAGGGTTTAGCCTCTACGATCTCGTGGTAGATCTACTCTTGTACTGCCCATATCATCAATATTAATCAAGCAGGAAGTAGGGTTTTACCTCCATCGAGAGGGCCCGAACCTGGGTAAACATCCGTGTCCCTTACTTCTTGTTACCATCAGCCTTGACGCACAGATCGGGACCCCCTACCCGAGATCCGCCGGTTTTGACACCGACATTGGTGCTTTCAGGCTCGATGGCTCGTCTTATCGTCAAAGACAACGTTACTTCGGAGGGCGCTCTGGCTGTAGGCCAGACGCTCCGGCTTGGTGGCTTTATCATGGCCGCCCCATCGGCGGTTGCACCGACGATGACTTCTCGGGTCGTCGATCATAACCTCCGCGTCAGTTCGGAATTTGCCGAACATATGGATCCAATGGAGCTCTCCTCCCTTAACGAACTCTTGGATCGCATCACCGCCCGGGAGTCGCTCTGCACTCGACCGGATTGGGCTTAAACCCGACCGAGGACATCAGGTCCCCGCCGGCCACCCACGAGATAGCGATAGTGGAGGAACCACACGCGGATTGCCCCTCAACTTTGAGGACAAGTTGTATTCGGATCACCGAACTCCTTGAGCCAAAGACCTGCTCAAAGGAAAACCTGACCCAGGTCCCGGACTTAGAATCGGGCATCGGGTCGAAGAGATTGGGAACCCCAGATCCTGAGCTGTTTAGCTCGGGACTGCCCGCGCCCTTGGGCGTTGGATAGGATAAAAATCCGGACTTTAAGCTAGACCTAAACTGTCTCTCCCGCATCGTGCAAGAGCCCTGTGAAACCGTGACATCGCCATCGGGCCAGATTCCTCCTTGCGCTTAACAAAGGTCGTGGACGCCCTTGAAGAGGACATGGTCTCACTTTTCTGCAAAAACTGCACGCACGAGGGACTCATCAATGCTATAAGCCGCCATGACATAGTATGCTTCACGGACTTGGCAACCATAGTACGGAAGTACTGTGCGATGGAGAGCGCTTGGAAGACCCAAACAAAATTTTGGGATAGTACTGCTCTCGCCAAAACCTTTGTCCGAACTAAATGGACGAACTCTCGTAAGTCGTCCGACCCAATCCCCAAGAAACCGAAGCCCACTCAGGGGCAAAGATCTGTATTGGAAGATTGGCTCGACGGGCCATGTAAGCTCCATAGCACTCCGGATACACCACCTACTCATAGCCTTAAGGCATGTTGGATACTCCGGCAGGTGGCAAAAAGTAGCGAGGATCTTCTTATGGGCCACACAACGGGACTACGTCCTGCCAGCGAACACAATACGGTACTAACAGTCTTTGAGACTTTTGCATCGAACAATAGGCGCAAGCGAGCTCGTCGAAGCTCCGCTAAAATTTACCATGTGGCAAAAATAAACCCTTGGAACGACACTACTGTAACTTTTAACGCCAGTGACGAACCTCGATCCCGGACTGTCCGGGCGCCGACCGCTCTGGTTCTTAGCCCAATTGTGGACGGATTTCGGCTCACCAAAGTGCTCATGGACAGTGGAAGCGGATTAAATCTGATCTATGAAGAGACACTCAGCACGATGGAAATTGACAAAGGCCGTATTGAACAAAGCGGTACAACCTTCAGGGGAATTATCCCTAGTCGGGAAGCACGGAGTGTAGGAAAAATCACACTTGACGTAGTGTTCGGCACCCCGGAGAATTATAGGTCCGAAGAAATCACATTCCAAGTAGCCCCCTTCAGCAGCGGATACCATGCCCTTTTAGGGCGGGACGCGTTTGCAAGCTTTCAAGCTATACCCCATTACGGGTACATGAAGCTTAAAATGCCCGGGCCCAATGGAATCATCACTCTAGCCAATGACCTAGATGTCGCGCTTCACGCCGAAAATAAAATCGCAGCACTAGCCCTGGAGGCACTATCCGAGGCCCTAGCAGCCGAAGAGTTGGCAACACTGCGGGCCACCGTGGACAGGGACGACGTGATACTAGACAAGCGATCCATGTCCACCTCATTTAAACCTGCAGACGAGATAATCAAATTCCAAGTCCATCCAACGGACCCCATGAAGACAGCTCCCATCGGGACACAGTTGAGCCCCGTGATTGACGCCGCACTGCGAGATTTCTTAGGTGAGAATTGGGACATTTTCGCCTGGCACCCATCGGACATGCCAGGCATCCCGCGCAGACTGGCCAAACACAGCCTCAATATTCTAAAAAGATATAAACAAGTCAAGCAAACCCTAAGGCAATTCTCAGAGCCCAAACGGCAGGCAACGGGGGAAGAGTTAGCCAAGTTACTCGAGGCCGGATTCATCAGAGATATCAAACATCCGGAGTGGCTGGCAAATTTGGTGATGGTACCAAAGAAGGACAAATCCTGGCGCCTATGCGTCGACTTCAAAGACCTCAATAAGGCTTGCCCCAAGGATCCCTTTCCCCTCCCTCGCATCGATCAAATAATCGATGCCACAGCGGGACACGACTCGCTGTGTTCTCTCGATGCATACTCTGGATACCATCAAATAAAGATGGCAGAGTCTGACCAAGCTGCAACAGCTTTTATAATGCCATATGGCCCTTTTTGCTTCAACACTATGCCCTTCGGGCTCAAGAATGCCGGCGCAACCTATCAATGCATGATTCAAACATGCCTGGAAAAACAAATTGGCAAAACAGTAGAAGCATATGTGGACGACGTGGTCATAAAAACTAGACACGTCGAAACCCTGATAGCTGACCTGAGACTCACATTCGAAAACCTCCAAACATACGACATCAAGTTGAATCCGAAAAAGTGCGTCTTCGGCGTCCCATCAGGGAAACTGCTGGGCTTCATCATTTCCAACAGAGGAATTGAGGCGAATCCGGCAAAAATCCGAGCTTTGTCACAGTTGGCTATACCAACAGACCTCAAGCACATCCAAAAGCTAGCCGGATGTGTGGCTGCTCTCAGCCGCTTTATCTCTAGGTTAGGAGAAAAGGCACTACCGCTTTATCACCTTCTTCGGTGCACTGAACACTTCGTATGGACGGAGGCAGCCGCGGCTGGACTGGATGAAATAAAGACCTTATTGACCCGTAATCCAGTGTTAACAGCGCCGAAGATCGACGAACCTATGCTGTTGTACATAGCTGCAACACATCAAGTCATAAGCGCGGTGCTCGTCGTCGAACGAGAGGCCGACGGATACAAATACCCGCTCCAGAAGCCGGTCTACTACGTGTCCACGGTCCTAACCCCATGCAAATCCCGATACCCACACTATCAAAAAATAGCATACGCAGTGTTCATGGCATCCCGGAAGCTACGACACTACTTTCAAGAGTGTTCGATTACGGTGGCCTCCGAAGTACCACTCAATGACATAATAAATAACCGCGATGCTACGGGCCGGATTGCCAAGTGGGCTATTGAGCTCCTTCCGTTCGACATAACGTACAAACTACGGCGGGCCATCAAGTCGCAAGTGTTGGCTGACTTCATCGCCGAATGGACGAAGTCGAACTCCCTAAAGAGTACGGCGCATACTCAAACTGGATCATGCACTTCGACAGCTCTAAAATGTTGGCCGGATTGGGAGCAGGGGTAGTCCTGACATCTCCCACCGGCGACACGGTCCAATACGTCCTCCAAATATTATACACAGACTCCAAAAATGCAGCCGAATAAGAGGCTCTGTTGCACGGTCTTGGATGGCAGTCTCTATGGGCACTCAATGCCTAGAAGTGCGCGGGGACTCGAACCTCGCAATATCATAGATAAACGGAGATTTTGATGCCAAGGACCCGAAAATGGCAGCCTACCGTAATGCCGTCCTCAAAATGTCAGCTCGGTTCGAGGGGCCCGAATTCCACCATGTGGCTCGAGAAAACAATCAAGCGGCGGATGTCCTCGCTCGCATCGGTGCTAAATGCGACCCTATCCCACCTAACATATTCTTGGAACGGCTGTTCAAGCCATCCGTAGTATGGGAAGGGGAATCCGGCAACACTAGCACGGACCCGAATACACCCCCGGATTCTGAACCATCAGACACAGTCGGAGGTTCTACCCCCGAAATAACGTCCTCGACCAATGAAATCATGGCTGTAATCGCCCCGTGGACCGAGCCCTTCTTGGCCTACCTAAATAGGCAGGAGCTCCCCGCAGACCAAAATGAAGCACGCTGCATTGTCCGTCGCTCTAAAGCTTACAAAGTCTACGAAGGGGAACTCTACAAGAAAAGCGCTACCGGAGTACTTCAAAGATGCATCTCCGAAGAGGAAGGGCGGCAGCTCTTGGCTGAAATCCATGCCGGCCTGGGTGGGCACCACGTCGCGGCTCGGGCATTAGTCAGCAAGGCCTTTCGTATAGGTTTCTATTGGCCGACGGCCCGAGCAGACGCACAAGACCTTGTCCAACATTGCGTCGGTTGCCAGCTCTTTGCCAATCAGAGTCATATGCCCCCTACCGCTCTACAAACAATCCCCATAACTTGGCCCTTTGCGGTCTGGGGGCTAGATATGGTCGAACCTCTTAAAGGGGGAAGCCATAAGAAAAAATACTTATTGGTCATGGTGGACAAATTCACCAAATGGATAGAAGCTAAACCAATCAAAACGGCTGAATCTGGACAAGTAATTGACTTCATATCCGGGGTCGTCCACCGATATGGTGTCCCCCACACCATCATCACTGATAATGGCTCAAATTTCACAGCCGACAACGTGAAAACTTGGTGCGCAAAAATGGGCATCAAGCTTGATTACGCTTCCGTCTACCATCCACAAACTAACGGCCAGGTAGAGCGGGCAAATGGTCTCATTATGAGCGGTATCAAACCCAGGCTAGTGCGATCCTTGATGAGTCGGATACGCCTTTGGGTGGAGGAGCTCGACTCCGTACTCTAGGGGCTACGGACCACGCCAAATCGCACCACCGGATACACACCATTTTTTATGGTGTACGGCGCGGAAGCAGTTTTACCCTGCGACATAATACATGATTCGCCACGCGTACGCATGTACGAAGAGAAGGAAGCCGAGTTAGATTGGCAAGATAATTTGGACGCCCTGGAGGAGGAGTGCGATGTCGCAAAAGCCCGTTCCGCATTCTATCAGCAGCAGGCTCGACGATACCAAAGCAGAGAAGTGCGGGCCAAAACTTACAATATTGGCGAGCTCGTTCTACGACTACCGGAGAAGAAGAAGGACAAACTCAAACCCAAGTGGGAGGGTCCCTTCATCATTGACAAAGTTCTCACCGGAGGAGCGTACCGCTTACGTAATGCATCCGATAACAGACTCGAGCCGAACCCATGGAACGCGGCAAGACTACGGAGATTCTACGCCTAGCGCCGAACACAGTGTTCGTCTCCTAACCCCTCCCTTTGAATTATGCCCCATCCCTTTTTCCTTTCTCGACCTTTTTCTATCTTCACACAAAGTATTCAATACGGTGGGATTTCCGGATCGCTCCGGCCACACTAAGTGTGTAACCAATACCTGGGGGCTTCCTATACGGAAGCTTAAAATGATTACTCACATGGCTTTTGGCCCGTCGCATATGCATTGTTTTTTCATATGTGCCTTTTCTTCACCATTATATGCATCGATATGACTTAAGATGTTGCCAAGCTGGGTTGCCTGGCTCTTGTGTTTATGCCCTACGTTCCCGTTAATTCGGCTAGGGCATAAGGGGAGCACCTATGTGATTGTTCTTGCCCGGTTCAGCCGGATGTGTACCTCAGACTGGGTGAAGCCGAAAGCTAGCTTCCTTAAGAGAATATTCGGTCGGTGAACAAAAGATGTGTTCGTTTATTATAACATGAATCCCCAGAAATCTTGTATTCTGCGCTATCATTCGCAGTCCGGACATGTGCATCGTTGCATGTGTACCCAGGGAAAGGAACCCCTAACGGAACTATTCTCTCTGGAAGATGTTTCTTACTATCCATGTAATATAACATTACTAGTTGGGTACTTGTCTGTTCAAGCACTTATGACCCCTATGCCTTGTTTCCACGCATACCCCGGTTTTGCATAATTGAGTGGGTATTCGGACACACCCCGGACTATAGGGTCCGGGGGCTGAAGCGAAAAGGTCCGCCATGACAAATGATTTTAATCCGGCTAGGGGCTCATCATGCCCATTAATTTACACAGTCATTTGGACTGATTACATTCCTCTTCTATACCATCCAACAGGCTATCTAGCTTACAATCCTGTTGAGAATACTTAGCGGCTAACGCTACTTGGTCATACACCAGACTAACGGGAATTTCTTGCCCATCGGGCCCCACCGGTCCCACTTCGGCCATATGGTTCGGGTCCAGCTTGGTGTAGCGTGTCTTCACCATTGCCTAGGCTTCTCTTGCTCCTTGCCAGCATGCCGATATCTTCCATAGACGGAAGCGCCTTGGGGCTCCTTGCAGCAAGTCCACAAGTTCCCCCATGCCATTCGGCAGTAAGCTTGATGGCCACAAAGCCTGAGCAACACCCTGCATCACTTGCCTAGCTCGCTCGTGCAGTCGCGAAAGGTCTTGCAGTAAATCATTTGCAGATGAGGGCATCTCCTCCTCGGGGCGACCCGTTAGCATTCCCGCAAGCAAAATTCTTTCAATACACTTCCTCGCCGAACTGTACAATAGTTCTTCTAGGCACTTACTGTAAATGTCGCGTCGAAGCCTCTTGTTCTCCTTCATGGAGTCCGCCAGCTGTCGTGGTTCTAAGTCTGACAGTAGAATGGGGGGTAGGTATGGAGAGGCAAGATCCTAGCTATGGATTAATTGTATACGCAAGATGTTTACGAGTTCAGGCTCTTCTTGGAGTAAGTAACAGCCCTACGTCTCGGAGCCCAGAGGCGTTCGACTCTATTATGTGCGTATGAGTTACAGGGGTGCGAACCCTTTACACTGAGGAGGGGGGTGGCTTATATAGAGTTAGCGAGACCCCTCCGACCCTCGATTATCACGAGGGATTAAGGTACATTAAGATAGGGAGTTACTGGTAACGTCCCACATAAAGTGCTATGATGACCATAAAGCCACTTAATGACCGACCGTTTGCATGCAGACTGACTGTAGATCTCCTGGCGGTCGAGTGGTTGGCTTCACGGTCGAGTGTCTTTAGGTCCGTCGAGTGGAATCCTTCCAGGTCGACTAAAAGGTAGTTTCTTCAAGAGATGTCCTTGGGGAGGGTACCTTGGACAGGTCCATGACCCTACCCTAGGTACATGGCTTCATCAGTAGCCCCCAAATGGATCGAGGTTTGAGGGGGGAAGGAGTTGAGACCTCTTCCGACCCACTTTTTGTGCGATGAGCACATCTTGTTCTGGATCAATAAGCTTAGGTGACGACTTCAACTTCTTTTTCAGTCGCCTTGATCCATTCTTTGTATCCGTCGAGTGTGTTTTTCGTACTTGGAGAGCTCCGAACGACAGGACGGAGGAAATCTTCTGTCTGACAATTTTCTCTGTGGCGTGCGGATTTAGCGGGATTCAAATTTTCGGGAAACGAGCGGGAAGGGAGCCGCAGTAATCAGATGGGATAAGGCAGGGATGCCTCGATCTTTGCGCCACCTTTTTCGCCACGTATCGTGCGGGCGACTGTTGTGGGATTTGATAGGATCGCCCGGGCCTACCAGTCAGTCACTCGGAAGCAACCTCATATAAGGCCATGGACGGGGGTTTTTTGAACAATGCATTCCCCTTTCCTCCTCCCTTCCCCAGATTCATCCGCCGCGTGCGATCCTACCTCAGCGCTGCTGCTCTGTGCGCACTTCACCGGCAATAATGGTGAAGGAGAAGACGGCGGCTTTGGAGCGGGCGAAGAAGGCGACGGCGAAAGTGAAGGGAAGAGCGACCAGTCGGGGCGGATCTTCGTCGAGGGCCGGATTGCCGCAGGGCTGGATCCAGGGCGACTGGATCTGCTCGACGATCAGCCAGAAGGACCTCGACGACATGGCCAATGAGGGACGGATCCCCCATGGATCAGCGCGGCTCCCGGGGTAGGAGTGGGAGCCATAACCTCTAGAGGGTGAGTGTGTTCTCTTGGCCACCCATGTCGACCGCGGGTTCTTTCTGCCGCCTCACCCTTTCTTTCGGGGATTTCTGAACTTCTTTGGTGCACAACTTCACCACTTCACTCCCAACTCCATCGTGTATCTCGCTTCTTTCGTGTCTTTGTGCGAGAATTTCTTGGGTTGCCGGCCTCATTGGGGTCTTTTCAAGCACATATTCACTTGCCGCTCCCAGACGGTGAAAAAGGCCAATCCGAGTGACGAGAGAACTCAAGTGATTCAGATGTGTGGGGGTCTTGGGGTTTAGATGAGAGGAAAAAGTTCTTGTCCGGCCATGATCTTACCCAAGTCAGTCCGTGGATGGCAGTCAACTTGGTTCTACTGTAAGGACCAGCCAACGCCAGGGCAGTCGACTGGACTCCCTCACTTTTCCATGGACCGAGTGAGCAAGCCATCTTCTTTGAAGGTGATTCCGGAAGAGAGGGCGCAGGTGAAGGTGTTGTTCGAACGAGTTGTCCAGCTCATCAGAGACGGGGTGACTGGCATGGATCTCTTGGAGGTCTTCCTTCGACGATGCATCCAGCCGCTTCAAGCCCGAGACCATCCGATGTGGTTGTACTCCGGCACTGAGGACACCACTCGGATCCACCCGGAGGAGATCGAGGATGCCATCTTTGGAAAGATGTCTTTGGGGCATCACAGGAAACAAGGACAACCCTCGAGGGGCCAGGAGGATCCCTCCACTCGACCAGTCCTACGAAGTAGACAAGGTCTATTCCTGCATCTTTGATTGTTATCCTGCTTTCTCCATCTTGTTTGCTTCAAATCGATGATTGACTTTTGTCTTGTTTGTCATCTTCCAGGTCACCACTGAGATGTACTCGATGCCCAACGGGGCGCAAGAACCAGTTGAGTAGGAGGAAGGGAGCGGAGGTGAAAGCCAGGAGGAATGGCAATCTGACGGTGCGGAGGACGAAGATGACGACAGCTCCGACGAAGAGGAGGAGGAGGAAGAGGAGGAAGAAGTCGACCCTCCTCGCATGGAAAGGCGGTCCAAGCTCACCCATGACCCATGATCGGCGTGGCAAGGCTATCTCGCGCTTTGTCGGGCGATCGGCCAAGCGTCCTCGGACGACCTCTCCGGGCGCCGATCGAAAAAGCGCCGAAGCAACCCCGAGCGACGCCATCAAAGCCGACGAAGGTTTTGCCCAAGATGAAGATGGCCATCCCCACCATTTCCGGGTACAGCAGAACTTGTGTTTTCTTGTTCAGCATGGACATACTTTTGGTTGACTTGTTGACTGATCAACTGATTTCTGAAATCTGCAGCGCTGCCACCTCCGAGACCTCAGCCAGGAACGAAGACCAGGAGATGGAAGACGTTGTTACCTCTAACCTTGGTATGATCGCTGTAGTTTCGCTTTTGGCCGAATGGATTTCCGTTTTTAACTTTGAATCTTTCCTGTAGTCCCTCCTCATGTCATTGATCTCCCTAATGATGATGATGAGGCGCCGTTGAGGCGGAGGAGGACTAAAAAGGCGCCTGCTGGCAAGACTGCTCAGGTTGTATCAGTGCCTGAGGCGCTGGTTCATGAGGGTGGCAACATCACTCGGACTTCTGTGTCTTTCGCTGTGCCGCTGACGAGTATCCGGCCTTCATCGTCGACTGCTGATCCGCCCTCCTTTTCGCCACACACCACGTCCCAGAGGATCAAGTGGGTGCTGCTAAGGAAGCTATACGCCAGGAGGGGATCATGATGGAGCAAGTGAAGGTGGTCCGGAGGCCAGCCAGCGGCCTATGATGCCAGCTCAGCTCTTGAGCAATGTCCAAAGGTTAGTTGATCACCACTTGTTACATTAGGATATGCTACACGAAAACTCTTCTTCTGAAGATATTCAGATCTCGAACACCCATTTGGGTGTGTCGATTGAATTTTTGGATTGGTGTGGGCACGCTGAGTGCACCCACTGGGTGTAGTCCCCGAGACTATGGTGGACTGCAGGCAGTCGACCATAGTCTTTATACTTTGAATTTCTTTGTTAACTTCTTCACTCGGTGCAGGTGGGACCATGTCGAATGGAATCTTGAAACCCGGTGGGGGCACGCTGAGTGCACCCACCGGGTGTACTCCCCGAGACTATGGTGGACTCACGGCGATCGACCGTAGTCTGAAGAACTTTTTTGTCTCTTTGGTCGATCGATCGAACCGAGTCGGTAGAACCCGGTGGGGGCATTGAGTGCACCCACTGGGTGTAATCCCGAGACTACTTGTCGAATATTTTGATTCGGTTGTAGTCTTAGAAACGCATAGCGATTTTTCTTAGTCACTCGGAAGTAACCTATCTTTGATGTCTGTCGATTGACTCTTCGCAGAAATCCTGCGAGCTTGTGGCTCGCTATACTGAATTGGAAAACAAACAGATCCAGCTCAACCTTGACTTGAAGCTTGCTCAGGAGAACTTGCAGAAGGCGAGAGACGAAGCAAAAGGTATGGCTGATGAGAACTTGACGACTGTATTTGTCTTTCTGCTCCTTCCTAATTCTGATCTCACTGTCATTTTGCAGACAAAATGGAGGAGGCTCTGAAGAAGAAGGATCATGACCTTGCCGAGGCGCAGAAAACGGCTTTGGACAAAACAAAGCTCGCGGAAGAAAAGCTATCTTCAGTCGGAAAACTTGAAGAAGAGAACGCCAATCTGAAAGCTGCTCTCGACGCGGACAACAAGGAGGTTAGCCGACTGAAGAACGACAAGATAGATCTGGGCGACAAGGCTGGTGAACTGGCGGGGAAGAGGAACGATCTGGAGGCTTATCTGGGTGGGCTCGCCAATAAGTTATTCCTCATGCTTGAAGGTAATTCCTCCTATCCGACTAACTTGTTATCACTGACTCATCATAGAACCATTAGCTTGAACTCGAGCTGTGTTTGCAGAATTCTGTCAGAACTTCGAGGAAGAGACTAGTCGAGTGGAGACAAGCCTGGACCCCATTAACTCCCCCATGAAGGATGAAGCCGCCATGAATGTGCTCCGACTGAAGTCTCGTGTCGCTGTTGTGGTGGACTACCTCGCTCGACTGAAGGTTGCGGTGTCGCGGATTGACTCGACACTCTGGCCAGGCGAAACACTTCAAAATGACCTCGAGTCTTTAATGACTCGATTGAATGACATTCCAAGTCGAGTGCAGGAATGGAAAAAGTCTTCTGCCAGATGCGGTGCCGATGTTACTCTGTCCCTGGTCCACGTTCACTGCAAGGAGGTGCGAGAGGAAAGGCTGGCGTCCACCAAAGTTTCCAATACCAAGAAGTACGACTTTTGATCTTTTATGGAGACTTTCATTGGTGCTGCCACCCGGATCGCTGACGGGATCGACCTGGACTAGTTCGTCGCGCCTTCCAGTCCTCCACCTGAGGAGTAAAAAACTTCTATGATCCGTCTTAAATTTGCCTCGGAATGCCGAGTGATCTTGTAACCGATAAACTTTAACAGGCTTGATGCCTGGGTACTTCCGCATCCGTAGGATGTTATCCGAACTTTACTTATCGTCGAATATGCTTTCATTTGCCTTCGAGCGAACTTTGTTCTTCAGTCGGAATATACTTCAGTGCTCGAGGTGTAGCTCTGAGGTGAAAAATCCATTCGACCTACACTTCATTGTTCTTGCAGGTAGGGATGGAGCACGGATTGTACTTGTGGCGCAGCTCCGCAGGAGAAGGTAACAGTCGACCTGCACCTCATCGTCCTTGCGGATCGGGATGGAGCGCACGTTGTACTTGTGGTGCAGCTCTGAAGGAGAAGGTAACAGTAGACCCGCACCTCGTCGTCCTTGCGGATTGAAATGGATTTCATACTTAGGCGAGTACTGGACTGCAGCTAAGCCCCCGAGTGGGAGGTTTGCTCTCCACTCGGTAGGATTTTTCAAACTTAGGCGAGTGCTGGACTGCTGCTAAGCCCCCGAGTGGGAGGTTTGCTCTCCGCTCGGTAGGATTTTCAGATACTTAGGTAGTCTTGGACTGCAGCTAAGCCCCAGTGGAAGGTTTGCTCTCCACTCGGTAGGATTCAAACTTAGTAGTCTTGGACTGCAGCTAAGCCCCGAGTGGGAGGTTTGCTCTCCACTCGGTGGGATTTTTCAAACTTAGGCAGTCTTGGACTCTTGCTAAGCCCCCAAGTGGGAGGTTTGCTCTTCACTCGGTAGGATTTTTTCAAACTTAGGCGAGTACTGGACTGCAGCTAAGCCCCCGAGTGGGAGGTTTGCTCTCCACTCGGTAGGATTTTACAAACTTAGGCAGGTACTGGACTGCGGCTAAGCCTCCGAGTGGGAGGATTTTTTGTGTCATAGCTCTGAAGGGGAAGGCAACAGTCGACCTGTACCTCGTCGTCCTTGCAAAGCGCACATTGTATTAAATACTTAGGCGAGTACTTGGACTGCAGCTAAGCCCCCGAGTGGGAGGCTGGCTCACCACTCGGTAGGATTTTAAACACTTAGGCGAGTACTTGGACTGCAGCTAAGCCCCCGAGTGGGAGGTTGGCTCACCACTCGGTAGGATTTTAAACACTTAGGCGAAACGGATTCGCAGCTAATCCCCCGAGTGGGAGGCTGGCTCACCACTCGGCAGGGACTTTTTTTACAAAATTAGGCGAATCAGGTTCGCAGCTAAGCCACCCACTGGGGGGAAATTTCTTATGTAAACAAAAAGTAATAACAATCACTAGGAAAATTATAACATTCTTGTCTTCGATAAACAAACTACAGAGGTACTTTTATTACATCTCACCCGAGTGAGTACTTAAGTATAAAAGGGGCGGAGCAGCTCCGCATTCCAAGCTCGAGGCTCATCAATCTGGCGATCGACGTTGTAAAGATGGTATGGTCCGTTGTGGAGAACTCTGGTGACGATGAAGGGACCTTCCCAAGTGGGAGCGAGCTTGTGTGGTTTCTGTTGATCCTCTCGGAGGACCAAGTCTCCTTCTTGAAAGGTTCGGCTCTTCACATTTCTAGCATGGAATCGACGCAAGTCCTGCTGATAAATGGTCGAGCGGATCAGGGCCATCTCTCTCTCCTCTTCTAGGAGGTCGATTGCATCTTGCCGGGCTTGCTCCACTTCATCTTCAGAGTAGAGTTCGACTCGGGGTGCATTGTGAAGCAGGTCACTCGGCAGAACTGCTTCAGCTCCATAGACCAGAAAGAATGGAGTTCTCCTAGTCGACCAATTAGGAGTGGTCCTCAATCCCCAAAGAACCGATGGAAGTTCGTCGACCCATGCTCCTGCTGCATGCTTGAGATCACGCATCAGCCGGGGTTTCAGTCCTTTGAGAATTAGACCGTTTGCTCGTTCTGCTTGTCCATTCGACTGGGGGTGAGCAATTGAAGCATAGTCGACTCGTGTGCCCTGAGAGGCACAAAAGGCTTTGAACTTGTCGGAATCGAAGTTTGACCCATTGTCAGTGATGATGCTGTGCGGAACTCCATATCTGAATATCAACTCTCTGATGAAACTGATAGCAGTGCACGCATCGAGGTTCTTGATAGGTTTAGCTTCGATCCACTTCGTAAACTTGTCGATTACCACTAGCAAATGAGTGAAACCGCTTCGCCAGTTCTCGGATGGTCCAATCATATCCAACCCCAAACAGCGAAGGGCCAGACGAGTGGAATGGTCTTCAAGGCTGAGGCGGGTTTGTGTGACATATTGGAATAGAACTGACACCCTTCACACTTGTCGACTATTTCCTTTGCCATTTCATTTTCTTTTGGCCAGTAAATTCCCGCTCGGTATGCTTTAGCCATAGTGGTCCGAGAGGACGCATGATGACCACAGGTCCCCGAGTGGATATCATCAAGAATTATCTGACCTTCTTCTGGTGTTATGCATTTCTGGCCGACTCCAGTCGCGCTTTCTCTGTACAACTGTCCCTTGATCACAGTAAAGGCCTTGGATTGGCGGACGATCTGTCGAGCCTCTTCTTCGTTCTCTGGGAGATCTTTCCTCAGGATATACGCGATGTACGGCACTGTCCAGTCAGGAGTGATGACCACGACTTCCGTGATCAGGTCGACCACAGCTGGGACCTCAACTTCAGTCGGATCAGTGGCACTTTTTGGCTGCGGGGCTTCTTCGGTGAAAGGATCCTCTTGAATTGACGGTGTGTGGATGTGCTCCAAAAACACATCACTTTGGAATGGCTTCTCTCTTGGATCCTATTTTCGCCAAATCATCAATGACTTGATTTTTCGATCGGGGTATATGATGAAGCTCTAACCCCTCAAACTTCTTCTCTAGCTTCCTCACTGCATTGCAATAACCAGTCATGGCTGGACTTCTGACATCCCACTCCTTCATCACCTGATTAACCACTAGATCTGAGTCACCATAAACCATGAGGCGGCGGACACCGAGTAAAATGGCCATACGCAACCCATACAACAGTGCTTCGTATTATGCTTCATTGTTGGAAGAATCAAAGTGAATCTGGAGCACATATCTGAGCTTATCTCCTCGGGGGGAAACCAACACTACCCCAAAGACCGGAACCATTCAGCATCTTGGAACCATCAAAGAACCTGGCCCAGCGCTCCGAGTGAACTTCAGTCGGTAATTGCTGTTCAATCCACTCGGCGATGAAATCTGCTATTGCTTGGGACTAGATGGCTTTCTTTGCCTCAAACTTGATATCAAGGGGAAGGAGTTCAATCACCCATTTCGCCACTCGACCAGTTGCATCTACATTATGCGAGAATCTCGACAATGGGCGTCCGACGACTATAATGGAATGGTCAGAGAAGTAATGAGCAACCTTCTTCGTGGTCATATAAATCCCATAAACAAGCTTCTGATAATGAGGGTATCTTTGTTTTGATGGGGTCAATACTTCAGAAAGATACTATATACTGGGCGCTAAACTTTGAAAGCTTTTCCTTCTTCTTCCCGCTCGACCGTAAGTAATGTACTGACGACTTGTCCTGTGGCTGCAATGTAAAGCAGCAAAGGCTCTTTGCTGATTGGGGTAGCAAGCACCGGCTGGGTGGAGAGCAGAGCTTTTAGCTCTGCAAACGCTGCATCAGCTTCTGGAGTCCACTCGAACTTGTCTGACTTCTTCATCAGTCGGTAAAGAGGCAATGCCTTTTCACCGAGATGAGAGATGAATCGACTTAAAGCGGCCAAGCATCCGATGGCTTACGGACATCGTGCACACGCACAGGGCGTTTCATTCGGAGTGTAGTGCCAACTTTTTCTGGGTTCGCGTCGATTCCTCGTTCGGAAATGAGAAAACCGAGTAACTTTCCGCCAGGAACTCCGAATGTGCACTTTGATGGATTAAGCTTGATATCATACCTCCTGAGATTGGCAAATGTTTCAGCAAGGTCAGTCAACAGGTCGGAACCTTTCCATGACTTGACCACAATATCATCCATGTATGCTTCGACATTCCGACTGATTTGAGTGAGCAAACACTTCTGAATCATCCTCATGAACGTGGCTCCGGCATTCTTAAGGCCGAATGGCATGGTGACATAACAGAAGCACCCGAATGGAGTGATGAAAGCTGTTTTGATCTTGTCGGGTCCATACAGACGGATCTGATGGTAACCGGAATAGGCATCTAAGAAAGACAACCGCTCACATCCCGCAGTCGAGTCGACTATTTGGTCGATGCGAAGGAGAGGAAAATGATCATTCGGGCAGGCCCAATTGATATGTTTGAAGTCGATGCACATGTGAAGTGACTTGTCCTTCTTAGGGACCATGACAACATTGGTGAGCCACTCGGAGTGGTAAATCTCTCGGATAAACTCCGCTGCTAAGAGCCGAGCCACCTCCTCGCCAATGGCCTTTCTCTTACGGGCGGACCGTCGAAGATGTTCTTTGACAGGTTTAACTTTTGAGTCGACTTCGTACCACGATGCTCGGCCAATCCCACAGGAACACCCGGCATGTCGTGGCTTCCATGCGAAGATGTCCCAGTTCTCACGGAGGAACTGGATGAGCGCTTCTTCCTATTTGGAGTCGAGTGTTGTTGAGATGTGAGTCGGAGCAGCATTGGGGTCAGTCGGGTGAATATGAATCGGTTTCGTCCCTCCGGACGACTGAAATGCTGACTCCGTGGCGGGCTTCTTGGCTCGCAACAAATCACTCGGGTTTGCAGTTTTCTGGTACTCTTGCAACTCTACCACTGCCATCTGAGCATCAGCGATCTTAGAGCCTTTCTGAAAACACTCTTCTGCTTTCTTCCGATTGCCAGTGACAGTGATCACACCTTTGGGGCCTGGCATCTTCAGTTTGAGGTATACATAACATGGTCGAGGCATGAAACGTGCATACGCTGGCCTTCCCAGAATAGCGTGATAAGCACTCTGGAAATCCACGACCTCAAAGGTCAACTTTTCCTTACGAAAATTCTTGTAATCACCAAAAACCACATCGAGAGCAATTTGGCCAAGTGACTCAGCTTTCTTTCCAGGAATGACTCCATGGAAGCTCATGTTGCTGGTGCTGAGTCTGGACATCGGAATGCCCATCCCTTTCAACGTCTCTGCATACAGTATGTTCAGGCCACTGCCACCATCCATCAAAACTTTAGTTAGCCGAGTGCCTTCGACGACTGGGTCGACCACCAACGCTTGCCTCCCAGGGGTGGCTATGTGTGTCGGGTGATCAGACTGGTCGAACGTGATGGCGGTCTGTGACCATTTCAGGTAACTGGGTGTCGCCGGAGCGACCATATTCACTTCCCGGTTGATAACTTTCAATCGAATTTTGCTTTCAACGTCAGCAAAAATCATCAGGGTGGAATTGACCAGGGGTATCCACCGTCACTATCTTCCTTGTCCTCAACTTTGTCCGACTCCTTCTCCTTGTCCTTGGGCTGCTTCATTGAACTGCTGAATCAAGAGCCGACAACGTCGAGTGGTATGCTTTGGGTAAATGAGTTTACCCTCTTCATCTTTCTTCGTGTGAATGTGACATGGCAAGTCCAACACATCATTTCCATCTTGGTCTTTCACTTTCTTGGGGTTCCAAGGCCCCTTGGATTTCCCCTTGAACTTTCCTGGAGTCACGGCCAAGGCTTCTCCAGGAGCAGCTGGCTCGGCTTTCCGCTTCTGTTTCCGACTGGAGTTCCCTCCCCCGGTTTCATTAGCGGCTGACTTGTACTTGCCACTCCGGAGCCGATCCTCTTCTTCACCATTGGCGTACTTGGTGGCAATCTCCATCATTCGACTCAGGGTCATGTCTCCGGTCCGATCAATTTCATACTTAACTCTCTATTCTTAACGCCTTCCTTGAAGGCACAGACTGCCTGATGATCAGATACATTCTCTACCGTGTGATGCAATGTGATCCATCTCTGGATGTAATCCCTCAGAGTTTCATTCGACTTCTCCACACACGACTGCAACTCTGTCAACCCTGTTGGCCGCTTGCAAGTTCCTTCAAATGTCCTGACAAACACTCATGCAAGATCTTCCCAAGTGTAAATGCTGTTGGGTGCTAACTGATTCAGCCATGCTCTGGCTGAGCCCTCCAACATAAGAGGCAGGTGTTTCATGGCCACTTCATCGTTGCCGCCGCTGATCTGAACAGCCACTCGGTAGTCCTCAAGCCAAGTATCCGGCTTGGACTCACCAGTGAACTTACTAACTCCAGTCGCCAACCTGAAGTTGGGAGGAATCACCGTGGCCCTGATGGCTTTGCTAAAACACTCTGGTCCTGAGACGTGTACTCTGCTGCTGGTGGGCGCATTTCTGTCATGGCCTTCTCGGTTAGCTCTGTTCCTGTTGACCAAGCCTTGAACGATGACGGATCTCGCATCAAAGCCTGGTTCCCTGGGGTCGACTGGAATCTTTCGCCCAACACTATGATGGCGTCTGTCATCTTGCTGTCGAGGCGCGTATGACCCACCCCTTGGGGGAGGAGTGGGCACTCCACGTCGAACATCACGATCGAATCGGTCCTCATACTAATCACGCCGGCCTCCATGCCCCTCACGCCTCGGGGGCGATCTTGGGCTATGAGCCGACTGGACTGTATTCGCAGCGACGGATCTGCTGTGAATCCTGTTCCGCGACTGCGATACAACTGAATTTTGATCTCCTGCTGCCCGGAGTAAATCTCTGATCTGTAGCAAGCCTCTGCCAGCCTCTGACTGGGAAGGCTGAATGGACTCTGCTATCTGAACTGCGGCTGCTAGATTCTGAATTGGAGTTCGGTATACCTGAGTCGGTTGTGGAAAGAGTTGACATCGACTGGATGACGGGACCCGTTGTTGCGCTCGTTCGTCGAGTACTCGCTAGAGATTTTCCAGTCGAGTGCGCTCAGCCAAGTTGGCCAAACGCGTGTCTTCCAAGGCACGGGCCTCGGGGGTATCTCCAACGATAGGAGTGTGAAGCGCATCCATGTTCCGGCGGCGAAGCTCCTCCCTCTTCAGCGAAGTGAGGGGCTCCTCTTCGTGAACCTGCGCCGGATCGCCCCCGCCAACGCCTCCGTCGCCGCGGGGGAAACCAGGAGGACTACGTGGTCCGTCGACCATCAGAACCTCCGCTGCCGGATCATCTTTGTCGCACTTTCGGATGCAAGATCCATGAGCCGATCGACGAATCGAGCAGGCCGTAGAGAGATTCGTCCGGGCTCGATCGCGCGACTTGGGAGTGGCCGATGGCGAACCACGCGTGCCTCACCCACCGCTGAAGCCTCGATTGACCGGGCGCTTGCGCGGCAAGAGATCGGGAGGAAGACGGCACGAGCCGACCAATATTGGGTCGGCACGGCTGCGCAGGAAGGGCGCCCATGACGCCGCCGAAAGTGCGTTGCCCCGCGGACGGGGAGCGCGTCGACGTTGAGTGGAGCCTCCTGCGGCCAAGCGGAGTCATCAGCGATGAACGTGAGCGCGCCGAGACGGATCTCGCGGCCCTCAACCAAAACTCCACCTGAAACCATGATGAATGGGATCGGAAAAACTGCAACTTCTCCAACAAGTCGCTAAGACACCTGCACCAAGGTGGGCGCCAACTGTCGTGGTTCTAAGTCTGACAGTAGAATGGGGGTAGGTATGGAGAGGCAAGATCCTAGCTATGGAGTAGTTGTATATGCAAGATGTTTACGAGTTCAGGCCCTTCTCGGAGGAAGTAACAGCCCTACGTCTCGGAGCCCGGAGGTGGTCGACTGTATTATGTGCATATGAGTTACAGGGGTGCGAACCCTTTACACTAAGGAGGGGGGTGGCTTATATAGAGTTCGCCAGACCCCTCCAGCCCTCAGTTATGCAGGAATTAAGGTACATTAAGATAGGGAGTTACTGGTAACGTCCCACATAAAGTGCTATGATGACCATAAAGCCACTTAATGACCGGCCGTTTGCGTGCAGACTGACTGTAGATCTCCTGGCGCTCGAGTGGTTGGCTTCACGGTCGAGTGTCTTTAGGTCCGTCGAGTGGAATCCTTCCAGGTCGACTGAAAGGTTGTTTCTTCAAGAGATGTCCTTGGGGAGGGTACCTTGGACAGGTCCATGACCCTACCCTAGGTACATGGCTTCATCACCAGCTGAGCGCGGAGATCTTTTAACTCCACGTCCAGCTGGACTTTGGCATCTTGAAGATCGTTCTTCTCCCGGCTAACTCGCGTAAGAATGCGCTCGCCAGCCTCTAGCTGCTTTTTGAGATGCGATGCGTCCTCTCCTACGCCCTCCGGATACACCCCGGGATTGTCTGCAGAATTTTCTGTTAGACTTGACATATTTACTCCTTTGGTGCATCTTTGCACAATGGTAGTGATAATTGTTACCAGATGAGGGCCTTTGGGGTTCCTCTAACTTGGCAATTGCGGCCCTCAGTTCGGCCTTGCAGTCCTCCAGCTCCCAAAACAATTCCTCGTTCTTCTCTACAAGGACCTGTACATAAATTGATCCTTAAAACTGTTGTTTCAACCGTTTCAAGTCTCAGGGGCTACTGCTATACATACTTATCAAAATTTCTCACCCGTATGTCTTTGGTATACTGGTTTGTCGCTTGGGCAAGCCCGCCCCGAGCAGCTTGGACGTACGCGTCTGCCGAATTGAAGGCATTAAACGCCTCTATGGAAAAGATATTGTTCCGAAGTACGGCCCGTCGGCGCCTGTGATTCATGGCGCTCTCTTTCTTCTACTTTGGAATTCGTGGCTGAGAGCATGTCCGCACTCTCTGTTGGAGAGCCATGCGGCGCTGGCCCCGTGTCCGCATCCACCCCTGAAGCCGGTTCTGCAACCCGGCTGGTGGAAGCGTGATTGGTAGGGTCTCCGGATATAGTCCGGTTATTCTTCTTCCTGCCAGACACAAAGGGCGTTGTCATACTTTAAATTGTATAGCTATAGGACAGGTTATTGTTTTACCTCTGTAGCGGTGTGTCAACCCTCACCGCCTTCCTCTTGAGCCTGCCCGATCTGGACGCCCGTGGTTGACGAGTCCCTAGGGGCTCGGCCCCTCGTTCCGGCCAACGTTTCTGCAAATAGAATGACGCCTCAAAGGTAAATTATAACACCTAGGGGGAGTCCTCTTCGAAGGATAGGGATTTCTAGTTCGGCTTGCACACGAGGCAGGGAGCAGTCCAGGGTAGTCGGCTGTAATGGCCACTAGGGCGCCATCCCAGCTCGCCTGATAAAATACCCCGTTGACAAGCTCCACAGTGATATCCGGATCCACTTTAAGTCCCAGATCTAGGGCCCTTCCGAGGTCCTCAGTTCTTGAGGAGGGCTGAAGATTCCTTCTACGGCCCTCCTTAATTCCTGCCCAGAAGCATTGATGCAAGTAATCTTAGTAGAAGAACGCTAGAGCAAAGCGGGGAAAGAGAATGGCAACTTACCCACGCTGGGGGGTTGTACATGGAGAATCCTTCCCGCGTTTTCAAGTGAAGGAACTCCTCCTCTTCCCCTTTGTACAAATCGGACAATATCCTTGCCAGAGCGGCAGCGGAGTCCGGACCTCTACGGCCGCAGCGGGTGGCATCGTCTTCCCCGTTGAAATGCCACATGGGCTTCCCCCGATATTGGAGCGGCTGCACTCCCCGTCTTATGCATATTGCCATAACCTCAATTAGCGTCAGTCCGGATTTGGCCAGTAACTTTATCCTGTCCATCAGGAGGAATATTTCCCTAGTGTCCTCTTCTTGAGGGCCCCGAGGGCGCCAGCTTAGGCGTGCCCTTGGCGGGGTGTTGCTGAACTTGCGGAGACCTGTCCGGACTGGATCCGGAAGGGGGACGTTGTTTATATAAAACCACTCTGAAGGCCAGTTTTCCGGTGCCTTCTTAGGAGTGCCGGAAAGGTATCCGGTCTCGGCAATGCGCCATACTTCGGCCCCGCCCACTTGGCATAGGGACTCCCCTTGGGTGCGGGGGACGAGGCAGAACAACTTCCGCCATAATCCGAAGTGTGGTTCGCAGCCTAAAAATAGCTCGCACAGAGCAACATACCCCGCTATGTGCAGAATAGAGGCAGGGGTAAGATCGTGTAACTAGAGGCCGTAGAACTCCAGGAGCCCGCGAAGAAACAGGTGGATAGGGAACTGGCGCCCCTCGGCGGATGAGGATCGAGACATACGCTCCTCCGGAGATGGGTTAGGAGATCCCTCAGCTTGGTCTCCCCCGTCATAAGTGGCTATTCCAGCTCGGACGGAGACCATGAACGCCGGTGGGAGAAATCCTTGGGTTTGTAACTTTGTCAAACGGCTGTGAGGAACTGAACACTCTCCCCAATCCCCCGACTTGGAACGAGAAGGGCGAGCAGATGAGCTACGACGGCCGGCCATGTTGGAATGGCTTTTTGCGGAGCGCTCTGTTGGATGCTGGCTCTGGGAGGGAGAGTGAGGTTTGGATCTGAGAATCCCCATCCCTTCAAATAGACGGTTCGCCTGGAGGATCGAGGGTGGTAAATGCAAGAATGCCTCGACTCCTCGCATTCGCTCGACACGTGGAGATGGTCATTACTGAGGCACCGAAGCCGAGGAGCACAACATTGATTGGAGGCCAGACACTATTCGTCGTAGCAAACACTTTGGAGTATTCGGAGAAGGAACCCGCCTTGCAATGCCGAAGACAATACTACGCGTCGGACTCATCGTCATTGAAGCCTGGTTCGGGAGACTCTTGAGGAGTCTGGATTAAGGGTATCCGGACAGCCGGATGTATCTGACGTCCGGACTATTGAAGCATGAAGATACAAGACTCAAGACTTGACCCGTGTCCGGAGGGACTTTCCTTAGCGTGGAAGGCAAGCTTGGCGATCCGGATATTATATTTCCTTCCTTGTAACCGACTCCATGTAAACCCTAGCCCTCTTGGTGCCTATATAAACCGGAGAGGTTGGTCCTTAGAAGGCCGATCACAATTACATTCATACCATCATAGGCTAGCTCCTAGGGTTTAGCCTCTACGATCTCGTGGTAGATCTACTCTTGTACTACCCATATCATCAATATTAATCAAGCAAGAAGTAGTGTTTTACCTCCATCGAGAGGGCCGAACCTGGGTAAACATCTGTGTCCCTTACTTCTTGTTACCATCAGCCTTGACGCACAGATCGGGACCCCCTACCCGAGATCCGTCGGTTTTGACACCGACAGTCATCATGCCGGCTCAAAATCTCTTGTGGCCAAAGCTTTCCGTCATGGTTTTTACTGGCTGACGGCTCATGCTGATGCGGAAGATTTGGTCAGTAAATGTGACGGTTGTCAAAAATTCTCACGACGAGCTCATGTCCCGGCTCAAGAATTTAGGATGATTCCAATTACTTGGCCGTTTGCGATGCAGGGGCTTGATATGGTCGGGCCTTTCAAAAGGTCTAAGGATAAAAAGACACACCTTCCGTGGCGGTGGATAAATTTACAAAGTGGGTTGCGGCGAGCAGTCGATAAGTGTGATGCAGCCACGGCGGTTCGGTTCATGAAAAAGGTGATTTTTCGCTTTGGTTTTCCACACAGCATCATAACCGATAATGGCACTAATCTCTCCAAGGATGCTATGGAAGAGTTACATCCGCGAGAACATATCCGGCTTGATGTTTCGGCGGTAGCTCATCCTCAATCCAATGGTCAAGCAGAAAGAGCCAATCAGGAGATCTTGAAAGGTATGAAACCCCGGCTCTTGGTCCCTTTACAACGGACGCCGGGTTATTGGGTGGAAGAATTACCCTCTGTGATTTGGAGCATCAACACTACACCTAACAGATCTACGGGTTATACACCTTTCTTCATGGTGTACGGAGTAGAGGCGGTCCTGCCAAGTGACATCCGTTACGACTCGCCCCGCATGGCGGCTTACGTTGAAGCTGATAATGAACGAGCTCGTCAGGATGCCCTTGACTTAGTGGATGAAGAGCGAGACTTGGCAATAGCCCGCTCGGCGATTTACCAGCAAGACTTGCGCCGCTACCACAGCCGCCGGGTTAAGTCCAGAACCTTTCACGAAGGCGATTTGGTGCTCCGGCTCATCCAGGATCAATCCGATATGCACAAGTTGTCTCCCCCTTGGTAAGGGCCCTTTGTGGTCAGCAAGAACCTGAACAACGGGTCATATTACCTCATTGATGTTCGAGAACACAAAGATTCACATAAGTCGGAGGAGGAGACCCGTCGGCCGTGGAATATCGCTCATCTGCGGCCTTACTATACTTGAGCCACCGGCTCTCAGGATGTACATATATTTTGAGATGTATATATTATGAAAAGCAATAAAAGCAAGACCTCTATCCTTTTCATCCTCAAATGTTTACATGTCTTCCTTATTATTTTGAAACAATCAATAGGGAGCGGGTCATATTTGAATCCGGCTTTCCCTTCGGTGCGGCTTATGATCATATCTGAATCTAGCCATGGTCACTAGGGGGCTTCCTGTTCAAACATAGGTCGTATTCGAACCAAAGAGAACATAGCTGTCGATACCCTCTTGATTGGCATACTGCCAAACCCACTAGGGGGCTTCTTGATCATATATGAATCATAGCTTAACCCCTTTGGGTCTGACGTCGGTCGTATTCAAATCAGCATCATTAAAAAACTATTATGGTCACTTGGGGGCTTCCTGTTCAAACATAGGTCGTATTCGAACAGAAGAGAACATAGCTGTCGATACCCACTTGATCGGCATCGCCCGAGCCACTTTGGGGGCTATATGATCGTATCCGAATCTTAGCTTAACCCCTTTGGAGCAGTTTCTTGATCGTATTGAATCGAAGCCTTTGAATTTTGTCTATCAATCATAGAACTATCACGAATCACAATTGTTTGACGGTTTGCATATCTTTTTCCTAAAAAGCATTTATGAGGATCCAAAAACTTACCCTCATTATTCGGGTCACACAAGCTGGCAAGGTAATCAAAGGACCTCAGGGCAACTAAAGCGAAAGATCAATATAAACCGGATGAATATAACGACGGCGGCTTAAACAAGTGTTGAGCGCCTCAAACATGTGTGATGGCATGACAAAATCAAGTTTTTTCTTCTACCCTATTACAAGACTCCCCGAATCTGAATAAGGAATCATTGTTTCTACAAGGCAGAAAAATAAGACGCCTGATGGATCATTCATTTTGTTGGCCTGAAGCTTCCGGGTCACCCCTTTCCGCTCCTCCGTCGGCTGCCCTGTCCTGGAAGGTTGATGATGACCATTCAATGCCACTCAAAGCTTCAAATTTAGCTTCATCATCAATTAACCCGGCCGGATCGACTTCGGGGGCGAAGGTATGCTTACGAATTGGGGGAGTTAAGCTGAAGTCATCATAATGGGGTGTGGCGATCCTCTGATTTTGGCTATCATAACCTGGCTGGTACTTGGTGAGATCCGTATCATTCCTGATCAGAGTTGCCACAGGGTGTATTTCTTTCACGCAGGCGGTGAAATCCTTCTCCTCAAAGGGGGTGCCATCCTCCTTAAAGCTTGGATATCCAAGAGAGATGTCGGCCGGGTCCAGCTCTGGTAACCATGCCTTAGCCCGGCTTAAGGCGGCTATGGCTCCGGCTCTTGCAGAAGCACGTCTCAATTCTTTGACCCGTTGAGGAAGCACAGCAAGTCGCTTCAGCACGTCAGCCAGGCGAGTGGGAACATTGTTTGACAAAGCCACAACGGCTAAAGCGCGTTGTGACCCGGTGTACAGTTGTTCCACCAATGTGTAAACCGCCTTCAGCTTTGTTAACATATTCTGGTTCAGATTGGAGCTCCTGGGGCCTGCATTAACAAACATCAGGTGAGCCGGAGATGACAGACAAAATACTTGTCGGAAAAAAAGGTTTACAGTATTTAAGCTTGCAGGATAGCCTACCGAAGATTGCGATGGCAGCGGCGCGCCTTAGCAGTGCTTGTAGTCGTCTCCAGGTGGTCTACGGATCTGGATGTAATTTTTATTATTTCTAATATTCGTTGTACTACCATGATTGAAAATGAATAGATGGAAGTTTTTTCCTGCAAAAAAATACCTGATTGTGATTCCCGATGTTTTTGAGTTAGCATGTGATCCACAATACTCCCTCCGTCTAGGTGCATTAGACATCTTAGAAGGTGCACCGCAACCTAGACGCGAGAGATTGGGCTAGGAAAAAATTGAATCACGGATGAAGCCAATCACATCATTCATTTCTCAACTAAAAACGTGATGTTAATTAGAAGACCTCTTCAAATCCCAATAGCGTGCCTCAAAACTGCATGCATTCGTCTCCAAATTGATAGAAGGGGTCTAATTAATATGCGTGCAACTAGTACTGATGTTTCATGCCTTAGCGTTTTGGGATTATTTGATTTTAGTTAGATGCCTAATGCATCAAGATGGAGGGAGTAGTTTAAACATTTTTTTCTCGTTTAAAACATTTGTTCCCATTGTTGTCAAAAAAGAAAAGCATGTGCTTTCATTTCCTTTTAGAAGATTTCAGTGCACGCCACAAATAATCATTTCTTTCTACAAGAAATCATACATCAGACCCTAAAATCATGAATTTCATATTACTCTAAAATCTAAAACCTTGAAAATTTCCCAAATTGAAAAATGAGATATGACCTTGTTTATGATTGGCAGATCCCATTCGATGCTTGCTAGGGATCACCTTATGTGGTAGACGCGATAACATTTCTTCCCTCCGAAGAAGACCGATAAGGGCAGGTCCGGCCATCCATTGATCAGCCAAGTTTCAATATGCAGACACATTGGCTGTGTTTGTTTGGGCTTCAGTTTTGACAGATTCAGCTGTGGACTTGCTGTGTTGTCAAAACTGCTGTGTTGAGAGCATCTTCACTAGCGCCCTCAAGAAGCACCCCCAGGCCACTTTTTGAGCGTCGGCTGGGAAAAAACGCCCCACTCATCCCTCAAGTCGTTATTTTTCACCGGCAAAAGCAAAAGTTAGCGCCGGTGGCCCCATGCCACACCCAGCACACCGGGGGGCTCCTGGGGGCCTAAATCGCCGTTTTGTGGGCCAGCGCCTCTCCCCTATCCACTCATTTTTCCTCACCCACATGATCCCTCCTCTTCTTTTCCCTCCACGCAGACAGAGCTCTCTCCTCTCTCTCTCCCTCCGGCCGACCGGCCGCCTCAACCTCGTCGCCGGAGGTACTCGCCCTCGCGCACGCGCTCGCGGAGGTACTCACGCTCGCGCCGAAGCTCGTCGAGGCCGGCCTGCTTATCATCACCCAGCAAATCACCTCCGGCCACTCCTCACGCTCGTCCCCGCCCCTGCTGGCCTCGACCCGGCCGCGCGCGCCCAGCGCCGCCCTTGGCTGGAACACCAGCACGCGGGGCACGAAGCAGGCGTCGGCAGTCGAGCTCGGAGACCCATGGCGGTCTGTGGAGTCCGCCACCAGCCTTGCGTTCCGATGAGGCGGCCGCTCCTCCTGGCGTCGCTAGCTGCTGGCAGGGGGGCCTTTGGGCGTCGGTGCTCTTCCCTCGCAGCTCTCTCTTCCCTCCTCCCTCCTCCTCCTCCCTCCCTCCTCCCTCCCTCCCTCCTCCTCCCTCCTCCTCCCTCCCTCCCTCCCTCCCCCTCCCTCCCTCCCTCCCTCCCTCCCTCCCTCCCTCCCTCTCTCTCTCTCTCTCTCTCTCTCTCTCTCTCTCTCTCTCTCTCTCTCTCTCTCTCTCTCTCTCTCTCTCTCTCTCTCTCTCTCTCTCTCCCTCTCTCTCTCTCTCTCTCTCTCTCTCTCTCTCTCTCTCTCTCTCGATCAAACCCGAGCGTGTCTGAGAGCGCCGCACAAAGCCGGAGGCGCAAAAAACGCTATGTTGTAGATGACGGAGTTGCAGTCGTGGACGATGCACCTTGCGGATGTGAGAGGGTGCCGTCGACGATGAGTCCACCGGTTTTGCTAGGATCGGAGGAAATCTATCAAGCACACATCAGTTTTGTCAAAACCGTATGGCTGTGTAGGGCTAGTCACTAGAGTGATGCCATGTCGATGCAGTCATGTCGTCGTGGGTGACGCGGTCGATGCCGTTGTCGTGACGCGGTCATTGCCGTCGTTGAGGTCGCGTCTTGCAGTAAAGTCTCTCAGAGGACGCTAGATGTCCATCTTGTGGACGAGGCAGCGGCGGTGTGTTGATGAAGATGTTGATGAAGACCACGTTGATAAAAACTTTGGCGATGATGTGTCGGCGATGACGTCGCAGCGGCGTGTCGACGATAATGTGTCGTTTGAAGGCATCCCTCGCAGCGACGATGTGGCGATGCCGTGTCGTGTCGAAGAAGTCGATGAAGATTGCATCTCTTTCCACACCGGGTTGGTACGTGGATGGTGCAGATGGGTCGGTGCAGTCGCTCAGTTCTGCGATGGAGCACTTGATGTAGATCCGTGCAGGCGGTTGGTGTAGATGACCCGCTCCCAGCTGACGCGGGAATCTCGGACTTCTTGCGCGTACCGCAGCGATCGCGTCGCATGGAGATGCGAAACCGGCTCGTGGCGGTGCGTGTCGTCGAAGATGGCGTGAAGCGGATCCGCGAGAGGCCTCTCGGCAGGCACGGGCGTGTATCGATGGAGTTTGCGGCCGTGGTGGATGAAGGAGCGTGTGGCGCTGATGTTTCCTGTACGCATGCATCTTCTACTCCAGTTTCTTGCTGCATGCCTGTACAAGCCTTGTGCGTGTATATCTCCTCGTTCTGCATACGCAAATCAAGGAAGATTAGATCGGACCAGCGTGCCGCCCTCCCGGTCTCATGGCGGGTTCCGCCTCGTCTTTGGAGGCATACGTGAACTTTTCCACTGATGCCGTCCTTGTGGAGCGAGTCGATGAAGTTCCGTGCTGACGCGTCGCGGTCAGCTGATCAGGTAGACACACCCAGCACCCAGCCGACTGGATGATGTATTGCGAGGCTGGAGGCCACCAAGCGCCCATGGTGGCGATCCAGCGTCTTTCGGTCGATCGCCACAGGGCGGCGGATCGATTGCATGCGCCCGCATGTAGCCGCACGGTGTCGTGGCCGGAGTCACATCAATTTGCTCGGAAAAGTTGTAGTCGTGCGTGGGAGATCGGCGGCGCATGGCCGCCTGCACTGATTTCTATGGGATTTTTACGGGATTCTGAGGGTCGTAGGATTTATTTGTGGCTAAAAAGAACCGATCTATGAAATTTGGGAAAGTAAAAAATATCTAATCTATGGAACCGATTCAATCTTTGATCGATCGAGTGCCGCGCCCCCGGGGAGAGGAGATTGATCTCCCCGGGGGCGGTGCGCTGCGGAAGTGATGGGATGTCCTAGGATCGGTGTCGTTGGACAAACCGTTCTAATACCATGTGAGAAAATATAGAACCTTAGAATTATATGTTGTATTGATCTGACCCTCGTAAGTGTATATATAGAGTACAACATAGAAAAGGCTTGGAGTACAAGGCAAGATATTGTGTGTTTAAACTAGGTCTATTTCTATCTCCTTATCTTTAGCTAATCACGTTTATACTTCTAACAGGCCCCACACACAGGAGAGAGGCAAATTCCGGATCCAAGTCGGCGTGTACCTTTCGCGATGCACGTCAGCTTGTGATATAATCAGAACGACTATGCATGGCAAATAGATGATGATGCACCGGGAGTTGCGTTGCCATCTTCCCAGTGCTCTTTGTTTACATCAGGACCGAAGGTCAGGTCAGGTCTGGTAGGGGTGAGACCTGGCCTAATCGCGGTGAAGGACCCGATCAAGGTCGTACACAGAGAGTAAGTGGCTCTCGACGCAAGTGCTAAGTTACGCGCGTACCAGGACCCAATTTGACGTAGAGTAATCGCTACTTGCCGACTCAATCATGCATATACCCTGTGTTTCGGTGCAAAAGTCGATCACATCCACATCCATACTCAGAATCATGTATGCTGAACAATGTGTGCTGAAACAGAGCAGTACAAACAGAGTCCGGCATGGCATTTCTAGCAGTACCAGCAGTCATGCTTTTCACCGGTGTCTAAATCAACCGAGGTTCAAATCAATTGCCAGGTGATAATGACTGTACGTTACCACTGTATTAGAGCTACAGTGGGTTGTAGTATCTTGTATGGTGTTTACATTAGGATTTAGTAAGGTGGGAGACCCTGACCTAGTCGCGGCAAGCACCCGATCAAGGTCGTACACTGACATCTAAGTTGTTCTTGGTATGAAAATGAAAGTATACTATCCATGCGCGTATCAGTGCCCAAATTGTCGTAGAGTAATCGCCACTGATTAAGAGTAAAACAACTAAAACTAACATTGAAAAAATTAAGAGTGCTCCTGATTTAAATCTTAGAAATAATAAAACCTATGAAGTATGTGACAACGTTATTTTTATAAATAGATTTTTTTTAATTGAACCTGACATGACACAATCTTGTAACAAAAGAAAAGTGAAGTATGAACTACTCTTTTTTTAGATATAGAAGATTTTGTTTCCGCTGAAAAAGTATAAGGTCCCACATACACACGAAATAGTGGCAAGTGTGGGATGTTAGTTAGGTCGGCGTGTACCTTCGCGGTGCATGTCAGCTTCTCCTTTATTCGAACGAATATGAATGGCAATTCACATGATGCATCAGGCGTTGCGTTGCCATCTCCATCATCGCGATGATATTTCTTTACGTGAGCAAGGTAGGAGACCCTGAACTAGTCGCGGCAAGGACCCGGTCAAGGTCGCACACTGACAGTAAGTTGTTCTTGGTATGAAAAAATATACTACTCATGCGCGTATCGGTGCCCAAATTGGCGCACAGTAATCGCCACTTGCGTGCTCAATCATGCGTACATACCACGCATTCAGCGCAAATGTCAATGATATCTGTACATGCAATCATGCTGATTGCTGAACAACACGCATTAAACAGAGCAGCAAAAAACAAAGCCCGGTTTTATTTTACCATCACAGAATTTTCAGTAGAGCCGGCGGCTGCTTCCAGCCATGCTTTTCACCGGCGTCCAAATCAACCGAGGTTTAGACTAATCGCCAGGTGATAATGACACTACGTATGGATCTACTGTCAACTACAGTACCAAAACAGAGGAAGACGCATTGACCAGACAACTTGTACTGTCAGTTAGTAATTAACTAACTAAAGCATGCTGCATTCCTACGTAGCCACCTGCTGCCCGTAGCAGCCCCATCCAGGCATCCTGATCGATCTGTTGGTAGTGGGCTAGCTCTCTCTGGGTCCGTCCTCGCGGTGGGTGCGTAGGTGATTGATTGATGGATTGGTGGACTCGACTCCATTGTCGCGTCCCCAACCAGACGGTCCCAACAAGCGAAAAGAAATCCCATCGTGGAAGAGGAATAGAAGAGGTTGACGGCGACGCCGCAACCACCGCTCCCACATGATGCCGCAAGCCCACAAAGCGCAGACGCGAGCTGGGGAGGGGAGAGAATAGTCTTTCATTGATTCACATCGCAAGTGCCATAGGAAAATAGTGTAGAAGTTTCGTTCAGGGACGACCGACCGACCCACGCCGGACGCGGAGAGAGGGAGGGAGGGGGAGAGTGGTCTTTAAGATAGATAGATACAGCAGAAATCCCACTGCCCCAAGAAAGAAAACTTCTTCCCTTCTTCCTCCTCCCGAGCCAAGAAACTCCTCGCCTCTCCACCGTCCGGCCGCGAAACAAGTGAGCGGGCGGGCGATCGGCCATGGGGAAGATGTGCTGCAGCCAGGAGGAGGACGAGGCGGGGTTCAACCTGCTGCCGCTGATCATGGCCGCCTTCGTCATCATGCTGCTGTTCGTCGTCTGCTCGCCGCAGCCCCGGCGCAGGCGCTGCGTCGTCGTCCCGTGCTACTGACCTGACCTCATGGTGGTGCGGTGATGGGAGCCTCGATCGGCGGCGCTCAAGGCAGGCAAGTGGCTGGTGCTGTGGTAGGCGTTTGTTCGGTTGGTGTCTGAATTCTCTGACTGATGCGTGTTGGGTTGGGTGGAAGAATAATCTCAATTTCTGCTGAATTCGATCGGACTGTAAAGCTAAAGTCATTCTCTTGTTGCAAGTCTCTCTTGTTGTTGTTAATTATACTCGTACTCGGATTGATGTGTGTGCCGTTGATTATTCTGCGTGCGTGCGGCCTGAATCAGCTCATCTTGATTTGGTGCCTGAATTTCTTGTGCCGAATAGTCTTCTGCGTGAGGCCTGAATCGACTCATCTTGACTAATCGATTTAGAGAGTCCAAGGAGCACAAGAAGAGGTTTATTTTGTGCCTGCAGTGCACACACCCAAAAAATGTGCTATTCCTCTGAATCCAGCCATGAACCTGTAATTCAGAATACGTGCGCATTTTCTCTGACGAGTGAACTAGACCCAGAACACACGCTCACACATCTACACGACGAAACAAACACACACACACACACACACACACACACACACACACACAGAGAGAGAGAGAGAGAGAGAGAGAGAGAGAGAGAGAGAGAGAGAGAGAGAGAGGGAGGGAGGTTTGTAGCAGAAGATCGGGGAGGGCAAATGCATGTGCGGCGGGCATCATCTTGCTTAGCTTGGCCGTTAGGAGCGGGGCTTTTAGCTGGTAGGAGTGTTGAGTCAGTGAGCAGGAGCACGTGGGAGCATGGAGGGGAAGCGTTGGAACCTTCAACCGTGCATTGGGACTGCGACTGCGACGGGCCAAGCTGAGGCGGATGGCAGAGCCGATCACCGACCGCCGAAAGGACTGACTGGTGGCGGAGTCCGTCCCGTCCCGTCCCGGTCGCACCACATCGTCGACCGACAGGAGACGCGGGAGGGTGCGTACCGCGTATGTACGTGCGCGCACGACCGGCGCCCCTCGATGGGTTCGTTTCGATAATCATATATGCAAACAAGCAATGATCCATCGATGCTTATAGTTATTAAAAATGCACAACAATTTATAGGAACATGGATGATTAAAAGCAAGCATGTACTTCCACCCATCCAGCCAATTAGAAAACACAATGTCTCCACAAAGCAGGTCATTTGGATAATAGTATTCCCAGGGAACTGGAGTAACACGCAGACCCGCAGGGAACGAGAACAGGAGTGGTTAAAGCGTGGGCATCCAGGCAATTATTACTAAAACTACAATAAAATTACGCTGATAAAATTTCTAACATTGGCGAGCAACAGCATGACAATGCGCGAGGGAGATAACGCACTTGTATACTCACAAGTGCCTACAGCAAAAAACAATAGTACCTCGATTTGAGATCAAACTTTGGATTTCCGCCGGAGAAAAAAAAAAGAAAAAAAGTGGGCACTATTGTACCAGGAGAGTGAGGCCTATGTAGTTTGGGGCTTGTAACAAAAACTCTATCCTCTTCTTAATTAATATACGAGGCAAATCTTTTGCCACCGTTTCAAAAAAAAACATTACATCGATGTTATTTAGCATAGTACTTCTGAAAGATCTTTTTTTATGCAAAGTGCTGCTGCACCCAAAAGAGGAGGTTTAAGAACAGATGCATAGCATGTAATACTTGGCGGCATAGCAATACTATCTCACCACACAAGTGAAACTGTGCTAGTAACATTACTTTACAATATCTTTTTTCACTTGATAAACTGCTATCTCCAGCTAGCTTACTAAACATCCAACGAAATGTTGACAGCAAGTCCTTTCCAACTAGCCAACCAGGGTCACACATATACGATCTTCACTAATGATGGAACTATGTACAATGAGTTCGAGATTGACAGGGTGAATGGGTGAGCAAATGTATATAGTGTGCATTACACCATGGAATATTACGATATACTACAAATATGCTGCACAGGTGCTTCCAACAAGGCCATGCATGCCCTTCCTTCCTCATCACCTGTCACACAGAAGCTTCTCACTGCGGTCGCACTGCATTTTGATCCAGTGTATTGTAGGTGTAGTCCCCTGAGGAGTTCAGTCCATACTAGAGGGCACGCAGGAGGAAAATACAAATTAGTTGTCATTGCTCTTTTCAGCTGATATAGTAATCAAGAAAATACATTTTCAGTGTCGAACTAAGGGCATTGGTTCATATGATAAAGTTGCCACGATTTTTTCGCCATTTCGCTCAAGGTTAGATCGGCATAGCCTTTCATTATATATAAAACGTTTGTCGGTCATCCTAAGATTTTCACACTATAAAACAATACTACCTCTGTTCCTAAATATAAGACGTTTTGGCAGTCGAAGTTTTGGCAGTTTAAATTGGACTGCCAAAACGTCTTATATTTAGGAACAGAGGGAGTAATGAGTAACTACAGCAAGATACATAAGATTTCACATAAGGTTAGATTGTCAGACTCATCAGTGGAGTACAAAACAATTATGGTAGAGAAAAAGGAAAAACAATTGAGTATTACGACAGAGGCTATCAAGCAGGTGAGCATCATCGCTCGTGAGTAACAGCAAATGTTGAGACATAAAAGTCTCCAGCAAAATAAGCTCGAGGAATTGAAGCCAAAGAGAAAAATATGTGCCTGCTTAATGGTTCAAAATATTCTTTCAGTCTGCTAGGGAGAAGAGTGATGTGCAGACACAATCTCAAGTAGAAATACAGGATTTACTGTTGGGACGTCAATAGATTTACAATATCCACTAAGGGCATGTTTGGTTCATATAATAAGGCTGCCACAATTTATTCGCCAACTTTATGACTCTAAAACATTGGTGTGTAACTGCAGCAAGACAATAACCATCTCCCTTTTTTTTAATTTACTTTTGCAATCAACGTGTTCCACATTATTGTTGCATCTCTACTAAGGAAATGTATGTGAATGGTTTCCAGCTAACTACTTTGTCTTTACTCTTTACAACTAAACGACACAGAAGGCTTGCGTCTTCGATGTATTGAAAAGGTAGAAAGGATAGTACTAACTTGACCCTAAAGCTAACATATGATCCAACCTAGATAATGTGCAATCACTAATCAGATTCTTCAGATTGCTTGCTTGGTTATAGCCTTGTAGGAGTAAACAAAACAAACTAGTACTCATCTAGAAATGCTTCAACTATGGAGTGTGCTGCAATCAGGCTGTGTTCTAAATCCTGCGCTGGACTACACATGTAGTAGTAGAGTACAAGATAATTATGGTATCGAGCAGCTGAGGGTCATGACTCATGAGAGTAACAGCGAGTTTTGAGATATAAAAGTTTCCAGCAAAATAATCTTGACAAATTGACACCAAAGAGCAAAATATGTGCTTTTTCGATGAAGCAAAATATGCGCTTGATTAATGGTTCAAAACATTCTTCAGTTTGCTGGGATGAATCAGATATAGAAAACGTATTGTCGTTAACGATAGTGCACTCTTGCTTAGGTTACATAGTCCTATCTGAAATCAGCACAAGCAAGAGGGTAAGCAATTCTCACCTTCTGCCTCATAGATGAGCTCCATAGGTTCGATTGGACACCTCTGGGGTCAGCCGTGGTAGGCAGATATGATGGAGCGCCTTGGGCAATAAGCAGCGGCCTCCTTATGACCACAAAATCTTCATCGCTGTCATAGCCGCCACTCGTGGGTGAAACCATGGCTCGTAGAACCATCGCCAACAAAAGCGAGAGTGCCTGTACATGTAAACAGATCAGATCATCCCCCTCGAGGTGGAAAGGAAAACAGAGTAGGTTTGTTTATCTTATTAGTTACTCCGTATTAGTTTATTACTAATGGAAATTACTGTGAAAGAGCATTAATTGGAGCATTCAACTTAAAGGCATGTGTATACTTGGTGTGTCGTTTGAGCTGATGAAAATGCTTGTTTATATCAATCTGACGCACCTGAGTGGCAACGGTAGCGAGAGCAGCCCATTTGCAGAGGTCGAGGTTGTCATTGACGAAGGAGACGAGGTTCTGGAGCTCTCCGGTGCGGTCATACGGCAGATCCTGCAAGAAGAAGAGGAATCAATCAGTACTCTGGTTTTATCAACTGAACTGAACTTATTACTGTCAGGGGAAAGAATGTGCATCCAATGAATCCACCTGGATCCAGTGCTCGTTGAGGAGGATGCGTCCGGCCACGGCGGCCTCGAGCAGCATCATCACCATTGCCAAGCCGGTGTACTGGAATAATTAGTTGTTATCATCAGCAACAAACGATTGATTAGTACGGATACATCTATCACTATGAATGAATATGAATGTTCCCAAGCAAGCACGAGGGGGAATGAATGAATGGGTATGAGTAACTTGTGGTGGTTCTTACGAAGCAGAGGCAGCATCCGCTGCTGATCTCGGCGGCGACGTAGCCGGCCAGGAGGATGGCGCAGTAGAGGAGGCCGGCGGCCATGACGGCGCACGCGAACCTGCGAGCCAAGAAGTTGGATCAGCATTACATACAGATAGAGGTTGGAAGGGAAGTGGAGCGAGGGAGGGAGATAGAGGGCATAATAGTACGGAGTACATACCAGAGGTCTGGGAGGAGGTGGTGGATGTGGAGCTCATGGTGGCGCGCCCATCGGGAGAGGATGGAGGCGGCGTAGAGGACGGCGGAGAGGGCGGCGAAGGCCTGCAGGAAGGCGAGGAGCTTGAGAAGGAAGCCCAGGCAGCACCGCCCGCACCCGCCGCCGCTCTTGTCGGAGCGGCCGCCGCGCGCCATCGCCGGTGGGTTGGGGGATTTGGATTTGGGTTTGGGTTGAGGGAGAAGAAGAAGAGGAAGCAAGATTAAGCTGGATTTGGGAGAAGATAAATGATGGAGGAGGAGGAGGAGGAGGACAGCTGGAGGTGGACCAACTAGGCCAGGCAGCAAAGCAAATGGCCCTCTTCTACCATCTCTGAAACGTGGGCCACGCGTGTTAGTTAGTTTGCAGCTACCCATGTCCCATGTTCTGTGTTTTGTGTTTTCCTTTACAAGCAACGCCAACTCCAGCGTGAATCCGTGTCATGTCACCCGTTTGGCGTACTGGCACTCTGCGTGTCGCGTGGCACGCTTATCAATAGACATCTAGAAATTTCGCTCATTTGTCCCTCGTGTTCTAATAGGCCAGAAGATACAAAGCACATGGTGTTTCTTTCTCACAAAAGCAAAATAGGTTTGGAATAAGTTGGGAATGGACGGAGGGATTAACAAAGCTTGTGTTATTGACCGTGCAGGAGAGGTGGTCCTTGAATTCTCACTTCTTACGCCAAACCAGGATCTATCTATATTGGGCCTCAGAATGCTCAGGAATCAATCGCTATTACCGCTTGGTACTTGTGATGGAATAGACGTGGTTTTGCTTATGAAGGAAAGTCTCACGATGCGTACCACATTTCTATGGGGATTCATGCTATAACGGCAAATGTTGTTAATGCTTGCTCCCCCAATGCAACTAGTAAACGAGAGCGGTGGATTAGACCTTCTATGTGTGTTGTAAAGCCTGATGTTGATGCATCTTTTGATCATGGTCTGCTTAGGGCACAGCTGACGCTGTACTCAAAGATGACAAAGGAAAATTCATTGTTGATGAAAATTGAAAGATTGATTGGACTGTTGACATCCTGACAGCAGAAACTTTGGCTATGAGATTCGGCTTACCTCTTGCACAAAAGGCATGATACAATTACCTTGTTATTAATTCTGATAATATGGAAGTCATTAGTACCATGAAGAATGGAGGACATTCGACGTGAGCGATGGTGATAGTTTTTTTTTATGATTGCTATTTATTCGCCTGTTTATTTTCCTCTTACGAGGTTTGAACATTGTAACAAGGATATGAATAAGGTAGCTCATAAACTTGCTAGGTTACCCCTCCCCCCCGCCCCCCTCCTCATGTTCGAACCAAGAAGTACGGATACTTTTTTGCTATCCAACAAGAGTCATCAAATGTTCAAGAAAAATAAACAACGGGAAAACATAAAAAGGAAAGAAAAAACTATACCTGAACCAGACAAATCCTTCTGAAATGTTCTCAAAACTAGGAAACTGGAAAACATGCGGTACTTGATGTCGTGCGCTACTTGATGTACCAACGATAACGTGCCACGCGTACCAATATGTGGTTGGATGGTTAGAGTGACTGTGGTATCCTCAGCCCACCAGGGTTCAAGTTTGGTGCTCGCATTTATTCCTGGATTTATTTAAGGATTTCTGGCGATACACATTCAGTGAGGAGGAGACGTTCCCGTCGACGACGAGGTGCCTACGGTGACTTTATAAATTTCAAGATGATATGTCGGCTCAGTCTTTCGGAGGTGCTCATAGGGGTAGGGTGTGCGTCTGTACGTTCATAGGGATGAGTGTATGCGCATGTATAAGAGCGCGTGTGTCTGTACTATGTTAAAAAAACGATAACGTGCCACAACACATGTCCTATTTGGCGCGTAGGTCACCAAATAGCAACCTACCCCCACCCCATTCCCGTTAAAGACATTGGGCGGGCACCTAGGCCCATCCTTTTTTCTTTTCATTTTTCATTTTGTTTTCTTTCTTAATTTTTATTCTTCATTGCAATTTTGCAAACATCTTTCAAGTTCGTGCACATTTTTTGGAAATCTTGAATACTTTTTAAAAAATCATGAGCATTTTTCGAATACG
This sequence comes from Aegilops bicornis, assembly GCA_021605145.1. NCBI lineage: Eukaryota > Viridiplantae > Streptophyta > Magnoliopsida > Poales > Poaceae > Aegilops > Aegilops bicornis. The sequence continues at coordinate 787,149,243 of CM038671.1, read as the reverse complement.
TGAATATATTTTTTAAATTGTGAACATTATCTTTAAATTTTGGGAATATTTTTGAAGTCTTGAACATCTTTTGGAACTCATGAACATTTTTTGAAGACACTATTTTTCTAAATTTCAGTATAATTTTCCAAATTCCTGAATACTGTTTTTGAATCAATGTCAAACGATGCACTTTTTGAAAATAGTTTGCAAAAAATTTCAAATTTTTTGAACATTAAATGATTTTTTTGAACATTTTTTGTGTCCATGAACATTGTTCAAATTAATAAACATGTTTTGGTACAAGGGCATATTTTTTAAAATCATGAATCATTCTTTATTTCCTTATATTTTTTGTCAAAATCATGAACATTTTAATATCCGAAATTTTCTTCAAAATCCGGAGCATTTTTTGAATCCGTTAACGTTTAATGATTATGTGAACATTTTTCTCAAAATCATGAACATTTTATGATTCTCTCGAACTTTTATTTTTAATTTTGCAATTTTCTTTGACATCCTGAATTATTTTATGAAAGGAAAAACAGAAAATAAAACAAAAGTCAAAAACTGAAATTGAAAAAAAATAGGGGGCTTCCTGGTGCGCGAATGGGCCGGCCAAAAGAGCGCTCGGTGGGGTTTGTGGCTGCGTGTGTTGGCTGGTTTGCCAGCCGCGAGAGCTATTTTTCGCATTTAGTCAGACGGAAGAAGGTATGGCCTGAAGTGTCTCTACTCCTAATGTCTCAGTTGGTAGGTTGCGTTCCGGAGAGGTGGTCCTTGAATTCTCACTTCTTACGCCAAACCAGGATCTATCTATATTGGGCCTCAGAATGCTTAGGAATCAATCGCTATTACCGCTTGGTACTTGTGATGGAATAGACGTGGTTTTGCTTATGAAGGAAAGTCTCACGATGCGTACCACATTTCTATGGGGATTCATGCTATAACGGCAAATGTTGTTAATGCTTGCTCCCCCAATGCAACTAGTAAACGAGAGCGGTGGATTAGACCTTCTATGTGTGTTGTAAAGCCTGATGTTGATGCATCTTTTGATCATGGTCTGCTTAGGGCATAGCTGACGCTGTACTCAGAGATGACAAAGGAAAATTCATTGTTGATGAAAATTGAAAGATTGATTGGTGTGTTGACATCCTAACGGCAGAAACTTTGGCTATGAGATTCGGCTTATCTCTTGCACAAAAGGCATGATACAATTACCTTGTTATTAATTCTGATAATATGGAAGTCATTAGTACCATGAGGAACGGAGGACATTCGACGGGAGCGATGGTGATGGTTTTTTTTATGATTGCTATTTATTCGCCTGTTTATTTTCCTCTTACGAGGTTTGAACATTGTAACAAGGATATGAGTAAGGTAGCTCATAAACTTGCTAGGTTAAATTTTTTATGACTAAGAATTGGTTTTGAGGAGTGTATGGACGAAATGGTACATATTCTTATATTTCTAATCAATAAAGTTTCTTATTTTCAAAAAAAAAACTCCAACCTTAAACAACAACCCCACCCCCCCCCCCCCTCCTCATGTTCGAACCAAGAAGTACGAATACTTTTTTGCTATCCAACAAGAGTCATCAAATGTTCAAGAAAAATAAACAACGGGAAAACATAAAAAGGAAAGAAAAAACTATACCTAAACCAGAGAAATCCTTCTGAAATGTTCTCAAAACTAGGAAACTGGAAAACATGCGGTACTTGATGTCGTGCGCTACTTGATGTACCAAAGATAACGTGTCACGCGTACCAATCTGTGGTTGGATGGTTAGAGTGACTGTGATATCCTCAGCCCACCAGGGTTCATGTTTGGTGCTCGCATTTATTCCTGGATTTATTTCAGTATTTTCGGCGATACACATTCAGTGAGAGGAGACGTTCCCGTCGACGACGAGGTGCCTACGGTGACTTTATAAATTTCAAGATGATATGTCGACTCAGTCTTTCGGAGGTGCTCATAGGGGTAGGGTGTGCGTTTGTATGTTCATAGGGATGAGTGTATGCTCATGTATAAGAGCGCGTGTGTCTGTACTATGTTAAACTAGTATGAGGTACGTGCTATACACGTGGTGCCAAATTGCTGCTGCGTTACTTGTGAGTGTTTTGACATGTAAAAACTGCTCGTGGTTGAAAGGAATTTCCTTTTCAACAGCACCAGACCGCTGGGTGCAGGCATGTAGCGCGCCGTGACGAGTCTGGAAAGATCCAGGTTGGGAGCGTTTTGGCGCGCGTCCGTACAAAGAGCGAATCCAAGAAACATCAACCGTTGGATCATTCAAGTTCGGTACTGATGAAGGATGGCGATTCACCCTGTGTAGCAAATCAACGGCTACCAGATTGCCTCTACACTGCAGCAGATGGCTACCCAAATTCAAAAATTATTGTACTATAGTAGTAGAGAAAAACGATAACGTGCCACAACACATGTCCTATTTGGCGCGTAGGTCACCAAATAGCAACCTACCCCCACCCCATTCCCGTTAAAGACATCGGGCGGGCACCTAGGCCCATCCTTTTTTCTTTTCATTTTTCATTTTGTTTTCTTTCTTATTTTTATTCTTCATTGCAATTTTGCAAACATCTTTCAAGTTCGTGCACATTTTTTGGAGATCTTGAATACTTTTAAAAAATCATGAGCATTTTTCGAATACGTGAATATATTTTTTAAATTGTGAACATTATCTTTAAATTTTGGGAATATTTTTGAAGTCTTGAACATCTTTTGGAACTCATGAACATTTTTTGAAGACACTAATATTTTTCTAAATTTCAGTATAATTTCCAAATCCTGAATACTGTTTTTGAATCAATGTCAAACGATGTACTTTTTGAAAATAGTTTGCAAAAAATTTCAAATTTTTTGAACATTAAATGATTTTTTTGAACATTTTTTGTGTCCATGAACATTGTTCAAATTAATAAACATGTTTTGGTACAAGGGCACATTTTTTAAAATCATGAATCATTCTTTATTTCGTTATATTTTTTGTAAAAATCATAAACATTGTTAATATCCGAAATTTTCTTCAAAATCCGGAGCATTTTTTGAATCCGTTAACGTTTAATGATTATGTGAACATTTTTGTCAAAATCATGAACATTTTATGATTCTCTCGAACTTTTCTTTTTAATTTTGCAATTTTCTTTGACATCCTGAATTATTTTATGAAAGGAAAAACAGAAAATAAAACAAAAGTCAAAAAATGAAATTGAAAAAAATAGGGGGCTTCCTGGTGCGCGAATAGGCCGGCCAAAAGAGCGCTCGGTGGGGTTTGTGGCTGCGTGTGTTGGCTGGTTTGCCAGCCGCGAGAGCTATTTTTCGCATTTAGTCAGACACAAGAAGGTATGGCCTGAAGTGTCTACAATAACGTGTCGGCTCATTAGCGCACACTTAAAACGAATAGTGCTGGTTAGTGCTGCTAGCCAGCGAGTCACTGTGAGATTCGTGGAAAAATAGTAGGGTGTGACCGACTTGAGGGAAAGGAGCCGTATTTTTCACCGGTATTTCCCTTTTTTTGTTCTTGTTATCTCACAAGAATTTTAGAAGTAGATTCATAATAATAAAATGTTCATGAATAAAAAAATGTTGCAAATTTTAAAAATCATTAACTAGGTTTTAAAAAAAATTCAAAAAATAAAATTGTTCACGGTTTTCAAAAAATATTCATGATTTTGGAAACATATTCATGAATTTGATTTTTTATGAATTCCAAAAAAAATATGAATTTGAAAAAATGTTATTCGGTTTTATAGGTGGTTACTTGAATTGCATAAAATGTTCCCGAATTTAAAAAATGTTCCCAAATTCCAAAATGTTCATTTTTTCAAAAATGATCAAGGCTCGCCCTGTTGTGTTCTACGGTAGGGTGCGTCGACTGTAAATTAAAATTTTTCTACGCGCAGAACATCCAGGAACATGCTACGGGAGATGGATCGCAATTCGTTACCACTAGACGTGCAGTGTCGTGCAACGGAAGAAGAGTTGGGGCAGCGCTTCCGCGTGGATCGTCTCCTCCTCGTTCGATCTCCCTCGAATAACCAGTCGTCCGATCCCATGTACGAGTTCGCCGGAGCGGCGCAAGTGCACCGCCTCTAACGGTATCCGCGCGTGCAGGAGGAACACCGTGCGGCGGACTGCTAGGTCCGATCACACAGTCGGCAGCGAGTGGAGATGGCTATTCGCAACACATGCAAACCCTAGTCGTAGCTCAAGCGGTCAACCGCATGAGTGTGCCGCACCTCCATTTTATATAAGCGTCCGTCGTAGGCTCAACACTTGGGCCTTGCACGGACCCTAAAGCCCAAAATCTACTCGATCACGTTCCTAATCCAGTTTGGATCACATCCGACCAGTGTCCTACGAACCGACCTCGTAGGTTCCTTCCCTTAACCGCGCGACCCCTTATGTTCAAGTCGGCTTGGTCACAGTTCGGATCACCTCCGACCTGCACGGTTGGTAGCGGCCTCTAGCAAGGCGTGCGACCACCAAGCGAACTATGAAGCTGGTTAGGCGAACTCAGCCAACGTGTCACACTTCGCTCCTTTGCCACACAATATATGTTGTCGGGCTCAACGCGAGGCTGTCATCCTTGTGCTAGCCCGACCTCTTTCTCGTTCAAAGTGATGCCGAGCCACAATCCGGATTATCTCATAATCCTTGTCGCATGGCCATGCTTATCCTAGTCGGATCACCACGAGGGGCCCAGAGTATATCTCTCTGATCGGAGGGGCAATCCCATCTTGCTCGGCCATGTCTCGCAGATGGGACCGGACAAACCCGAAACCTATCTTTGTAACTACCGATCACGGAGTAGCGTTTGGTCGGCCCAAAGCAAGTCTCATCACCATCCCGAGTACATGCGCCACCAGGTCTTAGGACATAGAACGTATGTTGTACTAGAGACTCACAGATGACATATCGTTGTGTCTCTTAGTTGGGTCTGTCCGACTCGGACCTTATCTCGACTCGGATCCGACTACGTCGAATCCGATCAGACCTTTCCAAGTCCATATTATCCGGTTAGCATCTAATGCTCCATGGCTAGTGAGACCAAGCCATCGACCGTGTCATATGCCAATCTAGTCGGCTGCGCGTCCACACAGCCCTTTTGACTAGCGACCTTTTAGGACAGTCATCATACAATGCATAGTCCCACAAACAAGTCACGTACTTGCTGATACACATCATTGATAATGTTCAAGGACTATCTTTATTCATATACACATAAAAAATATTATCATACATGATTGCCTCTAGGGCATATCTCCAACACGCCCAATTTACATTTCGGATGGAGAGGACCATGTTATTTGCGGATGGTGAATACAACAACGACACCTACGTCACCAACTATTATAGTATAATGTCCTTGTCGACTAGAGGCATGGAAGGTGGCTGGGACAAGTACTTGTGGTTGTCTTGTGGTGGTGAAGGAGTTAGCCGTGCTGGCACTAAGGCGGGACCATGGGAATGGCGGCGGCGCGATCCTGGTGGAGGGTGGCAGGCGACGGCAACCCCGTGGTGCAGGGCTGCAGGCGGCGGTCGACATAGTAGGATGAACACACTGGCGCCAGGACCTGTAGGTCGGGGATGATCAAGGAGGGGAAGATAAGTGGGAGGATGGGAGTTGGGCTGGCGACAGAGGTGACATAGGGTAGAAGGGTTGGCCGATTGAATTCCATCTAGATTTCTTTTATAGTTAATTAGTCTATGACAACATGATCCTACATGTCATACTAATGCATGCAGCCAAGTACTATATGGGTATGCGGGTATGAATATTGTATCACGTACTCGAACCAACCATACCCCCATGAGGACAATTGTTTTTTAATTTACATGTCATGGGAGTTTGTATTTCTTATACTTACCCTAATAGAGTTTTTTACCAGTCGAGTTCGCGGGTTCCGGATACTCATTGCCATCTCCATTCTAGTATGTTTTTTTTTACTATGCCCATGTTTCAGTGTGACGCATGAAATTGCTAAATTCAGTTTTGTTAATAGGTCTGATGGTGTGAGTCTTAATAGTGTTCCGCCCTGCGTGGCTGAAGTTGTAATAGACGATTGTACGAACATTTTTAATTAATTAATATATGGAAGGGATTTAAAAAAAAAGCCTTTTAACGAAAATGACAGAATTCCTGCCAGTTATGGTCATCTTGAAATGAAAAAAGAAAAATGGCTGCGTGCACGTAGGTTCTAAAAGAAAAAGGGTTCGAGAAGCACTTATCCATTCTCTACTAAACCTAATCGACTCTGTAAAGTCCACACACGGCCGCCAAACTCGACCGGCGATGCGGACTCGCTCCTCCACGGCATCCTCTCCTCCGGCGATGTGTACTCGATCTCGCTCCTCCTCGACATCCTCCTGCCCTCCTCCGGCGGCGAAGCGGGCGCGCTCCTCCTCGACATCCTCTACTCCGGCGGTGAAGCAGCGACGCGGGCGCTCTCCTCCGTCGAGATTCCCAGCCTGTCCAGGTGAGCCACTCGCCCGCTGTCATCCTGCCTCTCAGTCTCACCTACTCGGCAGGGAAAACTTTTAGTCGCTAATTGGACAGCATGCGAAGGAACCCTAGATTTTTAGCAGCACATACCTGCCGTGGGGCGCGCGTGTTTGAGTCCGAACCAACAGATCCGGGCACCTGGTAGGTTTCTTGGGCTTGGTGATTGGAGAGGGAGTATCAACTAGCCATATCAAAATGTTGGCATCACCGATGCATGCACGGATATGATCAAAATTTCGGCAAGCCATTACTGTTTGGATCGTAGCCAGTCCAAGTCCAAAATTTTAGCAAAAAGTATAGCGTATACCCCTCTTCGGTTTACCACCAACTGACCTGATGCGGCGGAGTGCCTTGGTGCATGCGCTTGCTAATCGGCTGAGGACCCACTTGCTTAAGAGCTATCTTCAACCGGTGATGAAATTTTGATGATGTAAAGCCCATATGGGGCAGGAGAGAGAAAATAGGTGATGTAAAAGTGGTGCCCTAAACATGATCATTTGAACATGATTCATTCCACATTCTGAAATTTCAAACTCTATTCTACATTAAACATTTTAAGCAACATAATTAAACAGGAGGTTTCGTGATCCATCTCCTCTTCCTCCATCCGCTTCGCCTTCTCCTTCTCGTCGACAAATCGAAGGTCTGCCTCGACGAGGTGCGGATTGGCCTTGGCAAACTTCTCCATGTAAACCCTACCCCTCTCTTCGGCACTTCATTGCGCATCGACATGGCGGTGTGCTTCCTCTTCCTTACAGGAGACAATGCAAATCACAGGGGCGAGGAACGGCCGAGGCCACGTCGGGAAAGTTCAGCTCGGCCCGGTTATGGCCAAACCTCCATCCCACCTGGTCGTACACGCACGCGGCTAGCTTGCATGTCTCGAAGGTGCCAAGCCACCTACGCCGGCACTTGCAAGTGCTTTCGGCGACATAGTGCCCCAATTCCCTTAGTCGAACACCATGGTACGGGTCGCACATGCGGCAGGGCGGCAACGTGGTGCCATATCCTCGATGCAATTTTGTCAGCCCAAAGCCGGTAACCGAGCAGGCGGCAAGCCGAACCCAAGCGGCGAATGCTGGAGTCGATAGATTGGGGAGGTGAGCCGTTGATTGGGCAATGGGGATGCCGGATTCGGGCGGCTGCATGGATGCGGCGGGTAGGTGAAAATTGTTGGCTAGCGGAGTGCAAATCGGCGGCGGGATGGCTAGTGGCGGCCGGCCGGGTGGCAATTGCAGCATGAAATCGCGGTGACGGTAACGGGCGACAACGCGGGCTGCGGGCGGGCGAAGTTTCTGCAGGTGGTTGAGGGTGCGCGCATGGGCATGGTGATTTTGTGGCAGTCGTTGCGGGGCTGCAAATATGAAGCAGTGGGAGGCGTTTTTTCATCTTCCCTAAAAAAATTTACATCACCGAATATATATACATCACCTGATGGAATGCCGTTTTTGAGCCGAAGTGCCTCTAATTAAAGAGAAAAGAATCTGAACACACCCTAGAGCGATGGTTTGTGGGCGGCACATCTCTCCCATGCTGTTGAGATTCGTCGTTTCGCCCACCGCCTCTCACTCTGCTATTTTCCCCTTTGTGCTCTTCTTTGCTTTCTCTCACTTGCTCCATGGTGCACCACTGGTCCTTTATGGTCGTATCACGTTGGGCTCCAGCATCGGCACTCCAACATTTTGTCACCAGTTTATCTATCCTTCTCACGCACATGTCCAAAAGGCCATATACCTTCAGTCACAGCAATTTGACATTTGAAGCAGGCCAATTACCCTGCAGTGGCACGTAAATATGCAGTACCAAATGAACAGAGTAACTTTCTCGACTTACTTGTACAGCTGTGTTGTCACATAATTGGCCTGCCGCTGTCCTGCTTGAGACATGTACACAATGTGGCAAACGTTTCTCCTGCCTATCCAACTTATGTTCGAGTCAAAACATCGCATGAAGCATTTATCCAAAATGGTTAAATTGTACATGTGCGTAAAACATGTCCAAATCCTGCAAGAGAACAAAACTATACTAACCTATCATGACAGACACGCGTAAAATGGCACCACATTTTCCCAGCAGTGGCTGCACGATCCTGGCCACTGCGCACATCTCTTGGACTCCCACTGGAACTCTTGCTCTCACTGCGCCCATGAAAAGTTTATTTCAACTGGTGGGAACAATTACCTTCCATGGTTGGAACATTGTAGTGAATGGGGGTGGAACCCTTGAGTGCACTTGGCTAGGACAATATCTAGGGGTCAAGGTCTGGCCGGAGGCACAGGCTTGGCATCTGAGTGGAGGAGAGGACAACCAGTAGACGTGCAGAAGCATGGGATGAGGGGCAGAGAGAAGGGACAATGGACGGGGTTGCCCCGCTCCCACAGAATAAGGTGGAAGATGATCTGTAAAACGGGCTGGCATCATGTTTGATATCTGAATTCTTTACTTCTTTTCTTGGGTAATCATGCTTGCTTAAGTTTGCGTTTTTTTTTTGCAGCTGCCATCCGTGGGGATAGTGGATTGATGATGATTCTGTTTGAGACGCCCTCAGGCTTTGCAATTTTCACTTTTTGTGGGTTACTTATTAGCCGACCAAATGCTGTGCAGGTGTACTATATGTTCTTCCTTCCTTGGTTACTGATGATGAGCTTGCTTGCTTTCTTTCTCTTGTTGTCCATGCCATTTACCTAATTTTCTGTTTTATTATCCTTGTCTCCTCCAGGGAGTATGGCTTAGCTTCACTGATGGACGGAAGGCAAAACGTGTTAGTGCCCACTTCTTTCCTTCGATTCCCTGCTCCTGGTTGTTATTTTCTTATGTTGTTAATTTGCCGCCAAATCCTACTAGTTATCTTGCACCATTCATGATTGCATCATTATTTATTTATTTTATTTTGTGTCTGGGATGGAACATAAACATATTGTTCATTATCTCTTAAATACTCCCTCTGTACCAAAATACTTGTATTTGAGGGAACTTATACTAGTTTCCCCAGCTATAAGTATTTCGGTACAGAGGTAGTAATTGAGAGGGTAACACAACTTCCTCCATAAACCTAAAGCATGTACTCTGGACGCAATTGTGCACACGCCCAAAAAACTACTTTTGCTAAATGGCCGTCATGGGTGCAACGAGATTTCTAACGAATCAGTTACTTGATTTGCTGCTACTATTGAAGAGCAGCACTGTGGTCTGATGCCAAACTACATCTCATTACCTTGCTTTATGAACTTATTAATCTGAATTACACTAGTATTTGATGAACGAGTATTTGTAACATGGGGATATCGTCACGGTTAAGTTATACCTAGTGAATCAGCTCCCTCTGGTGAGAACCTCGACTCCCTTTCCCCTGCTCCCTCCCTTCGCTTCTGCGGGCGACGGGGGGAACTCTAGCCACCGGTCGCACCACCGACGACGGGATGCGGCGCTTGGTGCTGGGCGCGGCAGCTCGCCGGCGCTCCGGAGTGGGCTAGTGATTGTGGCGTGACGGCGACGCGACGGGCGGCGCGGAGGTGTGGTGCGGGCTACTGGCCGCGTCACGGCGGTGCGCCCAGATCCGCTTCTGAAGACGCGGATCGTGGTCAGCCTTCCTTGCCATGGCTTCCATGGCAGCGGCGGCGAGGGCTCTGCTTCCTCCTCTCTGGCGATGGGCTGATGCCAGTGTTCTCGCGCGTGTCCGGAACAGCGGCAAGGTGGGGCGAAGCATGTTCTTTGGGGGAGGGGGGAGGAGGCTGGTTGGAGGGACGGGGGCTCCGATTGAGCTTCCTGTCGCCGGCACAGGAGGTTATCGCCGGTCGTGGCCGTGGGCCGCTCCTCCACCTCCCCCCTTCCCCATCCTCATTTCGTTGTTCTCCCTTTCGGCGTTGCTCGTGACGGGTGGTTTGCTGGCAGTCCGGAGGTGGTTGGGGTGCGGATTAGTTCAAAGTCACGGCTTTTGGAGGTTCTTGTGGCGGTCTGGATGCAGGGTAGCGGCTCTAGCAGTGGAAGGCGCGTTGGTCGTGGGCTGACCGCGCGGCTCGGGTGCGGGCGGGCGGCCATGGTCGCTTGGGCGGCATGGATGCGGGTGGTTGACGGTGCGGGGTTGCGACGGAGGGGTAGGAGCACCGGGGGTCACCACTTGCCCAACCCCGGTACTGGCCGACGGTGGCGGCGTCCGTGGACCTCGTTCTCCTCCTTGCAGGCTCCGTCGTGGTGCTCCCACTTCTTTCGTGTCACTCCAGGTAAAAACATGATCTTCGGGATCTGACGGTGATGGCTACCTGTGGTCGTATCCCTCCTAATGGTATCGTCTTAGAGTCCTCGCTCCGGCCGTGTCCGCCTCACCGTTCCTTGGTGGATCCTCTTCTTGGAGGTGGTCACCGTCGGCCCAAGCGGTTCTTCTTTGCTTATCATTAGGGTGCTTGGTCATCGTTGGGGTGGTGTTTTCGGTGCCCCACACGTTTGTATCTTGCCTTGGGTGTATCAGTGTGTGCGTTGAGTGCGGTGGTGGAGTGCGTTTGTATCTTCTTGCTCGAATGTTGTGGTGGTGGTTGCTTTATATATAAAGCGGGGGAACCCTTTTTCGTCGGTCAGCTACCTCTCCTAATTGAGAGACATGACATGATACTCGATTAATTGTTTTTTTTTTGCACGCGAACATGTTCATCCTTGTTATTTCTTCATTAGGCTGTTTTGCTGGAAGAGTTTCAAACTTTTAAGGACAAGTCCAACGCCATTAATAAAAGTACTGGTGTCAGCAAAAGGCTTACTGAGATGATCATGAACTGCCGCTTCCCTGAGCAGAAAATTGCTGTTGGAAAGCTTGAATACAAAAGAATTATTGAAGAGAGATTGGTGAGTATAAGCTCCTGGTTTATCTATATATTTGAACAACTTTGATTGCCATTTTTGCTGTGACTTCTTCCAGAATATAGACTGCCTGTATAATACAGCTGTGATGGAGGTAATGTGGGGCATACAGCATTGCATGCCAAGTTTGCTGCCTCAAGAAAAATCACAACTGACAGAAGCGGACTGTTTCCCGATGAGTCTAGGACTGCATTATGTATTGCAACAGTATGACTGTGATGTCAAAACAGATATAGTGAGTTAACTAGTTGCCATGTTTTTTTGCTTCATAGTTCCCTGTCATTTGGTGTTGCACTATATGATAGCTTGTGTGCTGACATTTAGAATACTTCATCTTCATGGACCAAAGTTTTGGATGCAACTTCTACAGAAAAAAATTATATGCTTTGCATCCTTGCTTTAGTGATGAAGCAATCTTCTTTGTATCCAGGTTGATGAGCAAATTGTTGCGACAGCTTCTGCGTTGTTTCAGTGTGATTCTGTTGAGAAGAAATACTCTGGAGCCTTGCGCCGTGCAGGTGACCTCATTAAGGATGTTTCTGGCATCAATTGCGAGGGTTGGACGTTACTGAAAATTGCAACAGCTCTGAAGATGATATGGTGGCCTGAATTTGGCGACTCCTGTGAGGTAAAACTGTACATACTATTTTGTGAAGTGTGCCCAGCTGCATGCTATCCCATTTTCAGCAAACTTGTCACTCACTCCAAATCATGCTTCTTTCAGGTTTCAGAAGATGATGTGTCAAGGTTGGTGGCTCATGCATATATATATGACCTTCATAAGAAAAAAGATTCTTGCTTGACAGTCTACAAAGATATGGTCGAAGCTCATGAAGTTAAGACCTCAAAAAAAGAACTACTGAAATCATTGGTTGAGCTGGCCAATGAAACATATGAGGCGGAAGGGCCTGAGAAGAATGTATAAACCATATAAGCTCACAGATAGCTGAAACTGTTGCAGCTAATAGTTTGTTCTCAGTCTGAAGAGAGTTTTTCATGCACATGTTGGCTCATAGGGTATTAATGAACATAAGCTGATCTTGGTGGACTTTATTAGAATCTCAGTCTGAGAGGGCCAGTACGAAAAAGTGTAGTGCTAATTAAGTTCGAGCAAACCTGTTTAACGACTGCTGCCAAGTATTTTCCTTCGGTGAAAACCCTTGTCCATTTGGGGCTCAGCAGCGGCGACGCTTAGCACCGTTTTTCCCTTTGAAGAACATTGTCATGGAGCTTAGGTGTCCTAGGACATGTCATGTGGTGTCTTCAGGCCTTTCTGTGCTCTCTCTCGGCGATGTAGTTGTTTTTGTTCTCAGTCTGACTGGGTCGACGGCACCCGTGGGAGGGGGCCAAGACGAAGGGAGAGTAATCACATGAACTAGGGCGTGGCAGGCAGTCGGAAGGGTTAATATTGTGGTCGTTGGAAACATGTGGACGTGTAGACGGGAATGGGCTGCGAGCCAAGGAAGCATGTAGGAAGGGTTAATTTTGTGGTATAGTTTGATTGGTACAGACACCATTTTTTGTTTTCCCAATGGGATACATCAGCTAATTATAGTACGTCTGACACATGGAGCGGAGCCAGCTTAGGAGCGTTGGGTTCAACTGCACCCAACATTTTTTCCTGGCCGAGTATAGGGATGTGTATACGTATCTGCACGGACTCAACTAAAAAAAATAAAGAATGAACGCAAACACTCGACGAGAAGCCCAAAAGCTCACAAAGTGAATCCCCTTCGCGCCAGCCTGATAGACTTAAAACAACTCTAGCAAACCCCGCGAAGCGCGGACCTGTAGTTTACAGTTCGATCGCTGCCTCGGATACGGGCCCAAAACCTCCGTGAAAGAATAGATACCTCAAACGAAACTGTAAATTTTAAATTTAAGGTGTCGCGGGACAAACAGAACAAGTTCATGATAGTAGTTGATCACCATACATACATAGTTCATACATACACTAAATTTTACAATAGCTATGGGGATAGGACGGCCACCGTACCCTACAGGCCAAAATTGGCTCACCGGAGCCATCCGGGTGCAGCGGCGACGCTGCAGCGGCGGACATCGTCTCAGCCGTCGTCGTCGGAGACGAGGTCAATGTACATCTCGTCCTGCGCCCCGAAATCTTGAAGAGTGTCGTTGAGAGCCCCGGTGCACATTTCTCGTAGTTGCTGCATGAAGAAGTTACGCCCAATTATTCATGCACAACACATAAGAAACCTTTTCTTCTTTGCCATGATATTCATAACCGACTCAACAAACCTGATTGACATTCATGTGATAAAGCAATAGCTGCCATGTCCCTGGCACCAAAGGCAGAATCATTTTCTCTTTGTTTCATTTTTTTGAGAGAAAGGCACAAAGAAAGAAAAGGTAATAGAGCCATTACCATGTTAATACAAACAGCACAGGCCGGCAACTGTGTACTCCTATATTGTTACACGCATCAGATCCATCCGAGTTGGTAACGACCACACGTACGTCTAAACTTCAACTCGATTGTGCCTCAGCTTTTACGGCCCCGTCGAAATCAGCTGCATCTTCCCATCCTGACTCGAGATAGATAAACCGAGGCTGAACCGTTGAGACGTCAAAGCACGCGACGGTAACACGTACGGGATTGCATTGCATGAATGGTTCCGTGCTCTGGTCAGTCTCACTCTCACCCTGACGATGCCAACCTCCCATCTTTCTTCTTTGGTTCTTCCATCGCCGACGGCCCATGCATGCCACGCGCGCCTGAAACTTTCTCCGGTCTTCCGTGTCGGCCTTCTCGCACCCCTGCTGCGACAAGCAACAATTTGTTAAAAACTACCAGCGCACGCCCAGCGCACACGTTTCGTTAACCGGTCGAGCCTTCCCAGAGGCTCCGGATGAGGACGTGAGCAGTTTAGTTCGGACCGCAGACACACGTAAAGTCGACGTAAGACCTGAGAGCAGAGAGGGATAGAAAGAAGGCGAGAGGCCAGCTCGTCCATCAGCGACGTGTGATATTTATTTCCACATGAACAAGTTACTACGTCGGGTTCATGCATAACCAACTCAACAACAAACTGATTGATCGACACCCCTTGCGGTGATAAAGCTCTACCAGCTGCCATGTCGCCGGCAGCCGGCACAGAATGCAGACAAACTGACTGATCGACACCCTTGCGGTGATAAACAGCTGCCTGCTGCCATGTCCCCGGCTGGCCGCACAGAATGCAGAATGCCGAATCATGGTGAGATATGTGGCATCGATAATCGATTTCTCACCTTAAGTTTAGTTAAAAGGTTGCATCTACTCTTAAGTCAGTGTTTCGCCCGCTAGCGGTAGGCGGCAAAGGGAGCCTTGTGCCCTTGTTATTTCGATTTTGTTGAACGGATGCTTTTTGGTTATTGTTCCGCTATCTAACTGTCAGGGCATCTTCAACACTGGCTTCCAAACCACACATCGCATTTGTCTGCTAACAAGGAACCAGTCCGCGAACACAGTTGCAAAAAGCAGTCATCCAAAGCTAGTCGCATATGTCTGGCTATATTTCAAATGAATTTTAACGAAATTGATCAAATTCAATTCAAACTCAAACAAACCGGACGATATTCATTCATACTTAGATAATTTTTACATAAAACTGAATGTATTTCATCTAAACCAGAGCAAATTCGTTACATTTAGACATATTTCAACACTACAGGACTCTAAACCTTGCCTAAAATGACCGCCGACGCTTGTTCCCCATCTCCATCTGGCCATGAGCCCCAAAAAATAAAGCTCTCCACCACCTCCGTAGCCGTGAGCCCCGGGAACTGAAGCTATCCACCTCCACATTGCTGAAAATACTGAGCTTGCCAAGCTTGACTTCAACGGGAGGGGAGGAGCGGTGGCCTTCCTGGGACCCGAGCACCGACGACCTCTCATGTTGTACTCTTCCTCGCTACCGGCGGCGATCTTGGAGGTGCCGGCCTCGTGGTCGGGGCAGCGGGGGCGTGGCCGAGCTGGCGACCTCGCTCTTGCCGAACACCTCATTCGCCGCTTTGTCAAACTCCTTGTAGGCATCCTCTATAACTCCGTCTGACACTGGTGGTACCGCCAACGATCACGACGGCTATCGCAAGCGTTGTGATAGGAGTCGACTAGCGCCTCCCACTCGGCCACAACCACGTCCAGTGCGATCACCATGCCGGCGGTGATTTGCTCCTGCGCTCGCCGGTGATCGTCGAAGAGGTGGAGGTTGTACTCCTGGTCGGCCTACGCCTGCCGGAACAAGGCCTCCCGCTCCTCCAGCACCATGTCAATGTAGTGAGCATGGACCTCACCCATGGTGATGCTGGCATTGGCCAGCGAGGAGGGTGGCGCCGGCTCGTTGTGGGTTGCGTCCTCTATTGGGACGTCTGTAGCGCTGGCCTCCGTCTGCCTGCCAGTAGCAATGAAGATGATCTCTTGTTTCTCCTCGGACGAAAGGCTGGCCCAGACAACTTTGGAGCTCGAGGAGGCCATGGCGGGCATGGTGCAGATAGAGTGGAGGGAGCAGAGCATGATGGATGTGTTGGAAATATGCCCTAGAGGCAATAATAAAATGGTTATTATTTTATTTCCTTGTTCATGATAATTGTCTATTGTTCATGCTATAATTGTACTAACCGGAAACATAATACATGTGTGAATACATAGACTACAACATGTCCTTAGTGAGCCTCTAGTTGACTAGCTCGTAGATCAATAGATGGTTGTGGTTTCCTGACCATGGACATTGGATGTCATCGATAATGAGATCACATCATTAGGAGAATGATCTGATGGACAAGACCCAATCCTAAGCATAGTACAAGATCGTGTAGTTCGTTTGCTAGAGCTTTTCTGATGTCAAGTATCTTTCCTTAGACCATGAGATTGTGCAACTCCCGGATACCGTAGGAATGCTTTAGGTGTATCAAACGTCACAACGTAACTGGGTGACTGTAAAGGTGCACTACAGGTATCTCCGAAAGTGTCTGTTGGGTTGGCACGAATAGAGACTGGGATTTGTCACTCCGTATGACGGAGAGGTATCTCTGGGCCCACTCGGTAATGCATCATCATAATGAGATCAATGTGACTAAGGAGTTAGCTACGGTATCATGCGTTACAAAACGAGTAAAGAGACTTGCCGGTAACGAGATTGAACGAGGTAAGGGATACCGATGATCGAATCTCGGGCAAGTAACATACCGATGGACAAAGGGAACTGTATACGGAATTGATTGAAACCCCGACATCGTGGTTCATCCGATGAGATCATCGTGGAACATGTGGGAGCCAATATGGGTATCTAGATCCCGCAATTGGTTATTGGCCGGAGAGGTATCTCGGTCATGTCTGCATGATTCCCGAACCCGTAGGGTCTACACACTTAAGGTTCGGTGACGCTAGAGTTGTAATGGGAATAGTATGTGGTTACCGAAGGTTGTTCAGAGTCCCGAATGAGATCCTGGACGTGACGAGGAACTCCGGAATGGTTCGGAAGTGAAGATCGATATATTGAACAAAGGGTATTGGAGTCCGGAAGTGTTCTGAAGGTACCGCACTATTACCAGCATGACCGAAAGGTGTTTCGGGGGCCCCGGCAAGTGTTGCAGGGCCTCATGGGCCAAGGGGAAGGGGCAAACAAGCCCACTAAGGGGCTGTGTGCCCCCACACCTTTTCCCACGTTGCTTGGAGAGGTGGGGCGCCTCCTCCTCCCCCCTTCCCCCTATATATAGTGAGGGAGAGTGAGGGCAGCCGCACCCTGACACGCCCTGGTGCTGCCCTTCCTCTCCTTCCTACACCTCTTCCTCCTTCGTAGTGCTTAGCGAAGCTCTGCCGGAGAACCACGAGCTCCATCACCACCATGCCGTCGTGCTGCCAGAGTTCTCCCTCAACTTCTCCTCTCCCCTTGCTGGATCAAGAAGGAGGAGACGTCCCTGGGCTGTACGTGTGTTGAACACGGAGGCGCCGTCCGTTCGGCGCTTGGATGGGATCTTCCACGATTTGAATCATCGCGAGTACGACTCCATCAACCGCGTTCTTGTAACGCTTCCACCTAGCGATCTTCAAGGGTATGAAGATGCACTCCCTCTCTCTCGTTGCTAGCATCTCCTAGATTGGTCTTGGTGACGCGTAGGATTTTTTTTACTACGTTCCCCAATAATGGTATCAGAGCTAGGTCTATGCGTAGATTCTATGCACGAGTAGAACACAAGTAGTTGTGGGCGATGATTTGTTAAATTTGCTTACCATTACTAGTCCTATCTTTATTCGGCGGCATTGTGGGATGAAGCGGCCCGGACCGACCTTACACGTACGCTTACGTGAGATAGGTTCCACCGACTGACATGCACTTGTTGCATAAGGTGGCTAGCGGGTGAATGTCTCTCCCACTTTAGTCGGATCGGATTCGATGAAGGGGGTCCTTATGAAGGGTAAATAGCAATTGGCATATCACTGTTGTGGCTTTTGCATAGGTAAGAAACATTCTTGCTAGAAACCCATAGCAGCCACGTAAAACATGCAACAACAATTAGAGGACGTCTAACTTGTTTTTGCAGGGTATGCTATGTGATGTGATATGGCCAAAAGGATGTGATGAATTATATATGTGATGTATGAGATTGATCATGTTTTTGTAATAGGAATCACGACTTGCATGTCGATGAGTATGACAACTGGCAGGAGCCATAGGAGTTGTCTTAATTTATTGTATGACATGTGAGTCAATATAAACGCCATGTAATTACTTTACTTTATTGCTAACCGTTAGCCATAGTAGTAGATGTAATAGTTGGCGAGACAACTTCATGAAGACACGATGATGGCGATCATGGTGTCATGGCAGTGACGATGGCGTGATCATGACGCGCCTAGAAGATGGAGATCAAAGATGCAAGATGATATTGGCCATATCATGTCACTTTTATGATTTGCATGTGATGTTTGTCATGTTTACATCTTATTTGCTTAGAACGACAGTAGCATAAATAAGATTATCCCTTACTAAAATTTCAAGGAATGTGTTCCCCCTAACTGTGCACCATTGCGAAAGTTCGTTGTTTCGAAGCACCGCGTGATGATCGGGTGTAATATATTCTAACGTTCGCATACAACGAGTGTAAGCCAGATTTACACATGCGAAACACTTAGGTTGACTTGACGAGCCTAGCATGTACAGACATGGCCTCGGAACACGAGAGACCGAAAGGTCGAACATGAGTCGTATGCTAGATGCGATCAACATGGAGATGTTCACTGTTGATGACTAGTCTGTCTCACATGATGATCGGACACGGCCTAGTCGATTCGGATCATATATCACTTAGATGACTAGAGGGATGTCTATCTGAGTTGGAGTTCATTAAATAATTTGATTAGATGAACTTAATTATCATGAACTTAGTCTAAAATTGTCTTTACAATCTATTGTGTAGATACAATGGCCCACGTTAATGTTGCCCTCAACTTCAACACGTTCCTAGAGAAAACCAAGCTAAAAGACGATGGAAGCAACTATACGCACTGGGTCTGTAAATTAAGGATCATCCTCATAGCTGCCAAGAAAGCATATGTCTTTGAAGCACCGCTAGGTGACGCACCCATTTTCCCAGCAACTCAAGACGTTATGAACGCCTGACAGTCGCGTAGTGATGATTACTCCCTAGTTCAGCGCGGCATGCTTTACAGCTTAGAACCGGGGCTCCAAAAGCGTTTTGAGCAACACGGAGCTGTTGGGGAACGTAGTAATTTCAAAATTTTCCTACGCACACGCAAGATCATGGTGATGCATAGCAACGAGAGGGGAGAGTGTTGTCTACGTACCCTCGTAGACCGAAAGCGGAAGCGTTATAACAACGCGGTTGATGTAGTCGTACGTCTTCACGATCCGACCGATCCAAGTACCGAACGTACGGCACCTCCGTGTTCAGCACACGTTCAGCTCGATGACGATCCCCGGGCTCCGATCCAGCAAAGCTTCAGGGATGAGTTCCGTCAGCATGACGGCGTGGTGACGATGATGATGCTCCACCGACGCAGGGCTTCGCCTAAGCTCATGACGATATGACTTCACCGGCGCAGGCTTCGCCTAAACTCCATGACGATATGACCGAAGTGGAATATGGTGGAGGGGCACTGCACACGGCTAAGGAACGATCCGTAGATCAACTTGTGTGTTCTGGGTGCCCCCTGCCCCGTATATAAAGGAGGGAGGAGGAGGAGGCCGGCCCTAGTAGGGGCGCGCCATGGGGAGTCCTACTCCCACCGGGAGTAGGATTCCCCCTTTCCTAGTCCAACTAGGAGTCCTTCCATGTATTGGGAGTAGGAGACAAGTAAGGGGAAGAGAGAAGGGAGGGAAGGAAGGGGTGCGGCCCCTCCCCCTAGTCCAATTCGGACTAGGCCATGGGGGGCGCGCGGCCTGCCCTAGGCAGCCCCTCTCTTTCCCGCAGGCCCAATAAGGCCCAATACTTCTCCCCGGCGAATTCCCGTAACTCTCCGGTACTCGAAAAATACCCGAATCATTCGAACCTTTCCGAACTCCGAATATAGTCGTCCAATATATCGATCTTTACGTCTCGACCATTTCGAGACTCCTCGTCA
The DNA here is from genome assembly GCA_021605145.1 of Aegilops bicornis. Classification (NCBI taxonomy): domain Eukaryota; kingdom Viridiplantae; phylum Streptophyta; class Magnoliopsida; order Poales; family Poaceae; genus Aegilops; species Aegilops bicornis. Next base: position 787,129,312 of record CM038671.1, on the reverse strand, counting down.
TGTCCCCGATCTCATCCGGGACTCCGAACTCCTTCGGTACATCAAAACTCATAAACTCATAATATAACCGCATCGCCGAAACCTTAAGCGTGCGGACCCTACGGGTTCGAGAACTATGTAGACATGACCTAGAACTATTCTTGGTCAATAACCAATAGCACCTGGATGCCCATATTGGTTCCTACATATTCTACGAAGATCTTTATCGGTCAAACCGCATAACAACATACGTTGTTCCCTTTGTCATTGGTATGTTACTTGCCCGAGATTCGATCGTCGGTATCCAATACCTAGTTCAATCTCGTTATCGCAAGTCTCTTTACTCGTTCCGTAATACATCATCTTACAACTAACTCATTAGTTGCAATGCTTGCAAGGCTTATGTGATGTGTATTACCGAGAAGGCCAGAGATACCTCTCCGACAATCTGAGTGACAAAACCTAATCTTGATTTATGCTTTGGAGACACCTGTAGATCAACTTTATAATCACTCTGTTTCGTTGTGACGTTTGGTAGCACACAAAGTGTTCCTCCGGTAAACGGTAGTTGCATAATCTCATAGTTGCAGGAACTTTGTATAAGTCATGAAGAAAGCATAAGCAACATACTAAAGCGATCAAGTGCTAAGCTAACGGAATGGGTCAAGTCAATCACATCATTCTCCTAATGATGTGATCCCGTTAATCAAATGACAACTCATGTCTATGGTTAGGAAACATAACCATCTTTGATTTAACGAGCTAGTAAAGTAGAGGCATACTAGTGACACTCTGTTTGTCTATGTATTCACACATGTATTATGTTTCCGGTTAATACAATTCTAGCATGAATAATAAACATTTATCATGATATAAGGAAATAAATAATAACTTTATTATTGCCTCTAGGGCATATTTCCTTCAGTCTCCCACTTGCACTAGAGTCAATAATCTAGTTCACATCGCCATGTGATTTAACATCAATGGTTCACATCTATATGTGGTTAACACCCATAGTTCACATCGACATGTGACCAACACCCAAAGGGTTTACTAGAGTCAGTAATCTAGTTCACATCGCTATGTGATTAACACCCAAAGAGTACTAAGGTGTGATCATGTTTTGCTTGTGAGATAATTTTAGTCAACGGGCCTGTTACATTCAGAGCCGTGAGTATTTTGCAAATTTATATATCTACAATGCTCTGCACGGAGCTACTCTAGCTAATTGCTCCCACTTTCAATATGTATCCAGATTGAGATTCAAAGTCATCTAGATTAGTGTTAAAACTTGCATCGACGTAACCCTTTACGACGGGCTCTTTTATCACCTCCATAATCGAGAAATATTTCCTTAGTCCTCACTAAGGATGTCTTTGACCAATGTCCGATGATCTACTCCTAGATCACTATTGTACTCCTTGCCAAATTCGGAGCATGGTATACAATAGGTCTGGTACATAGCATAGCATACTTTATAGAACCTATGACTGAGGCATAGGGAATGACTTTCATTCTCTTTTCTATTTTCTGCCGTGGTCGGGATTTGAGTCTTACTCAATTTCATACGTTTTGCAACACAGGCAAGAACTTTTCTTTGACTGTTCTACTTCAAAATCTTGACAAGGTATTTATTGAAAAACTTATCAAGCGTCTTGATCTATCTCTATAGATCTTGATGCTCAATATGTAAGCAGCTTCACTGAGGTCCTTCTTTGAAAAACTCCTTTCAAATACTCCTTTATGCTTTGCCGAATAATTCTACATTATTTCCGATCAACAATATGTCATTCACATATACTTATCAGAAATGTTGTAGTGCTCCCACTCACTTTCTTGTAAATACAGGCTTCTCCAAAAGTCTGTATAAAACCATATGCTTTGATCACACTATCAAAGCGTTTTTTCCAACTCCGAGATGCTTGCATCAGTCCATAGATGGATCGCTGGAGCTTGCACATTTTGTTAGCTCCTTTAGGATTGACAAAACCTTCTGGTTGCATCATATACAACTCTTCTTTAATAAATCCATTAAAGAATGTAGTTTTGACATCCATTTGCCAGATTTCATAAAATGTGGCAATTGCTAACATGATTCGGACAGACTTAAGAATCGCTACAGTTTGAGAAAATCTCATTGTAGTCAACACCTTGAACTTGTCGAAAACCTTTTGTGACAAGTCGAGCTTTGTAGATAGTAACACTACTATCGATTGTCCGTCTTCCTCTTGAAGATCCATTTATTTAACATGGCTTGCTGATCATCGAGCAAGTCAATCAAAGTCCATACTTTGTTCTCATACATGGATCCTATCTCAGATTTCATGGCCTCAAGCCATTTCGCGGAATCTGGGCTCATCATCGCTTCCTCATAGTCCGTAGGTTCATCATGGTCTAGTAACATGACTTCCGAACACGATTACCATACCACTGCAGTGCGGATTTTGCTCTGGAAGACCTACGAGGTTTGGTAGCAACTTGATCTGAAGTTTCATGATCATCATCATTAACTTCCTCACTAATTGGTGTAGGAATCACTGGAACTGATTTATGTGATGAACTACTTTCCAATAAGGGAGAAGGTACAATTACCTCATCAAGTTCTACTTTCCTCCCACTCACTTCTTTCGAGAGAAACTTCTTCTCTAGAAAGGATCCATCTTAGCAACGAATAACTTGCCTTCGGATCTGTGATAGAAGGTGTACCCAATAGTTACCTTTGGGTATTCTATGAAGACGCACTTCTCCGATTTGGGTTCGAGCTTATCGGTGAAAACTTTTCACATAAGCATCACAACTCCAAACTTTAAGAAACGACAGCTTAGGTTTACCGTTAAACCATAGTTCATACGGTGTCGCCTCAACGAATTTAGATGGTGCCCTATTAAACGTGAATGCAGCTGTCTCTAATGCATAACCCCAAAGCGATAGTGGTAAATCGGTAAGAGACATCATTGATCGCACCATATCAAAATAAAGTACGGTTCTGACGTTCGACACACCATAACGTTGTGGTGTTCCAGGTGGCGTGAGCTGTGAAACTATTCCACTTTGTTTTAATTGAAGACCAAACTCGCAACTCAAATATTCATCTCCACGATCAGATCGCAGAAACTTTATTTTCTTGTTACGATGATTTTCTACTTCACTCTGAAATTCTTTGAACTTTTCAACTATTTCAGACTTATGTTTCATCAAGAAGATATACGCATATCTGCTCAAATCATCTGTGAAGGTCAGAAAATAATGATACTTGCCATTTAGCATCAACACTCATTGAATTGCATACATCGGTATGTATTATTTTCAATGAGTCAGTAGCTTGTTCCATTGTTCCGGAGAACGTAGTTTTAGTCATCTTGCCAAAAAAGGCATGGTTCGCAAGCATCAAATGATTCATAATCAAGTGATTCCAAAAGTCCATCAGCATGGATTTTTCTTCATGCGCTTTACACCAATATGACCTAAACGGCAAGCCACAAATAAGTTGCACTATCATTATTAACTTTGCATCTTTTGGTTTCAATATTATGAATATGTGTATCACTATGATCGAGATCCAATGAACCATTTTCATTGGGTGTGTAACCATATAAGGTTTTATTCATGTAAACAGAACAACAATTTATTCTCTTACTTAAATGAATAACCGTATTGCAATAAACATGATCAAATCATATTTATGCTCAACACCAAATAACACTTATTTAGGTTCCACACTAATCCCGAAAGTATAGGGAGTGTGCGATGATGATCATATCAATCTTGGAACTACTTCCAACACTCATCGTCACTTCCCTTCAACTAGTTTCTGTTCATTCTGCAACTCCGCTTTCAAGTTACTACTTTTAGCAACTGAACCAGCATCAAATACCGAGGGGTTGCTACGAACACTACTAAAATACACATCAATAATCTGTATATCAAATATACCTTTGTTCACTTTGCCATCCTTCTTATCCGCCAAATACTTGGGGTAGTTCCGCTTCTAGTGACCAGTTCCATTGCAGCAAAAGCACTTAGTCTCGTGCTTAGGTCCAGACTTGGGCTTCTTCACTCGAGCAACAACTTGCTTGCCGTTCTTCTTTAAGTTCCCCTTCTTCCCTTTGCCCTTTTCCTTGAGACTAGTGTTATTGTCAATCATCAACACTTGATTCTCTTTCTTGATTTCTACATTCGTCGATTTCAACATCATGAAGAGCTCGGGAATCGCTTTTCGTCATCCCTTGCATACTATAGTTCATCACGAAGTTCTAGTAACTTAGTGATGGTGACTAGAGAATTCTGTCAATCACTATCTTATCTGGAAGATTAACTCCCACTTGATTCAAGCGATTGAAGTACCCTGCATAATCTGAGAACATGCTCACTAGTTGAGCGATTCTCTTCCATCTTTTAGCTATAGAACTTGTTGGAGATTTCATATCTCTCAACTCGGGTATTTGCTTGAAATATTAACTTCAATTCCTGGAACATCTCATATGGTCCATGACGCTCAAAACGCCTTTGAAGTCCCGATTCTAAGCCGTTAAGTATGGTGCACTAAACTATCAAGTAGTCATCATATTGAGCTAGCCAAACGTTCATAACGTCTGCATTTGCTCCTGCAATAGGTCTGTCACCTAGCGGTGCATTAAGGACATAATTCTTCTGTGCAGCAATGAGGATAAACCTTAGATCACGGATCCAATCCGCATCATCGCTACTAACATTTTTCAATACAATTTTCTCTAGGAACACATATAAAAACATAGGGAAGCAACAACGCGAGCTATTGATCTACAACATAATTTGCAAAATACTACCAGGACTAAGTTCATGATAAATTAAAGTTCAATTAATCATATTACTTAAGAACTCCCACTTAGATAGACATCTCTCTAGTCATCTAAGTGATTACGTGATCCAAATCAACTAAACCATGTCCGATCATCACGTGAGATGGAGTAGTTTCAATGGTGAACATCACTATGTTGATCATATCTACTATATGATTCACGCTCGACCTTTCGGTCTCCGTGTTCCGAGGTCATATCTGCATATGCTAGGCTCGTCAAGTTTAACCTGAGTATTCTCGTGTGCAAAACTGGCTTGCACCCGTTGTAGATGGACGTAGAACTTATCACACCCGATCATCACGTGGTGTCCGGGTACTCTGAACTTTTAGCAACGGTGCATACTCAGGAGATCACGTCTTGATTATTTTTATTGAGAGATCATCTTATAATGCTACCGTCAATCAAAGCAAGATAAGATGCATTATTGATAAACATCACATGCAATCAATATAAGTGATATGATATGGTCATCATCATCTTGTGCTTGTGATCTCCATCTCCTCAAGCACCGCCATGATCACCATCGTCACCGGCGCCGACACCTTGATCTCCATCGTAGCATCGTTGTCGTCTCGCCAACTATTGCTTCTACGACTATCGCTACTGCTTAGTGATAAAGTAAAGCAATTACATGGTTTTTGCATTTCATACAATAAAGCGACAACCATATGGCTCCTGCCAGTTGCCGATAACTCAGTTACAAAACATGATCATCTCATACAATAAAATATAGCATCACGTATTGACCATATCACATCACAACATGCCCTGCAAAAACAAGTTAGGCGTCCTCTACTTTGTTGTTGCAAGTTTTACGTGGCTGCTACGGGCTGAGCAAGAACCGTTCTTACCTACGCATCAAAACCACAACGATAGTTTGTCAAGTTGGTGCTGTTTTAACCTTCGCAAGGACCGGGCGTAGCCACACTCGGTTCAACTAAAGTGAGAGAGACAGTCCCCGCCGGTCACCTTTAAGCAACTAGTGCTCGCGAGCGGTGAAACCAGTCTCGCGTAAGCGTCTGGCGTAATGTCGGTCCGGCCGCTTCATCTCATAATACCGCTGAACCAAAGTATGACATGCTGGTAAGCAGTATGACTTATATCGCCCACAACTCACTTGTGTTCTACTCGTGCATATGACATCAACGCATAAAACCAGGCTCGATGCCACCGTTGGGGAACGTAGTAATTTCAAAATTTTCCCTCGCACACGCAAGATCATGGTGATGCATAGCATCTAGAGGGGAGAGTGTTGTCTACTTACACTCTCGTAGACCGAAAGCGGAAGCGTTATAACAACGCGGTTGATGTAGTCGTACGTCTTCACGATCCGACCGATCCAAGTACCGAACGTACGGCACCTCCGTGTTCAGCACACGTTCAGCTCGATGACGATCCCCGAGCTCCGATCCAGCAAAGCTTCAGGGATGAGTTCCGTCAGCACGACGGCGTGGTGACGATGATGATGCTCCACCGACGCAGGGCTTCGCCTAAGCTCCGCGACGATATGACTTCACCGGCGCAGGGCTTCGCCTAAACTCCGTGACGATATGACCGAAGTGGAATATGGTGGAGGGGGGCACCGCACACGGCTAAGAAACGATCCGTAGATCAACTTGTGTGTTCTGGGGTGCCCCCTGCCCCCGTATATAAAGGAGGGAGGGAGGAGGAGGCCGGCCCTAGTAGGGGCGCGCCATGGGGAGTCCTACTCCCACCGGGAGTAGGATTCCCCCTTTCCTAGTCCAACTAGGAGTCCTTCCATGTATTGGGAGTAGGAGACAAGTAAGGGGAAGAGAAAAGGAGGGAAGGAAGGGGTGCGGACCCTCCCCCTAGTCCAATTCGGACTAGGCCATGGGGGGCGCGGCCTGCCCTAGGCAGCCTCTCTCTTTCCCTTGAGGCCCAATAAGGCCCAATACTTCTCCCCGGCGAATTCCCGTAACTCTCCGGTACTCCGAACAATACCCGAATCATTCGGAACCTTTCCGAACTCCGAATATAGTCGTCCAATATATCGATCTTTACGTCTCGACCATTTCGAGACTCCTCGTCATATCCCCGATCTCATCCGGGACTCCGAACTCCTTCGGTACATCAAAACTCATAAACTCATAATATAAGCATCATCGAAACCTTAAGCGTGCGGACCCTACGGGTTCGAGAACTATGTAGACATGACCTAGAACTATTCTTGGTCAATAACCAATAGCACCTGGATGCCCATATTGGTTCCTACATATTCTCTGAAGATCTTTATCGGTCAAACCGCATAACAACATACGTTGTTCCCTTTGTCATTGGTATGTTACTTGCCGAGATTCGATCGTCGGTATCCAATACCTAGTTCAATCTCGTTACCGGCAAGTCTCTTTACTCGTTCCGTAATACATCATCTTACAACTAACTCATTAGTTGCAATGCTTGCAAGGCTTATGTGATGTGTATTACCGAGAAGGCCAGAGATACCTCTCCGTCAATCGGAGTGACAAAACCTAATCTCGATTCATGCCAACTCAACATATACTTTTGGAGACACACCTGTAGAGTACCTTTATAATCACCCAGTTACGTTGTGACGTTTGGTAGCACACAAAGTGTTCCTCCGTAAACGGGAGTTGCATAATCTCATAGTTGCAGGAACTTTGTATAAGTCATGAAGAAAGCATAAGCAACATACTAAAGCGATCAAGTGCTAAGCTAACGGAATGGGTCAAGTCAATCACATCATTCTCCTAATGATGTGATCCCGTTAATCAAATGACAACTCATGTCTATGGTTAGGAAACATAACCATCTTTGATTTAACGAGCTAGTAAAGTAGAGGCATACTAGTGACACTCTGTTTGTCTATGTATTCACACATGTATTATGTTTCCGGTTAATACAATTCTAGCATGAATAATAAACATTTATCATGATATAAGGAAATAAATAATAACTTTATTATTGCCTCTAGGGCATATTTCCTTCAGGAGCATATGAGATGTTCTAAGAGCTGAAAATGGTTTTCCAAGCTCATGCCCGGGTCGAGAGATATGAAGTCTCCGACAAGTTCTACAGTTGTAAGATGGAGGAAAACAGTTCTGTCAGCGAGCATATACTCAAAATGTCTGGGTTGCACAACCGCTTGTCTCAGCTGGGAGTTAATCTTCCAGATGACTCGGTCATTGACAGAATCCTCCAGTCGCTTCCACCTAGCTACAAGAGCTTTGTGATGAACTACAATATGCAAGGGATGGAGAAGTCCATTCCTGAGTTATATTCAATGCTGAAATCAGCGGAGGTGGAAATAAAAAAGGAACATCAAGTGTTGATGGTGAATAAGACCACTAGTTTCAAGAAAGGCAAGGGAAAGAATAACTTCAAGAAGGACGACAAGGGAGTTGCCGCGCCCGGTAAGTCAGTTGTCGGGAAGAAGCCAAGGAATGGACCCAAGCCTGAGACTGAGTGCTTTTATTGCAAGGGAAATGGTCACTGGAAGTGGAACTGCCTCATGTACTTAGCGGATAAGAAGGCCGGCAACGCCAAAGGTATATATGATATACATGTTATTGATGTGTACCTTACCAGCGCTCGTAGTAGCTCCTGGGTATTTGATACCGGTGCGGTTGCTCACATTTGTAACTCAAAGCAGGAGCTGCGGAATAAGCGTAGACTCGCGAAGGACGAGGTGACGATGCGCGTCGGGAATGGTTCCAAGGTCGATGTGATCGCCGTCGGCATGCTACCTCTACATCAACCTTCGGGATTAGTTTTAAACCTCAATAATTGTTATTTAGTGCCAGCTTTGAGGATGAACATTGTATCTAGATCTCGTTTAATGCGAAATGGCTACTCACTTAAATCCGAGAATAATGGTTGTTCTATTTATATGAGAGGTATGTTTTATGGTCATGCCCTGCTGGTCAATGTTTATTTGTATTGAATCTCGAACGTGATGTTACACATATTCATGGTGTTAATGCCAAAAGATGTAAGGTTGATAATGATAGTCCCACATACTTGTGGCACTGCCGCCTTGGTCATATTGGTGTCAAACGCATGAAGAAACTCCATGCAGATGGACTTTTGGAGTCTCTTGATTATGAATCATTTGACATGTGCGAACCATGCCTCATGGGCAAGATGACCAAGACTCCGTTCTCCGAAACAATGGAGGGAGCAACCAACTTGTTGGAAATAATACATACTGATGTATGCGGTCCAATGAGCGTTGAGGCTCGCGGTGGCTATCGTTATGTTCTCACCCTCACTGATGACTTAAGTATATATGGGTATGTCTACTTAATGAAACACAAGTCTGAGACCTTCGAAAAGTTCAAGGAATTTCAGAGCGAGGTGGAGAATCAACGTGACAGGAAAATAAAATTCTTACGATCAGATCGTGGAGGAGAATATTTGATTCACGAGTTTGGCACACACTTAAGGAAATGTGGAATTTTTTCACAACTCACGCCGCCTGGAACACCTCAGCGTAATGGTGTGTCCGAACGTCGTAATCGCACTCTACTGGATATGGTGCGATCTATGATGTCTCTTATCGATCTACCGCAATCATTTTGGGGTTATGCTTTAGAGACTGCCGCATTCACTTTAAATAGGGCACCGTATAAATCCATTGAGATGACACCGTATGAATTATGGTTTGGGAAGAAACCTAAGTTGTTTTTTCTGAAAGTTTGGGGATGCGATGCTTATGTCAAGAAACTTCAACCTGAAAAGCTCGAACCCAAATCGGAAAAATGTCTCTTCATAGGATACCCTAAGGAAACTATTGGGTATACCTTCTACCTCAGATCCGAGGGCAAGATCTTTGTTGCCAAGAATGGATCCTTTCTGGAGAAAGAGTTTCTCTCGAAAGAAGTAAGTGGGAGGAAAGTAGAACTTGATGAGTGATGTCTACTACACAACCTTCTTCTTGTAGACGTTGTTGGGCCTGCAAGTGCACATGTTTGTAGGACAGTAGCAAATTTCCCTCAAGTGGATGACCTAAGGTTTATCAATCTGTAGGAGGCGTAGGATGAAGATGGTCTCTCTCAAACAACCCTGCAACCAAATAACAAAGAGTCTCTTGTGTCCCCAACACACCCAATACAACGGTAAATTATATAGGTGCACTAGTTCGTGAAGAGATGGTGATACAAGTGCAATATGGATGGTAGATATAGGTTTTTGTAATCTGAAAATATAAAAACAGCAAGGTAACTAATGATAAAAGTGAGCGTAAACGGTATTGCAATGATAGGAAACAAGGCCTAGGGTTCATACTTTCACTACTGCAAGTTCTCTCAACAATAATAACATAGATAGATCATATAACAAGCCCTCAACATGAAACAAAGAGTCACTCCAAAGCCACTAATAGCGGAGAACAAACGTAGAGATTATGGTAGGGTACGAAACCACCTCAATGTTATTCTTTCAGATCGATCTATTAAAGAGTTCGTACTAGAATAACACCTTAAGACACAAATCATCCAAAACCCTAATGTCACCTAGATACTCCATTGTCACCTCAAGTATCCGTGGGCATGATTATATGATATGCATCACACAATCTCAGATTCATCCAACCAGCACAAAGTACTTCAAAGAGTGCCCCAAAGTTTCTACCGGAGAGTCAAGAAAAGCGTGTGCCAACCCCTATGCATAGGTTCATGGGCGGAACCCGCAAGTTGGTCACCAAAACATACATCAAGTGGCACGTGATATCCCATTGTCACCACAGATAAACACGTCAAGACATACATCAAGTGTTCTCAAATAAAGACTCAATCCGATAAGATAACTTCAAGAGGGAAGCTCAATTCATCACAAGAGAGTAGAGGGGGAGAAACATCATAAGATCCAACTATAATAGCAAACCTCGCGATACATCAAGATCGTGCCATAGAGAGAACACGAGAGAGAGAGATCAAACACATAGCTACTGGTACATACCCTCAACCCCAAAGGTGAACTACTCCCTCCTCGTCATGGAGAGCGCCGGGATGATGAAGATGGCCACCGGTGATGGGTTCCTCCTCGTGGTGCCGAACGGGCTCCCGAGAGGTTTTGGTGGCTACAGAGGCTTGCGGCAGCGGAACTCCCGATATATCTTCTCCGTGGATGTTTTTAGGGTACATTGGGACTATATAGGCAAAAGAAGTCGGTCGGGGGTGCTCGAGGGGTCCACGAGACAGGGGCGCCACAGCAGGGGCGCCCCTATCTCCTGGGCTCCTCGAGGATCTTCTCGACTTGATCTCCAAGCCTCCGGGATGATAATCTTCCAAAAATCACGCTGCCAAGGTTTCATTCCGTTTGGACTCCGTCGATATTCCTTTTCCTCGAAATCTTTAAAAGCAGCAATAAAACAGCAATATGGGCTGGGCCTCCGGTTAATAGGTTAGTCCCAAAAGTAATATAAAAGTGTATAATAAAGCCCATAATCATTCAAACCAGGTAATATGATAGCATGGAACAATAAAAAATTATAGATACGTTGGAGACGTATCAAGCATCCCCAAGCTAAATTCCTGCTCGTCCTCGAGTAGGTAAATGATAAAAACAGAATTTTTTATGTGGAATGCTACCTAGCATAGTTTCAATGTAATTCTTCTTAATTGTGGTATGAATATTCAGATCCGAAAGATTCAAGACAAAAGTTTAATATTGACATAAAAATAATGATACTTCAAGCATACTAACAAAGCAATCATGTCTTCTCAAAATAACATGGCCAAAGAAAGTTATCCCTACAAAATCATATAGTCTGGCTATGCTCTATCTTCACCACACAAAGTATTTAAATCATGCACAACCCCGATGACAAGCCAAGCAATTGTTTCATACTTTTGACATTCTCAAACTTTTTCAATCTTCATGCAATACATGAGCGTGAGCCATGGATATAGCACTATGGGTGGAATAGAAGGGTGGTTGTGGAGAAGACAAAAAGGAGAAGATAGTCTCACATCGACTAGGCGTATCAAAGGGCTATGGAGATGCCCATCAATAGATATCAATGTGAGTGAGTAGGGATTGCCATGCAACGGATGCACTGGAGCTATAAATGAATGCTCAACAAAAGAAAACTAGTGGGTGTGCATCCAACTTGCTTGCTCACGAAGACCTAGGGCATTTGAGGAAGCCCGTCGTAGGAATATACAAGCCAAGTTCTATAATGAAAAAATCCCACTAGTATATCAAAGTGACAACATATGAGACTCACTATATGAAAGACATGGTGCTACTTTGAAGCACAAGTGTGGAAAAAGAGATAGTAGCATTGCCCCTTTTTATTTATTTTCTTTATTTTCTTTTTTTCTTTGGGCCTTCTTTTTTCTTTTGGTTTTTCTTCTTTTTTTTTCTTTTTTTCTTTTTGGGCAATGCTCTAATAATGATGATCATCACACTTTCATTGATTACAACATATGAATTACAACTCAAAACTAGAACAAAATATGACTCTATATGAATGCCTCCGGTGATGTAGGATGGTGCAATGAATCAAGAGTGACATGTATGAAAAATAATGCATGGTGGCTTTGCCACAAATACGATGTCAACTACATGATCATGCAATGGCAATATGACAAAAGTAAAGTATGTCATGATGATGATGAACGGAACGGTGGAAAGTTGCATGGCAATATATCTCGGAATGGCTATGGAAATGCCATAAATAGGTAGTTATGGTGGCTGTTTTGAGGAAGATATAATGAGGCTTATGTGTGATAGAGCGTATCATATCACGGGGTTTGGATGCACCGGCGAAGTTTGCACCAACTCTCAAGGTGAGAAAGGGCAATGCACAGTACCGAAGAGGCTAGCAATGGCGGAAAGGTAAAAGTGCGTATAATCCATGGACTCAACATTAGTCAAAAGAACTCATATACTTATTGCAAAAATCTACAAGTTATCAAAGCAAAGTATTACGCGCATGCTCCTAGGGGGATAGATTGGTAGGAAAAGACCATCGCTCATCCCCGACCGCCACTCATAAGGAAGACAATCAATAAATAAATCATGCTCCGACTTCATCACATAACGATTCACCATACGTGCATGCTACGGGAATCACAAACTTTAACACAAGTATTTCTCAAATTCACAACTACTCAACTAGCATGACTCTAATATCACTACTTCCATATCTCAAAACAATCATCAAGCATCAAACTTCTCTTAGTATTCAACACACTCGTAAGAATTCTTACAAATCTTGTATGCTTAGCATATTAAGATTATTTAAGAAAATTACCATGCTATTTAAGATTCTCAAAATAATCTAAGTGAAGCATGAGAGTTCATCTATTTCTTCAAAATAAAACCACCATTGTGATCTAAAAGATATAAGTGAAGCACTAGAGCAAACGACAAACTACTCCAAAAAGATATGAGTGAAGATCAATGAGTAGTTAAATAATTATAAAACTATGTGAAGACTCTCCCATTTAAGGAATTTCAGATCTTGGTATTTTATTCAAACAGTAAGCAAAACAAAATAAAATGACATTGCAAGGATAGCACAACTCATGTGAAGAAGCAAAAATTTAGGCTCAACCGATACTAACCGATAGTTGTTGAAGAAGAAAGGTGGGATGCCTACCGGGGCATCCCCAAGCTTAGATGCTTGAGACTTCTTGAAATATTATCTCGGGGTGCCTTGGGCATCCCCAAGCTTGAACTTTTGTGTCTCCTTAATTCCTTTCATATCATGGTTTCTCTTTTATCAAAAGCTTCATTCACAACAAACTCAACAAGAACTCGTGAGATAGGTTAGTATAAACCAATGCAAAACCTTATCATTTTCTACTGTAACAAATCACTAACATTATTATTCAACATTGCATACCAAATTCCTCTGCATATTTAATACTCCTATCCTTAAGTAGAATCATTAAACAAGCAAACATATGCAAACAATGCAAACATAACAGCAATCTGCCAAAACAGTACAGTCTGTAAAGAATGCAAGAGTATCAATACTTACCTGACTCCAAAAATTATGAACTAAAATTCACACTGTAATAAATTTATAAGATCTCAATATGCAAAAATATTCAACATTATACGACTCTCTTAATTTTCTAGGAAATTTTTGCAACAGCGGTAAACTTTCTGTTTTCAAACAGCAACATGTATACTAGCAAAATAAGCATGGCAAAGGCTATCCTTGACATTTTTATTGGAACTAAAGATGCAAAACATTATTCTAAATAACGGCAAGCAAAAACTAACAAGAGAAAATGACGCTCCAAGAAAAACACATATCATGTGGTGAATAAAAATATAGCTCCAAGTAAAGTTACCGATGAACGAAGACGAAAGAGGGGATGCCTTCCGGGGCATCCCCAAGCTTAGATGCTTGGTTATTCTTGAATATTACCTTGGGGTGCCTTGGGCATCCCCAAGATTAGGCTCTTGCCACTCCTTATTCCATAGTCCATCGAATCTTTACCCAAAACTTGAAAACTCCACAACACAAAACTCAACAGAAATCTCGTAAGCTCCGTTAGCGAAAGAAAACAAAACACCACTTCAAGGTACTGTAATGAAATCATTCTTTATTTATATTGGTGTTAAACCTACTGTATTCCAACTTCTCTATGGTTTATAAACTATTTTACTAGCCATAGAGTCATCAAAATAGGCAAACAACACACGAAAAATAGAATTTGTCAAAAACAGAACAGTCTGTAGTAATCTGTAACTAACGCAAACTTCTGGAACTCCAAAAATTCTAAAATAAATTGGTGGACCTGAGGAATTTGTCTAGTAATCATATGCAAAAAGAATCAACTAAATATCATTCTTCAGTAAAAACTTGAAGCTAATCTCGTGAGCGCTAAAGTTTCTGTTTTTTACAGCATGATCATAAAGACTTCACCCATGTCTTCCCAAAGGTTCTACTTGTCACAAACACTAATTAAAACATAAAACCACATCTCAACAGAAGCTATATGGATTATTTATTACTAAACAGAACCAAAAATAAATAAACTGAAATAAAATTGGGTTGCCTCCCAACAAGCGCTAACGTTTAAAGCCCCTAGCAAGGCATGATGATTTCAATGATGCTCACATAAAAGATAAGAAATGAAACATAAAGAGAGCATCATGAAGAATATGACTAGCACATTTAAGTCTAACCCACTTCCTATGCATAGGGATTTTGTGAGCAAACAACTTATGGGAACAAGAATCAACTTGCATAGGAAGGTAAAACAGGCATAACTTCAAAACTTTAAGCACATAGAGAGGAAACTTGATATTATTGCAATTCCTACAAGTATATATTCCTCCCTCATAATGATTTTCAGTAGCATCATGAATGAATTCAACAATATAACCAGCACCTAAAGCATTCTTTTCATGATCTACAAGCATAGAAAATTTACTACTCTCCACATAAGCAAATTTCTTCTCATGCATAGTAATGGGAGCAAACTCAACAAAATAATTATCATGTGAGGCATAATCCAATTGAAAACTAAAATCATGATGACAAGTTTCATGGTTATCATTATTACTAATAGCATACAAGTCATCACAATAATCATCATAGATAGCAACTTTGTTCTCATAATCAATTGGAACCTCTTCTGAAATAGTGGAATCATCACTAAATAAAGTTGACACTCTTTCAAATCCACTTTCATGTTCATCACAATAAGATTCAACATCCTCCAAAATAGTGGGATAACTACTTCCTAAAGTTGACACTCTTCCAAACCCACTTTCATCAATATAATCATCATAAATAGGAGGCATGCTATCATCATAATAAATTTTCTCATCAAAACTTGGGGGACTAAACATATCATATTCATCAACATAGCTTCCCCAAGCTTGTGGATTTGCATATCATTAGCATCATGGATATTCAAGGAATTCATACTGACAACATTGCAATCATGCTCGTCATTCAAAGATTTAGTACCAAGCATTTTAATGCATTCTTCTTCTAGCACTTGAGCACAATTTTCCTTTCCATCATACTGACGAAAGATATTAAAAAGATGAAGCGTATGAGACAAACTCAATTCCATTTTTTTGTAGTTTTCTTTTGTAAACTAAACTAGTGATAAAACAAGAACAAACAGATTCGATTGCAAGATCTAAAGATATACCTTCAAGCACTCACCTCCCCGGCAACGGCGCCAGAAAAGAGCTTGATGTCTACTACACAACATTCTTCTTGTAGACGTTGTTGGGCCTCCAAGTGCACAGGTTTGTAGGACAGTAGCAAATTTCCCTCAAGTGGATGACCTAAGGTTTATCAATCCGTAGGAGGCGTAGGATGAAGATGGTCTCTCTCAAACAACCCTGCAACCAAATAACAAAGAGTCTCTTGTGTCCCCAACACACCCAATACAACGATAAATTGTATAGGTGCACTAGTTCAAGAAGAGATGGTGATACAAGTGCAATATGGATGGTAGATATAGGTTTTTTAATCTGAAAATATAAAAACAGCAAGGTAACTAATGATAAAAGTGAGCGTAAACGGTATTGCAATGATAGGAAACAAGGCCTAGGGTTCATACTTTCACTACTGCAAGTTCTCTCAATAATAATAACATAGATAGATCATATAACAAGCTCTCAACATGCAACAAAGAGTCACTCCAAAGCCACTAATAGCGGAGAACAAACGTAGAGATTATGGTAGGGTACGAAACCACCTCAAAGTTATTCTTTCGGATCGATCTATTAAAGAGTTCGTACTAGAATAACACCTTAAGACACAAATCAACCAAAACCCTAATGTTACCTAGATACTCCATTGTCACCTCAAGTATCCGTGGGCATGATTATACGATATGCATCACACAATCTCAGATTCATCCAACCAGCACAAAGTACTTCAAAGAGTGCCCCAAAGTTTCTACCGGAGAGTCAAGAAAATGTGTGCCAACCCCTATGCATAGGTTCATGGGCGGAACCCGCAAGTTGGTCACCAAAACATACATCAAGTGGCACCTGATATCCCATTGTCACCACAGATAAACACGGCAAGACATACATCAAGTGTTCTCAAATAAAGACTCGATCTGATAAGATAACTTCAAGAGGGAAGCTCAATTCATCACAAGAGAGTATAGGGGGAGAAACATCATAAGATCCAACTATAATAGCAAAGCTTGCGATACATCAAGATCGTGCCATAGAGAGAACACGAGAGAGAGAGAGATCAGACACATAGCTACTAGTACATACCTCGGCCCCAAGGGTGAACTACTCCCTCCTTGTCATGGAGAGCGCCGGGATGATGAAGATGGCCACCGGTGATGGGTTCCCCCTCCGGCAGGGTGCCGGAACGGGATCCCGAGAGGTTTTTGGTGGCTACAGAGGCTTGCGGCGACGGAACTCCCAATCTATCTTCTCCGTGGATGTTTTTAGGGTACGCGGGACTATATAGGCGAAAGAAGTTGGTCGGGGGGTCCTCGAGGGGTCCACGAGACAGGGGGCCGTGCCCTGTAGGGGGGGCACGCCCCCTGTCTCCTGGGCTCCTCGAGGATCTTCTAACTTGATCTCCAAGGCTCCAGGATGATAATCTTCCAAAAATTCATGCTGCCGAAGGTTTCATTCCGTTTGGACTCCGTTTGATATTCCTTTTCCTCGAAATACTGAAACAGGCAATAAAATAGCAATATGGGCTGGGCCTCCGGTTAATAGGTTAGTCCCAAAAGTAATATAAAAGTGTATAATAAAGCCCATAATCATTCAAAACAGGTAATATAATAGCATGGAACAATAAAAAATTATAGATACGTTGGAGACGTATCAATGAGGTACCCCCTCTTGAACCGGAGAGTAGCGCAGCACAGGAGGATGTTTCTGTGGTGCCTACACCGACTAGAGAGGAAGTTAATGATGATGATCATGAAACTTCAGATCAAGTTATTACTACTGAACTTCGTAGGTCCACAAGGACGCCTTCTGTACCAAAGTGGTACGGCAACCCTGTCCTGGAAATCATGTTGTTAGACAACGGTGAACCTTTGAACTATGAAGAAGCAATGGCGGGCCCGGATTCCAACAAATGGCTTGAAGCCATGAAATCCGAGATAGGATCCATGTATGAAAACAAAGTATGGACTTTGACGGACTTGCCCGATGATCGGCAAGCCATAGAGAATAAGTAGATCTTTAAGAAGAAGACTGACGCGGATGGTAATGTGACTGTCTATAAGGCTTGGCTTGTCGCTAAGGGTTATCGACAAGTTCAAGGAGTTGACTATGATGAGACCTTCTCACCCGTAGCGATGCTGAAGTTCGTCCGAACCATGTTAGAAATTACCGCATTCTATGATTACGAGATCTGGCAAATGGACGTAAAAACGACATTCCTTAATGGTTTCGGAAGAATTGTATACGATGCAGCCGGAAGGTTTTGCCGATCCTAAGAATGATGACAAGGTATGCAAGCTCCAGTGCTCCGTCTATGGGCTGGTGCAAGCATCTTGGAGTTGGAACATTCGCTTTAATGAAGTAATCAAAGCGTTTGGGTTTATACAGACTTATGGAGAAGTCTGTATTTACAAGAAAGTGAGTGGGAGCTTTGTGGCTTTTCTCATATTATATGTGGATGACATACTATTGATGGGAAATGATATAGAACTTTTGGAAAGCATAAAGGCCTACTTGAATAAGTGTTTTTCTATGAAGGACCTTGGAGAAGCTGCTTACATATTAGGCATCAAGATCTATAGAGATAGATCGAGACGCCTCATTGGTCTTTCACAAAGCACATACCTTGACAAGATAATGAAGAAGTTCAATATGGATCAGTCCAAGAATTTGTCTGTATTGTAAGGTGTGAAATTGAGCACGGCTCAATGCCCGACCTCGGCAGAAGATAGAGAAAATATGAGCGTCATCCCCTATGCCTCAGCCATAGGCTCTATTATGTATGCCATGTTGTAAACCAGACCTGATGTGAACCTTGCCATAAGTTTGGTAGGGAGGTACCAAAGTGATCTCGGAATAGAACACTAGACAACGGTCAAGAATATCCTGAAGTACCTGAAAAGGACTAAGGATATGTTTCTCGTTTATGGAGGTGCCAAAGAGCTCGTCATAAAGGGTTACGTCGATGCTAGCTTTGACACATATCCTTATGACTCCAAGTCACAAACCGGATACGTGTATATTTTGAATGGTGGGGCAGTCAGCTGGTGCAGTTGCAAGCAAAGCTTCGTGGCGGGATCTACATGTGAAGCAGAGTACATAGCTGCTTCGGAAGCAGCACATGAGGCAGTCTGGATGAAGGAGTTTATCACCGACCTAGGAGTGATTCCCAATGCGTCGGGCCCGATGACTCTCTTTTGTGACAACACTGGAGCTATTGTCCTTGCCAAGGAGCCCAGGTTTCACAAGAAGACCAGGCACATCAAGCGTCGCTTCAGATCCGTTCGTGAATGTATTCAAGATGGAGACATAGATATTTGTAAAGTGCATATGGATCTGAATGTCGTAGTTCCATTGACTAAACCTCTTCCACGAGCAAAACATGATCAGCACCACGACTCTATTGGTGTTCGATTCATCACAATGTAACTAGATTATTGACTCTAGTGCAAGTGGGAGACTATTGGAAATATGCCCTAGAAGCAATAATAAAATGGTTATTATTTATTTCCTTGTTCATGATAATTGTCTATTGTTCATGCTATAATTGTATTAACCAAAAACCGTAATACATGTGTGAATACATAGAATACAACATGTCCCTAGTGAGCCTCTAGTTGACTAGCTCGTTGATCAATAGATGGTTATGGTTTCCTGACCATGGACATTGGATGTCATTGATAACGAGATCACATCATTAGGAGAATGATCTGATGGACAAGACCCAATCCTAAGCATAGCACAAGATCGTGTAGTTCGGTTGATAGAGCTTTTCTAATGTCAAGTATCTTTCCTTAGACCATGAGATTGTGCCACTCCTAGATACCGTAGGAATGCTTTGGGTGTATCAAACGTCACAACGTAACTGGGTGACTATAAAGGTGCACTGCAGGTATCTCCGAAAGTGTCTGTCGGGTTGGCACGAATCGAGACTGGGATTTGTCACTCTATATGACGGAGAGGAATCTCTGGGCTCACTCGGTAAAGCATCATCATAATGAGCTCAATGTGACTAAGGAGTTAGCCACGGGATCATGCGTTCCAGAACAAGTAAAGAGACTTGTCGGTAACAAGATTGAAGGAGGTACGGGATACCGATGATCGAATCTCAGGCAAGTAACATATCGATGGACAAAGGGAATTGTATACGGGATTGATTGAATCCCCGACATCGTGGTTCATCCGATGAGATTATCGTGGAACATGTGGGAGCCAATATGGGTATCCAGATCCCGCTATTGGTTATTGGCCGGAGAGGTATCTCGGTCATGTCTACATGATTCCCGAACCCGTAGGGTCTACACACTTAAGGTTCGGTGACGCTAGAGTTGTAATGGGAATAGTATGTGGTTACGGAAGGTTGTTCGGAGTCCCGGATGAGATCCTGGACGTGACGAGGAACTCCGGAATGGTTCGGAGGTGAAGATTGATATATTGGACGAAGGATATTGGATTCCGGAAGTGTTCTGGAGGTACCGAGCTATGACCAGCATGACTGAAAGGTGTTTCGGGGCCCCCGACAAGTGTTGCAGGGCCTCATGGGCCAAGGGGAAGGGGCAAACCAGCCCACTAAGGGGTTGTGCGCCCCCACACCTTTTCCCACGTTGCTTGGGGAGGTGGGGAGCCTCCACCTGGCTTGGGAGGCAAGCCTCCACCTGCTTGGCTTGGGAGGCAAGTCTCCCTAGGGTTTCCCTAGGGAGATCCAATCTGCCCTAGCCGCCGCCCCCCTAGGGGAAACCCTAGGGTGCCTCCTCCTCCCCCTTCCCCCTATATATAGTGAGGGAGAGGGAGGGCAGCCGCACCCTGACATGCCCTGCTGCTGCCCTTCCTCTCCTTCCTACACCTCTTCCTCCTCCGTAGTGCTTAGCAAAGCTCTGCCGGAGAACCACGAGCTCCATCACCACCACGTCGTCGTGCTGCCGGAGTTCTCCCTCATCTTATCCTCTCTCCTTGCTGGATCAAGAAGGAGGAGACTTCCTCGGGTTGGACGTGTGTTGAAGACAGAGGCGCCGTCCTTTCGGTGCTTGGATCGGATCTTCCGCGATTTGAATCGCCGCGAGCATGACTCCATCAACCGAGTTCTTGTAACGCTTCCGCTTAGCGATCTTCAAGCGTATGAAGATGCACTCCCTCTCTCTCATTGCTAGCATCTCCTAGATTGATCTTGGTGACACGTAGGAATTTTTTTTGAATTATTACTACGTTCCCCAACAGGATGCGGCTATGGTCGGACCTGCGGTTTATATTGCAAGCAAATGGTAGGGCAACTGACGACGTGATTTAAGTTGGGCGGTAGACGGACAGACGGGTGGCGTCGGCTTGCCGTTCCTCGGCAACCGCACACATGTTTAATGTACGTAGGCAGACAGGCAGGCTGTCGTTTGAATGCGGGGAGACTGCGAGGGCGGCGCTCTTGGCCGACGCACAGTTTCAATGCCAAAACGCGATGGAGGTCGTGTCGCTCTGAGCCGGCATGAATGCGGCACTGGTGCTCTGGGGCGGCATTAACCTTTTTGCTCTGATACATACACGAGTTGGATGGCAAAACACGTCTGGATCGCGCGGTCCGGACAATTATGGGTGGTTTGAGGGTCAGTGTTGTCGATGCCCTTACTTCGTTTGTATGTTTTGTAGGCTTTTAAATTAGATTGTTGCCTAGCATAATTTTATTTTGATCTTGCTTGCCATATAGGCTATTCTCACCTAGTTGCATATCTACAGAACTTACTTTATCCACATTACCCTAAAATTGGAATTTAAGTCTCATATTTGTGGTCCCCTATTCACCCCCCCCCCCCCCTAGTCGACATCTCAATCATTTCAAGCTTACGTCCTGCATAATGAGCCTCTATCAAATTTCTTTTGGAAATCATCCAATGCCAAAAATTCGTTGTTGGCCGCTTGAAACTAAGAAGGAAGATGAAGAGGGGGGAGGGAGAGGCTTCCATGTGGGGTCTAGTTTGTTTAAGAAGTTAAATTTGAGGGTTCAGATAGATTCGTGTTTTTCTTAACTCCTTAAATTTCAGGAGTTTAGAGTAGCTCTAACCAATCCCTAATAAAATTTTAGAGGAGTAAAAAATAGGTTTTCCTCCTCTACACACCCAACCGATCCCTTATAATCTTTAGAGGCATAGAAAATTTACTCCACGTCCGCCTCGACTCTTAAATATACTCGACCGCCCACCGTTGGAGTAAAATAAATCCCCTTCCCCTCGGCTGCAGCCTCCCCACCTCACACCGCATCCACTCCGGCGCCACCCTACATACCTTCGCCGGTCACCACATGCAATCATCCGATAGCAACCATCACGTTCACCCCCTCCCCCACCTTCAAGTCGGCCGCTTCTTGTTGTCCGTGCTAAAATCAACGAATCTACGTCTGTCGCCACATTCAGTGCATCCAGTCCTTGGCGCCTACTTTTGTGGGATTTGACGAGGATCGGACCGCGCAGATCCATTCAGTGACAACATTTCACCCGTCGACCGACTACCAGCACATCCATGTCCATCCTTAGGCCGGGCTCAACCCTCTCCCAGCAGCTCATCGTCGAGCCTCTACCGTTCGTCAAGTGTGATGACTAATGGCGGCTACTGCACCTTTTCTCGAGCACGCCAAACATTCCAGATCGGTTTTCTACAAGTATGAAAAGGACGGAATGAGTGCAATTTTGTGGTTGCTCTTCGGATTCATCGCAATTTGAAAATCATTGTTTTCTTAAAGTTTTGGTATTGGGAAGAAGAGTATATTGATTTGTTGATAGCGAGAAATCTGCTAGATGTTGATGCAATAGTTGCTAGAGATGAGATTACATAGGACACAATGTCCAGGTATGAGAAGGAAGAGAAGAAAGAAGTGTGCAAGCTTGAGAAGCCATAAGAGAAAAGTAACAATGTAGGCAATGAAGAGATGGAGAAGTATTGATGGGATTAGTATGAGCAGTTAAGGAAGTGGTTTTTCTATTGAAGTTTGTAACATTTCTTGAAGTTTTCCTTCGATCAGTTCTCTTAGCATAAAAATTGATCAAATATGTGACCAAGATGTCATTTTATGAAATAATTGAGCAGTGATGTTTAACTCGATAGCCCAAAAATAAATAAATCTGTGTTAAAAAAATAGGGAGTTAAGTTTGAGGATCAGTTAGGACCACACTTTTTTAGAGGGGAAATATAAAGAGTTAAAGGATAAGAGGCCATATATAGGCCTAAATTATAAGGGATCAGTTAGAGATGCTTTAAGGTTTGAGAAGGTGTTTGAGTTGTTAAATTTTGAAAATCCGGCTAGAAATGCTCTTAGATAGCATCAGCAAGAAGTGATTTTTGTAAGAGGATAACCCTGCTTCAACATCAAGTTAGGCACACAATCATCTTTATTATGAGTATCAAGGTCTTACAAGAGGGTGAAAAGTGCGGAAACAAATCGGCTAGACTTTGCTCCAAATTGGCCCAACATAGTCGTCGTTACACTGTGTTCAAGTGGGGAGTGAGAGCAGTCCACGTTATCGAGTTTTGTAGGTGTGAGTGGTGACTTCGGGCGGTTTGATATATGTTCTTATTAGACCTATATTGAATAATAAATAAGGATGGCCATATTGCATCGATTGATGCAGAGGCCGGGGGTCCTAACCTCCTTTTCTAAAATAAAATAAAAACGAATTTCTCGCATAACAAACTTTTTTCTTGTTTTGCGATGACATGCATAACCTACTCAACAAGACTGATTGACACTCATGTGATAAAGCTCTAGCGAGCTGCCATGTCCCTGGCACCAAAAAAGTTATCTATTAGCTACTTCCTTCGTCTCATAATATAAGACGTTTTTTGATTCTAGTGTAGTGTCAAAAAACATCTTACATTATGGAAGAGAGGGAGTATCTCTTTCTTTTGTATGAGAGAGAAAGAGAGAGAGAGAAATGCACAAAAGCAATGATAACTTGGTGAAACGGTAACGGGCCGGCAACGGCGGTCCTTCATGACTTTTCGGTCTGTTCGGACGATTATTATAGATAACTTTTTCCTGGACGGATCCGTTGATCGAGACGCAAAGCTGTTTACATTTTATATCGAGAAAACGACCAAAACAAGCTTAGAGCTGAATTGCTGAGAAGACCGGTCTGAGGGCCGGCGGTACGTACCATGTGAATAGAAGATACACAGGCAACCGTGTATATTCTTACACCACGCATCAGATACTACATCCTTCGCTTCGCTTGGAATAAGCGGGTAGCTATCTCAAAAACAATCATCAACAACTCGAAAAAAAATACTACATCCGAGTTGGCACTAGCTACCGCACGTCTAAACTTCAACACGATTGTAGCGTCGGTCCCCTAGTTCTTGGTCGGTCCTGTTTTTCCTCGACGATCAGATGGATCAGCTGGACCTCCCCAGCCACCCTTGTACCTCAGCCTCTACGGCCCCGTCCAAGTCCAAATATGCTGCCTCTTTCCCACCCTGACTCGAGATAGATAAACCGAGCCTGGACCGTTGCGACGTCAAAGCGATCTGAGCACGCGACGGTAACACGGCCGGGATTGCATTGCATGAATGGTTCCGTGCTCTGGTCGGTCTCACCCTGCCTGAAGATGCCAACCCCCCATCGTTCTACCATCGCCGACGGCCCACGCCACGCGCGCGCGAGGCGACGCATTCCAAGTCCATCAGGACGCGTTCGTTAAAATTGACCGATCGAGTCTTCCCAGAGGCTCCGGATGAGGACGTGAGCACATTATCTCGGACCGCAGACACACGTTAAGTCGAGGTAGGACCTGAGAGGAGAGGGATAGAAAGAAGGCGAGAGGCCAGCTCGTCGACCAGCGACGTGTGATTTCTTGCCACACGAACAAGTTATTACTACGTCGGGTTCATGCATAGCATAACCAACTCAACAACAAACTGATTTGATCGGCACCCCTGCGGTGATAAAGCTCCACCACCTGCCATGTCCCCGGCTCCGGCTGGCGGCACTGAACGCAGAATGCAGGATCTCAGTTTGGTGAGATATTTGGCATCGATTTCTCACCTTAAAGTTAAAAAGGCGGTGTCTACTCTACTCTTAGGTCAGTGCCTTTCCTGCTAGCAATAGGCCGCAGATGTAACCTCATTGTTTTGCTTTCGTTGTTGCCGTTATCTAACGACACTGTGACCCCCCGATCCATTTGGTTGGACCGTATGAAAAAAGAGTATGCTTACGTCATCTTAGAAATTCTTTATTTTCAGGACGATAATTCTAAAAGTAAATTTATTTGCCAAGCAAAAGCTGGGTATTACACATTTTAACAATGATTTTTGAATGTGTTTAGACTCATCAATTTGCAGACATGGTTTGTTCCCCTCGGCCCACCGGCACTGCCGTAGGTTCCCCTGCCCTCCACCGACCTCTACGGCTGTAAGGCGGGGGAACTCTAGATTTGTATGTATGGTCCGTGTCACGTAGGGTTCTCAAGTCGTTTGTTGTGTTCAAGCTGGGGTAACAGCTGATGAGTCCAACTTCTGCGTTGCTTTATAGTACCTTTTATTTTGCGCCGTAGTGTTAGGATTCTCTGGATTTTACCTCGCTCGTGCATCCATTTTATCTGTTTTTGTCAGGATGCCTTACACAGAGGTATTTAAAAGCACAAGGAAATGAATCTCAATAATATAGTGCAAAAATCATGTTAATTGGGGTAATAATGGCTTACCATAAAGGAAATAAACAAATGGAAGAAGAAAGAGGCGCATCAAAGAAGACCAGAGTGATCGACGATGCACGGGTACGACCACGTGCACTCGTACCGCCAGTCGTTCCACTCGCCGCCACCATCGTCTGGTCCAGTACTTTACTCCCGTATAATCGGATCGGGGATCATACACCTACAACCACCATAATCCACTTCAGAATGAAGAACCCTAGCCTCTAGAAGGATTCAGGAGGGGAATTTCATAGAAGGGCTCCGCCACGGCATCATCCCATCGAGCAGGCATCATCACCAATCATTTACATCATCACCACTCCATCTCCGTCTCTTTGTGATACAATAGCCCTCATGGATCCACTTTTGTATTAGCTAGGTACTTCATCCATGTTTATTTCAATTCATGTTTCGTGCATAACCAAACCCAACAAACTGATAACTACTCCCTCCGTTTCAAAATAGATGACTCAATTTTATATTAACTTTAGTATAAAGTTAGTACAAAATCGAGCCATCTATTTTAGAACGGAGGGAGTAATTGATAGACACCTCTGCGGTGATAAAGCTCTACCAGTTGTCGTGCCCCCGGCTCCGGCTGGCGGCACAGAATGCAGAATGCAGGGTCTCAGTTTGATGAGATATTTGGCATTGATTTCTCACCTTAAAGTTAAAAGGTTGTGTCTACACTTAGGTCAGTGTCTTTCCTGCTAGCAATAGACCGCAAAGTAGTCATTTTGCTTTCGTTGTTGAGCAGGTTCTTTAATTTGGATTTTATTTTGGTGTGGCTAGGTCTCAGTCGATCAAGTCTCAGTCAAGTGTTATAACATGTAAGAAAGAGAGAGAAAATAGGAAGAAATGTTGCACGTATCTCAATGTAAGATCTCGTGAATATAACATCGAATGAAACATAACCAAGTCTCCATTGATTGAGACTTAGTAAGACTGTTTTATTATTTCTGATGTCCGTTGTACTGTCATGATTGAAGATGAATAGATCAAAAAATTTCACCAAAGAAACCCGATAATGTGACTATGACCCGATCCATGTTGGATCGTACAGGGAAAAAAATATCTACTCTTAAGTCCAGCTTCAAAATTCTTATTTCTAGGACGATAGTTCTAAGTTTTATTTCTCTGCCAAAACAATAACTGAGTGTTATATTTTAAACAAAAAAATGAAGTGTCGTTAAGATTAACAAATGGGCAACTTTGTAAAGTTTCCTTCCACTCTTGCGAAGCGGCAAGGCGAAGAACTTGTGCTCCGAGCACGACTACCCATTTATGTCATATGTATTCACTCGATAAGGCCAATGACAAGCACACTCAGAACTATACATGCTGCTCTGCTGGTCAGTTGATGTGTGTGGGGGAGACGGGGTCCTGATGCCTGGGGGACTTTTTTTTTAGGCAAAGGTACATTGGCAGAGCTAAAAAAAATTGATTTTTCTTGTGGAAAACAAAATTGTTGGACAAGCCATGGTAGTAGTTTTTTTTTAAATAAAATATATTAATGTCACGAAGATATCAATTACACATAGCCTCTGCACCAACAAGATATCTAAAGACATCCGGGATGCACATAGCCAAAAATAAAATAAAAAAGAGAGAAATATAAAAACAAAGACCCCGTCACAGTGATTAAACACTCACAACAGCAACACTCTAACCACCATCAAAGACAACACTCGGACCGCAAAAGAGGCTCTTCAAAAGCGACTTCTCCAAAAAGGAAACAATGCAGAAGCGTTGTAGTCGCCCGATCAAGGATCTTGAGATTTCACCCTGAATAAAGACCAAGATCCCAGAACAATGCCTCTAGCAAGGCGAGGTACAACCAATGAAGGCCATACCTTGGACTTTCACCCTGGAAATCGCGGTTTGGTACTCGAGAGCACCACAAAAAATGCTTTCCACCTGTGTTGCCCCCCTCTCCTGCCAAGGCCACCGCTGCAAGTACTCAACACCCGGCACGTAAGAAAAACTTGTGCCGCCGTTCTTCAACGCAACCAAAAGTCCTCTTCGCCATTACAAGTCTTCCATCGCAGCCACCATGAGTTTCTCCACCTCTGTCACCATCGTGGAAATCTATACTTAGACATATCCCATGGCACCGGCAAGACGGCGAACCTTCGCGCCATGCCCTCATGAATCCTCTCTAGCCGAAGATGAGGTTGCGACCGACCGGATCAATTTCGATCTAGATATCCGGTGGTGCCATGCGCCAAAAGCTAAGATCTCCAAATGGAAGACCGGAATCCGTCGGTGTCCAGATCGAGGAGGTCGGCATGAAGCAGATGAAAGTTTTGGAGCTTGAAGAACAGTAGGGCCAACCACCGCGGACCTCCCTTGGATCCCGATGGGCCAGATATGGGCAGTGTCGCCTTGCATTCCACCGCAACCACCATGCAGCCGCTCGAGTTGGTGTGAGCACAGCCCACCAGTCAGCGGCCCACGCGGTCCGCCTGTATGCCAGATCCAGCCCCCGCAGCAAGCGAGCACCACCGCCACGGAGTCTCCCATGCCGCCGCAACACGCGCATAGGCAACCTACGTTGGCGAGCCATCACACCGCGACACCCTATGTCAGTGCCGCGCCTAGGCCCGATGAGGCCGGCCCGCACCGTCCCGTCGCGCGAGTGGAAGAAGACACCCCGCCAGCGTCGGTCGGGCTTCGCCCGGCCGCGCCCTTGGACAGCGGCGAGGGAGGGGAAGGCAGGAGGAGGCGATCGAGCGCAGATCGAAGGCCCCTCCCCGTTGCTTGGGGGGGGGGGGGGGCGAGGAAGGGATAGGGTCGAGGCATTTTTTTTTGTTGGGCCATAGATAGTAGTTCAAACTTTACTCCCTCCGTAAAGAAATATAAAATCATTTAGATCAGGGAATATTTTTTACTCTCAGAGCCCATCCCTTTGCCTTCACTCTCCAGTTTTTTCAGCGGGGCTGTGGTTTGTTTTGTTTCAAGGAAGCTCCGCGTAGTTGAGTTTACTATTCTTTATTTCTTGCGATGGTGGTGCCCATGCCAGCTTTTCCTCTTTGAGTGGTCTTTCCGGCCACGATCCTCCTTGAACTTGTCCGCCGGGGTGATGAGGTTAGAGTTTCCTGTCGCGCGTGCGTGACAACGAGAGGAGCTTCAAATCGATTCGATTCGAGGATGACGACTGTGGATTCAGAACGTTGGTCCTTAGTACGTGCATCAAGACTTCCCGTTTGTCACCGCAAGGTCATGCCTTCTCGAGTAGGGGAGCGGCGACGGCTTGTTCTAGCTGCAGTAGTGGTCGTTCGGCAGTCCAAAGGCCTCGTCATGATTTCCATTATGTTTGGTGTTCTTTGTATTTTTTACGAAAATTTTTATTACACTATGCTTTTTAAAAGAAAAATAACCTGAATTTTGTGAATACATGTGCTCGGGACGTCGGTTGAAACACGGGCCCCACCATACACATGGGCACGGGCCCACTACACAACCGACCCAGTCAGACAGCGACCGGCCTCCTCTCTGATCTGATCTCAAACCCGAACCACGGCGATCGAACTTCAAAAAAAAAAAAAAGAAGATAAGCCTCAGGGGGGCAGCCCCGTCTTTTCACAAACCCACCGGTGTGTTCGTACAAACAATCCTACTCCTCCCTATATAAACACTCTCTCTCGCTAACGAAATCCCCTTCTTCCCCCTTCCTTCCATTCGCTCCCGTGATTTAAATTATTAAGGATCCTAATTTATTTGTCCCCTTCCTCGTCTACCCAGTAGCTTCCACGGCTCGATTTGCTATACTTTGTTTGCACCAGTACGTATACGGCAATAAAATTCCGGCGCGAGCTCCGTCGGATTCGCCGGCCGGTCGCCGCGCGCAGCTAGCTTCCGGCGCTTCCCCAGGCCCACCGGTCCGTCCGGCGATCGCGCGGCGCGGGGTTTCGGGGGTGGATCGTCGGCAGATTCGGGCCTCTGGTAAGGCGATTCCGCGGCTCCTGCGCCCAGTCTTGGGGTAAGACCAGCTTGATTTTCGCTCGACTGTGGTTTGGTTCTCTGCCTGGAGGTTTCAGGGGATGGAGCGCCGTGGGTTGCTCAAGGCGGCTCTACTGGCGTGCTTGCTCGTCCTTTGCTCCGGGAGAGGTGAGAATGATTATCTTAGCCCGCCTTTTGTTACACGTTGCAGCTGATCCAAACGGGAAATATGTGTAGAAAAACTGCAGCTAGTGAGTGTTGAATGCTGATCAAGTTGATTTCAGCAGCAACAACAAATTGGAACTAAAATTAGTATCCAACGCATGTATCACTGGTGCATTCAGATTAGAAATGCCTGGCTGGAAATGTCTCCAGTTGGTATAATCTCTTGTAGAATTGTCAGATTCAGAATCGACTCTTTTTTTCGTTCCTACAAGATGATTTCAGATTCTGTCAAACAGAACAAATGGCTGTTACAACGACACTAGTATATGCTACATTTAATTCCGAGTTAGATAACATATCCTTGTCAGCTTTGATTTTACAAGTTTTACTGTTGCAAACTACTACTCTGTATGCTTATTCACCTTGACTTGTTACATGATTCTTTTCTCCATGTATCCAGCATTATCCATTTTGCTCTTCATGCTGATGTTTTAAGTTTGTGCTACAGTACCTACGGTTATACAGCAGCCATCCACTACCATATACAACTCAACTCTTGCCAAGACACTAGTGGAATATGCTGCTGCCGTAAGTTCATTCGCCTTTTCTTATCCTAGCTGTTTTGAATATTAGTTCAACATTCAGTGTTAGATTAGTATGTCAGATTCTTTCTTGTACTTCCTCCGTAAAGAAATATAAGAGTGTTTAGGTAACTACTTTAGTGATCTAAACGCTCTTATATTTCTTTACAGAGGGAGTATCTTGGAAAATCCCTACAAAAGTATACTTTGTTCGTTAAGTATTTACCATTTGTTTCCTCGAATCTGGAGTTAAGCTTGGTGATGTCTTGCAGATCTATACTGCTGATTTGACACAATTGTTTACCTGGACATGTGATAGATGTGGTGACCTGATCGCGGTAAGGCTTCTTACAACTTATGTGCTTTCTGTTTGCTGTGACATAAAAACGACACTGGTATGAATGATGAAGTAAACTTGTTGGATGACCCAGGGGTTTGAGATGATGGACATCATCGTAGATGTGGAGAACTGCTTAGAGGTTTGTCCCTACTTGCCTTCAGTCTGTTTATTTCTCTGTCTTTACCACCTGTTAAGCTGATCATTTTTTTCATGATGAACAAGCAGGCATATGTTGGTTTTGCTAGTGATATTAATGCTGTCGTCGTCGTGTTTAGAGGAACTCAAGAAAACAGGTAATAAACCTACACCTCGTTTTGTTTGGTTGTAAAAAAAATGTAATTTATGTTTTGATTCAGAATGTTTTATCACTGATAAGAGGCGGATTTATGTATTTCGATTTCATTCTTCTGTACTTAGAATTTTAAATCCTTGACCTGTTCCTTTAGTTTGCATATGTTTCTCCATATGCATGTAAAATTCATTAAGGGTGTCAATATAATGTATAACCCCTCAACCGTATTCATGTTCCAATTTATCAGCATCCAGAACTGGATAGAGGACTTATTATGGAAACAACTTGATCTTGATTACCCTGGCATGCCAGAAGCAATGGTGAGCATAGCTAAAGCATATAGTTAATGCAATTGTGCCGGAACAAAATCCGTAGTAATGCTTGATCCGTGTAGGTACACCGAGGATTTTACTCTGCTTATCATAACACAACCATACGTGATGGAATCGTCAGCGGTATTCAAAAGACTCGGAAATTGCATGGAGATGTACCGATCATGGTCACAGGGCATTCAATGGGGGCAGCTATGGCTTCATTTTGTGCACTTGATCTTGTTGTGAGTACTGAACCTGCCTTGATGTTAAACACATTAACATTGAGCTCCCCCTATTACATTATGTTGCATAGAAAATAGATTTCCCTAACTCAATCTGCTAATTTTCCTCATTATGAGTTGTAGTAGTTGTTTTCAGTCTATACATATCTGAGCAGTCAGTCATTTGCCGCTTCTTTCTTTCCTGATGGTTTAACCTGCACAGCTAACGGGAACTGTGTGTTCCTTTTTAGGTGAACTACGGGTTGGATGATGTGAAGCTGATGACATTTGGGCAACCTCGCGTCGGCAATGCTGCTTTTGCTTCTTACTTCAAGAGATACTTGCCTCACGCAATTCGAGTTACTAACGCAAATGATATCGTCCCTCATCTGCCACCATACTTCTCGTTCTTCCCTCAGAAGACCTACCACCACTTTCCAAGAGAGGTATGATCCACTCCGTGGCACGCTTGTTGTTTCTACGTGTGCTGGCACCTATTACACCTGTTTATACTCACTAAATGCATAGAGTGCCTTGAAAAATTCATTTAGTCCTGTGTAGTTTGTGCTCTGTGCCATATTGTTTCTACTTGGGAACCAAAGAAACCTTTCAATGTATGCCCACCCCATCAGCTCCACTGCATAATGCGACGGTGTTCCTGTCCTTCCTTCAGGTATGGGTCCATGATGTCGGGCTCGGGAGCCTGGTATACACGGTTGAGCAGATCTGTGACGACTCCGGCGAAGACCCGGCATGCAGCAGGTCCCTCCCTCCCCCCATCTCCCATGAACTGTGCCACTGCCGCGCCATGGTACCCGCTCTTGGTTAACATTGCTCGCCACCTTCACAGGTCTGTAAGCGGCAACAGCATTCATGACCACATAACCTACCTGGGCGTGAGCATGCACGCGGAGGCCTGGAGCAGCTGCAGGATCGTCATGTACTATGCCGAGCTGCGGTACAAGATGGACCTCCATGGAAACGTCGTCTTGTCGAAGCAGCAGCAGCAGCCCGGTCTGTCGGACGAGCGAAGAAGACACAGCGCCCAGTGAAACCCATGTAAAGAAGTTCTGTATCATCATAGTAGCACCACGCACGCAACTTGTCATTCCCCTCTCTGCTTCATTGTTTCTGCATCCAGAGAGGGGACAACACCACCACGCTTGCCAGGAAGATGCTTGCTGTAAATGTTTGCTTGGTAATGTGAAGCATTTTCCAGTACAAAATACCTCTGTTCTCTCTGCTCACCTGTTACCACTGAAGTTCTCTTCCATGATATTCATGGTCCGTCACTCCCACAATCAACGCGGTCGGTTTGAAAATGTTTTGAGCTGATTTGCAAGATGGGCGCATGACTGACAAAAATAGCAGTATATACATGAACAACATGGTTTCCAGGAACAAAAGGAGAACAATAGTTCATGGGCTCTGAAATTCTGAATAACCTGATACTTTTGCTGCATGCTAAACCATGTTCGCACTAAAGATACAAGCAGAAGAAGTACGATCGAAGCTAATACAAATAAATGACCGATCCCGTGACTCGACACAAAAACAATAGCAGCTGTACGAACGAAACATGGGTAATCTCTATCCTATCCCCCAACCAAACCTGAAATCTCATCCATCAGAAGAAACTGCCCGGCACGGTTGCGCAATCAGTTCCAGAACACAGATGCAGCAGAGCGTACTCGTCGACATCGTGTAACTGCAGAAAAATATGAAAGGGGCCCCGCAGACGCAACTCTGCGGCTTCGACAACATTCCCCTCTTCTTCGCTACATTTCCAGCTGCATCTTGTAGGCTCCTGAGCTCTAAAGGACATGAGTACATGACACAATCACATTCGCAAGGAATGGACGCCGCCCGGAGAAGGCATGTCAACTGCAACAACTTACAGATAAAGCAACCGTGAGGCAGTGCTGATGGCAAGAAAAGCCTTTATTCACAGACAACGGGACAGAGCTGGAACAATGACCGTGTTCCTAAACCTGGCCCGTCTGGTGCTGATGAGCAAACTCGTCGACCCCCTGCTAGAGTGACGTCGTGAAAGAGAACTGTCCAGTTTACTCATTTGTACTATCAAAGCTGCCGTTCGTTCGCTTCCGCTCTCTGGAGTTCTCCCCCCACATTTTAGCGTCCGCAATGGCACGCTGCCTGTCAGCAGTCCTCGGGGTTTCTCTCTTCCTTCCTGTCTGCGCTGGGCTGCCTGCCTGTGATCCTGCCATGTCCATTTCATCCAATCCTGACCTCCGGCCAGAATCACCACCAGTAGAACTAGTCCGGCTGACCTCTCCTCCGTGCTTTGATGTCCTGGGAGAAAGATGATTTGGCGAGCGGCCGTTGCGCTGTTCGCTGTTCCGCCCACCAACATTTCTGGCCCTAGGGGTCGATGAATTGCTCCGAGTATGTTGAGTTGGGGCATTTGGATCATATGTCTGAGAAGCTAGATATGAGAGAGCAGTGACAACATCTCCTATATGAGGACGGGTTGTGGCTTGCTCTTGCAAACACATGGCAGCAACAGCTAAAGCCTGGTACAGACCCCTCATGGGGAACCGGCCTTGAAGCATTGGGTCAGCCATCTTCGGAAACTTCCTGCGATCCTTGAAGAGTGGACGAGCCTGCAGGTCAGACGAGATTTATTATTATTCAAACTCAAAATGGCCAGAAGTTATGTCTTTTGCTAAGAAACTGCAGTGGCAACTGGTTCCAAATAGTAATTTTAGCTAGTAACAAAAAGAACATTTTCAGTAGTAGGTAGAATGGCTTGGCTGGCAGGATGGTATTTCATTAAGAATGCTGAAGTGAAAACAGGAGCTACTGGCAAACCCTGGCAGAAAATTATCAGGTATAGCATGCCAACTGAAATAACTATAGTATAAAAGCATACCCATGCCACCAGGTTTTGCTCCCCCTGGGGTTTGGTGTTGTCGATTGCTTTGCGCCCTGTAATCAGTTCAAGGAAAACAACGCCAAAGCTATAGACATCCGACTTCACTGTGAGCTGCCCAGTCATAGCATATTCTGGGGCACAGTAGCCATAAGTTCCCATCACACGTGTTGAAACATGAGTGTTGTCACCAACTGGACCGAAGTTTTGCAAGGCCAAAGTCAGACAGCTTTGGTGAAACCCTTCACCAAGAAGAATGTTTGACGATTTGAAATCCCGGTAAATAACTGGAGGGCTGGCCTTGTCATGAAGATGCTCTAAGCCCTTGGCTGCACCTGCAGCTATCTTCATCCGTGTGTTCCAGTCAAGAGGTTCCTTCTCAGGTGGCACATCTACATATATTAGAAAAGAATACTTTAGCCTTCAACTAAAGATGCCATTGATTTTTAAAGGATTCATGAAGCAGTCATGCTGAGTACAGTACATATGTAATAATAAAAATACTACTTAGTATATACTGCTATGAGCACACATGGAACTTTTAAAGATGACATTGCAAAGAGAAGATAAACGAACCATGCAAGTGATCTTCTAATGAGCCCAGTGGCATAAACTCATAAACAAGGAGGCGTTGGTCACCATCAGCACAATAACCAATTAGATTGACAAGGTTAGTGTGATGCAAGAGACTGAGCATGAGGACCTCAACAAGGAATTCTCTATTTCCTTGGAGACCGTTACGATCAAGTTGCTTCACAGCAACAGCCTGAGAAGTACAATCAGTTTGTTAGTGTCCAGGACTAACCCAATTAAAATAAACATAGAAACTCTACCAACATTTCACATAAGAGGTGAATATTTCAGCTGAATCGCTCAAAATCTATAAGTTAGAGTGTATTTAGGAAGATCTCAGTGTATAGAGACGGTATACTGACCTGCCCACTCTCCAGGCGACCTTTATATACACGTCCGAAACCTCCCTCACCCAACATGCAATCTTGTCTGAAGTTCTTGGTGGCAGCAGCAAGCTCACGAAAAGTGAAAATCTGTGCGGCAATGTTTTGGCTGCTCCCATCCCGAGGGATGGTTAGATGATTATTCTTAGGGTCTGATCCACCCTGCAGCCTCAATTTATCTGAGCAGAAAATGGTTCAGAGTTAGCAGTCAGTTTTAGTACAATCAGTTAAATTAAATAATTTAACAGAAAAAGGTGGTTCACTCTTAGAGCACCAACATTCTCCCAGCAGAGAGTAGAAACATAAAAGAAGTTGAGTGGTATTAGATGAAGGAAACTTTGCTACTACTGTAGAAGGACTTCAGTTTGAAGGAAAAACCTATTTTTAACCATTCGTCTTAACCACGCAGCAACAATAAAATCATATTCCTCCCATGGGAGCTAGTGAACAGCCACATTTAAGTAGAAGGCTTGGAATTAATACTCAGCTTGTTTGAAACAGCCGTTATCTAGAGAATAATTCGGCAATCAGTTTCTGAAGTAACACCAGAAGCATTAGAACAATGGTGTAAATATTGAAAGTATTTCCTAGAATTTCTCCATCACTGAGTTTTATGAGAAGAAAGGATCCTCTGCCAGTCTTTTGTGCACCATAATAGGGAGGATCCTCTTAGTATCAATCTTTTCTACGCTAAAATCGTCTTGCGCTTTGTGCAGCCAAACCGTCAAACCCCACCCCCAAGGAGAGGAATGGCAGATAAATTGTGAATCGCCACGACGAGTTAGTGGCCTAGCTGGACAAATACACTGCCTTAAACATAAGCACTATATGTAAAAAAAGGATTATCGAAATGACAGCCAGTTTGGATATGTAAAAAGGAGTATTGAAATGGCAGCCACATCATGTGCCTGTATCCTCTCCTCTCCTATCTCATCGACTGTATGTATACTCCCTCGTGCTATGCGCCTGCGGTTCAAGGCATGGTAACAAAATATTCATCACTTAGTACCCATGCATGGACAGCCTGCTACCTGTTCTCCGAGTTATAGTATTGCAAGAAACAAGGAGTACCCAGCTGCCAATCCAACGCTGTGAGCTAACTAACCACGGGCTAAAAACAAATCCTGGCACCAGCATATGCATTCCCATATCTTCCTCACGAATTGCCGCACGGGGCAAACACACGGTCAGTCCTACTGTCGGGATCGCAGCTCAGCCCATTCCTCTGCTTCCAGCCACCACAACCATGGTTGGCACGCAGAAAGCAAGCAAGCAACAGTAGAAGCGCAGTACCACGATAAACAACAACACGGCGCCGCCGCCGGCCGCGGTAACCGAGCAAGGAGCAGCGCGAAGCGAAGGCGAAAGCTAAAGCTAGAGGTGGAGAGGGATTTGCAGTTGCAAGATCCAGCGGGCGCACCTGATCCGGCGCGATCCGGGGCGGCGCCGTCCTTGGCGCGGGGGTCCTTGGCGTCGGGCACCGGCTTGCGGCCCTCCGCCTCGAGGGCCGGGCCGAAGCAGGAGAAGCAGCTCATCCAGGCGCGCTCCCCCCTCTCCTCCCCTCCTTGGCCGGAAGCAGGAAAACGCGTGGCTTACGCGGACAGGAGAGAGGCCGCCGCGCCGGGGCGGACGACGCGGGATCCCCTCCCGGCGAGGATCTCCGCTTGCGAGGAGGGACGGGCCCCAAGCAAGAGTGGATTTTTAGGCGGGGGGCGGGAGGGGAGGGTGGAATTGGGGGAGGGGGAGGGAAGCTAGAGCAAGGGGGAGAAGAACATGAGGCTGGGGAGGAAAGAGGAGGGAGTGTGGAGGAGGAGCAAAAGTCAGCTCTGGCTGTCCGAGCGAGGGCCGGCCGGGTGGAGAGGGGATCTTTGGGGGCACAATCCGCTTCTCTCTCCATGGCTGCCACCTCGGCAGGCATTGAAACTTGTCGCGTCATCCACAATTCAAATTCACACACTCGCAGGCAGGCAGGCAGGCAGGCAGGCAGGCGGTACAGTAGAGTACAAGTACAAGTTTTCTCTTTCACACATAATACAATTTGTATGTACTCCTTCCTTGATGCGTGGCTAGGATTCGTTCACATACCCATCCATTTGTGTATCTTAAATTTATTTATTTTATTTATTATGGTGCGTGATTCGCGTGGGGAATTCTACCATTATTCATCTACCCAAGCTCAACTATGACCACGGAAGCAGGAGGAAATTAAGCTACTCCCATGGATACCATCAAGCGACCGAAGCGGCTCGACTCGTCTCCATCCTGCCCTGCCCGCGGATACGGATGCCTGCTCCTGCTCGCTCCATGGCCGTTTCCTGCCGCCACCCACCCCACGCGGTGCCGTGCCACGCCATGCCATCATGGCCTACGTGCCCGTCTGCAGAATCGGTATCTCGCGTCAGGTGTCTGTGGATCCCGGTGCCAGATACACCGTGAAGCGTAGAAGCAGTGCAGGCGGAGCTGAGAACGTGCGTGCCGTCAGGGTTCAGAGACACAGCTGGGTGGCTGGAGCAGGCGCACACACGCGTCGTCCCGTGACCCAGAGCCGGGAGGGGAACGCATATTCTACAGCTACTATAGGCGATTCCAAAGAAAGAAACGTGCACACATGGCTTCACAGCGGGGCGCGTGTCATGGGCTCCAGGCCACGCTGGTCGTGGTCAGGAGGCCTCTCTCCCGGCCACGACAGACGAGACGTACGTATGGATGGAAGCAGCCAAGCCAACCGCTGCGCTGCGCGTCGTGGCAACGGAAAAGGACGTCGGCGACGGCGACGGGGACGACGCTGTCCGGTCCGGATCCATGGGCCGCCCGGGTCGCTCCGGCCGCACACGCACGCATGCACGCCATCTCTCGCAATCTCCACGCATCCTCCTCATTGGGTCCGGGTAACGGGGAGAGGGCAACCATGACAACGGGCAGGCTCATGGCACACGAGCAGGCAGGACGACGAACCTAGCCTACGGGGAGAAAGAAAACGTGGAGTGGAGCAATGACCAATCGCCGTCGTACGGCCGGGCCGACCTCGCTTTCCTCCCGGCCAACAGCAACAGGAGCAGGAGAAATTGGACAAGAAAAAGGCGCTACCCCATGCCGCGCCTGCCTTGCCTTGAATTCATCCGGCCGACCTCATTCCACCAGGACATAAAAATGATCGGATATGCATTGGCCGCCCGCATCCTTCGGCTTTCGGCTCGGCTCGGCGAGCATCCATCTTCTCACGCTCTGCGCATTCGCCATGCAAGTATTCGCCCACGTACCGCATGAATACTATATCGCATGATCGCACCCGGTGGACGGAGGAGGCGCCACAGTACCTGTGGATACGATGACGCGAATATGTTCTTCTGCCCGGCACCTGCCCCGAAAGCGATACTCTTATCTTGTAACTAACGATATCCTATAATCCTAATGCTAGCCCCGTTCTCGATCGATCCATCCAACGAACTTCACACATGGATGGAACTGATAGGTGAAGGGTGCACCGACTGCCCGTGTTAGCTTTTCAGCAATTAGAACATCTGCAATCAGAGTTCGACAAATTTGGGCACCCATACATCCTTAAATGACTCCATTTGTAACGATAAGGGCATCTTCGACGTTAACGCGTAAATTTGCTCTGACATTTGTTCGCGGACTGTCTGTGGACATTAATGTTGGAGGCAGCTATCTGATGCTATCATGTATATGACTGTTAGTAAAGGGTAGTTTGAAATTCAAATAATAGTCTAATTTATAGCGCGTGCCGGATCACACGCCCGATCACATCCAAAAAAGAGGCAAGTACGCTTAAATTTTTACATGCCCGGTGACCCTCATGCACGCTCAAGGTGTTGTCCCCGCCGCGTATATGCAGCCTCCATCTCCGCCGCCGCCTCCTCCTCCTTGTCCACCGCCTCCAACTCCTAATGCTGCCCCCTGGAACATCTTGTAGCGGACGGCTTGCACGATCATTCTTGCATCAACATCCAAAGACTCCACCTTCAAGGACAACATCTTGCCGTCCTCTGCATCGACTACGATCTTTACCTTCTTTTCTTCGAGATGTCCTTCTTCTCCTCGAGTGTGTCCTTCTTTTCGACCAAGGCCCTCTTCTCTTCGAGCGCCAGCTTCTTCTCGGTCACCTCCATCAACAGGTTGAACCTCTTCGCCTGTTTCTCCTCCTTGATCTCCGAGCCTTGACGTATGCCTCCTCCTTCTTCGACAAAATGTCCTCAAACTTCTTCGTCAACTTGGCAGCCGCCCCTTCTCGCTTCGCCCTCTCTTCCTCCCACTTCTTTCTCCGGAACCCTCTTCTTATATTCTTGGGCGGTTCTTTTGTTGGGTCGGTTGGGTCCCCGGTTTCTTCCTCGGTGGCTTGGGTGCACTAGTGCAGAACCGGGCTTTAGCGCCGGTTCGTAAGGGCTTTAGTGCCGGTTCTGAGTGGAGACTAAAGCCCCCCCCCCCCCCTTTTACTACCGGTTCGACACGAACCGGCGCTTAAAGTGCCACCACGTGGCACGAGCTGTGCCAGTCTTTGGTAGACCATGAGTACCGGTTGATAGCACCAACCGGTACTAAATGTTTGGGGGGGTTTTGGTTTTAATTTTTTTCATTAATTTTGTGTTTTCCATTTAATTCTTTTTTGTTTGCTGGTATTTTACGATACTACATATTATACACGTTATGCATATATATAAATAGATTTTCTCGTAGAACAGCATATATATATAAATATATATCATCGAATGTCTCGCAACCACCACCATTAATTATTCACACATACACACACACACATGTGTGTGTGTGTATACAATTTCTCCTACATGTTGCCTTGGTGCCTTCGGAGCACGATGACAAGTGGTTCATGGGGCGGTAGCGGGTAATAGTATTTTTCTTTGGGATCTATGACCTGGTCGAGCAAAAATCCCGCTATTTCCTCTTGAAGTGCTAGTATGCGCTCCGTTGGTAGGAGCTGGTCCCGCACCTCTCTGAACTGTTAAGAAGGAGATCAATATGCATGTGTATTAGTTGTGTGACTAGATATCGATAATGGTGTAAAAATTTATAAATAGTGTTCTGACAAACGTACCCAATCCTGTCTTTGAGATCTGCTCCTTTCGCACGCCATCATGCGAATGTTCTCGCAAACGTAGTATGCACACAGATCAGTCCCCGACGCCTGCTTCAGGGCCTTTACGTGAATGGAATTGAATCAGATAATGATTAATCAAGCATGATAATTAATTAATGGTATTGAAACAAGAATTAAAGAAATGGTAGCTAGCTAGTACTACTTAATTACTTACCTTGGGTCGATACCAAAACAGCTTTTTTGCCCATTTGCCTGGAGTCACCTTGATGAACTTTGCCCAAACCCTGCCCGCCGGCAAAGAAAATTAATAAAGGGTTATTAAAAATAGTTCATATCAGGAAATGACGAAGTAAATAGGCCGAGATATAGTTAATAATGATTGAAATTACATGTTGACTATCCCCTTCACGATGCTGTAGTCAGTATCTTTTTTAAGTAGTGAGTCCAGTACTTTAACTTTTCCTTCGTCAACTTTAATGTCTAACAAGATCCAATGGAACATGCATGCGCATACGTTTGCATGTATAAATTAAGCGGGCATGTGCATAACACTAATCGAGAGTCCCTATACACTTATTAACATCTAGCTAGTAAGCAAAAACAGAATTTGTAGTCCAAGACAGTGTGACTCACTCGAAGTTGTAAGGAAGTAGTATATCTTCATTGCTATTGAGGCGCTTCAAGAAGTCTAGCATGTTTTTCTCTACATCTTGTCTACATCATTCCAATTTCCATGTGTATTCATTAACGGTATTTGGGTCAATGAACCCAATGCCATAGCATCCAGCTTTTTTCATTTCATACATCTTTATCCTGCATAATACCACAGAAAAGAATATATAGTGAGGATATATAATTACAAGTAATTAATGATCAATCAATGAGCACTAGAGCTAGCTTGAGACTTAAATTACAGAAATAAATTACTTACATACAATAGCAACTGAAAATAGATTTGTCGAGTGCATCTTGATCGAATAACTGAAATAGTTCTGAATACTCAATGGGCAGAGCTTTCTTATTGAAGTAATGATCTTCCTCGACTTGCACCATGAGGGACTCTCGATTGGAACTCTTGGTAATTTTCATGTACCAATCATGCAATTCATACATTCTCGTTGGGAGGTTCTTGACCTCCTCGGGCTCGACCAAAGGTTGGCCCCGGACATATTTCCGTTTTATTCCCTCCTCTCTAAGCGGAGACATGAGCTCGATATCGAGGAGTTGTCCAACAGTGATCTTGAGCATTTCAGCCTGCATTATATGCTCCTCGGTTATTACCACATCGCTCAGCTCGGGAACGTAAACGGTTTGCCCATAATAATATTGGGCGCGCGTACTCTCATGTGTTGTTGGCACAACAAGCGGGGGGATTGATTGCGTCGCCTGTTCTCCTAGCTGGGGAACGGTTTTCCCGCATTTTTTGACAGCTGCTTGTTGGCTCGAGCTCGAGCTCGCTTCTTTCTGTAGTCGTGCTCGATGTGCCTTCCTGATTTGGCGCTCATAGTCTGAGTCAATAGGCTTGGGAGCTGGTGGTCTAGCCATACGAATGAAGTGGTCAATCTTTTCCTCGGGCACTTTCTCCCTCAGCGGCGGTGCCGGTTTCGGTCCAAAATGGGCGTCCACTTCGGCCCGCACTATGGCATCGTTTTGCTCCTCGGTCATGTCGTAAGGCCTCTGAGGAAGAGGAGCGAGGCTGCCTGGACCATATTTATATCGCTTGTCTCCGCCTGTACTTCCTGTACTACCTCGACTCGTACCGCTACGCACCATAGCTGCGGCGTGTCTCTTCTGCGATTGCTGAGGCGGCGGAGACGGCTAACGTGGCTGAGTTGGAGCAGGAGGAGTGACCTGACGCTGTGCCGGACTTGAAGCAGGAGGTGTGGCATGAGATGGTGTCGGACTTGAAGCAGGAGGTGCGGCCTGACGTTGTGCCGGACTTGAAGCAGGAGGTGTGGCCTGACACGGTGTCGGAGTTGAAACAGGAGGAGTGGCCTGACGCTATGCCGGACTTGAAGCAGGAGTCTACTCACGCGTTCGTGGACTTGGAGGAGCGGGAGTCTGCTGACACGGTGGCGGACTTCGAGGAGGAGTCGGTAGATGCTGTGTCGGTGGACTTCAAAAGATGATGCAATACTTTCTCCATAGGATGATACGATGTATGGCCTCTCCCAGTGTGTGCTCGTCGTCACCTCCAGGAATGCCAAGCTGTAGCCCGGAATATGGGTCCACCACCTCATCAACCAAGACATGAGCATAGCCCGCTGGAATCGGGGCGCAATGGAAGGTTGCTTCGGGGGTAATTGTAAAAGCAACAGCGTCCGCCACCTTCATGGATATGTTCTTCATTTTAAAGTGTAGCTCACAGTTAGTGTTCTCTATGATGTCATCCACAGGGTATGTATCCAGCAGTGCGTCGCCCGGGGCGAAACCAACACTGCTTCTCGGCATGGATGGGACGGTGCTATCCAATGCTCGATGATCATCCGCTTGCTGCTGCCGCTGCTGAGACCGCCTTTCCTGGCTAAGTGAGTCGATCTGCTGCTGCTGCTGCTGGAATTTGAGTGCCAAGTCCGCGTGCCTTGCTTCTAGGCCTTGAAGGCGTTCCGCGTCCTGCTTCCTCTGCTCCTCCTCCATTTTCTTTCTTGCACGGGTCCTGTAGTCGTCGTTCCATTCCGAAAAGCCCTCATACCAGGGAATAACGCCCTTGCCTCGTGTTCTTCCTGTGTGTTCAGATTTCTGTATGCGTAAGCTCGTCGTTCTCTCTGTTGGGCGTGAACACCCCCTTTCGAGCATCTTCTATTGCGTCAAGTAACTTTTGTTCTGCTCCTTCTAGACTTGCCTTCTTTGAAACCAGGCATGTCTTCAGGTCCAACGCCCCCCCCCCCATGCGCATAGAACCAAGTGCTGCACCTGGGGGGCCAACTCCTAGTAACCGGAGTGACCCCTGCATCCTCCATCTCTTGCTCAGACTTATCCCACTTAGGCATTGCACCGCGTAGCCACCTGGACTCAGCCTATGGAACTGCGTCTTTTTTGCGGCACTGGCCTTGTTTTTTCTAGACCGTTCCTTAGATAATTCTGATTCCTTGAATTTCACGAAAACGGGCCAGTGTTCTCTTTGCTTCTCCAGTGTTCCCTTGAATTCTGGAGTCTTCTTTCTGCTGCGAGGTAGTTGGCCCATACAGTTTTCTTGTGGGTGTTGAATGCAATTGCCATCTTCTTAAGAGCAGCGTCCTTGACTTTCTGCACATCTGCATCAGTGAAATAATCTGGTAGGGTGAAATGTTCCATCAGAGATTCCCAAAGCTTTTGTTTTGCTCTGTCGTCGACCCAAGTAACATCTGGGCGTTTAGTTTTTGGCTCTTTCCATTCTTGAATGGAGATCGAAAGTTGGTCCTTCACAAGAACTCCGCACTGACGAACGAACTTGTTCACAATGTTCTTAGGCGTGAGGGGTTCGCCACTAGCTTTGATGGAATCGATGTTGTAGTTTACACCCTCCTTCAACTTTTGCCCGGGCCGCGCTTTGTCCTGTTGTCTATAGAAGCAGATTTGCTCAATTCGAAGGGCTGAAAGAAGAAAGATCAATTCGTTAATATATCTTCAAATAAAAAAACATGTGATGATCACTAGATGCCTGCTTATATAAATATACCTCGCCGGTAGTCTTTGTTATTTCAAGATCAACATTGTATTCGTCATCATAATCATTGTCTGCGTCATCATAATCATAATCATAGTTCATGACTTCATCAGCTCGGTCGTCGAGATCGAATATGTTATCATCACCCTCCCCGGTATTGTTCAGATATTGAGAGCCGTCATTTGCTTCATTAAGATCATCTGGCCTGTTAGGGCTGCGTATGATCTCGAATAGGGCCTCTTCTCCCTCTCTGCCGGTATTGTCCGCCATAGCTTTTATTTAACTAATACAGAAGAAATATAAAACAATTTAGTATTCAAAGTACAATGGATGGATGCAATCAATAAGGAAAAATTGAATCATATAGTACATAAT
Organism: Aegilops bicornis; assembly: GCA_021605145.1. NCBI lineage: Eukaryota > Viridiplantae > Streptophyta > Magnoliopsida > Poales > Poaceae > Aegilops > Aegilops bicornis. Next base: position 787,084,913 of record CM038671.1, on the reverse strand, counting down.
ATGCATCATCTCGAATAATATATAATCTTGAATACATCGTCTCGAATAATATATAATCTCGAATACATCACCGCTAGGTAGCTAATAAAATCGAATACTACGAAGAATCTAGGCCACTTTCGTGGTTCACAAGTGCAGCGGTGGACAACCAAAGACAAGGAACCATCACAGGATCATATCTCCAGTCATCCGCCCAAAGAACCTTCCACGTATTGGAGAACCTGACGTCCATAGCAGCCATGTAGTGATGGACGTGCTCGTCCTCCTCCCTGACACGACGATGCACCACCTCCGGCGGGGCCGGCTCCCTCTGCACGAAGGTGGCTGACGCGAACGCCACCAAAGGAGATCAGGGTCGACGACGGGACCCGAGGCCGGGTTCCTCATCAAGCGGCGCGCCCCTCCAGGTAGCACCTCCCAGTGCCAGCCCGGCGGAGCCCAGTCCCAGACATGGGTCAGCCGGACGTCGTGGCGAACGGGTCGACGGCGAGGATGCGGGCCGGGCATCGTCGAGAACAAATACTATATGCCCGCAAAAAGTAACATTTTTTAAATGATTGAATTGTGATAACTAAAATTCTATATGCAAATTCTAACAATTTTACATTAATCTAATTCATCTAGCTAAAACTAACTCTAAATTTCTAACATTTCTATATATATAACTAACATTTCTAATATTTCTATTACTAAAAAACAGAAAAATGCTAACATTTCTATAAATATTTCTATAACTAAAAAATAGAAAAATTTATAACATTTCTATATAACTAACATTTCTAATATTTCTATAACTAAAAAACAGAAAAATTGCTAACACTTCTATAACAATGTGTGTGTGTGTGTGTGGACATGGCGGCCGGCGCAGGAGCTCACCGAAGAGGCGCGGCGACGGGGGGCGGTGACGGGGATGGAGACGGGCGGTGACGAAGGGGATGGGGACGGGGCGGCGACGAAGTGGACGAGGACGGGCAGGGACGACGGAGGATGGGCGGGCGGCGATGGGGACGGCGATTTTGACGGACGGGCCAAGGACAAGGTAGGAGAAAGAAGCAGAGGGAGAGATGAGAAACTGATTTTTTTGGAAGTGTTTTCTTATATAGAACAACCTTTAGTACCGGTTGAAGCCACCAACCGGTACTAAAGGTCTGTTTTGGCCAGGCCAAGCGGCGGGAAGCGCCCACCCTTTTGTACCGGGTGGTGGCTCCAACCGGTACTAAAGACCCCCCCCCCCTTTAGTACTGGTTTGAGCCACCACCCGGTACTAAAGGGGGTGTACAGCAGTGCGATCGTCATGTTTAGTCCCACCTTGCTAGCCGAGGGGCGTCCACACTGGTTTATAAGCCCCAGTGCGGTAGCTCTCTCGAGCTCCTCTCCAAAGCAGGCCTACTGGGCCTAAATGTTCTGTGCTACCGTGTGGGCCTACCGGGCCTTTGCGGGCCTACATCCTGGCCCAACTACAGGTTGGGTTTCTACTCGTATGCAGGCCGCTGTGGCGCAGTAGGCGTGCTTTTTATTTTCTTATTTTTTTGTTTTATTTATTTTTGAGTTGTTTTTTGCTGTATTTAGAGTTTCTTTGTGAATATTTTTGCTTTAGGTACAAAAAATTACAAACTTTCTATTAGTGCCGGTAGTTTACAAATTTGAATAGTTTACATTTTGAATTATTTGAAATTTGTGTGAATCACTAGTTTATGAATAACTTAACTTTGAAAATAGATTTTTCAGTGATTCTTTTTCTTATGTTTAATATTAGTGTGTTTTATCATTATATTCAATTTGGTAATGCTTAGGTTATTTAAAAAATGAAATGCCTTTGTAACGGATGAGTTTTCGTCCAAACCACGATACTTGAAGAGATTGTCCATTTTGTACACGAAGTGCATCCAATTTTTGCGGTAACCCTCTCTACTTTTTTACACATGCAATGTGGGTGAAATTATGATACCATGCCAACTTTCAAACTTCTCTGAGTTCATTTGAAATGCTTTTCAATTTCAGGGTCATTTAGCTGAAAAAAAATCAGTAAATGCATGAAAGAATTTGTTTGCACATAAAATTTCTTCGCGTTTAAAATTCCAAAACACATAACTACCCTAACTATTACAGAGATTCCCTCTTGGGTGTGAAACACAGAAGAAAGTGATGATAGTGAAGCCGATCACATCCCAGATCTTTGGGTGTGAAACTTTTTCTTCGCGTGTGTCCCTGCGCCGTAGCCATGGAAAATCTTCATCATTTAACTGGATGCTCGGGTCAATATTCACTCTGAATGGAGAAATTTCATCAAACTTTTCATAATCTTCTGGCATGTCTGTCTTGTCATCCACTCCCACGATGTTTCTCTTTCCAGAAAGAACTATGTGGCGCTTTGGCTCATCGTATGATGCATTCGCTTCCTTATCTTTTCTTTTTCTCGGCTTGGTAGATATATCATTCACATAGAAAACATGTGCCACATCATTAGCTAGGACGAATGGTTCATCTGCATACGCAAGATTGTTGAGATCCACTGTTGTCATTCCATACTGCGGGTCTTCCGTTACCCCGCCTCGTGTCATATTGACCCATTTGCACCGAAACAAAGGGACCTTCAAACCACGTCCATAGTCAAGTTCCCATATCTCCTCTATATAACCATAATATGTTTCCTTTCCCATCTTGGTTGTTGCATCAAAGCGGACACCACTGTTTTGGTTGGTGCTCTTCTTATCTTGCGCGATCGTGCAAAATGTATTACCATTTATCTCGTACCCTTTGAAAGTCATTATATTCGAAGATGGTAACTGGGACAGCGAGTACATGTCATCTTCAATAGAGGCGTCATGCATGGTACGTGTCTGCAACCAGCCGGCGAAACTCCTGGTTTGTTCACGTGTAATCCAGTCATCAGACCGCTCCGGGTGTTTGGAGCGTAGAAAATTCTTGTGTTCGTCCATATACGGGGCCACCAAGGCGGAATTCTGTAGAACTGTGTAGTGTTCTTTAGTGAGAGAATGTCCGTCCATACATATTTTTTTATTCCCTCCTAGCGTGCCTTTTCCATCCAGTCTGCCCTTATGTCTCGTTTCGGGAACACCAATCGGCTTAAGGTCGGGAATAAAGTCAATACAAAACTCAATGACCTCCTCATTTTCATGGCCCTTGGAGATGCTTCCTTCTGGCCTAGCATGGTTATGAACATATTTCTTTAAGACTCCTGTGAACCTCTCAAAGGGGAACATATTGTGTAGAAATACAGGACCCAAAATGTTAATCTCTTCGCATAGGTGAACTAGGACGTGAGTCATGATGTTGAAGAAGGATGGTGGGAACACCAACTTGAAACTGACAAGACATTGCACCAAATCATTCTCTAACCTTGGTATGATTTTTGGATCGATTACCTTCTGAGAGATTGCATTGAGGAATGCACATAGCTTCACAATGGCTAATCGAACGTTATCCGGTAGAAGCCCCCTCAATGCAACCGGAAGCAGTTGCGTCATAATCACGTGGCAGTCATGAGACTTTAGGTTCTAGAACTTTTTCTCTGCCATGTTTATTATTCCCTTTATATTCGACGAAGCCGAGACGGTACCTTAATCTTTCGAAAGGCATTCAAAGAAGATTTCCTTCTCTTCTTTGGTAAGAGCGTAGCTGGCATGACCCTGATGTATGCCGTCTTTTCCATGCATACGTTGCTGGTCCTCCCGTGCCTCAGGTGTATCTTTTGTCTTCCCATACACGCCCAAGAAGCCAAGCAGGGTCACGCAAAGATTCTTCGTCACGTGCATCACGTCGATTGCAGAGCGGACCTCTAGGTCTTTCCAATAGGGAAGGTCCCAAAATATAGATTTCTTTTTCCACATGGGTGCGCGCCCGTTAGCGTCATTCGGAACAGGTTGTCCGCCAGGACCCTTTCCAAAGACTACATTCAAATCCTTGACCATATCATGTACATCAGCACCAGTACGGTGGCGAGGCTTCGTCCGGTGATCCGCCTCACCTTTGAAATGCTTGCCTTTCTTTCTTACGGGATGCCTGCTCGGAAGAAATCGACGATGTCCCAAGTACACATACTTCCTACAATTGTCCAAATATATACTGTCAGTATCATCCAAACAGTGCGTGCAAGCGCGGTATCCCTTGTTTGTCTGTCCTGAAAGGTTGAGAGCAGGCCAATTATTGATGGTCACGAACAGCAAGGCCTTTAGGTCAAATTCTTCCCCCATGTGCTCATCCCACGCACGTACACATGTTCCATTCCACAGCTGTAAGAGTTCTTCAACTAATGGCCTTAGGTACACATCAATGTCGTTGACGGGTTGCTTAGGGCCTTGGATGAGCACTGGCATCATAATGAACTTCCGTTTCATGCACAACCAAGGAGGAAGGTTATACAAACATAGAGTCACAGGCCAGGTGCTATGGTTGCTGCTCTGCTCCCCAAAAGGATTAATGCCATCTGCGCTTAGACCAAACCATACGTTCCTTGCGTCATCCGCAAAATCCTTCCCGTACTTTCTCTCAATTTTTCTCCATGCGACCCGTCACCGTGGTACTCTCAACTTTCCGCCTTTCTTACGATCTTCTTCGTACATCGGATCGCCTTGGCATGCTCTTTGTTTTGGAACAAACGTTTCAACCGTGGTATTATAGGAGCATACCACATCACCTTGGCAGGAATCTTCTTCCTGGGGCGCTCGCCCTCGACATCACCAGGGTCATCGCGCCTAATCTTATAGCGCAATGCACCGCATATCGGGCAAGCGTTCAAATACTCGTACTCATCGCGGTAGAGGATGCAGTCATTAGGGCATGCATGTATCTTCTGCACCTCTAACCCTAGAGGGCAGACAACCTTCTTTGCTTCGTACGTACTCTCGGGCAATTCGTTATCCTTTGGAAGCATATTCTTTATCATTACCAGCAACTTTCCAAATCCCTTGTCAGATACACCATTCTCTGCCTTCCATTGCAGCAATTCCAGTGTGGTGCCCAACTTTTTCTTGTCAGCTTTGCAATTCGGGTACAACAATTTCTTATGATCCTCTAACATGCGCTGCAACTTCTTCTTCTCCAAATCACTTGCGCAGTTTCTATTTGCATCGGCAATGGCCCGACCTAGATCATCAGCGGGCTCATCCGATGCCTCTTCCTCAGCTTCTTCCCGCATTGTCGGCTCAGCTTCTTCCCCCATTGTTGTATCATCGTATTTAGGGAACCCATGGCCAGGATAGTTGTCGTCGTCCTCTTCTTCTTCATTGTCTTCCACCATAACCTCTCTTTCTCCGTGCTTGGTCCAAACATTATAGTGGGGCATGAAACCGGACTTAAACAGGTGGACGTGAATGTTTCTTGACGTAGAATAATTGTGATCATTCTTACAGACTAAACATGGACAAGGCATAAAACCATCCGCCCGCTTGTTTGCCTCAGCCGCAAGCAGAAACGTTTGCACGCCATTAATGAACTCGGGAGAGCATCGGTCATCGTACATCCATTGTCGGCTCATCTTCTGTAATGCCCTGGATCCAACTTTCCATATTCGTAACTCCAACTCTTGCCTTTTCCGGAGATGTGATATGTTTTTTCCTCCGTGGTTGGGTTTTTTATGCATTGTTTTGCATTGTGTTCATGTCGTGCATCTCATCTCATAGCATCTTATGATTGCATCTGCATGTTTTCATAAAACATGCATCCGCTCATAGTTGCCGCTCCTCGCTTCTCTCCGTTGCGTTCGTTGACCGTTCCGAGACCAACCGTGTTTTCGATTACCTCTCTGCACAACCACCTAACCTCTCTTGCCAGCTCGCAGCACCCTGTGTACGTGTCCGAAACTTACCCGAACCCAACCTGCTCAGTCATCACCATTGCATTCAGTTCATCCCCTAACATCTATAAAACATCTTCGTTTTGTTTATTGGACTTCCTAACCTATTTATCTCGAACCGTCCGATCAAAATCGTAGGGACGAGATATCCCCTAATCTAAATTCATCTGATATAAATATCAACCCAACCCTAGATTCTAGGGGCTTGTCCCATCCACCAAATCCCCTCACCCGCCGCCGCTAGTCCTCTTCCTCCTCGGGATCCCTTCCGATCCAATCCACCTCGAGCTCTTCGCCCAACCAACCCCCAAGCCGATCCAAGAATCCATCCCCGACCAACCTCACCGGCCTCTGCTCGATCCACCCCTACAGCCGTAGCCACCCGAGCTCGTCTTCTCACGCGTGTAGCCGTCCGAGCCTCCCCTGGCTCCTCTACCTCGCCTCATCGTCCGACAACCGGCGCCGCCACCGGCGACCACGAGTTAAGCTTCGCTGCCCTTCCCCTCCTCCTGTGGTTTCTCTGCCTTCCTCGTCTCACCTCCCTGTCTCTCTTTCTCTGCTCAAACAGGAGTGCCCCGAGCCGCCCGTCGTCCAGGAGCCCGAGCTCCATCTTCCACGCCCTCGTCCATGAGCACTGAGGCCCTGCCTCCTCGTTGCCTCGCCTCCCGAGACCCACCTTCGTCCCGAGCACCCGCAGATGCTCCTCGCCTCGAGCACCAGCGCTCCAAGGCCGGCCTCCTGCTGTTCGTCATCGCCGGAGCTCTGCACGCCGCAAGCCGCGACCTCCCCGTCCACACCCGCTCTTTTCCTAGCCTCCTCGCAGCCGAGCCCTTGCGCGCCGCCTTCCTCGAGCCGGAGCTCGACCTGCTGCAGCGACCACTACCCGGGGACCAGGACCAGGCCGTTCCTCTCTCCCCATCTTCCTCCCTTCGTTGCTCTCCCTCCGTCTCACGATATCCCTCTCTCTTTCTCTGTTTCTCTTACAGGATGTCGTTGCCATGGCCTCAAGCCGAGCCGCCCTCGTGCTCCTCCGTCTAGATCCGGATCTCCTCCGCCGCCCTTGCCCGTTCTGGCCGGATCCCGCCGCCTGGGCCCCGTCCCCGGCCACCGGTGCCCTCGCCGGAGACCATCTGCGCCGCCCGCTCAGTCCTGCGCCTCTGCTTCGCTCGCCTGAACCAGCTCCTCGTCCGCTTTCTCTGCTTCATTCTTGAAGAAGGCGAGCAGCTCGCCCTTCGCCCGTTGACCGCGATCGGCGTGGGCGCATCCGCGCCAAGCCAAGCGGATCCGGGCCAAGCCCATGGTGAGCATCAGATATCCAGCGCCCACATGCCTTTGTTGGGCCAGCAGATTCGCCCGTAGTGCTTTTTCCTGCTGCTGCGATTTTCGCATTTATCCAGAGAACGTCGATTTGCGTAAAAACCCTCCTGTTCATGCATTTAAAATCTCACAAACCATGCATCGGATTAAAACAACTTATATATGCAAAATGCTTAGTTTTTCATCTAGTTTCATAATATGCTATTTTCATCCATGTTTAAAATGTTTAAATTGCTGTTTGCATTAATTTGTTTAAATGCCATGTTAAAATGATTTATTTCGTAACTAAATAACCGTAGCTCCGTTTTGAATAAACTTTATATGTAAATGGGGTGGAAAAATGCCTAGTTTAACATGGTAGCATTACTTTGCATGTTTAACAACTCTAGAATATGCTTTAGGTCAGAACAGTACCAAATTTGAAATATGCACGTGAGGATTTTCCGGAATTGTTGTTTGTTATTTCCGGCCTTTTAAACTTGCCTAAATAGTTAGTTTACTTTTGCTTCACCTCTTGCCATGTTTAACAACATTTAATATTGTTGTGTGCCTAAACGAGAGTGAACTAAATAACTCGAATGTGGTGTTTCGTCAATATGCAACTTGTTGCATATTGAGCTCCACTTAACTTGTAGTATTGTTTGTTGCATATTACCATGCCATGCCTTATTAAACCGGACATGCATCATACTTGATTGTGCATCATGCCATGTTTATGATTGTGTGTTTACTATGTTGTTTGTTTCTTTCCGGTGTTGCTTCTCGATTCCGGTAATGTTGCGATTGTGAGGATTCGTTCGACTACTCCCGTTCATCTTCTTCATGGACTCGTTCTTCTTCCTAGCGGAATTTCAGGCAAGATGACCGCCACCTTGGATCTCATTACTATCATTGCTATGCTAGTTGCTTCGTTCTATCGCTATGCTGCGTTACCTACCACTTGCTGCTCAAGCCTCCCAAATTGCCATGAACCTCTAACCTTTGTCACCCTTCCTAGCAAACCGTTGTTTGGCTATGTTACCGCTTTTGCTCAGCCCTCTTATAGCATTGCTAGTTGCGGTGAAGATGAAGATTGCTCCATGTTGGATTATGTTTATGTTGGGATATCACAATATCTCTTATATTATTAATGCATCTATATACTTGGTAAAGGGTGGAAGGATCGGCCTTATGCCTGGTGTTTTGTTCCACTCTTGCCGCCCTAGTTTCCGTCATATCGGTATTATGTTCCCGGTTTTTGCGTCCCTAACGCGGTTGGGTGATTTATGGGACCCCTTGACAGTTCGCTTTGAATAAGACTCCTCCAAAGAAGGCCCAACCTTGGTTTTACCATTTGCCTCACCACCACCTATACCCTTTCCCTTGGGTCGGCCAACCCGAGGGTCATCTTTATTTTAGCCCCCCCGGGCCAATGCTTCTCTAAGTGTTGGCCCGAAACGAGCAGACTGCGGGGCCACCTTGGGGAAACTTGAGGGTTGGTTTTACTCGTAGGATGTCTCATTCGGTGTTGCCCTGAGAACGAGATATCTGCAGCTCCTATCGGGATCGTCGGCGCATCGGGCGGCTTTGCTGGTCTTGTTTTATTACTGTCGAAATGTCTTGTAGCCGGGATTCCGAGACTGATCGGGTCTTCCCGGGGAGAAGGAACATCCTTCGTTGATCGCGAGAGCTTATCATGGGCTAAGTTGGGACACCCCTGCAGGGTATAAACTTTCGAAAGCCGTGCCCGCGGTTATGTGGCAGATGTGAATTTGTTAATATCCGGTTGTAGTAAAATTGAAGTAAACTCTTCTAAAATACACCAACCGTGTGCGTAACCGTGAGTGTCTCTTTTCGGGGTTGATCGAGAGGAGAACACGGTTTCTGGGTTATGTTTGACGTAAGTAGGAGTTCATGATCACTTTTTGATCATTGCTAGCTTCACGACCATTCCGCTTGCTCTCTCCTCGCTCTTATTTGCGTTGGTTAGCCACCATATATGCTTTGTCGCTGCTGCAACCTCACCACTTTATCCCTTCCTTTCCCATTAAGCTTTGCTAGTCTTGATACCCATGGTAATGGGATTGCTGAGTCCTCGTGGCTCATGATTACTACACCAACAGTTGCAGTGTACAGGTTTGCGATGATCATGACGCGAGAGCGATGTTTGCTTGTTTTGGAGTCCTTCTTCTTCTTTGTCGATCGGGGATAGGTTCGTGTCGGCAGCCCTGGCTAGCAGGGTGGATATTGTTTGAGTTTCGCTTATGATTCATCCGTAGTCGGGTGTTGATCTTGTATGTTGTATTGATGTATTCATGTGACATTGTATGTATTGGAGGTATCCCCACTATTATGTAATGTTGATGTAATGATATCCACCTTGCAAAAGCGTCTTCAAGATGCGCTTCTATCCTTGGTGGGACCTTCGAGTTCCTTTAGGATAGGGTCGCATCTTGGGCGTGACATCTTCATTACACAACACCAAAAAGACCAAATTAATACAAGTTCATACATAAAGTTCATACAAGACTTAAATGCAACAAACAAATAACTCTCTAACTAAAGCATTTAAATGCAACAACAAATGCGATCAAGAGCGCAACTAAGGTAACAATTGATTCAACATCATAATGATACCAAGCCTCACTATCAATGGCATATTTTCTAATCTTTCTAATCTTCAAGCCCATTTTCTCCATCTTGATCTTGTGATCATCGACGACATCGGCAACATGCAACTCCAATTCCATCTTCTCCCCCTCAATTCTTTTCAATTTTTCTTTCAAATACTCATTTTCTCTTTCAACTAAATTTAACCTCTCGACAATAGGGTCGGTTGGAATTTCCGGTTCACAAACCTCCTAGACAAGAATATCTATGTCAACTTGATGGGCATAATTTGTCATAAACACAACATGCAACAACTAGTTTTAAAAGAGAATATACCACATCCGAATCATAACAAGGACGAGGGCCGACGGGGACGGATATCAAAACCATGGCACTATGTATAACAAACAACGTACGGGTAAGATAATTATACGAGTAACTATATATCCAAATCACACAAACATTAATTTGGTAATGTAAAACATTCATGAACAAGAGGCTCACCACAAGGTGGTGCCGGCGACCAACAGTGCGGGCGATCGATCGTGGTTACGACGGAGATTTAGAAGGCACTAAGTAAACCACACCTACATATGCAAACTAAGTGTTATTTTTGACCTCAAATTGCATACAAATCAAATACTAGCACATATATTTCCTCCCAAATTACTAAACTCATAAATTAATCACTATACAAAGCATTGCAAGAGCTAATCTAGCAATGAGAGATGAAAGGACAAAGTTGCTAACCTTTGTGATCATTTGAATGGATGGGGCCTTCAAATCTTGACAAATTTTGGGAAAACGTGTGATGAGATCGAGAGGAAGAGGGAAGAACAAAGAGGAGAGGAAAGGGGAAGAACAGAGCGAGCTCGGGTGGACGAAGGGTTTATGTAGGGCGACCTTTAGCACCGGTTCGTGCCACACGAACCGGTACTAAAATCTTTGGAGAAGGGCCCCAGATCGACAACATCCTGCCACCACTCACTTTAGTGCCGGTTCGTGGCACAAACCGGTGCTAAAGGTTCGCCACGAACCGGTACTAATGAGAGCGGCCGGCTAGCCGTTGGAACCGGCACTAATGCACACATTAGTGCCGGCTCAAAATCAAACCGGCACTAATGTGCTTGACATTTGACCCTTTTTCTACTAGTGGTGGCGGTCTTGGCTATGAATAGGTTTCACTTTGGTTGCCCATTGAACTTCAACCAACAACCTATGACGTGAAGTTTTTCTTCTCCAACTTCCTGAACATTGTACATGCACAAGATGGCTACAAAATAAAACATTGTGAAGACCTATGCATACATATCCGGCTATGAAACTATGAATATCCGGCTATGAAACTGTGTATATCCGGATAATGATCAACAAAAGTGCATATCCGGATGATGGTCAACAATACTTTGCATATTCGGCTACAAAGCTATGCATGTTCGGCTACAAAACTGTGCATATCCAGCTAGTATCAACAAAAATATGCATATCCAGTGGATTTGCGCATCGCTAGCCCACCGTCGATGAGATGCTTCAAGTGGCCGCAATACTTCTAGATGGCCTCTTGGATGTTGTGCCATCGATGGTTGAGGGACTTCGATTCACGGTTGCGGATGACCGCGTCGGAGTAGGGCGCGAAATGCTTGTGTTCATGGAACCATATGTAAAAGTTGTTCTAGAAGGTTGTGCCCTTTTGCTCCGTGCCATGGATCGGACCAAGACTAGTGGCCAACCATGCATCGCACAATAGCTCATCCTCCCGCACGATGAAGTTTTCTCCTCTATCCCTCTTCTTCGGATCACCAGCAAGATCATCTGGATCATCGTTCTCGCCCTCGTCTTCCACCTCCTGCTGCTAATGTCTGGTAGCCCAATCCGGCCGTTGTGTGCCCATTTGGGTGTTGGCCGGTTGCGTGCCGGTCTAGGTGTAGTTGCCGGACTGGGTGGGATCTTAGTCTTCCACATGCCCGTCGTCATAGGCACCTCCTCCTCCGCCACCTTCGTGAATGATCTCAATCATCCCCTGATCCCCGCCATAGGCCGGTTCCCCCGTTTTCGGCATACACGCGAACAACGTGCGGGCACCCATCTACTCCCCGCCCACACAGTCTGCGTCTGGACAAGCTGCGGCGAAGAACACTCCAAGAAGAGCAGTGGCGTTGCGCGGTGGAAGCTGTCGGGGTCTGCCTACCCAGGTGCTTCATGGCGTAGAAGTACAGAGCCTTGTAATGCTCCGGCCATGGCGGCCTCTGTACGGTGGGCGATACCATTTGCGCACTACTGATGTCTACTATGCAGCCTTCTCCTTGTAGACGTTGTTGGTCCTCCAAGTGCAGAGGTTTGTAGGACAGTAGTAAATTTCCCTCAATTGGATGACATAAGGTTTATCAATCCGTGGGAGGCGTAGGATGAAGATGGTCTCTCTCAAACAACCATGCAACCAAATAACAAAGAGTCTCTTGTGTCCCCAACACACCCAATACAATGGTAAATTGTATAGGTGCACTAGTTCGGCGAAGAGATGGTGATACAAGTGCAATATGGATGGTAGATATTGGTTTTTGTAATCTGAAAATATAAAAACAGCAAGGTAACTAATGATAAAAGTGAGCACAAACGGTATTGCAATGCGTTGAAACAAGGCCTAGGGTTCATACTTTCACTAGTGCAAGTTCTCTCAACAATAATAACATAATTGGATCATATAACTATCCCTCAACATGCAAGAAAGAGTCACTCCAAAGTCACTAATAGCGGAGAACAAACAAAAAGAGATTATTGTAAGGTACGAAACAACCTCAAAGTTATCCTTTCTGATCGATCTATTCAAGAGTCCCTAGTAAAATAACATGAAGCTATTCTTTCTGTTCGATCTATCATAGAGTTCGTACTAGAATAACACCTTAAGATACAAATCAACCAAAACCCTAATGCCACCTAGATACTCCAATGTCACCTCAAGTATCCGTGGGTATGATTATACGATATGCATCACACAGTCTCAGATTCATCTATTCAACCAACACAAAGTACTTCAAAGAGTGCCCCAAAGTTTCTACCGGAGAGTCAAGACGAAAATGTGTGCCAACCCCTATGCATAGGTTCATGGGCGGAACCCACAAGTTGATCACCAAAACATACATCAATTGGATCACGTGATATCCCATTGTCACCACAGATAAGCACGACAAGACATATATCAAGTGTTCTCAAATCCTTAAAGACTCAATCCGATAAGAGAACTTCAAAGGGAAAAACTCAATCCATTACAAGAGAGTAGAAGGGGAGAAACATCATAAGATCCAACTATAATAGCAAAGCTCGCGATACATCAAGATCGTGCCAAATCAAGAACACGAGAGAGAGAGAGAGAGAGAGAGAGAGAGAGAGAGAGAGATCAAACACATAGCTACTGGTACATACCCTCAGCCCCGAGGGTGAAATACTCCCTCCTTGCCACGGAGAGCGCCGGGATGATGAAGATGGCCACCGGTGAGGGTTCCCCCCTCCGGCAGGGTGTTGGAACAGGGCCCCGATTGGTTTTTGCTGGCTACAGAGGCTTGCGGCGGCGGAACTCCCGATCTATTCTGCTCCCCGATGGTTTTAGGGTATATGGATATATATAGGCGAAAGAAGTCAGTAAGGGGAGCCACGAGGGGCCCATGAGGGTGGGGGGCGCGCCCAGGGGGGCAGGCGCACCTCCCTGCCTCGTGGCCACCTTGAAGCTTCCCTGACTTCAACTCCAAGTCTCTTGGATCACGTTCGTTCCAAAAATCACGCTCCCGAAGGTTTCATTCCGTTTGGACTCCGTTTGATATTCCTTTTCTGGAAACACTGAAACAAGGGTAAAATGTAAAGCGGCACTTGGCTCGGGTTAATAGGTTAGTCCCAAAAATAATATAAAAGTGCATAGTAAAGCCCATTAAACATCCAAGATGGATAATATAATAGCATGAATACTTCATAAGTTATAGATACGTTGGAGACGTATCAACTACTGCCACGACCTCCACCTCGTTTGCGGCCACGACCTCCACCTCCACCATCGACACGTCCTCCACGAGCACTCTCTCCGTTGATGACCCGCTTCTTGAGGGTCTACACCCGTTGCGGTTTTTCACTTTGATGTGGCGCTTTCGCTGTGTCGTCGAGTTGATCTTCCGGGCGAGCGCGATGGTCGGATCCTCTAGCATCTCCACCATGTCCTCCGTCTCCGGCAGACTCCTCCGATTCCATGCGGTGTTAGGATGGAAGAAGAGATTGAGAGAAAAGGGAGGGAGTTGGGTGGAGAGCTGCGGGATGGAAGAAGAGATTGGGTTGGGGATTTTGCCGCGGAAACAGGGCGGGCAGCTACTAAAGCGCGGGCCCCGCATGCCTTTTGGGTGGGTCGGGTGTCTCAGAGTCCTATGTATCTGTTGTCTGGACTCCCGCAACCCCCTCCCCCCCCCCCCCCCGACGTTTGGTTCCAGTTTATCGGAAAAACTTGGTCCCGAGCACTCGACGGACCGATACAGGACTGTGTTGGATGGCAAAACTCGTCTGTACAGCTCGATCCACATGTAAGGGGGCGGTTCGAGGGTCGGTGTTGGAGATGCCCTAAGACTTACTTTTAAAAACTCAAATCCATGCAAACACATGCACGTCGATCATCACACACAATACAAATCCAAACATTGTCGAAACACACAAAAAAATCATAGTGCATAACTGAAATATAAAAAGCACAGTTTAGTTATTTTTGGCGTGGATCCACATATGCTTCACAAGATCATTGAGAAGTTGCATATGCAATTGTCGATGTAAAACTTGATGATGCAGCTAAAGAAAATTGGCCATATGCTCCGCCTCTTGTTGTGGGTTGGGGCGTCCGGTTGTAGATGCTCTTATGTGGCAAACTGAAACTCCGATCCTTTTCATACTATATACAACTCCTCTTCTCCGGGCTAGCTCTGGCCCGCCTCTAGTCTGCGTGCTTAGGTCATCTTCAACACGGACCCCTAAACAGACATAGTATTCATGGACCTGTGATATGGGAGCCAACAATTAAACCCTATCCATCACACGTTTGAACACACTTTAAATGAAGTTTGAACAAACCAAACAGATTTCATGCAAAACGGACATTTTTTTATTTAAACCAAACCAAATTCATTACATTCTCTTCATATTTAATTGAACAAAATAATCTGAAGTGAACACAATTTAAATCTTCGCCGACGTCCGCGTTCCAAGTCCTTGTTGTTCCCCATGTCCGGCATCTCATCAGCCAGAGCCCCGGGAAGTGAAGTTGCGGGTCACTGGCGAGGAAGAGTAAGAGATGGGACATGGATGTGCCCACATGACACACTGACGCCTCCGTCTCCCATTTCCTACCCTTCCTCTTTGGAGTCTGCGACCTTGACGACGTTGGTTGAGGTGAGGTCCACGATAGACACGGACAGGGCCGTCCTGTGGTCGTTGCAGCACGGGGCGAACCGTGCGGGTGGCTCGAGCGATAGAGAGTTGTTGACATGCCGTCCGTTATCGCCTACGGTACCAGCACCACCGTCGTGCTAGGCCCCGCTGCAGCCTGCACAAAAGTTAGCTCTATCCGTCCGAGGGGCAAGTGAAGAGGAGAGAGAAAGGGTACGGGAGCGAGGGATCTTTCATAGGGAAGTAAATGACCCGTAGGCATCCCACACGACTTTGTGTGGGCGAATATAAGAACTGCCCACACGTGTGATAGGAGGAGCATCCTACCACACGACTCCTACGGTATAATGGGATCAATCTGAAGTACAAATTCGTTTGATAGGGGAACCCACACCCCGCACACCTCCATCAGACCAGATCCCTTTTCCCTGTGAAAAAAAGGGGGAAAAGCCCACTAACAACAAATTAAATGAAAAGGCCCAGTTTTTGGTTTTTTCTGTACAAATAAAAGCCCAGATTTTGCTCAGATACTAAAAACTGCCATCAGCTGCTTTGAAAAAAGCAGAAAATGTCATTCGAGTTTAACCATGAACAAAGGTTTATATTTGTTTTTTAACGATGGCAAAGGTTTATGAACACATATATAATGCCCAAAATGAAATATGGCAAATCTGCCATGACAACAAAAATCAATATTGCCATGTGAAAAAACGCAAAAAGTTGAAAAATTCATGTGAAAAGAACACACAAATTTGACAAGGCAATAAAAGATAAAAATGCAATTGCATTTTAATTAAAAATGCCATGAAAGTTTAACCAAAATTGCCATGTTTCGAAGGAGAATTTTGCTGTGTGTGAGAAAAAACAAAAAATGTTGAAAATCAAGTATGAACAAAGAGATCTGCCATGGCAGATTGGTATCAAAGAATTGCCGTGTTTTGTATGATGAATTTAACGTGTGTTGAAAAACACAAAAGGTTTGGAATTCACCTATGAACATGAAACGTGTCATGGCAAATTCGTATCGAAACTTGGCACGACGAAATTCATGTAAGCTAAATTTGCCATGAACAAGAAACATTGCCATGGCAGATTCATATTGAAACTTGCCATGGCAAAAAAATCATTTAAACTAAATTGCCATGATCACTAAAATAAATTTGCCATGAATTGTAAACTAAATTTGCCATGAATTGTAAACTAAATTTTCCATGAACCAACAAACTAAAATTTTCCATGATCAATAAACCAAATTTGTATCAAAACTAGGCACGGCAGGCTTATATCAATAATTGCCATGTTCTTGATCCCTAGTATCCATTATGTTCTAAGATTGATGTTGCTATGACTTTGCTATGCTTAATGCTTGTCACTAGGGCTCGAGTGCTATGATTTCAGATCTGACCTATTATGTTTTCATGAATATATGTGAGTTCTTGATCCTATCTTGCAAGTCAATAGTCACCTAATTTGTGTTATGATCCGGCAACTCCAAAGTGACATTAATCGGGACCACTCCCGGTGATGACCGTAGTTTGAGGAGTTCATGTATTCACTAAGTGTTAATGCTTCGGTCCGGTACTCTATTAAAAGAAGGCCTTAATATCCCTTAGTTTCCAATAGGACCCCGCCACCACGGGAGGGTAGGACAAAAGATGTCATGCAAGTTATTTTCCATAAGCATGTATGACTATATTCGGAATACATGGCTACATTACATTGATGAACTGGAGTTAGTTTTGTGTCACCCTATGTTATAACTATTGCATGAGGAATCGCATCCGACATAATTATCCATCATTGACCCATTGCCTACGAGCTTTTCACATATTGATCTTTGCTTAGTTACTTTTCATGCCACCTTTATTTACGATTGCTATAAAAACTGCTACTGTTACTTTTTGCCACTGTTACCATTACTTCCATACTACTTTGCTACTAAATACTTTGCTGCAGATATTAAGTCTTTCAGGTGTGGTTGAATTGACAACTGCTAATACTTGATAATATTCTTTGGCTCCCCTTGTGTCGAATCAATAAATTTGGGTTGAATACTCGACCCTCGAAACTGTTGCGATCCCCTATACTTGTGGGTTATCAAGACTATTTTCTGGTGCCGTTGCCGGGGAGCATAACTCTATTCTTTGAGTCACTTGGGATTTATATCTGTTGATTTATGAGGAACTTGAACGATGAAAGAACCAAGATTTTTTCCCTCAACTACGAGGGGAGGTAAGGAACTGCCATCTAGCTCTGCACTTGATTCACCTTCTGTTATAAGTAAATTTGCGACACCTACACCTGTTATTGATTCTGATATGTCGCATGTTATTGATGATGCCATTTCTGCTATGCAAATTGAAGAAGAGAGTCTCCCACAAGCTTGGGGGAGGCTTCTCCAATTACTTAATGCTTTGTCTGATCATCCTCTGAAGAAAAAATGAAATACTTGATATCTTTAATAATGGACTAACCGATGCTTCCAGAGACCACCTGGATAGTTGTGCTGGTTGTGCTTTCAAGGAAAGAACACCAGATCAAGCTGGAATTCTATTGAATAATATGTTGACAAATGAAAATAATTGGACACTTCCTGAACCAACTCCTATGCCAACTCCGAAAAAAATGGGTGTTTTATTTCTCAATCCTGGAGATATGCAAGAGGCAAAGAAATCTATGAAAGAAAAAGGTATAAAAGCTGAAGATGTTAAGAATTTACCTCCTGTTGAAGAAATACATGGTCTTAATTTACCGCCTATTGAAGAAATACATGGTCTTGATTACCCGACACAAGTAGTAAAGGTAAATTCTCCCTATAGATATGATAAAGCTGAAATCCCTCCTACTAAGTCTGCTAGCCAATGTTTAGATGAGTTTGATAACTTTATGGTTAAGCAAGAATATTTCAATACTTATTTTGGTAGACAATTTGAAAGGGCTAGTTATCGACTAGAAGGGGGGGGGGGGGTGAAAAGGCGATTTTTATGAAAGTCTTCAAAACATGAGAGTTTCGAAGATAGACAATATAAACAACACTATTCTAATGCAGCGGAAGGTAGACTACACTAGACAAGCCATAGTCAAGTATTCAATGGAGTGAAAGCATGAAGACTAATAGCAGCTTGGTAGTAAAGATCAGGATGGAATATAGTATGAAGCCAATCGTAATGTATAGTCACACAATGAAGTCAAACAGATAATACAAGCAGGCAATGACTTCACGAAGACAAACTGTAAGTAAAGAGAAGTAAGAGATAGAACCAGTGGCTTCAGAAGGACACGGGATTTGTTGGACCAGTTCGATTCTTGTGTGACAACTCAGACGTCTGTTAGGGATGCTGAGATTAAACTCAGAAGACTGCATCTTCACCTTATTTCCCTTGAGCTAAGGACACTTAGTCCTCGCCCAATCACTCTGTTAAGTCTTCAAGGTAGACTTCCGAACCTTCACAGACTTCGTTCACCGGCAATCCACAATGGCTCTTGGATGCTCAGAACGCGACGCCTAACCGGCTGGAGGATTCACAGTCCTCAAGTGTAACAAGTCTTTAGATCACGCGGACAGAAAGACTTCAGTGATGCCAAACACTCTTTGGGCTCTGGGTGGTTTGGGCTTTGTCCTCGCAAGGATTCTCTCTCAAAAGCTTCGGCGGTGGGTTGCTCTCAAACGACAAAAGACGTGTACTAACTCTGAGCAGCCACCAATTTATGGTGTAGGGGGTGGGCTATTTATAGCCACTGGGCAACCCGACCGGATTTGTCTGAAATGACCCTGGGTCACTAAGGAACTGACACGTGTCGCAACGGTCAGATTTCAAACACACGCGGCAGCTTGACTTGGGCTACAAGTAAAGCTGACTTATCCGACACAGGATAAGATTTGCTCTCATTGTCTTCACTCGAAGACATAGGATTTGGTTTGAGCATCACTTCAGTCACTCTGACTTTGTTCACTTGGACCCCACTTAACAGTGCGGTGGTTCCTATGACTCAACAAAGAAGAAAAGGAAACAACGAAACAACTAAGTCTTCGCGCTCCATAGTCTTCACTCAATGTCTTCTCGTGTCATAGTCTTCAATGTGAATATCTTCACAGACCACCTGCCTTTTGGGTGGTTCGAGGGTGTGAGAGTCCTTTTTGTCTGTTGTGCAGACTCCCGATCTTTGGTTCCAGTTTGCCCGAAAAACTTGGTCCCGACCGCTCGACGGATTGATACATGACCGCATTGGATGGCACAACTCATCCAGACAGCTCGATCCGGATGTATGCGTGCAGTTCAAGGGTCGGCGTTGGAGATGCCTTAACCCTTACTTTTAAAAACTCAAATCCATGCAAATGCATGCACGTCGATCATCACACACAAATGCAAATCCAAACATTGTTGAAACACAAAAATTGTTCATAGTGCATAACTGAAACATAAAAAGCACAGTTTAGTTATTTCTGGCGTGGACCCACATATGTTTCACAAGATTATTGAGAAGTTGCATATGTAGTTGGTGATTTAAAAATTGACGATGCATCTCAAGAAAGTTGGCCATATGCTCCGCCTCTTGTTGTGGGTTGGGGCGTCCAGTTGTAGATGCTCTTATGTGGCAAACTGAAACTCCGAACCTTGTTGTACTATATACAACTCCTCTTCTCCGGGCTAGCTCTGGCCTGCCTCTACCCTGCATGCTTAGGTCATCTTCAATATGGACCCCAAAATATACATAGTATTCATGGACGGGTGATACGGGAACCGACAATTAAACCCTATCCATCAAACGTTTGAACACACTTTAAATGAAATTTGAACAAACGAACAGATTTCATGCAAAATAGGCATTTTTTATTTAAACCGGACCAAATTCATTATATTTTCGTCATATTTCATTGAAAAAAATAATCCAAAGTGAACATAGTTGAAACATTCGCCGACGCCCGTGTTCCAAGTCCTTGTTGTTCCCCATGTCCGGCATCTTCATCAGGCATGAGCCCCAGGAAGTGAAGTTGCGGGTCGCTGGCAAGGTAGAGTAAGACATGGGACATGGATGTGCCCACATGACACACTGACGCCTCCATCTCCCATGCCCTACCCTTCGTTGTTAGAATCTGCGGCCTTGACGTCGTTGCTTGAGGTGAGGTACACGATAGACATGGAGAGGGCCGTCTGGTGGTCGTTGCGGCACGGGGCTAACCGTGCGGGTGGAGCGAATGATAGAGAGTTGTTGACATGCCGTCCGTTATCGCCTACGGTACCAGCACCACCTTCGTGCCCGACTCCATTGCAGCCGGCGCAAAAGTCAACTCTATCCATTCGAGGGGCAAGTGAAGAGGAGAGAGAAAGAGTATGGGAGGGAGGGTTCTTTCATAGGGAAGTAAATGGTACGGATAATTTTCGTTCCGAAACCGCACCTGCATTCGTTTTTATGGATATGGTATGCATTTGCATGAATCTATTAGATATGGATGCA
Organism: Aegilops bicornis; assembly: GCA_021605145.1. Taxonomy (NCBI): domain Eukaryota; kingdom Viridiplantae; phylum Streptophyta; class Magnoliopsida; order Poales; family Poaceae; genus Aegilops; species Aegilops bicornis. The sequence goes on along the minus strand of CM038671.1, from coordinate 787,064,326 downwards.
GATACATATTTTTGTCAAACCGGATATCCGATGAATATGATAACGGATATGGATTATCTGATAGATTATTCAATAAATTTAGACCTTAACAAGCTCAAATACCAAATTAACTCATAAATTAGAATCACCGCATATACAGTATTGCTATGCATTATGACTTCGAAGTTTAACGCTTGGCCACTCTCTAATTTTATGTGGTTGGATAAAAAATCGTGTTCACATTATTTGCATACTATAAATAAAATCATGTCTCGTTGGATCGTATGACCCAATATTTTTGTGCTTCTCCGGTTCGAATCCGCTTCAATCCTCATTCAAATTCACATCCGGTCATTAGCCGCTCTGCTCTGAATCCGACACAAATACATGAGAAATGATAAGTCAAAAGCATTATCCAGTTTGATCTGATCCGTTTACATCCCTAATCTCTCAGGGCATAATCCGTTTTGTGGCACGTCAGCGTTGAAATTTCTCGGAACACCGGCGGGCAGGCAAGCGATAGAGGTTTGTTTTCTCTTTGACACCGTATGTGTTCGTACGTCGTTCATGGCGTAGCCTATACGGCCCAAATAGACACGGAGCACATACGTAGTAGATCTTGTCACGTATCCATAATCTATTGCGGTGGCTTCGACTGAGGCAAAAGACGGCCACTAATCCACACATACTACTCCCTCCGTTTGGAATTATTTATCGCAAAAATGGATGTATCTAGACGTATTTTAGTTTTAGATACATCCATTTTCAAGACAAGTAATTCCGAACAGAGGGAGTATGTGTGATTCGCGGGGACTACTTGTATTCGAGCAACCGGAAACAAGGAGGGGCTTATCGAGATTTGCGTCGTGGAGCCTGTGCTCGCTTGGCCACATCGATGACGATGATGGTGATGATGATGTCCCCGTGGTCCGTGGAAGAAAAGAACCGGCGGTGTTCCGGCGTTTCGTTGGTCGTCGTTGGCTTTGTCGTCTGGCGCGCGCTTCCCCACCCCAGATAATTACTGGAGTATATCATCAAACTCAAAACGACTGGAATGGATGCACCCCGGTACGAATAATGCCTGCTCGCTCGCTTTGCCATGTCACCCATGATCGATGAGGCATCGCGTCAGGTGCTGGCTTCGTGGTGTCGGTATGCACAGCCGTGAAGCGCAGCGTAGCGTAGGAGCAGGTGCGCGCGCATGCAGGGTTTTGAACGTGCATGCCGCATCAGAAACTACAGCTGGCTGGCTGGCTGGATCACGAACCCGAGAGGGCCCTGCAGATTATATGGCACAGGCATACTACTACATACACACCTGACAGCAGTGCGTGTCAGGTCCCCTAGAAAAAGCAGTGCGTGTCAGGGACTCGGGGTATGGTGCACTGGACGAGTCGCCGTCGTCATGGGCCATGGCTGGCCAGGTCCCTCCCCCTCCCAAGCACGCACGAGACATACGTACGGTGCAAAGCGTGCGAACCAGCCAAGCCAACCGCTGCACGTCGCGGAAACGGAAAACGACCTGGGAGACGACGACGCGCTGCGGCCGCTCCACGCGCCAGGCAACACCCCCCACGGCCCCCACCGGCGCACCCTTCCAGCGGGCCGCCGTCGGTGGGTCGCTCCGAGACGACGGAGAGGGACGTGCGTGCACCGGCCGGCCGGGGGTTGGCGTCCGTGGCCGCCGCCCGGGTCACTCCCGCCGCACACGCGCGCGATCCCTCCCTCTCGATCTCGACGCATCATCCATCCATCTATCACCACACGGCGGTTGGGTCTTTGGGCGCGCTCTCTGGCTCTCGCTCGCTCTGCGCTCTGGTTCTCCGGCCTTCCGCCTCGCCAAAACGGAGCGGCGGTCGACCATGGCGCAAGAATCCGTACCGATCGCGGCGTCTTGAATCATGACGGCAGGTGCAAGAGATGCAAGTAACTAGGTGCTCCTGCCTACGGGGTTCCAGGGAGCAGAGCTGGTCCGGCCGACCTCATTCCACCAGGAGAAAATGCGCGCGCGAATCTGTGGTGGCCACATCGATCGGCTTTCGGCCCGGCGAGCATCTCAGATAACGATCTCACGCTCTGCGCATGCGCGATGCGCGTTCGCGGTCACCACCAGTTATCCCCCCACCGGCTCGCGTGGCAGCCGGCGCCGCCGCACGTCCATCCAGCGGAATCAGTCCATATCTTGGATCAGCTCCGTCGTTCGGACAAGGATACAACCTCCGATGCAACCGAGGGGGAGCCACGTCACGTACATGCATGCATGTATGCATCCAAATCCAAGCCCCGTCCACGGACGCGCCACAGCACCTGCGAATGGACAAGACACGATAGGATGCCGCGAATATGTTCTTGTGCCCGGCCCCTACCCCGAAAGCGATACTCTATCTTGCCTCTAGCGATATCCTATGCTAGCCCCGTTCCATACTTTGGCCGTCAATCGAGCGAACGAATCTCCCGCTGGATGGAACTGAAAGGTGAAGCGTGCACCGACTGCTTCTGTTAACTAACTTTTCAGCGATGACGTGGCAAAATGAAGCATGCCCCGAACCCTGCCATACTATACAGACAAGGCCCGCACGTTGCTGTTAAATTTATACAACAATGAAGTTATCAAAAATAAAAATAAAAATATATGAGAACAATAATGTGTCACATTCTCACCATATGACGGTAGAAAACCTAGAAGTAAACGGAGGGTGGATGCATGTTATATTTTCCTGTGAAATTTAACTTTGATTGTTTGATACTAAAGAATAAACTAATAATGTTGAGGACTTGCATGTGGTAAAAAGTAGAAATTGGAAAGTAGGATGGTTAGATGCGTGCTTGATGATGGGGCTTGCATGGACTCCCTTCGTTCGAAATTACTTGTCACAAAAATGAATGTATCTACAACTAAAAAATATAGTGTAATTTTAGTATAGTGTACTCTCTCTGTCCAGAATTAGTTGTCACTCAAAAGGATGTATCGTGCATTGGTTTCAATGCTAGATACATCTGTTTAAACGATAACTAATTTCAAACGAAAGATGTATTACCTATAACTGTGATTTCACCGTAAACTACTTATAAATAATTACTATAGTTTAGTGTAAAGGATTATATTTATTTTGATTCTCACCAGGCCTAATATTTGGTTGGGCCGGCCCTGCGCCCTCCTTAACCACCACTCTTCCCTCCCACTCAATGCAACAACCATTAAACATATTTAGTAAAACTCGGTCAAAATTAATTGAAACCGAAAATAATTCGATGCAACTTCATTAAAACTAAAGATAATTTAGTGTCAGGCCAAGGTCGGTGGTGTAGCTCCTCTCCTTCTGCCAAGACACTTCAATGGCGGTCTGCATGCTAGGCCACTGCATCGTCGTCGGAGTGCACAACGGAGAGAAAGTCGTCTGAGGAACACCACTCTGTAGGTGGCGACATCTCGTCGCCGCCACCAGTGGGGCAGAAGCTGTAGAGCTGCCCCTCATGCTCCAAATAAAGAATCAAATACTTCAATCAAATGGGAGAGTTTCGAAATAAGGGAGGATAGTGAATAAACAAAATTTAATAGAAGAGGTCTCTGAGAAATTGTTGACCCAGTAAAAATTGGGTGACCCAAATCCGAAATGAAAACCTCAATTGATTTTTGATGCCATAAAAATTAGGGAGACCCCGATGCCCTAAAAGTTACGAAGCATGGTATATTTACGAAAGTGTCCTTCTACTCCCGAGCTCAAATGAGCTCGGTGAACTGTAAAATAAAATAAAACAAAAAAATCTGATTTTTTGTGTGTGACAAACATTGAAAAAAGTTTCAAGTGCTTGCAAAATGTTTTCATGGAATCACTCTCTGCAAAGGTCACTCTTACCTCCCTACCGTCGGTGTAAAAACCGGCAAACCTCGGGGTAGGGGGTGCTGAGCTGTGGATCTCGGATCGGTAGTAATGGGAACAAGGGAGACGATATTTACCCAGGTTCGGGCCTTCTTGATGGAGGTAAAATCCTACATCCTGCTCTTGTTTATATTGATGGAGATGTATCGAGTACAAGCTTGATCTACCTCGTGATCGTAAGTTGTGTTCTAACCCTAGGGCTAAACCCTAGATACGTCTCCAACGTATCTACTTTTCCAAACACTTTTGCCCTTGTTTTGGACTCTAACTTGCATGATTTGAATGGAACTAACCTGGACTGACGCTGTTTCAGCAGAACTGCCATGGTGTTATTTTTGTGCAGAAATAAAAGTTCTCGGAATGACCTGAAAATCCACGGAGACACGTTTTGGAATTAATCAAAAATATTGGCGAAAGAATCAACATCAGGGGGCCCACACCCTGTCCACGAGGGTGCAGGGCGCCCCCCTGCCTCGTGGGCCCCCTGGGACTCCATCGACCTCAACCCCAACTCCATACATTCATTTTCGGGAAGAAAAAAAATCAGAGAGAAGGATTCATCGCGTTTTACGATAAGGAGCCGCCGCCAAGCCTAATCTTCCTCGGGAGGGCTGATCTGGAGTCCGTTCGGGGCTCCGGAGAGGGGAATCCGTCGCCATCGTCATCATCAACCATTCTCCATCACCACTTTCATGATGCTCATCGCCGTGCGTAAGTAATCCCATCGTAGGCTTGCTGGACGGTGACGGGTTGGATGAGATTTACCATGTAATCGAGTTAGTTTTGTTAGGGTTTGATCCCTAGTATCCATTATGTTCTAAGGTTGATGTTGCTATGACTTTGCTATGCTTAATGCTTGTCACTAGGGCTCGAGTTCCATGATTTCAGATCTGACCTATTATGTTTTCATGAATATATGTGAGGTCTTGATCCTATCTTGCAAGTCAATAGTCACCTAATTTGTGTTATGATCTGGCAACCCCGAAGTGACATTAATTGGGACCACTCTCGGTGATGACCGTAGTTTGAGGAGTTCATGTATTCACTAAGTGTTAATGCTTCGGTCCGGTACTCTATTAAAAGAAGGCCTTAATATCCCTTAGTTTCCAATAGGACCCCGCCGCCACGGGAGGGTAGGACAAAAGATGTCATGCAAGTTATTTTCCATAAGCATGTATGACTATATTCGGAATACATGGCTACATTACATTGATGAACTTGAGTTAGTTTGGTGTCACCCTATGTTATAACTGTTGCATGAGGAATCGCATCCGACATAATTATCCATCATTGACCCATTGCCTACGAGCTTTTCACATATTGATCTTTGCTTAGTTACTTTTCTGTTGCCACTGTTACGATTGCTATAAAAACTGCTACTGGTACTTTTTGCCACCGTTACCGTTACTTCCATACTACTTTGCTACTAAATACTTCGCTGCAGATGTTAAGTCTTTCAGGTGTGGTTGAATTGACAACTGCTAATACTTGAGAATATTCTTTGGCTCCCCTTATGTCGAATCAATAAATTTGGGTTGAATACTCTACCCTCGAAAACTGTTGCGATCCCCTATACTTGTGGGTTATCAAGACTATTTTCTGGCGCCGTTGCCGGGGAGCATAACTCTATTCTTTGAGTCACTTGGGATTTATATCTGTTGATCACTATGAGGAACTTGAAAGATGAAAGAACCAAGATTTTTCCCTCAACTACGAGGGGAGGTAAGGAACTGCCATCTAGCTCTGCACTTGATTCACCTTCTGTTATGAGTAAATTTGCGACACCTACACCTGTTATTGATTCTGATATGTCGCATGTTATTGATGATGCCATTTCTGCTGTGCATGATGCTTATGATGAAACTATTTCTATGCTTGATAATACTGTGCCATTATGTGAATTTCTTGATGAACAACTTGCTAGGGTTAGGAGAATGAAATTATTGAAACAGATAATATTGATGAAAGTGATGATGCAGATTCTCCCCCTAGATATGAATTTCCTAATGTGCCTGAGCGTTATGTTATGGATGAACAAACTGCTAGAGACCTTTTTGCTTGCAAAGATAGATATGATCTTAAAAAACTGTTAGCTAAGCTGAAAGAAAAGTATTTGAATGCTAGAATGAAATATGACCCTGCTTTTGCTACTTCACCTATCTGTATTTCTGATAAGTATTATGATTTATCTGTCAATCCTGAGTTAATTACTTTGGTTGAATCTGATCCTTTTTATGGCTATGAATCTGAAACTGTTGTGGCACATCTTACTAAATCGAATGGTATAACCACCCTATTCACTCACGAGGAAAAAATTCGTTACTACTATATCCTTAAGTTATTTTCATTCTCATTAAAGAGTGATGCTAAAACATGGTTTAGTTCTCTTGCACCTGGTTTTGTGCGTAGTCCCCAGGATATTATTTACTACTTCTCTACTAAATATTTTCCCGCTCATAAGAAACAAGCTGCCTTAAGGGAAATATATAATTTTGTGCAAATTGAAGAAGAGAGTCTCCCACAAGCTTGGGAGAGGCTTCTCCGATTACTTAATGCTTTGCCTGATCATCCTCTCAAGAAAATGAAATACTTGATATCTTTTATAATGGACTAACCGATGCTTCCAAAGACCACCTGGATAGTTGTGCTGGTTGTGTTTTCAGGGAAAGAACTGTTGAGCAAGCTGAATTGCTATTGAATAATATATTGAGTAATGATAATGATTGGACACTTCCTGAACCAACTCCTAAGCCAACTCCAAAGAAAATGGGTATTCTATTTCTCAGTCCTGAAGATATGCAAGAGGCAAAGAAATCTATGAAAGAAAAGGGTATTAGAGCTGAAGATGTTAAGAATTTACCACATATTGAAGAAATACATGGTCTTAATAACACGATACAGGTAGTAAAGGTAAATTCTCTCTATAGATTTGATGAAGGTGATATTCCTCGTAATAAGTCTGCTAGCCAATGCTTGGATGAGTTTGATAATTTTATTGTTAAACACGAAAACTTCAATGCTTATGTTGGTAGACAATTGAAACGTAATGCTTATATGGTTGAACACTTGAGTGATTTTATGTCTAGAGTTAAAGGTGACCTTAAACTTATTAGTATACAAGCTTCTATGGTTACCACTCAGGTAGAACAAGTGCTTAAAGCAAAATATGATTTGCTCAATGAATTAAATAATAAGAAAAATGATAATGCCGTTAGAGTTATGACTAGAGGGGGTAGAATGACTCAGGAACCTCTGTATCCTGAGGGCCACCCTAGAGAGTTGAGCAAGATTCTTAGAGAACTAATGTTAATGCACCTAGTCCTTCCAAGAAGAAGAAAAAGAAAAATGGTAGGACTTTGCATGCTTCTAGTGAACCTGTTGTTGACACACCTGAGAATCCCAATGATATTTCTATTTCTGATGCTGAAACACAATCTGGTAATGAACATGAACCTAGTGATAATGATGATGTTCATGTTGTTGCTCAATCTAGCAATAATAATGATGTAGAGATTGAACCTGCTGTTGATCTTGATAACCCACAATCAAAGAATCAACGTTATGATAAGAGAGACTTCGTTGCTAGGAAGCACGGTAAAGAAAGAGAACCATGGGTTCGAAAAAGGATGATGAGGATTTTGAGCGCTTTGCTGAAATGATTAGACCTATCTTTGTGCGTATGCGTTTGACTGATATGCTTAAAATGAATCCTTATGCTAAGTATATGAAAGATATTGTTACAAATAAAAGAAAGATACCGGAAGCTAGAATTTCCACCATGCTTGCCAATTATACTTTTAAAGGTGGAATACCGAAGAAACTAGGAGATCCAGGAGTACCAACTATACCATGCTCCATTAAAAGAAACTACGTTAAAACTGCTTTATGTGATCTTGGAGCCGGTGTTAGTGTTATGCCTCTCTCTTTATATTGTAGACTTGATTTGAATAAGTTGACACCTACTGAAATATCTTTGCAAACGACCGATAAATCAACTGCTATACCTGTCGGTATTTGTGAGGATGTGCCTGTTGTGGTTGCAAACATTACTATTTTGATGGACTTTGTTATTCTTGATATTCCCGCAGACGATAGTATGTCGATTATCCTTGGTAGACCCTTTTTGAATACTGCAGGGGCTGTTATTGATTGCAACAAAGGCAATGTCACTTTCATGTTAATGGTAATGATCACACGGTACATTTTCCGAGGAAACAACCTCAAGTCCAAATTATCAATTCTGTTGGAAAAATTTCAGCGATTACTATTGGAGGTTTTGAATTCCCTCTTCCTACTGTCAAGAAGAAATATGATATTATTATTGTTGGGGACATGCATATCCCCATTGAGGTAACCTAGTGTTATTCAAAAATTCTCCAGCTTCATGTTATTCGGAAAGAGTTTGTTACCAAGACTTGATCAAACTTGTTAGTGGATTCCTTTTGATGAGCACAAGATGGATGAAGTTAGAAAGCACAACTCTCTGTACCCTCCTTTTACTTTCTGTTATTTAGATTAAATAAAGCAAAAATAGTATTTCCCGTCTGTTTTCTGAATTATCCTTGCAATAAGAATACCCCGAAAAAAAAAGTTCTCCAAACGTCCTGAAAATGAAATATGATTTTTTGTAGAATGTTTAAGAATTTCTGGCACTGAGAACACACCAAGGGGCCCACCATCTGGCCACGAGGGCACATGGCGCGCCCCCTGATGCGTCTCCAATGTATCTACTTTTCCAAACACTTTTGCCCTTGTTTTGGACTCTAACTTGCATGATTTGAATGGAACTAACCCGGACTGACGTTGTTTTCAGCAGAATTGCCATGGTGTTATTTATGTGGAGAAACAAAAGTTCTCGGAATGACTTGAAACTTCACGGAGATTATTTTTGGAAATAATAAAAATACTAGCGAAAGAATCAAGGCCAGGGGGCCCACACCCTATCCACGAGGGTGGGAGGTGCGCCTGCCCCCTGGGCGCGCCCCCTGCCTCGTGGCCCCCCTGGAGCTCCACCGACCTCAACTCCAACTCCATATATTCGTGTTCGGGGAGAAAAAAATCAAAAAGAAGGATTCATCGCGTTTTACGATACGGAGCCGCCGCCAAGCCCTAAACTCTCTCGGAAGGGCTGATCTGGAGTCCGGTCGGGGCTCCGGAGAGGAGAATCCGTCGCCGTCGTCATCATCAACCATCCTCCATCACCAATTTCATGATGCTAACCGCCGTGCGTGAGTAATTCCATCGTAGGCTTGCTGGACGGTGATGGGTTGGATGAGATTTATCATGTAATCGAGTTAGTTTTGTTAGGATTTGATCCCTAGTATCCACTATGTTTTGAGATTGATGTTGCTATGACTTTGCTATGCTTAATGCTTGTCACTAGGGCCCGAGTGCCATGATTTCAGATCTGAACCTATTATGTTTTTATGAATATATGTGAGTTCTTGATCCTATCTTGCAAGTCTATAGTCACCTACTATGTGTTATGATCCGCAACCCCTGAAGTGACAATAATCGGGACCACTCCCGGTGATGACCGTAGTTTGAGGAGTTCATGTATTCACTATGTGTTAATGCTTTGGTCCGTACTCTATTAAAAGGAGGCCTTAATATCCCTTAGTTTCAATAGGACCCGCTGCCACGGGAGGGAAGGACAAAAGATGTCATGCAAGTTATTTTCCATAAGCACGTATGACTATATTCGGAATACATGCCTACATTACATTGATGAATTGGAGCTAGTTTTGTGTCACCCTATGTTATGACTGTTACATGATGAACCGCATCTGGAATAATTCTCCATCACCGATCCAATGCCTACGAGATTTTCACATATTGTTCTTTGCTTAGTTACTTTACTGTTGCTACTGTTACAATCACTACAATACTGCTATCACTGTTACCGTTACTATCCTACTACTTTGCTGCAGATATTAAGTTATCCAAGTGTGACTAAATTGACAACTCAGTTGCTAATACTTGAGAATATTCTTTGGCTCCCCTTGTGTCGAATCAATAATTTTGGGTTGAATACTCTACCCTCAAAAACTGTTGCGATCCCCTATACTTGTGGTTTATCAAGACTATTTTCTGGCGCCGTTGCCGGGGAGCATAGCTCTATTCTTTGAGTCACTTGGGATTTATATCTGCTGGTCACTATGATGAACTTGAAAGACGAGAAAACTAAAATTTATCCCTCAACTACGAGGGGAGGTAAGGAATTGCCATCTAGTTCTGCACTTGATTCACCTTAAGTTTTGAGTAAGCTTGCGACACCTAAACCTGCTTCTGCTATTAATTCTGATATGTCGCATGTTATTGATGATGCCACTTTTGCTATGCATGATACTTATGATGAAACTACTTCTATGCTTGATATTACTGTGCCACTTGGTGAATTTCTTGATGAACAACTTGCTAGGGCTAGAGAGAATGAAATTATTGAAACTGATAATATTGATGAAAGTGATGATGGAGATTCTCCCCCTAAATGTGAATTGCCTATTGTTCCTGAGGGCTATGTTATGGATGAAGAAACTGCTAGAGACTTTCTTGCTTGCAATGATAGAAGTGATCTTAAGAAATTATTAGCTAAGCTGAAACAAAAATCACTGAATGCTAGAATGAAATATGATCCTGCTTATGCTACTTCACCTATCTTTGTTACTGATAAGGATTATGAATTCTCTGTCGACCCTGATATAATTACTTTGGTTGAATCTGATCCTTTCTATTGCTATTAATCTGAAACTGTTGTGGCACATCTTACTAAATTAAATGATTAGCCACCCTGTTCATTAATGATGAGAAATCTCGCTACTGTTATATCCTTAAAATCTTCCTATTCTCATTAAAGGGTGATGCTAAGATGTGGTTTACTTCTCTTGATCCTGGTTGTGTGCGTAGTCCCCAGGATATGATTTATTACTTCTCTGCTAAATATTTCCCTGCTCATAAGAAATAAGCTGCTTTAAAGGAAATATATAATTTTGTGCAAATTGAAGAAGAGAGTCTCCCACAAGCTTGGAGGAGGTTTCTCCAATTACTTAATGCTTTGCTTGATCATCCTCTGAAGAAAAATGAAATACTTGATATCTTTTATAATGGACTAACCGATGCTTCCAGAGACCACCTGGATAGTTGTGCTGGTTGTGTTTTCAAGGAAAGAACACCAGATCAAGCTGAAATTCTATTGAATAATATGTTGACAAATGAAAATAATTGGACACTTCCTGAACCAACTCCTAAGCCAACTCCGAAGAAAAGGGGTGTTTTATTTTTCAGTCCTGGAGGTATGCAAGAGGCAAAGAAATCTATGAAAGAAAAAGGTATAAAAGCTGAAGATGTTAAGAATTTTCCTCCTGTTGAAGAAATACATGGTCTTAATTTACCGCCTGTTGGAGAAATACATGGTCTTGATAACCCGACACAAGTAGTAAAGGTAAATTCTCTCTATAGATACGATAAAGCTGAAATCCGTCCCACTAATTATGCTAGCCAATGTTTAGATGAGTTTGATAACTTTATGGTTAAGCAAGAATATTTCAATGCTTATTTTGGTAGACAATTGAAACGCAATACTTATATGATTGAACACCTGAGTGATTATATGTCTAGAGTTAAAGGTGAACTTAAACTCATTAGTAAACATGATTCTATTGTTACCACTCAAGTAGAACAAGTACTTAAAGCTCAGAATGATTTGCTCAATGAATTGAATAGTAAGAATAATGATAATGCTATTAGAGTTGTGACTATAGGAGGTAGAATGACTCAGGAACCTTTGTATCCTGAGGGCCACCCTAAGAGAATTGAGCAGGATTCTCAGAGAAATAATTTAGATGCACCTAGTCCTTCTAAGAGGAAGAAAAGGAAAACTGATAGGACTTTGCATGCTTCTAGTGAACCTGTTGTTGACACACCTGAGAATCCTAATGATATTTCTATTTCCAATGCTGAAACACAATCTGGTAATGAACATGAACCTAGTGATAATGTTAATAATGATGTTCATGATGATGCTCAACCTAGCAATGATAATGATGTAGAGATTGAACCTGCTGTTGATCTTGATAACCCACAATCAAAGAATCAACATTATGATAAGAGGGACTTTGTTGCTAGGAAGCACGGTAAAGAAAGAGAGCCATGGATTCAGAAACCCATGCCTTTTCCTCCCAAACCATCCAAGAAAAAGGATGATGAGGATTTTGAGCGCTTTGCTGAAATGATTAGACCTATCTTTTTGCATATGCGTTTAACTGATATGCTGAAAATGAACCCTTATGCTAAGTATATGAAAGAAATTGTTACTAATAAAAGAAAGATACCGGAAGCTGAAATTTCCACCATGCTTGCTAATTATAATTTTAAGGGTGGAATACCAAAGAAACTTGGAGATCCAGGAGTACCCACTATACCATGCTCCATTAAAATAAATTATGTTAGAACTGCTTTATATGATCTTGGAGCCGGTGTTAGTGTTATGCCTCTCTCTTTATATCGTAGACTGGATTTGAATAAGTTGACACCTACTGAAATATCTTTGCAAATGGCTGATAAATCAACTGCTATACCTGTCGGTATTTGTGAGGATGTGCCTGTTGTGGTTGCAAATGTTACTATTTTAACAGACTTTGTTATTCTTGATATTCCCGAGGATGATAGTATGTCTATTATTTTTGGAAGACCCTTTTTGAATACTACAGGGGCTGTTATTGATTGCAACAAAGGCAATATCACTTTTCATGTTAATGGTAATGAGCATACGGTACACTTTCCGTGGAAACAACCTCAAGTTCATAGTATAAACTCTATTGGAAAAATTCATTCGATTATTTTTGGAGGTTTTGACTTTGCTCTTCCTAGTGTCACAAAGAGATATGATATTCTTATTATTGGGGACGTGCATATCCCCATTGAGGTAACTTAGTGTTATTCGAAATTTCTCCGGTTCCATGTTATTCGGAATGAGTTTGTTAACAAGACTTGATCAACCTTGTTAGTGGATTCCTTTTGATGAGCATGAGATAGATGAAGTTAGAAAGCACAACTCCCTGTACCCTTCCTTTTTAGTTGAAATAAAGTGAAATTAGTATTTTCTGTCTGTTTTCTGAATTCTCCGTGCAATAGAAAAATACCCAGAAAATAAAAGTTCTCCAAATGCCCTGAAATTTATATATGATTTCTTCTGGAATATTTGAGAATGTCTGGCACTGAGAACACATCGGGGGGAGCTGGCACCTGGACACGAGGGTCCAGGGCGCGCCCACCCCCCTGGGCGCGCCCCCTGCCTCGTGGGCCTATGGTGGCTCCCCTCCACTTATTCCTGCACCCACACACTTCTTCTTCCTTCCAAAAGAAATCACCAACCAGCTCAAGCACGAGTTCTTGCTCATTTTGCTACCATTTTCGATCTCCTAGCCCAAAGCACCTCTCACAAAACTGCTTTGGGGGATTGTTCCTTGGTTTGTAACTTCTCCAATGGTCCAATTAGTTTTTGTTCTAGTGCTTTATTCATTGCAAATTTGTGCTGCCTAGGTGACCATGTTCTTGAGCTTGCATGTCAAATTTATATGGTTCCAAGTAGTTCTAATGCATGATATAGTCTCTAGGCACCTGTGGGAGTAGTTGCTATCAGTTCGGTTGAGTATGGTTCACTTTTATTTTGAAGTTACTAAAATTTTCAGAAATTTTTCAGAGGAGGAAATATGTTTAGGAAAATGTATCAAGGTGGTCCTTCAAGGAAGCAAGGACCCAGGCTCGCAATGCGCGATGCTGGCGATGAACCACCAAGGGAAGCTCTAGTGCACGCTTGCGAATGGCCTTCAGAGGACCTCATGGATCGAGCGGGAATCAAGGAAGAATTTTACACATATGTGCGTAACGCTGATCTTGAGAGCTTCGAGGCAGATAAGTGTCATCAACACTACTATCTCACTAATTCCTTTGTGAGGAGGTTTGAATTTTCATCATCACGCAATTCTCAAATTGTCCTGTTTGATCTCTATGAAAATTCTTATACTATGGATTTAGAGGATTTTAATACTGCTTGCAAACTTTCACAATGGGGTAGCACTAGTGAGCCTCGCAAATATGAGTTTAGAGATTTTCTTGTTAGTATAATTGTGGGGGAGTCTAGAGATATAACACAAGCTACCATAGGGAGCATTCATTTTCCTGCTATACATTATTTTGCTCTCTTCATAGGTACGTGCATAAATGGTAAGGATGAAGCATGTCACATGTGTGTCCCTGATCTCAGTGTTCTCAGGAGTGTTGTGTTAGGAGATAAACATTATAATTTGGGAGCCATTGTCGCACGTAGGTTGCACAATAATAGATTTAATGGAGACTTCTTTGGTGGAATTTATGCAACCCGTCTAGCTAATTTTCTTGGTGTAGCCATATGTGATTACGATATTGAGTTGCCTCCTGTTTATTTAGATTATGAGGCTATGGTTCGTCATCAGTTTATTGAGAGGAATGAACAACCTCTCCAGTACCGACTAATCTTTGACAGACGATGCACCTATCACGTCGCTCTTCCTGCTCCCACTTTCTTTGACTTTCAGGCAAAGGGGAGATATTTCATAACCAGGGAGGAGGCAAATGAGTATGAGAGGAGGACAAGGGCAGCAAGCCTCCAAGCTGCAGCCCATGATGCAATTGCCGCTGCAACTCAGTACGACCCCAACTATAACTTTGGATATCCGCCAGGCCAGCCGTGGCAGTAGACCAACTTAGGCCAAAAGCCTAAGCTTGGGGGAGTACGTATTTCTCACCGACATTACATTTATGCTCACACACTCTTGCTAGTTGTCGGTGTTCATACTCTTTCATTGTATTATCCATGCTTGTTTATTTTCCTTTTTCCTGCTTTCTTCTTGTGTGTTTGAAAAACCTTATGAAAAACAAAAAAATATAGTAGTAGCTTTTAGTTAGTTTACTCTCCCTGCTTTAGTAGTAATAATTAAAAGAAAACCCAAAAATATTTCCTGTTCTTCTTTTTGTTTGTTGGGAGCTTTCCCGTGTAAATAGTTTTATTCCTTTTCTTTTCCTTGGGGGTCGAGAGGAGAAGACCATGATGAAATTGTTGAAGTGGATCTTACATGCATTATTGTTGATTTAACCAAGAGCCCATATTGCCTTGTCTTCTCCTGTTTATTGAATGCTTGCAGATTCCAGCTTAGTCCAATGCACGTGCACTATTATTATTATTATTCACATCGTTCGGTCGTGCAAGTGAAAGGCAATTATGACGATATATGGTGGACTGATTGAGATGAGAGAAGCTGGTATGAACTCGACCTCTCTTTTTTTTGTAAATATGATTAGGTCATCGTTCTTGATTCAGCCTATTATGAATAAACATGTTTGCAATGACAATTAGAGATTATAGTTACTTATGCCATGCTTAATTAGCTAAGAATTTATAATGGTTTACCTTGCGTGCCAACATGCTATTAAAATGGTTGTGATGTGGTATGATAGGGTGGTATCCTCCTTCGAATGATTCGAGTGACTTGACTTGGCACATGTTCGCGCATGTAGTTGAAACAAATCAACATAGCCTTCACGATATTTATGTTCATGGTGGATTATATCCTACTCATGCTTGCACTCAATGTTCATTAATTTTAATGCATGTTCATGACTGTTGTCGCTCTCTAGTTGGTCACTTCCCAGTCTTTTGCTAGCCTTCACTTGTACTAAGCAGGAATAGTGCTTGTGAATCCAATCCCTTAAACCCCAAAGTTATTCCATATGAGTCCACCATACCTTTCTATATGAGGTATCTACCTGCTGTTCCAAGTAAATTTGTATGTGCCAAACTCTAAACCTTCAAATGAAATTCTGTTTTGTATACTCGAATAGCTCATGTATCAACTAGGTATGTCCGTATCTTCCATGTTAGGAGGGTTATTCTTAAGAGGAGTGGACTCCGCTCCTCACTCACGAGAAAATGGCTGGTCACCGGGATGCCCAGTCCCATGCTTTAAGCAAACCAAATCGAAATAATTGCAAACAAAACTCCCCCGGGACTGTTGTTAGTTGGAGGCACTCGTTGTTTCGTGCAAGCCATGGATTGATGCTTGTTGGTGGAGGGGGAGTATAAACTTTACCATTCTGTTTGGGAACCGCCTATAATGTGTGTAGCATGGAAGATATCGCCATCTCTTGGTTGTTATGTTGACAATGAAAGTATACCGCTCAAAATATTATTTATACTCTGCTTTAAAATCAAGCTCTAGCACCCCTACAAATCCCTGCTTCCCTCTGCGAAGGGCCTATCTATTTACTTTTATGTTGAGTCATCACCCTCTTATTAAAAAAACACCAGCTGGAGAGCATTGCTCTCATTTGCATCCATTACTTTTAATTTATATTGGGTATGACTATGACTGGATCTCTTTTACCATGAATTACAATGTCTAGTCAGTCCTTGATCTTTAAAGGTGCTCTGCATTTATGTTTTGCGGCCTCAGAAAGGGCGACCGAGATACCATCTTGTTATATCATATTACGATTGTTCTGAGAAAGTGTTGTCATCCGAGATTTATTATTTTTGCTCGCTAGTTGATTATGCGATTGATATGAGTAAACATGAGACCTAAGTGTTATTGTGAGTATGATTAGTTCATAATCTTTGCTGAAAACTTGAATGCTGGCTTTACATATTTAAAACAACAAGAGCAAACAGGGTTTGTAAAAGTTTTTCTTTATCACTTTCAGTTTATCAACTGAATTGCTTGAGGACAAGCAAAGGTTTAAGCTTGGGGGAGTTGATACGTCTCCAACGTATCTACTTTTCCAAACACTTTTGCCCTTGTTTTGTACTCTAACTTGCATGATTTGAATGGAACTAACCCGGACTGACGCTGTTTTCAGCAGAATTGCCATGGTGTTATTTATGTGCAGAAACAAAAGTTCTTGGAACGACCTAAAACTTCACGGAGATTATTTTTGGAAATAATAAAAAATACTGGCGAAAGAATAAAGGCTAGGGGGCCCATACCCTATCCACGAGGGTGGGAGGCGCGCCTGCCCCCCTGGGCGCGCCCCCCTACCTCGTGGCCCCCTGGAGCTCACCGACCTCAACTCCAAATGCATATATTCGTGTTCGGGGAGAAAAAAATCGAAGAGAAGGATTCATCGCGTTTTACGTTACGTAGCCGCCACCAAGCCCTAAACTCTCTCGGGAGGGCTGATTTGGAGTCTGTTCGGGGCTCCAGAGAAGGGAATCCATCGCCATCGGCATCATCAACCATCCTCCATCACCAATTTCATGATGCTCACCGCCGTGCGTGAGTAATTCCATCGTAGGCTTGCTGGATGGTGATGGGTTGGATGAGATTTATCATGTAATCGAGTTAGTTTTGTTAGGGTTTCAACCCTAGTATCCACTATGTTCTGAGATTGATGTTGCTATGACTTTGCTATGCTTAATGCTTGTCACTAGGGCCCGAATGCCATGATTTCAGATCTGAACCTATTATGTTTTCATGAATATATGTGAGTTCTTGATCCTATCTTGCAAGTCTATAGTCACCTACTATGTGTTATGATCCGGCAACCCTGAAGTGACAATAATCGGGACCACTCCCGGTGATTACCGTAGTTTGAGGAGTTCATGTATTCACTATGTGTTAATGCTTTGGTCCGGTACTCTATTAAAAGGAGGCCTTAATATCCCTTAGTTTCCAATAGGACCCTGCTGCCGCGGGAGGGTAGGACAAAAGATGTCATGCAAGTTCTTTTCCATAAGCACGTATGACTATATTCGGAATACATGCCTACATTACATTGATGAATTGGAGCTAGTTTTGTGTCACCCTATGTCATGACTATTACATGATGAACCACATCCGGCATAATTATCCATCACCGATCCAATGCCTACGAGCTTTTCACATATTGTTCTTCGCTTAGTTACTTTACCGTTGCTACTTTTACAATCACTACAATACTGCTATCACTGTTACCTTCGCCACTGTTACCGTTACTATCATACTACTTTGCTACTAAAGACTTTGTTGCAGATATTAAGTTATCCAGGTGTGACTGAATTGACAACTCAGTTGCTAATACTTGAGAATATTCTTTGGCTCACCTCGTGTCGAATCAATAAATTTGGGTTGATTACTCTACCCTCGAAAACTGTTGCGATCCCCTATACTTGTGGGTTATAACCCCCTGCCTCGTGGGCCCCACATGGACCCCCTCCACTTATTCCAGCACCCACTCACTTTGTCTTCCTCCAGAAAAAAATCCTCCCATAGCTCAAACCCGTGTTCTAGCTCATCTTGCTGCCATTTTTGATCTCTTTGCTCAAAGCTCCATTCACAAAACTGCTTTGGGGGATTGTTCTTCGGTATGTGACTCCTCCAATGGTCCAATTAGTTTTTGTTCTAGTGCTTTATTTATTGCAAATTTTTGATGCTGAGGTGACCCTGTTCTTGAGCTTCCCTGTCAAATTTATATGGTCCAAAGTAGTTTTAATGCATGATATAGCCTCTAGGCACTTGTGGGAGTAGTTTCTATCAATCTTGTTGAGTTTGGTTCACTTTTATTTTGAGTCAGTAAAAATTTCAGAAACTTTTTAGAGAAAGAAAATGATTATGATATTGCTGAGGAGCTCTTCGAGCAGAAGCTCGAAGGATAAGCAGAATGAGGAGAATAAAAAGCCCAAATTCAATCTTCCTCACACTGCGGAGGTTCGGCCGTGCGAATGGCCTTGTGATGCGTTCTTGAGAGCCGCCGGAATTTACAATGACTTTTATAACTTGGCTGAGAATGCAGGCCTCACCGACTTCCTCCATGACCAGCACGAACAGTATCTCATACTCACTAATATTTTCGTGCAAAAAATTTATTCCCATGCGAAGAAATCACCACCTTTTGTGGACTTTCACTTATATGATGAGGTTAAGGAGATGTCACTCCATGATTTTTGTCGGGTCTGCAAGATACCCTTTGTGGGCATCATCGAGGAACCGCATCGTAGTGATGTGGATGTTTTTATTGATAGAATTGATGTAGGGGAAACGAGGAAAGTTTCCGATGCAAGAATTACTAGTATACATTTTCCTGTTCTACGTTACTTTGCGATATTTGCTAGTAGATGCTTAATTGGTCGCGGGAACAGTGGAAATCTTAGTGCTCCTGATCTTGTCATTTTGCGCCATGCTTTGTTTCGCGATACAAATTTCAGCTTAGGAGCTATTGTTGCTAAACGATTAAGTCTGAACCATACAAAGGGCCCCATCTTCGGAGGCATCTTTGCTTCACGCCTTGCTAAACACTTAGAGATACCTATTAGGCATTATGAGAAAGAGGAAGAGTTGCTGCCCCCTATTTTTCTAGATTATAAGAGTATGGTAGCACATGAATTTATTGTTAAAGATAAGAAGATGATGCTTAAGTATAATTTGATATTTGATAAAACTCACTGTGAGACTATTACCTTGCCTGCACCCTCTTTGTTTAACATACCTTCAGGCACGTACCTCATCTTGCCCGAGGCCATTTATACATACTGGAGGCTGACACAAGTCACAGAGCCTGAGCCACCACTTGACCCTTATCGATAGTCTGTTTATCAGTGGGATCCGAAGGAGATCGCCAACCAGTGGCACCCTGAGGACCCTCCTCAGTACACCAGAGAGAGTAGCTTCGATCCGTGGGCATAGACCAACTTAGGCCAAAAGCCTAAGCTTGGGGGAGTATGTATTTCTCACCGACATTACATTCATGTTCACACACTCATTCAAATTGTCGGTGCTCATACTTTTTCATTGTACTATCCATGCTAGTTTATTTTCTTTTCTAAGCCTTCTTCTTGTGCATTTGAAAAACCTTCAGAAAAACCAAAAAAACCAGTTATAGATTTTAGCTAGTTTACTTTCCATGCTTGTAGTAGTAGTAATTAAAAGAAAATCCAAAAAGATTTCTCGTTCTTCTTTTGCTTGTTGGGAGGTTTCCCATGTAAATAGTTTTATTTCTTTTCTTTTCTTTGGGGTTGAGAGGAGAAGACCATGATGAAAATGTTGAGTGGCTATCATATGCATTATTGTTGATTTAACCAAGAGCCTATATTACCTTGTCTTCTCCCTTGTATTAAATGCTTGCAGATTCCAGCTTAGTCCAATGCACGTGCACTATTATTATTATCCACACCGTTCGGTCATGCGAGTGAAAGGCAATAATGACGATATATGATGGACTGATTGAGATGAGAGAAGTTGGTATGAACTCGACCTATCTTGTTTTTGTAAATATGATTAGTTCATCGTTCCTGATTCAGCCTATTATGAATGAAACATGTTTGCAATGAAAATTAGAGATTATAGTTGCTCATGCCATTCTTAAGTAGCTAGGAGTTTATAATGGTTTACCTTGTGTTCTAACATGCTATTAAAATGGTTGTGATGTGGTATGATAGGGTGGTATCCTCTTTTGAATGATTCGAGTGGTTTGACATGGCACATGTTCACGCATGTAGTTGAAGCAAAATCAACATAGCCTCCATGATATTTATGTTCATGATGATTTATATCCTACTCATGCTTGCACTCACTGTTGATTAATCTTAATGCATGTTCATGATTGTTGTCGCTCTCTAGTTGGTCGCTTCAAAGTCTCTTTCTAGCCTTCACTTGTACTAAGCGGGAATACTGCTTGTGCATCCATTTCCATAAACCCCAAAGTTATTCCATATGAGTCCACCAAACCTTTCTATATGCGGTATTTACCTGCTGTTCCAAGTAAATTTGTATGTGCCAAACTCTAAACATTCAAATGAAATTCTGTTTTGTATGCTCGAATAGCTCATGTATCGACTAGGGCTCTCTATATCTTCCATGCTAGGTGGGTTATTCTCACGATGAGTGGACTCCGCTCATCATTCACGAGAAAATGGCCGGTAACCGGGATGCCCAGTCCCGTGCTCAAATCAAATCAAAATAATTGCAAACAAAACAACCCCAGGATTGTTGTTAGTTGGACGGCACCTGTTGTTTCGGACAAGCCATGGATCGATGTTTGTTTGTGGTGGGGGAGTATAAACTTTACCATTCTGTTTGGGAACCGCCTATAATGTGTGTAGCATGGAAGATATCGAGATCTCTTGGTTGTTATGTTCACAATGAAAGTATGCCACCCAAAATATTATTTATCTCTGTTTCAAAACCTGAGCTCTAGCACCTCTGCAAATCCCTGCTTCCCTCTGGGAAGGGCCTATCTATTTACTTTTATGTTGAGTCATCATCTTCTTATTAAAAAGCACCAGTTGGAGAGCACCGCTGTCATTTGCATGCATTGCTATTAATTTACATTGAGTATGACTGGATCTCTTTTACCATGAATTACAATGTCTAGTCAGTCCTTGATCTTCAGGGTTGCTCTGCATTTATGTTTTGCGGTCTCAGAAAGGGCTAGCGAGATACCGTCTTATATCATGTTATGATTGTTTTGATAAACTGTTGTCATCCGAGATTTATTATTATTGCTCGCTAGTTAATTATGCCATTGATATGAGTAAACATGACACCTAAATGTTATTGTGAATATGGTTAGTTCATAATCTTTGCTGAAAACTTGAATGCTGGCTTTACATATTTGCAACAACAAGATCAAACAGAGTTTGTTAAAGTTTTTCTTTATCACTTTCAGTTTGTCAACTGAATTGCTTGAGGACAAGCAAAGGTTTAAGCTCGGGGGAGTTGATACGTCTCCAACATATTTACTTTTCCAAACACTTTTGCCCTTGTTTTTGACTCTAACTTGCATGATTTGAATGGAACTAACCTGGACTGACGCTGTTTTCAGCAGAACTGCCATGGTGTTATTTTTGTGCAGAAATAAAAGTTCTCGGAATGACCTAAAAATCCACGGAGACACGTTTTGTAATTAATGAAAAATATTGGCGAAAGAATCAGCATCAGGGGGCCCACACCCTGTCCACGAGGGTGCAGGGCGCGCCCCCTGGGCGCGCCGCCTGCCTCGTGGCCCCCGTGGGACTCCACTGACCTCAACCCCAACTCCATATATTCACTTTCGGGGAGAAAAAATAGAGAGAAGGATTCATCGCGTTTTACGATACGGAGCCGCCGGCAAGCCCTAATCTTCCTCGGGAGGGCTGATCTGGAGTCCGTTCGGGGCTCCGGAGAGGGGAATCCGTCGCCATCGTCATCATCAACCATCCTCCATCACCAATTTCATGATGCTCACCGCCGTGCGTGAGTAATCCCATCATAGGCTTGCTGGACGGTGATGGGTTGGATGAGATTTACCATGTAATCAAGTTAGTTTTGTTAGGGTTTGATCCCTAGTATCCATTATGTTCTAAGATTGATGTTGTTATGACTTCGCTATGCTTAATGCTTGTCACTAGGGCCCGAGTGCCATGATTTCAGATCTGAACCTATTATGCTTTCATGAATATATGTGAGTTCTTGATCCTATCTTGCAAGTCAATAGTCACCTACTATGTGTTAGATCCGGCAACCCTGAAGTGACAATAATCGGGACCACTCCCGGTGATGACCATAGTTTGAGGAGTTCATGTATTCACTAAGTGTTAATGCGCTGGTCCGGTACTCTATTAAAAGGAGGCCTTAATATCCCCTAGTTTCCGATAGGACCCCGCTGGCATGGGAGGGTAGGACAAAAGATGTCATGCAAGTTCTTTTCCATAAGCACGTATGACTATATTCGGAATACATGCCTACATTACATTGATGAACTGGAGCTAGTTCTGTGTCACCCTATGTTATAATTATTGCATGAGGAATCACATCCGACATAATTATCCATCATTGATCCATTGCCTACGAGCTTTTCACATATTGATCTTTGCTTAGTTACTTTTCCGTTGCCACTGTTACGATTGCTACAAAAACTGCTGCTGTTACTTTTTGCCACCGTTACCGTTACTTCCATACTACTTTGCTACTAAATACTTCACTGCAGATATTAAGTCTTTCAGGTGTGGTTGAATTGAGAACTCAACTGCTAATACTTGAGAATATTCTTTGGCTCCCCTTGCGTCGAATCAATAAATTTAGGTTGAATACTCTACCATTGAAAACTGTTGCGGTTCCCTATACTTGTGGGTTATCAACCCTCTGGCTTATATACACGCTAGGTAGGGAATTTAGGGTTATATGGTCGATATCCAGGGGCGCATATGGAGGTTGCAAGGGATGCCTTGGATGTTCGTCAAGTCTTCAGCATGCGCAGTCTTCATCCACCGTGTAGTGATAACCCACAAGTATAGGGGATCGCAATCGTTTTTGAGGGTAGAGTATTCAACCCAAATTTATTAATTCGACACAA
Source organism: Aegilops bicornis (assembly GCA_021605145.1). Lineage (NCBI taxonomy): Eukaryota > Viridiplantae > Streptophyta > Magnoliopsida > Poales > Poaceae > Aegilops > Aegilops bicornis. The sequence goes on along the minus strand of CM038671.1, from coordinate 787,041,128 downwards.
GGGGAGCCAAAGAATATTCACAGGTATTAGCAGTTCAGTTGTCAATTCAACCACACCTGAAAGACTTAATATCTGCAACAAAGTGTTTAGTAGCAAAGTTGTGTGATAGTAATGGTAACAGTGTCCAAAGTAGAAGTAGCAGTTTTGTAGTAACTGTAACATCATCAATGAGAGTAACTTAGCAAAGATCAATATGTGAAAAGGTCATAGGAATTGGATCAGCGATGGATAATTGTGTTGGATAATATTCATCATATAGCAGTAATAACCTAGGGCGACACAGAACTAGCTCCAATTCATCAATATAACGGAGGCATGTATTCCGTATATAGTCATACGTGCTTATGGAAAAGAACTTGCATGACATCTTTTGTCCTACCCTCCCGTGGCAGCGGAGTCCAAAATGAAACTAATGGATATTAATGCCTCGTTTTAATAGAGAACTGGAACAAAGCATTAGCACTTAGTGAATACATGAACTCCTCAAACTACGGTAATCACTGGAAAGAATCTCAATGATTGTCACCTTGGGATATGCGGATCATAACTCGTAAGGTGTCTACAACTTGCAAGATAGATCAAGAACACACATATATTCATGAAAACATAATAGGTTCATATCTGAAATCATGGTACTCGGGCCCTAGTGACAAGCAACAAAGTCCTAACAATATCAATCTCAGAACATAGTGAATACTAGGGATCAAACCCAAACAAAACTAACTCGATTACATGATAAATCTCATCCAACCCATCACCGTCCAGCAAGCCTACGATGTAATTACTCACTCCCAGCGATGTGCATCATGAAATTGGTGATGGAGGAAGGTTGATGATGACGACAGTGATGGATTCCACCCTCCGAAGCCCCGAACAGACTCCAGATCAGCCCTCCCGATGAAGAACGGGCGGTGGTGGCGGCTCCGTATTATAAAACGCGATGAATCCTTCTCTCTGAGTTTTTTCTCCGCAAATAGGTATATATGGAATTGGATTTAGTGTTGCCGGAGCTCCAGGGGCCCCACAAGCCTGGGAGGCGTGCCCCGAGGGCTTGTGGCTCCTGGGTACCCCCTTCTGGTATATTTTTCCGCCGGTAGTTTTTATATATTCCAGAAATATTCTCCGTAAATTTCAGGTGAATCCGAGAACTTTTATTTCTACACAAAAATAACACCATCGCAATTCTGCTGAAAACAACGTCAGTCCGGGTTAGTTCCATTCATACCATGCATATTAGAGTCCAAAACAAGGGCAAAAGAGTTTGGAAAAGTAGATATGATAGAGACGTAGCATGTAGCTACCATAGTCCACCTTGAAGAGAATGAGGGCCCACCGTCCATCTGAGGACTTCGGGCCGACTAGGTTAGTACCCCAAATTCTGGGACACCGTCACCCAGGTTGCGAAAAATGGCGCCTGCATTTGCGTCACTTGTCGCAACCAAGTCCTATGTTGATATGTTTTGACGAACATTTTTTTACGAAATAACCACACCGGGAGCATGTTTCTTTTCTTTTTCGAAAGCTGTTTCTGAGAGGCACGACCGTGCCTCTCGCGGGAGATTTTTTTTTTTGAAAAAACGCATGTTTTGTCTATTTCCGAGATGCACAGCCGTGCCTCTCGCGAAAGCAACACCGTGCCTGTCACGGAAGGAAAAAAGAAAAAATATTTATTTGTCCGTTTCCGAAAGGCACGACCGTGGCTCTCGCGGAAGCAAAACCATGCCTCTCGTGAAAAAAAAGAAAACATATTTTTTTTCGTTTTCGAGAGGCAAGGACGTGTCTCTCGCGGAAGGCAATTTTTTTTGAAAATGCGTCATTTTTCTCATTTCCTAGAGCACGGCCAAGCAAATTCACGCCTCTCGCAGTAGAAAAAGAGCATTTTTTCGCGCATTTTTTCCATTTTTTTTGTCTAAAAGCTAAGAAAAACAATGAAAACTTGAAAAAACCATCTAAAAAGCCAAACCGCGTGTGAAATAATAATAATAAAAAAACCTGGAGGGGGCGTCCAGAGCGCGACATGGGGCAGCTAAGAGCGCCCAAGTGGCGCGCTCTCAACCCACCCCAGGTGAACTTCCTTCCTTAGTTGCATTTTTTGGAGTCCAAGCTTCATGGGCCTGCTTTTTACTAAAGAGAAAATTATATTCAAAAGTTTCAAAAAAATTGAATAAAATTCCATAGAAAATTATATGCTTCCCGCACAAACGTGTTAAAACTATTTGAAAATATTATGATTTGTATGTTGTACAAAAAAGTCAAAATTATGGCCCAACAAAAAGAAAAGTCGGCCCATTTGGAAATACATATTTGTCTTCTTTTTTACGACAAGCGTGAATTATAAAATTTTGCACATACTAAGAAATATGCCCGTGCGTTGCAACGGGAGAACAAACCACGTAAAGTTGTGTGGACATGGTAGCGATCTCAAGGAATGATAGACCCTGCTTTACCTATATTGATGAATCATACACCTCGCCTTTATCCATCCCAATACATGGTTTGTTCCATGATCTTAAATGGCGAAACCAGACCAGACAAAACTGTGCATCATTATGAATTAAATAATACTCTGCTCAAGCAACATGAACTCGGTCTTAACAGGGATCCAACATTAGTGGAGGAGTGTCGAGGACAATGCCCTACTTTACACCAGACTTCGATTCCGCCTCATGAGTCGGTGACGGGTGCTAAAGATTGGTTTCTCCATGTTAGCACGTCACGTCGCCTACCTACGATTCCACCCTTGTTTTATTTTTGATCTTTTCATCGATAAATTCCATACCTTCCACTAACTTGCATATTTTATAATTTTTGTCTTATTTGATTTACATTTGCATTACATCATGACATTAAGTAATTCACACAAAATTTAAAACTATGAACATTTCCAAAAAAATCATTTGAGCCTTCCTTCTATTTTATACAACTGCTCTTCCAAATTCCTTTTGAGCCATTCCAAAAATCCCATGCTTTTTCTACTTCAAGGTTAGTCCCCAAACTTTACCAATAATTCTTTCATCAGTTTGCCAAGCTCCACCAGATTATCATAATTTTTGGACACATCTAAAACCTAGTCCTAGTTCAAACCCATTTGAATTAAATTCAAATGAGTTTGAATTTAAACCTTGCATTGACCACTTCTAGTTTTCTTGGAACAAGCACATTTTCGCAAGTCCATGAAAAATAACACCTTTCCAGAATACCATTCATATACCTCTATCACGTTTACTCTTTCTCTATTTATATTTAATTAACAAAAAAGAGGAGAATTAGGAGATGGAGAGAGAGAGAGAGAGCAGCCTAGCAACTAACCCGGCCGGCCCATTTGGCCTAAGGCCCAGCCCAGCCGCACCCTAACCTAGCCCGATCGAACCTCGCTCCTCTCTCCCGATCTCTTCGCCCCCCTTGTGCCGCCCAGGAGGCGCGGTATGCGCTAGACTCGCGCAGCTCGCGGCGCCTGCCCTCCCGCGTGCCACGCCGCCTTCGCTACCGCTGTAGGCCATGGCCGCATCCACGCCTTGCCCATGCCGCTCCGCCCAGCCAAGCCCGCGGCTGCCCCTCCGCCGCGTCTCGGCCCGCGGCGACTCACCTGCCTGGCGGCGCCTGCCGCCCAGCGCCACACCTCTGCGCCTGCGGCACAGGAGGCCGGCTGGCTCCGCCCGACTCCAGTGAGGCTGCATCGCCCTCGGCCTCGCTCTTTTTCGCCTCACCGTTGTGCTCCTTCTCTCCTGCTGCATCGCGCCTCCCTGCCCGAGCCGCTCTGCCTCCGTCCCCATGACGCCTTGTACCACCACGCCACGGCAGCCCTGCCGCCACGCACCTCCTGCTCGCGTTGTCTCCTGTAGCAAGCCGCCGCCTCGTCTGAAATGCAACACTCCTCCTTTCTTCCTTCTTCTCTCCCTCACCCCCCTGTCTCCTTTCTGCCCAGGAGTCATGGATGCCATGGATCCGCCTGGGAATTTTTGCTCCAGCCTTCCTCATCGTCACCGGCGACCGCCGACTTGCCGCCCGCGTCTGGATCCGCCCCCAACCCTTGTAACGCACGGATCGGCCTTGCAAGGTCCAGCCCTGCCGCTCTTCTCCAGCGTGGGTTGATCACTCAGAAAACGCAGGGTCTTATTTGTAAGAATGAAACGTTTTTAGCCACTTGAAATAGAAATGCGGGTTGAATTCCTGTAAACCGACGGGCTTTTTTGCAAAACAACCACGACGGAAGACCAAAAACTATAGTATATATATATATATATATATATATATATATATATATATATATATATATATATATATATATATATATATAGGACAAATGTTTCCTACAAGCAGTGGTAGTTACCACCACTTCATGCTTTTGTATGTTGTATGTAGTATCTGTCGAAACCGAGAGTATGTATGTGTAGTATGTAGTATATAACAATGATTAGGTAGTATATATACTAATTTTTAGGTAGTATGTACCATTTTTGAGTATGCTTTTTTACGTACAAATATATGCGTATTTCAGAAATATAACAAAAACTATGGGCTCATATGCAATTTTTTCACGTAACTTGCTTTTAAATATCTTAGATATAGTATATGAACATATTTAAAATAATAAAATAGTATATATAGTACCACTTGGTAGTATATGAGATATGTGGGGTAACTACCACTGGGTGGTAGGATGGATTTTCCCTATATATATATATATATATATATATATATCATACTACCGGGTGTAGTTATTCTCACTTTTGTTTCATACGTTCTAGGTAGTATCTATCATATCGGAGAGTATGTACGCGTAGTATGTAGTATGTAAGAATGTTTATGTAGCATATATACTATTTTTTATGTAGTATGTAGTATATTTTGAGCATACTCCTTTTACTATTACAAATATGTACGTATTTCACAAATATTATAAAAATATGGGCTCACATGCAGTTTTTTCACATAATTCGCTTTGGAGTATCTTAGATATAGTATATGTGCATACTAAAATTAATAAAGTAGAGTATATATTACCACATGGTAGTATATGAGAAATAGATGTAACTACACCGGTAATAGGATGCATTTTTCCTATATATATATATATATATATATATATATATATATATATATATATATATATATATATATATATATAGGTAAATGGGAGTACGTACTCCTGCACCTCATATATCCCATAGATGAATCTTTCATATCTTTTTATTATTTTTAATATACTTCACTAATAATTACTAGATATAATAAGTAGGTAAAGATATAATATTACAACCGTATGTATCTTCGTTAAAAATATCGACATTTTTCGTGGCGTAGATAATGATATTTTGAAACGAAGCCCATGGAGCTCGGCCTCGATTGGTCATTAGCGATCGAGATTTGCGCTGTGGGCTGATGATGATGTCCGCGTGGAAGAAAAGAAAAGAAGCACAGAAAATTAAATTTTATGGCTGATGATGGTGTTCCGGCGTTTCGTCGGTGGTCGTCGACTTTGTCGTCCCGCGCGCGCTTCCTCAGAAAATTAAATTTTATGCCCAAAATGGTGAAGCGGCTGGATGTACCCCATGGACATGAATGGCACGCGGTGACATTGCCCGCTCGCTCGCTTTCTTTGGCATGATCGATGAGGCCCGGGGATGGGGAGGGGGGGGGGGTGCATCCATCCATCCATCCTGGTGTCGGTCGGTATACAGCCGTGAAGCTAGCGTCGGAGCAGTGCGCGCGCAGGGTTTGAGCGTGCCGCTGCATCTACGTAGTACATGCGGCGTCAGAAACTACAGCTGGCTGAAGAAAGGGGCCTGCAGTGCAGTGCAGTGCAGTGCAGGTGCATCCATCCATCCATCCTGGTGTCGGTCGGTATACAGCCGTGAAGCTAGCGTCGGAGCAGTGCGCGCGCAGGGTTTGAGCGTGCCGCTGCATCTACGTAGTACATGCGGCGTCAGAAACTACAGCTGGCTGAAGAAAGGGGCCTGCAGTGCAGTGCAGTGCAGTGCAGGTGATATACAGTAATGTACAGTGCATGATTCGGAAAAAAAGAACGTGACATGACTGACAGCAGGTGCTCGTGGCTATCATGCAGCTGAGCTGATATAACAAGGACAAAATCACTGTTCTGACCTATGTGGCTAACAAAATTCCGATTTGACCTTAGTTTAAAAAAAAAATCGATTTTGACCTGTTTGGGTGACGCCAACATCCCTTGCGTCTAGGTTGCGAAGCAGACACCGGGCACCCTGGCGTCTGGCCCCTGGCCCGCACTGCCCGCCTGCCCGTTGATCTGCTGACGTGGCAAAGGGGCCAGACGCCAAGGACCCTGGCGTATGGCCCTGGTAACTAGATAACCCCACCGGGAGAGTGTGTGGGTCCCACCCCACACACTTTCCCCAATCCAGCCCGAGCTTGAAGAACATTTGCTGCCCCCCCACTCTCTCTCACCCCTCAAGCTCCCCCCTCAAATCCTCTCCAAAAGGTGCTTCCCTTAGGTGGATCTTTCCATCACTTTGTTGTTTGTGGTAATCTCCCTCAAATCACCCAATTTTTTTTGGTTAAATCTTGTTATTTTGGTTGCATTTTTTACATGTTGGTGGAACCCTAGTTCATATTTTCTCCCTTATGTTAGTGTGAATGGCTTGGTTAACTTTGATAATATAGTGATATGCATGGTGTGTAGTATGAATATTTGCTTGTTGAGTAGAAAGATTGGGGGTTAGGGTTAGTTGTGTTTAGGGTTAATTTTGCTTAGTGTGTGTTAATTAGTGAAACTTTTGTTGACATCACCAATAATTTGGTGTTGATATGATTTGGATATAATGAGATGTATTTGGATAAACACCAATTCTCATTGAAGCCTTAAATGCATTCATGTTGTTTTTAGATGGAGAGACTTGTTAATGTTCATTACATGGACAAGGAGGCATTCTTGAGTAACAATGCCGAAACGGGTGAGGAACCATTCATTTTTGATACAAGCCCTAGCCATGAGGATGTTGTTGCAAAAGTGAGACAAGTTTTAAAGTGGATGGACACCAATGTTGATGTTAAGTTAATAGGAAGGTATGATGTTGGAGTTGGAGCCAAATCTCGCTTGAAAAGTATGCCTATCACCTCGGATTTGCATTGGGATGTATACAAGGAAAAAGTTTCCCAATCAGAAGACAAGTCACTTGAATTGTTTGCCACCAAGGTTGAATATCCTCGATTTACACTTGATTTGAATAGGCATGTCTCTTCCCCAATGGATGACATGAGCGAGAGGACAATGGTGCCATTTGTTGAGCATAGGGTTGTGGTTGATGCCCCCAATGCTTATCGCCAACCACGTCCCCATGTACCATCTATTGAAGCAAATAAGGTTGAGTTGTATGCCCCCAATGCTTCTAGCCAACCACCAACTAGCCAAGCAAATGAAGTTGAGGTGATTGCCAGTGACAAAGTAATTCAAGAGGATGAAGATGCTTATGATGACGACGAAGAGCAAGAGGAAGGGTTTCATGGTAATGATGTTGGTGACTTGGATGCGTACATAGCGCAAAAGGACATGGATCGTGAGTTGCTTTTTAGGCATCAATATGCGTATGACTCGGATGACGAGGCTCCAGTTGAAAAGTTGGACGAGGATGGATTCACAAAGGAGGAAAACCAAATCCACTTTGAGCTGACGGGCTTAGAAAAAAGAACTCACTTGTTTAAAGATCTCAGCCTTGCCCATAAAGCTGTTGTTGACGGTGGAATGAGAATGACGGCGATTGAGACAACACCATGCCCGGATCCAGGAGAACCAGGGGTGGAGAATGAGGACGAGAATGCTTATTTGAAGAAAGGAGTGAAGTTTCAGAGCTTGCCTATGCTGAAGTTTTGGTTGGCTGACTATGCCATTCGGAACCATAGGCCCATTTATGTTGAGCACTCCGACATGAAGTTGCGTTACACCGTGAAGTGTGAGCAGGAAGGATGCCCATGGAAGGTTCGTGCAAGAAAGCTTAAATAAACCGAAGAATGGGTGTTAAGAAATTGTGTTGCCACTCATAGGTGCAAACCGCCATCTAAACGAGATCGAACGACACACCGTCAACTCACATTTGAGTATCTTGGATACAAATGGATGAAAGACATAGGCATTGATCCCATTGTGAAAGTGAGGTTTCTCATGCGGACGGTGAAAAAACAATTTAGTTATGAAGTCAAGTATGGGAAGGCATGGGAGGCAAAGGCAAATGCTATTAGGATGTTGTATGGTGGTTATGAAGAAGCATACAACCAGCTCACGAGGTTGTTGAGCGCGATTGCACATAGGAACCCGGGCATGTTTCATGTGGTCGAGGATCACGAGGGAGTGTTCCGTGCCTTCTGGAGTTATGGACAATGTGTGGAGGCGTTACAGCATTGTCGTCCGGTCTTGTCTATAGATGGCACGTTCTTGACCGGTAGATACAAGGGCACACTAATGGTAGCAATGACACACTCATTAAACGACAACGTGTTGCCGGCCAGATTGCTTTGGTGCCTTCCGAGCACCAAGACAACTAGGAGTGGTTCATGGGTCATGTTAGGCACAACGTGATTGGGGCTAGGGAGGTATGCATCATATCGGACCGGCACCATGGTGCGGTGTCAAAACCGGCGGATCTCGGGTAGGGGGTCCCGAACTATGCGTCTAAGGCGGATGGTAACAGGAAGCGGGAGACACAATGTTTACCCAGGTTCGGGCCCTCTCGATGGAGGTAATACCCTACTTCCTGCTTGATTGATCTTGATGATATGAGTATTACAAGAGTTGATCTACCACGAGATCGTAGAGGCTAAACCCTAGAAGCTAGCCTATGATTCGGACTAAACCCTCCGGTTTATATAGACACCGGAGGGGGCTAGGGTTACACAGAGTCGGTTCCAAGGGAGGAGATCTACATATCCGAATTGCCAAGCTTGCCTTCCATGCAAAGGAGAGTCCCATCCGGACACGGGACGAAGTCTTCAATCTTGTATCTTCATAGTCCAACAGTCCGGTCAAAGCATATAGTCCGGCTGTCCGAGGACCCCCTAATCCAGGACTCCCTCAGTAGCCCCCGAACCAGGCTTCAATGACGATGTGTCCGGCGCGCAGATTGTCTTCGGCATTGCAAGGAGGGTTCCTCTCCAAATTCTGAGTACCTGTTGAGTAGTGTCCGGCTTCCCATGAACGTTGCACTCCTCAACTTCTGCGCCTAATAATGGCTATCCTCCACGTGTCAAGCGAATGCGAGAAGTCGGGGCATTTTTACACTTGCCACCCTAACCATGTAAGTAAATCGTCTATTTAAAGAGACGGGGATCCTCAGATCCAGATCACACCATCCTCCCACGGCGAATATCCATCGGAGCGCGCCCGGAAAAGTCCATCCCATCATGGCCGGCCATTGCAGCTCCTCCTCACGCTCCCGCAGCCCTAAGCCAAGCAATTGGAAGAAGTGTTCCATCCCCCACAACCAATTAGTAGAGTTACAGACCCAGGGGTTCCTCCCTCCAGCGTATATGGTCCCCGTTCGAGCCGGACTCGCCACCTACAACGGTGGGGAGCAAGCGGAGAGCTTTCCCAACCCATCCATGGGGGAGCGGGTATGCCTTGTCCCTTATTTATTAAGGGGGCTCGGATCTCCAATCCATCTGTTCCTCCGCGGGCTCCTGGAGTTCTATGGCCTCCAGCTGCATAATTTTACTCCCGCCTCCATATTACACGTCGCTGGCTACGTCGCCCTTTGCGAGCTATTTTTGGGATGCGAAGCTCATTTCGAGCTATGGAAGAGGCTATTCTTCCTCGTACCCCATACACAGGAGGGGTCGATATATCAAGTGGGCGGAGTCGAGATATGGTGCATCGCCGGGACCGGATACCTGTCCGGTACTCCGAAGAAGACGTCCGAAGACTGGCCTTCAGAGTGGTTTTATATGGAGGACGTCCCCCTTCCGGACCCTATTCGGATGGGCCTTCCTGAGTTCGACAACGCCCCTTTGAAGAAACGCCGCAGCTGGCGCCCTCGGAGCCCCCAGGAGGAAGATAACGGAGAAGTCCTTTACCTGATGGGCCGGATAAAAATGCTGGCCAAATCAGGATTGACAATAATCGAGGTTATGTCAATATGTATAATGCGGGGGGTGCAGCCACTTCAGTATCGGGGACAACCCATGTGGCACTTCAACGGAGAAGACGATGCCACCCGCTGCGGTCGTAAGGGACCGGACTCCGTCGCTGCCCTAGCGAAAATACTGTCCGATTTATATAAAGGAGAAGAAGAGGAGTTCATCCGCATTAAGCCACGTGATGGATTCTCCATGTACAACCCCCCAAGCTGGGTGGGCTGCTACCTTTTACTCCGAACCTTCCCGCATTCTTCGTCATAAGTATTTACCTTGCTATTTCATAGCAGGAACTGCGAAAAGCTGCGAGGGGGGTCCACAGCCCGCCTCCGCAACCAGAGGACCCTGACCGGGCCCTCGATCCCGGACTCGAAGAAGATCCGGACACATTTGTGGAGCTCATCGACAGGACGTTCTATCAATTAAGCTATGACTGTGCCTTGGTAGCCATCATAGCCGAATGTCCTGGACTACTCCCTGCATCGCATGTAAGTAAAACCGGAGTCCCAACTTCTGAGAAGGATCCCTTTTTTGCACTTCACCAACCGCACACATATGGTGTCTTACAGGGAAGGTCCTCGGGACGCCATGCCGAACCCGCAGTGACTCACCAACAAGGGGCACCGAAACCGGGTAGGCTTCAAAGGAAGGCGATCAGGACTGAGACGCTGTCGCAGAGGTATGAAAAAGAACCCCGCTCCGTGGTTGTCGTCTTTTAAAATGTAACAACGTCCATGTTTCCTAGAAGAAAAAACGCTCGCTGGACAATACCCGGAGAGCCTGCCGGCCACGCCTCTACCAGCCGGGCTCCAGAGACGGACTTAGAGGCAGACGCTAACGTGGGGCCAACACCGGATGTCCCTCCTACAGAGGATGCGGATAGGCTGTCCGCCATGAATTCCGAAGTGGAGAGTGCCATGAATCACATGCGTCGCTGGGCCGTACTCTGCGACGCTTGTTTCTCTCAAGAGGCGTTCGATGCCTTCAACTTCGGAGACGCGTACATCCGAGCTGCTCAAAATGGCCTGGCCAGAGCTGTGGACCAGTATGTAAAGGATATACGGGTAAGAAAATCTGATAATTATGTGTACCAGTAGCCCCTGAGACTTGAAACAGTTGGCACAACTGATTTAAGGATCATTATATGCGTAGGTTCTTACGGAGAAGAATACCCAGTTGTCTCAAGAGCTGGAGGAATGCAAAGCCTAGCTACGGGCTGCAGTTGCCGGAATGGAGGAGTCCAAGAAGGCCCCATCTGGTAATACTTGTCATGATCGAGAATGAAATGACATGTACCAGTTAGTATTCGGCATGCATGCAAATCTAACAATATGGCGAAGAAAAGATACATGTGGAGAAGTAACACATGTGCGGGGGCATAAAGCGCTGAACATAATTATATTAAGCTTCTGTGTAAGAAGCCCCCAGGTATAATGAGCATGTCTAGCGCGTCAAGATTGTGTAGTCAAGACACATTTTAACCTTTTGAGGCTGGGAGAAAAAAGGGGAGAAAGAAAGAAAGAAAAGACAGATAACGTATATATAAAAAATTGACGGGGGTAAGGAGACGAACACATGGTCCGGCACTAGGCGTAGAACCCTCGGAGTCTGGCTGCGTTACATGGGTTTGGCTCGAGTAGATTGTCCGATGCATCACGCAGACGGTACGCTCCACCGGTGAGGACTTTGTCAATAACGAAAGGACCTTCCCATTTGGGCTTGAGTTTGTTCTTTTTCTTCTCCGATACGCGTAGAACGAGTTCGCCAACGTTATAAGTTTTGGCCCGTACTTCTCTGCTTTGATATCGTCGAGCCTGTTGCTGATAGAATGCGGAGCGGGCTTTTGCCACATCACGCTCCTCCTCCGTGGCATCAAACTGTCCTGCCGATCAAGCTCGGCTTCTTTCTCTTCATACATGCGCTTTTCGAGGTGAGTCATGAATTATGTCGCAGGGCAGTACCGCCTCTGCGCCGTACACCATAAAGAACGGTGTGTATCCGGTAGTGCGATTCAGCGTGGTCCGCAACCCCCATAGTACGGAGTCGAGCTCCTCGACCCAGTGCGTATCCGATTCCTTCAAGGATCGCACTAATCTGGGTTTAATGCCGCTCATAATAAGACCATTTGCCCGCTCAACCTGACCGTTTGTTTGGGGGTGATAGACAGAGGCATACACTACAAAAAAATACACTTCTGTGATGATACGTGTTTGTCACAGTAGGTCGCGTTTTTTGTCATGCATGTACATCCATGACAAATTTATGATAGAATCAAGATAGTCATACCGTCTTTGTCAGAGAAGTGTTCCATGACATTACCAAAATTATCATCATGGAAGTGTCCACTTCCATGACGATAAATCGCGCGTCACAGAAGTGCTTTCGCCAAGGGTGACCGACACGTGGCATCCACCGTAACGGAAGCCGTTAAGCTATCAGGTCGGGTTTTGGATCCGATAACCCGTTAACAGCCCCGACCAATGGGGATTTTCCACGTGTAAAATCATCATTGGCTGGAGGAAACACGTGTCGGCTCACCGTTGGGACAGATGTCATCAGCTCATTGGACCGAAGGCGCCTATGATACGGCGACACGTGGCATGGCCCAATAGAGGCCCATTCCTGTGAAAAGGCCGGCCCGTTTGACTTGGTCAAAAGGTGGTGGGCCGGCCCACGGAAAGCCTGTTAACGACCTATTCGCATATAGCCCATTTACAGCCCGCTAACCCAGGGGCTGTTACGCCCTATCCGAATTAGGCCCAGTAGCGTCATCTGGGCTGTCCAATATGATTCAGCCCGTTTTAACTTCCGGCCCATGTGTGGCCCATGACTTCTTTCGGCCCATATGAGGACCTTTGTAACTCTTGGCCCATTAACGGCCCGTGGTGAAACTGGCCCGTAATGAACAGTGTATCACTTTATACCCATTAACGGCCCGTTATTCCATTGGGCCGTTTCCAGCCCAAGTTATCTTTCGGCCTTCTCAGGGCCCATTGATTCCTGGGCTCATTTGCAGCATTCGGTTACATACGGCCCGTTACTGTCATTTTCTGCTTGTGGGCCAAATTCAGCCCGTCGTTACAGTCGGCCCGTTTGCGGATCATTAATATGTTGGGCCGTTTTCATGTCAAAAAAACCCGTTGGGCTGTTTTCATAGAGTTATCAAATACGGCCTATTAACGGCCCATTATGGTCCACGAATAGTACGACCCATGATTGGCGAAATGATGATACGCCCCGTAGAAGGCCCATGGATCCTACGGCCCGTATGAGGCCCATGGATAGTACGGCCCGTAGAAGGCCCATGGATCATACGGCCCGTTAAGGCCCATGGACCCTACGACCGTAGAAGGCCCATTGATCCCTAAGGCCCGTATAGAAGGCCGATGGATCCTACGGCCCGTATAGAAGGCCAATGGTCCTACGATCTAACGAAGGCCCATGGATCATACGGCCTGCAGGAGGCCCATGGTTACAACAGTCTGTGTGTTGCTATGATTATTTTGGCCTAGTTACCAAAAAATAGGCTATTGTGGCCACTAGAAAAACACAGAAAAAGAACTGCAGTGACTACAAGCAATCAACTAAACAAGACAATAAGGAAATAAATAAGCAAGCAATTAAGGCTAGCCTATTACCGCTATTACACATATTACATCCACTTTGGGCATCAAAGTTCGCCACCGGTGCAAATATAGGGAACAAAGCAGCATATTACATACACCGGCCGTCAAAATTGGCCACCAAAGGCAAATAAACGCGGCAATAAAACAAGAGCATAATGAAACAACGGAAAGAGCTCAAAAGCGTTATCCTGGTATCCACCATGCGGCAATAAGCTTAGCAAGCTGATTATCTTTGTCCTGTTTGGCGCTAAAATCCTCCAACGCTTCTTTGTTGCACGGAAAGTATGCATCTGAATGCTCTAGGGACTTCCGCAGTCCTTCCGCTTCTTATCGCAGCACAACTGCTCGATGTCTTTCACCTTGTAGTTGAGACTCAAGAAACCGAACTGATTCGCATAAAGGAGTTTGAATAGCTTGTGCATGCGTTAGTGGCCAGTAACTCGAACACTAAACCAAGACAGGACTTTGGGGTTGTCTCGCTGTCTTCAAGATAGTCTTCCTTAGCTGTTTTATCTGCTTTGCTGGAGACCAACAAGAATGTGTCGTTGTCCCGAACCTTATCTGCATTACTTTCTTTACCATTGCTTAATAAGGCACTCTTCGCCAATATTCTGTCAGCATTCCAAAAGAAGAAACAAGCAGACACATAAGAAGTTTAGCATGTACTAGTATACAAAACTCATTTCGGTGAACCAGTTCAATAGTAAGGTGGACAGGATTAAACCACCAAGTCTTCTATTGCCAAGTACTAGTACATAATAAAAGCATCAAACAAACATATATCTATGTCCTACGGTCACTGCATTGTCTTGCCAAATCAAAATAGAGACACGGTTCAAATCACATCAGTTCAAGACAAAGCAGCAGTGAAAGAATACAAAGCGTGGGAAACTACACGGCACAACAAGATTTCAGATGGGTACCACGGGTCTACATGTACAACAACACTATTGGCTCTGTTGTGATGCTAGTAATGTGCATGATATGAAAGTCAACTGTATACATAATTGAAATTGAAATCAACAGAGCTATTGATAAGAGAAAATCTGTTAAAGAAACATGCGTGAACATACCTGCTGTGCCATTGGAGTTTTGATTGGATCTTTCAATTTAAAAATAAGTTTGTATGAGTAAATACAGTGATACAAGAGCAAAGCAATTATAGTTAAAAAAGGCGCGCCTAGGCTCTAGGCGGTTGCAAAACGCATTGCGCATAACTACGCATAATCTGTGCTTAACTGCGCATAAGCATGCGCTTTGGTCAGTAAAGTGCAAGGTGGTGGCAAAACGCACAATTAACGCCTAGCGCTTTTTTGAACTATGATAGCAATGGAATCTTAAAGTAGAAGAGTTGTTCTTCAGGTTTAGGCACTTGTTCTACATGAACAGAGTACAGTAAGACGCAAGAATAAAATACTTAAAGATAGAAAATGAGCTCATAGACCTTACCACATTCTTGGTTCGGGACCAAGATGGTAACAAAGGCGTTCCCAAATCATCGCCCGATAAATGTGTCTCGGGAGAACGTAAGGGAATTTGATGAGTTTCTTTGCGGTGAAATCGTTTTCTTACGGTAATTCTGATCGCCACCAAGCATTCTTGAAGATAGCAGAGGTATTAGCACATGTTACCTCATCCTGAGTTTCCAAATCGGTCCTTCTCTATAGAGAAAATGGGAAAATTTGATGTATTATAACCATCATGGAGGTAGGATGTATGGGGAATGAAGCAAAGTAATTGCCATGAATAACATTACTTACACATAACTCCTGGACAAACACACCTGCAATCGCATTTTCCTTCATCTTGATTATAATATTTCCAAGATGGGAAGATACGCACATACGATTTAACAACATCAAATGCGATAGATGCTAAACTACGACTGGCTGGTTGTGCTTCCTCCACAGGAATAGGCGTACTAACTGGTGGAGTTGGGGTTCGCCGTGATAGTACTGGCCCTTTGGGCACTGGAGCTGCCTTACTAACTGCTCTTGTTTGGGAGCTCTGTGGTGGAGATGGTGCTGTGTCAACAAGAACTGGGTTACTATCGGCTGGGGTTGGGGTTAGATTGGGTGAAGCTGGTTCTCTGTCCATCGCAGTAGGGGTACAATCTGCGAGAGTTTGGGTTATGTGTGGTAGGGCTGGTTCTTGTGCATGTACAACCGGGTGCTATCTCCACCAAGAGGTAGCACTGTTTTATTTGAAGACCGTGTTTTTATTCCGCTAGATACTCGCATCACCCGCTCCAATTCAAATGGCTGATAAACAGGAAACATAGTTGAATGTACAGACATTGTATGAGAGACAGATGCAATAGATAGTGTGGAAAAAAGAGGGCATGAAATATTTGACATGTATATTGTTTAACTAAAACGGATAGCATGACATAATTTCACATATATGATGTCTATCTAAACTGGATAGCATAGCATAACATAATTCAAAGATATGATGAATAACTAACCAGGATCGCATGACATAATTCACCTACATGTTATCTAAGTAATCAGGATCGCATCATTTAATTCACATATGTGATTTATATGCTAAATGAGAGGCGTTCGATATGATGTCTGAACTAAGAACATGGTGTTGAATATTGTGTATATGATGTCTAAACTATGCAATGCAAGACACCGTATGCATGATATGAGCAGTATAACTGTGCCAAGTTAGAGCATACACCTCAGTGGGGGAATAGGACTGGTCATCTGTCTCTGAATCCATCTCTGAGGAGCTATCGGGACCCAACAAGAGATCTGCTTCGACAGGTAGCATTGTCTGCTCTGAAGGCCTTGTTTTCACTCCAGATTTTTCCATCTCCCACCCAAATGGCTGATTCACAGGAAGAGTAGTTTAATGTACAAACATTGTCGACAAATGGAAATGTAATGAAGAAATGGATGGGCAAGATATCATTGAAATATATGATGCCTGGTTAAACAGGATGGCATTGCACATTTCACATATATTATGGCTGGCTAAAAGACATGAGACTGCATAATTCCCATATATGATATAGAAACTAAACAGGTGGCATTACAGAACATGTCTAAACTAAGCAGATGACATATATGATGTCAAAAGTAGGCACTGCAAGGCAAAATATGCATGATATGACTAACATCATCATGCCAAGATAGAGCAAACACCTTGGGGGGTAAATAGGAGTGGTCAGTGGCGTCTGAATACGCCTCAGAACAGATATCTTCCTCTGGATTACAACTGGAGAGGGTGGGGAGGGTTTGCCATTGAACCCACCATGGAGCGATGTTCGCATGACATTGTATTGCCGCAAAACTCTCCTCTTTTTCTCTACATGTTCAGCATGATTTGTGTACAATATCTCGACATGCATACGAAAAAAATATGGTGAGATTATGTAAGGAGAGCATGCAGAAATTTAGAGTGATGGTAACAACCAGTGGATCGACGTTTTTCCGTTGAACCAAAATAGCTATAATGGATCGACGTGATGTATAGTAATAAGTGATGCAACAAGTGTACAACCTCTTTGCCGTAGCCATGTCGACCTCAACATCATTGGATTGGTCGCTGAAGCAGTTGAGGCAGAGGTGGCTGTCAGAGGTGTGGAGGAAGATCTGAGGAATCAGAGACGGCGCCCGAGGCACCGCTGCATTGTGATGGATCGTTCTATCGTTGGAGCAGCTCCGGTGAGCCGTAAGATGTCAAGGCTGAAGCAGCACAAGACAGACATCGTCAATCTCAAGTGGGATTCTAATAGCATCTCCAATAGATGATGTAAAATGGATGTAAAATTAACATCACCAAAAACCACCTGACTACAACAGATGAGGTAAAAACTGTTGACTCTGAACTTAAGCTATCGAAACTGAAATTTCTTGTGGAATCTGAATGCTACTGTCGAAACTGAACGCAATGGTAGCAGAGAGGCAGTTGACATGTAGTTTAGGGAGGTTCTGCAGTTCATCTTCAACCTGCACCCCCTGAGCCGCCGGCCACCACCGGCCGAAACGCCAGCCCCAGCGCCGCCTCGCCGCCCCGAAACAAATCGCCACCACCGCCCCGGCCAGCCCTCTAGGCCTCCCGCCCCCACCCTGAACCCTAAGATAGATAGTGGGGTACCTCTCCAGCGAGCCCCCGTCCCCGCTGCGGGTGGTTCTTCTTTAACTCCGTGAGCCCTCCCAACCCCTCAGAATCGATCAACCCAAAAAGTCGATTCTGATCAAGTGTGGCTTAATCGGAGCAGAGCAGCGGACGAGCGAGAGGGAGAGCAGCAGCAGCTGGGCGAAGCGGCGATCGGCGAGAGCCGGAGCAGCAGAGTGATCCGGCTGGTATGGGACGCCGCCCAAGGGGCCTCGCACTAGGGAGAGCCGTCGTGGAGATGTCGCCATGAGCCGGCTTCAAGGTAGCCGCTCCATGGGGGTGCGGGATGGAGCACCGTCGGCGCCGGGAGGTCGAGTTAAGGAGAAGGTGCGATGCGATGAGTGTACAACCTCTTTGGTGGCGCCGAGTAGGCCTCGGCTTCGTCCGAGGAGTCGGTGAGGATGCTGCGGTTCCAGTGGAGCAGGTTAAGGCGGCGCTGTGGGGATGGAGCAGCCGCGATAGACGAGGCGATCGTCGGAGCAGCTCCTTGGAGGTGGAGGACGGGCGGCTGAACCAAGTGACGACGAGATGGACGACGGATCCTCATCCAGGGAGGTGGACGAGGGACGTCGAGCTGTTGTAGTGGATGACGTCGTCGGGGAAGAGGCTCCGGCTGGGCAGCGTTGACGTGGCGGACGGAGGAGGGTGGGGTTTCGCGGCTGGAGCGGAGAGGTTATGACGGCCTGGGATTTCAATGGCGAAAAGGGGGCGATGGGAGGGGGTGAAGCATGACTTAGGGACGCGCTTGTCCAAAATGTAGGGTGTGTTACAAAAGTATCCCCACCGGTTTGAACTAGCGGCCCTTTCGGCTCAGGGTTAGAAGGGGGATTTCGTGTGTCGAGATTTGGCAGATGGAGGGAGTTTTCGCACGCGTTGTAATTTCGGGATAGCAAGGGGCGGGTTGTGAAGGCGCCAGTTTTGGGAGCACGATATCTGAATTTTCGGGATATAACAAAACGCGGGTTGAATTTTGGGGACAAGCTAACGTGTAGTAATATTGTACTTGTACGTACCAAATCAATCCGCACTTCCCTCAACCAAAAAGAAAACGAAAAAATAATACTATTCACACCACGCAAAGAGAGAGTCTTGCCCCGTTTTACTATACAAATACTATTCAAAGCTACTCCCTCCTTCCATCTACATAGGGCCTAATGCGTTTTTTGATGCTAACTTTGACCAAATATTAGAGCAATGATATATGACATGCAACTTAGACAAAGCACACCGTTAACTTCGTCTGTGAAAGGTTCTTTCAATGATATAATTTTCACATTGTGCATGTCATGTACTATTAATCTTGTCAATAGTCAAAGGCGGTCTTAAAAATCTCATTACGCCCTATATAGATGGAAGGAGGGAGTATGAATCCATGTTATGTCCGATTAATTTTTTAAGCTTGCTGTATAATGCATGTAACCTACTCATACCAACATTTTAGTGCCAACTTCAACCATAATAGTTTCCTTGCTATCCACCAGATATAAATCGGACGGCCTATAATGCAGGATGGCAGGCAAGAGTAGAGATAAAATATATTAAATGTAGTATAACATGTTCATAAACACACCATGTGTATCACCGTTATATATATTCACACATGCGTTGGTTTAAAACACTATGATAAATTCTTCAAATATCCGAATTCGCTTTATATAATAAAGTATATATGAGCTCTATTCGTCTTTTACACCCATACAACCCTCTTATCTTTGTAGCTAGCGCTAACTTTCTCTTGTGCATGCACACGCCCGCATCCCTCTCACCCTCCCTCGGCATTCTCTAGCTGCATCGCGCAAATTCGTCGTTTCACTTTAGGTCGTTCACCCACGGTGTGTGTAGCCCCCCCCCAGCTCCTTCTTTACGACACACATCGATCGATATGCCTCCCTAGCCAGGTGTGCCTAGCACAAACACAAGCTTCCCCTCTTCTCTTGTCACCGTCCATGCCTCACTCCCACCACTCTTTCATCGTTCTCGTACTCGCACACTCCTCCCCGCCGATATAGTATGCCTGTCGTACCACCTCCTACATGCATCCCTCTATCTCTATCCTTCTCCTCGTGCCTCGTTTGCTTCTAACACACACATGCATGTATACCGATCGATCTCCCAACATATACCTGGATCGACTTTAACTACCATCCCCCATCGATCGACGTACCTCACAAGTTATGTCTCTCCTTTCTCTAACAAAGGGCGATTGATCTTCCTATGTAGTTATGTCTGCTTACCACAACCACATCGCCCCCCTCATCATTCGTGCATGCCTCCTGACTCGTCTCTCACGCGCACGTGCACAGACAACAAGCAGCCATCTCCTCTCTTATTGATATTGCGGGCTGCCCACCGTTTGTCTAGCAAGCCTATCCCACATTTTCTTAGAAGCAACTCCACTACCACCCCCTCCAACGCTCTAGCTCTGTCTCTCTCCCAACCTTATTCCTCTCCTGCACATATGCATGGATGCCGATCGATCTTCCTTAATACATGAGGCAGATCGATCTCCTTAATACATGAGGTAGGCCTCTCTCCTCCTCCACACATATACCAGCCATTGTACCTCTATAGTCAATTGGGCCTCCCTCTTCCCCCACCACACACCGATAGTCGAGCGCTGCAGGTAGGTATCCATGCCACAGAGACAAACTGCACATGTCACCTCTCACGTTCCAGTAGGCCAGCCACTCTATATCTTTGACGTGGGCACACACAAATTCGATGGCACTCTTTATCAATCACACACACACACACACACACACACACACATCATCCTCTCTTTCGATTCTACGGACACCTCAAGCCGATGATACCTCCACTCTCTTCTCGTGGATCGCCCCCTCTATGTATATGTTATATCCAGGACTCTATTTCACACACATTGCATATGTTACATTTTTTGATTGACCCCCCCCAAAACCTCTCAAGAACCCACACACTATATCTCTCTAGGTTTGTATCTCTCTCACACAACCCCACGTAGGTGGTGTACGTATACAAGAAGAGAATAGGTGCACCGTGCACGTACTCACGCTTCGTGCCCAGTCACACCCGCGCGGGTACACGGTGGAGCTCATTTCTTTACGAAATGGTAGCCCACGTGCTAATTTGAATGCCTGTAGTGGTTGTTTACCTAGGGAGGTCGTGTACCACGCCTGCACGAAACAAAGTTCGACTTGACGCGTTGCCGCGTCATTTTTAAATAAAGTTATAGCGCTCAATGGCACGCACACATAATATAAAACAAATTTTATGGAGAAAAAGGTAGTCCGCTCACTATATACAATGGAGCCTTGCATGCTTGGTTTGTCGCTCTTCACAGTATCTCACACAAGGCTGCGGTGGCCTCTCTCTCTCTCTCACCGTTGATCACTGATCCGGCCGCATCCCGTTCGCCAGGGGAAAGGGAGTGCGATGGCCTCTCTCTCTCTCTCACCGTTGGTCACTGATCCGACTGCATCCCGTCCGCTGGGGGAAAGGGAGGAAGTGCATCATTTCTCCGTTCGACGGCGCCGAGGCAGCACGTCCCGATCTGCGGTACACGCCGTTCTCTCTGACCAAGCTCCGGTGCGGCAGGGCCTACGCCACCTGCTCGCAGATTCCGCCCGCCGCCGCTCACCTAGTTACATCCCGACGACCTCCAGGTATCCCCTCCGGCCTTGCTCCACTGCCCATCTTCCCACGTCGCTGCATGTGGATCTTCCATAGTTCTTTGCCCAAAACGTAGCTCGTCCAGCGTACTTTCCATATTGCATTCTCGTCCTCACACCATTTAAACAAACACAACCGTGTTGTTATCTTCCCTTAGGGCAAGGAATATGCTTCTTTTTTGTCGTCGCATGTGTCATCAACTGTTATTGGCCAGTAATGGTTTCCTTTCTACCTTTTTTTGCAAACAGGGCTATCCATTTCACCTCGTCGCTATTGCGACCTTTTGGTGAACTGCACAAATCATTTTTTTCTTAAGAGTGTTTTGTGCAGTTGTACTAAAATGTCACATGGGCAACGTCTCTACATTTCAGTGCGACTGCACAAAGGGAGATTGGTTTTGCTCTATCCTCCTCATCCAACTCCGAGCCTAATCTTCTCCAACTAGTTAGTCTTAAGAGAGACTGCAAAGGTGACCGGCTTCTATTTATGTGTTTATTGTTTCATAAGCAGTCCTCTATTATCGTAATCACACTTAATATCTTTGGAACAGGGATGCTCAACTCTATTTTAGTGGAACTGCACAAAATGATCGGAATGTTGCATGCTCCAGACAGCTACTTTTTTTCCCAACATGCCTTGTTGATTTAGACAGAGCTGGGGGGACGTTGCTGCCAATGAAAGCATGGATCAATTTTAATTTAACACCTTCTCACAACTCTATCTTCAGTTGTGATGTAATTATTAGCTTTGATCTGCTAATAATTGACATGCATTAGCAAGGAAGTTAGTTTTTTATTGTTTCCGAAAGAGCATCGATGGCAAGACACACGAAACAGAAGCTGAAAGCTCACACCATTGTACAATTTCATGTCTCGCTGGAAAATTATTTGTATAGTACGTCAATTATGTAAACAAATGATGGAATCTTGATAGCATTGCCAGAAGCCTCTTCATCATCCGGTCCATGTGCCATGCACAAAATTATACTCCTTCGTTCCTAAATATTTGTCTTTTTACAAATTTCAAACGAGCATATTTTAGAGTGTAGATTCACTCATTTTGCTTCGTATGTGTACTCCCTCCGTTCCTAAATATTCTATTCGTCTTTCTAGAGATTTCAACAAGTGACTACATACGGAGCAAAATGAGAGAATCTACACTCTAAAATATGTATATACATCCGTATGTGCCAGTCCATTTGAAATCTCTAAAAGCAAAATATTTGAGTAGTCACTAAATTGAAATCTCTAGAACGACAAATATACTCCAGAGTATATTTAAGAACCGAGGGGTAGTGCACAACCGCATGGGAGACTCAGCCCGGTCGCTATGCGCGCATTAATAGTGAGTAATGAGCAGTCAAATCGTAAGCCCCACCTTTCCCACTGTAAGTTGCTCTGAAGAAGCAACCATCAATACGCTCTTCTTTGAATACGCTCGTACTCCATCCGTCATTGTTTATACAACGCGCTTCAGAAAAAAGAAAAAAGATCTGTGGGACCAAGGCGACTAGCGATCGGCTTGAAAAATAGCATTGGTAGTTATAGCACGGCATCTATTACTAGAGGGAATAATGCGTACACACATGCATGCAGTGCTTCCACCCCGGGTACACACATGCATGCACTTACTCCACTCCGTAGTACTGTAGTACAGAGTACATGGAGAGAAAATTGTGGACTTGATTGCGGTTACCATGCCCTAATTAATTGAGCATTAAACCAAACGCGTCTAAAGTCTCTCTGGTGGTGGAAATGCATTGAGAGAAATGCATCCGAATGAAGCGCGCCCTGTAAACTGTGACGGAGGGAGGAGTAGTATGATGGTTCAAAACCAAGTACGCGTATGGCCAGTCGGTCAACGCACCTCCTCTTGGCATATCACTGACATGTGGGACAGGAGTGTGAGCAAACCGATCTCAATTGACGGCAAAGAGCCAACCCGCCATTCCTTGAGAGAGACGAGGAGCGAGAACACGCAGACGGGTTTGCATGGAGGCCAAGATATATTCGAGCATGGTTGGTTGATCGATATCATTCATTACATGTTGGGCTGCCGTTTTCCGCCCTTCTCCGGAATAAACGTGTACTTTATCACAGATAAAAAAATAAGAGTACAGACGCTCCACCATGCGGTTCTAGTAGTAGTACTACTCGTACTACTTCGCTTGGCTCTTCGTCTCTTCGTGAAGTCGAACAACGATGGTACTCCGCATGTTGGGTACTACAGTGTATGCCTCTGACAATCTGACACTGAATGGACTGATGCATGTCCACCGAGGGTAGGTTGCATTAGTCAAAAGGCGTGCGAAGCTTCACCTTGTCCTGCAAGCTTCTCCTCATTCTGCGAGTTGACGGGACACACCAAAAAGTAGTGCTAGTCCATAGTCCCTCCTTTCTGGTTAATATGACTTAATCTTTTTTGCGGGTAAATGAGAGAGCTTTATTCATATATAAGCATTCTTAGGACGATCAGCCAAGACACTGGTCACTAGGAAGCGAGGTACCCCGCAAAAAAGAAGTAGGAAGCGAGGTGTTTCATCAAGCCAGCTCTCGGCCACATTCAAAGTGCAGCAAGCACGGTTCGCACGAAGATGCGCCGCAAGGTTTGCTGACCTGTTTACATGCTGAATAACAAAAAGAGGAAATATTACCGAGCGCTACTATTTGTAACAGGATATGAGCCAGAATTAAGCGAGAATTATGGCGAGTGTTCCATGCAATCAACTTCCATTATCACATGCAAGAACCCTCGAAGAGAACCAAATGTGTTGAAGATTGCTTTATCATATTTTAAAATTATAATAAGAGTGCAGACGCTCCTCCATCCGGTTCCTAGTACTAGTATAGTACTTACGTACCTTTATAGACTATATTAGTAGTACTAGTACTAGTAAACTTTGCGCTTGGCTGTTCGCCTATTCGAAGTCGAACAATAGTAGCACTAGTAGTATAGTGTATGCTTGAGCAATCGACACCGAATTAACTGTTGCACGCCCACTTTATGCGAGCGAGGGAGAGCTTGCATTAGTCAAAAGTTTCTCCTTGTCCTGCGAGCCACCGCGCGCAAGTAATGCTAGTCCATACTGCCTCCTCTCCGGTTAATATGGATTAATTTCAAACGAGATAAACACTGTCTGTCATCAGATATTTGTAAAAATATGGTCAAGGACTTCATAATACGCTCATTACGCTCAATATATATATTTTCCGGTGTTTATACGGTCACTAGCTCACCCTCGACTGAGTATGTGTGTGCATGCACGTAGTTTGAGCACTTAGCGTGACCGTGTGTGTTCCGTCGTGTGCTCGAACATGCATGCATTAGGGCGTCAGCTGCTTTTTAAGGCCCATGTGTACGCAGGATCGTTGCATACACGTAGGGGGAGTACGTGTAGGGGCCACTAAGGAGCAGTCAAATCACACAGTAAGTTAGTCGGTAGAAGCAACCATCATTTCACTCTTGAATGACACATACACAATATAAAATGGTTGATATGAAGAGAAAAAGAAAACCACTATATATACACTAGCAGGAGCCTAAGCTACAAGCCTGCTTGCTAAGGTTGCTCTCTTCACAAGCATAGAACGACGGGCCTGATCCCGCAGCTGGGGGAAGGGAACAATGTTCTGCGTAGACGCGGTCGACATCGGCGAGGGAGAAAACCCATAGTCGGTGCGTCCCAATCGGGGGTCACCGCGGTATGGGCCAATGCTGGCCCCAACCGCCCTTCTAGCTATAGCCCGACGTCCCAGGTAGTCCATCTTCCTTTTGGAGCCGGCTTGCTCCACTGCCATAGCCCCATCTCCATGTCGATCTTTCTCTACTTCTATCGTCTTCTACTTGTGATGATTTTATGTCTCATGAACTAGTTCCAGTACTATTATTCTAATCACACTTCTTCAATATCTTTGCCATAGGGATGCTCAGGTCGATTTTAGTGGAACTGCACAAAAGCATCGTATGATCCGAGGGTGCCAGCCGTCTTTCCTTCGATAGGTTCTACCTGGCCAGGGAATTATATCATGTTTAGGGTTTAGGGTTTAAGTCGTAGTGACCCCATCAGTAGTTTTTCTTTAGTACACGCTCTCACAACTTTTTTCATTAGTTGTCAAGTAGATATTGGCTATGATATGTGAATCATTGAGATGCATCTACATGCGTGTTAGTTTTCCTTTGTATTTGATGGAATGTTGTAACAGGGCAACCTTGGAATAGGAATGAAAATGGAGTGGAAAGTTTTCGTTTTTCCGGAGAAAAATGGAAACGGAGAGAAACCAACGTTTCGTTTCGTTGGATCGCGCCATCGAGCAAAACCAACGTTTAAATCACGTCTGTCGTGTTCGTGTCTCACCCTCCTCCACGGCTCGACCCCACACGGTCGCTCGGCATGCCACTCAGCGCAAACCGAGTATACGATAACTTTCCCGCCTGCTTGTCGATGGATCGCGCCATGGAGTACTACTAGCACTACTGGAAGAGATTGACGAGTTGGGGGAGGACAGCTAGCTGTAGCACGGACTCCCAAGAACTTTTTACATGCATGTTCTAGCTGGATATTGCGACCTTTGAACATGGAGCAGCTGCGTGCACCCGGAAGCGGCGCGGGCGACGCTCTCTCGGCCGGCGCGCCGCTTCAATGCCGGCGCCAGTGAGAGGTCGCGTCCGCTCTGGCCGGGCATGAATGCAGCACTGACCGTTTCGGGCGGGAAGCACGCGCGGGTGATGAAGAGGGTTCGGGTTGGTCAGGACCGGCCGTGGCAGCGGTCCGGACATGCGCAAACAAGAGATGTTGTACGTTAATATTGCTGTGTATATAATTAACAACGTAAATAATGTGCCAGTTGGACAAATATGATTGGAGATGGAGATGGAAATGGAATTTTACGTAAACACGGATATGCATGTCTATGTCTATGTGTGTGTGCGCGACGACTCTCGCGACCTAGAAGCGGGGGCGTGTTTTTGATCGAGTTTTCTTTCTTGGTACGTTAGAAAATCAGTTTGTCTAATTTACATCTAGATGTTATTTAAGGATATCACATCTAAGCTCCCACAAGTATATAATGTAGCAACAAGAAACAAAAAAAACTAGGACAAAAAAAATAGACCACAAACAGAGTGGACATCAACTTAGATGTGACATGAATATGTCACATCTAGATGTGTCCTAGACAGACCCTTAAAAATTGTCCGCCAGTTTTCGTTTCTTTTTTCCGGGAACGCGCGTATTCTATTTAAAACCACTGCTATGGAGAGATTTTTTTTACTCCATTATAGGCTCTTGTTTGATAGAGTTTCTCGCTTCTAGCTCTCTCACCCTCTCCATATCAAAACAAGATGACAGTGTCCACTCTATCTCTCTCCTCACTGGTGGTCATAGATCCGGCCGAATGCCCGAATCCCGTCCGCTGCGGGAGGTGAGGAGGTGCAGCGTTGACGTTCTCGCCGTCGGCGACGGAGGGAGTCGATGCGGACCGTCCTCTCGGAGCCGGCGCTGGCGCGGACGAAGATCCTCCGCGCCCTTGTTCGCTGCCGTCGTGTGGGCAGATCCCGCCCGCCCGCCTAAACGACATCTCGCCCACCTGAGGTATAACTTCTTGTACTGGTCCAGCTCCCTGTGTCGCTGCGCGGGTTTTCTTCTATGCGACTACTCCCCAGCTCCCCATGCATAGTAGCTAGGGTTCGTCGGCTTGTCCAACATCACCTACTAGTACTATTATAGAGGAAATGCCACTCGAAAAGTTGTCCTAATTTATGCCTCGGTGGAGGTATACATGTTGTTTCGACAAAAAATACATGGTGGTTGTGCGGTCATTGTCCATATGGTGGTAGTACTATCACTGTTTAAATGAAGAAATGCTTTTTTTGTCGGGTATCCTGGTTTAGTTCCCATCAAGATATAGTTATGATGCTTCTGTTTGTTGGTGTACTTTTCATTAACCCTTTTTTTATATTTTTGGAAACAACGATGTGTGTCTCCATACCCGGGCATGTCTTCCTCAATTTTAGTGGAACTACACAAAATTGGATGGCCATTGTTGTTCCGCCTCACCGTCCTCTGCCACGTGGTTCTTCCTTCCTCGAGCTTGATTACTGAGAAGAAACATACCACAGTGAGGATTTGTCGAACTTCATAGGTGCCTCACCCAAACTTGATGGCAAATGGATGATGCATCACCACGATGACCTATCGATGCTCATGGTTGCGCCTCATGGTTGCGTCGGCTGGTGAAGCTGATCGATTTTCAATGAAAAACATGTTGTCTTCCATCAGTGCTCTTTGCTTGTTACGCACAAAGATGATATCCTTCGTCAGTTCACCTTAGTTGCGTTGGAGACACAGTCGTCTTTCACATTGGTGCAATTTTATCACACAATTGGCTATGAACCAAATGTTTCCTCGAAGAAGGATCGACATTGGTACTAAGAGCATAAGTTTTGTATTGATTTCTAAGCCTTCTCACAACTTTGTCTCCAGCTCCCCTGTAATTTTATTTGTCCAGCTATTAACTTTGATTTAAAAAATGGTGTGAACTAAAAACCCGGATGGACACAAGAGTCTCCTTTTTTATTTACTCCATATTAGATTTGATCAAGTCAAACTTTGTAATACTCTCAAACCTTTCCGATAATTGAAATTAAAATTCTTTATTTGTACACACTCTCACACGTTTCCGATAATTTGGCGCATGTGTGGTTGTTCATTTAAGGGAGGGTTGTGTACCACACGTGAAGGACAGGAAGTGCGACCAGGACGCGTGGGCGTGGATCGTTAGTTCATCGGAAGTAGTACTAGTTTTCTTCACTGTACATTAAATAAAGAGTTTCGTTTGCATTTACACAATTTAAAACGATTGTTTTGGATATAATAAGAAAACCAATCCACTATATATTAGTCGTATACACACGAGAGTACTATATGGACGCAGCTTCATTGACTTAGTGCACCTGCCTTTGGGTTTATGACAGGTGGGCCCAAAATGTGGCTGGCTCACCTGTCATACAGCCAAAGCAGATGGAGTGAAGGCACCGGAGCTCAGTCGTACTACATTAGTATATATATAAGCGGGAGCCTCAGTGCTTGTTCGCTAGGGTTTGCACTCTCCACACGCTCGCCACAATACATATATGTTACACGCTGGAGGCTCAGCGTTCATTTGCTAGGGTTTGCTATATTCACAGTCTCTCACCCTCTCTTCACCAGATCTAAACAAGACTGCGTTGGCCTCTTGTCTCTCTCTCCCCCCTCACAGCTGGTGAAGGAGGCGTCAGATCCCGTCACACCGGAAGGGGAGGAGGTGCAGCTTTAACTCTATCGCCTTGGCGAGGGAGGCAATCCACCGCCGGCCGCGCTTATTCTCTTTCACCCAGCGCCTTTGTCTTGGAGGGCCACCGACCCCTTCTTCCTCGCTGCCGTCGTAGTGTGGGCAGATCCGCCTACCGCCGCACGCCTTGCCACATCCCGACGACCCTAAGGTATAAGTTTCTTTGAAAATGTTGTTGCTCTAGCTGCATGTGGATCTTTTTCGATCTGTAGTCGAATCTAGGTCTTGGTTCAAAGAGGAAAGAAGGGTGCGGTGGGCTGGAGCAAGAATCTAGGACGTGGTTCAATAAGGAAAGGAGGGGCGGAAAGTAGTATAGACTGGCTATCCAGCCGCTTTGTAGGTCGAAAAGGGAAAGAGGGGGTAACCCAGTACACCATCTGTAAGGAATCGATCTCTTTGTTGAAAAGGGAAAGAAACTGGGGGGTCGGGTAGTTTCTGCAGGACTAGATTTGCTGCCCTCACTTAGGAAAAAGGTTCAAAGAGAACAAATATGGGACCAACGCATATATGCTGCTTGGCTACATACTCTGCATCACCCATTTATACGTGTGGACGGACATGGTGCTGGCATGTCCCATACAGCTATTTTGCTGTTGTTAATCTAAGAATGCCGCCAAAAAATTGAAGCAATGCCACTGTTAAAAGTAAATTACATTTTTAACGAATGTTGTTTCAAGAGAATGTCTCTGTTAATATGAATCAATGCAACTGTTTTAAAAATGCTACTATCCTACTTTGTTTTCCATCCAAGATAAGTTAGATGCTTCTTTCTGTCACCGTTTGTTTGATCCTTCTTTGTCGGCAAGTAATTGTTTCCTTTTTTGCCTCTATTAAAACAGGGGTATCGATTGAACTTGTTGCTATTGCGACATTTTGCTTCGCTACTCGAAACATTTATGTTTTAAGAGTGTTTTGTGCAGTTCAACTTGAATGTCACACCGGTGACTTTGCTTAATTTTTGTGGAACTACACAAAAGGAGATCGAGATTTGTTTCCACTCTTCGTGGCGAGTTGTTTCAAATCTTGGTCTCATCCACATGATGTGCAAGTGCTTTGAGATGTTGTGCTACTTGTTTTGGTACTGTTTTAAATAAATGTTGAATTGAAGCTATTGTATTGCTGTCTTTTCCCATTAAGTAGTGAACAAAATGGGACCAACCTGCATATGATGCTTGTTGCTTTGTTACAACAAATTCAGCACCACCCCTTTATAAGCCAAGAATTGATGTCACTCTTTAATTAACTACTGAATCTTATTTCAAAACTGCAACACTTGTTAGGGATTGGCGGGATTACCATTTTTGTGGCCGCATGTTTCATCCTCCTTTATTAGCCAGTAATTGATTCCATTTTTGCCTCTGTTTAAACAGGGATATCTATTCAACTTGTTGCTATTGCGACATTTTTCTTCGCTACGCGGAACACTTTGCTTGATTTCAGTGCAACTGCACAAAACGAGATTCAATCTCCTATTCGTGTTGGCAGGTTCATATTTTATCCTGGTCTTCTCATGAAAGGTCAGTACATGCCTTCATCCACATGATTGTGTAGTGTGCTTTCAGATGTTGTGCTACTTGTATTGGTACTGTTTTAAATAAATGTTGAATTGAAGCTATTGTATTGCTGTCTTTTCCCATTAAGTAGTGAACAAAAATGGGACCAACCCAGACATGATGCTTGTTGCTTTGTTACAACAAACTCTGCATCACCCCCTTTATAAGTAGATGGAAGCACATACTGTTGTTGCGCCCACTATCCTGGAACTGTTTATGCTTTTCGTTAATCTCATGTCATTTGGTAAAATTAAGCAATGCCACTCTCAGAATTAATTAACTACTGAATCTTAGTTCAAAACTGCAACACTTGTTAGGAATGATACTATCCTGCTTTGTAGTTCTTTCTACATGTTTAACCAAGGTATTGTTAAGATAATGTCTCTGTTAAAATGAATCAGTCGCATTGTTTTAGGAATGATACTTTTCTGCTTTTTCGTTCTTTATACATGTTGAAACAAGGCGTTGTTAAGATAATGTCTCGCTTAATATCAATGAATCACACCGATTGAGAATTGCTACTCTCCCGCTTTGTTTCCCATTAAGATAAGGTAGATCAAGAGATGTTTTTCTTTCCGGGAGTACAAGTCATCAACCGTTATTTCTCAAGAATTGTTTCCCTTATACCTTTTGTTGCTTACAGGATATCACAATTAAAGCTCGGTTTTATTCTCGACTTCGATTTTAGTTCAACTGCACAAAAGGAGCCAATGTATCCAAGGCAAACTGCTGCATTATCGGGTCCAGCTTGGTCGCTCCACTTTGCGTAAAGAAGCGATCACTGTTTGCGCTTACATTACGTATGAATGAGCGAGAAGCTTTACAGAGTATTAGGCCTTCCACTATGTAGGCCAAAAGAGGTGCCAATTTCACCTTTCTTAGTTTGGCACCGAATCCCTCCATTGCTTCAGCCGGTGCTATAAATATTAGACACCGGTGACATGACTAGTCTGCAGAGACCATTGTCAATTTAACAACACGTGGAGTGCCCTGGGCAAAAAGTGCCTAAACAAGTACAAGAAGCGAGAGGACTCCACGATCATAGGCATTACATATTTTGAATGGGAAAAGCTTGTCAAAGTTTAATCATTGATGTTAGCAAGAAGCTTACAGGACTCCACGATCATAGGCATTACATATTTTGAATGGGAAAAGCTTGTCAAAGTTTAATCATTGATGTTAGCAAGAAGACGTTAGTTTAATATATTGGAATTGGAAAACCTTGTCAAAATTGCTCCTTGATGTTAGCCAGAAGACATGCATTTGATAATTTTTGAGTGGGACGCCCTTGCTGTGAGCAGCGTCGAGTGTTTTTTTCCTATTCCTGTGTTTAGTTTAGAAGTAAACAGTTACTCTACTGAGATATTCCTGTGTTAAGAGTTTGTTCTGAATATTGTCTATGTAATGCCAGGCCTTGTGTTTGATTGCAAAGTTGAGCTTGGAATGTTGTGGCATGCGGCATCACGAGCTGTTCACCGTGCCTCCTGAGAATAATGCTTCGTATTGTTTTGCATGTCGATCTAATGCCAGTGATTTGCTTGTTAAGAAAATCATCCTCTTCTGTTGTTTCCGTGCGTAAGAAGTTCATCGTCTGATGTTTCAGAGCCTGTTTGGTTCCAATAAGTCACCTGACTTATAAGTCAGGTGACTTAAAACCAGTGACTTATAAGTCACGCCTGTTTGGTTGTCACCTGACTTATAAGTCACCTGACACACCTTCCCACACCAATCAACATCATGCAGGTGGTGGGACCCACGCAAAAGGGGATGACTTATAAGTTTTAAGTTGGGGTGGAGCAACTTATGACTTATAAGTTGAGGTGACTTATAAGTCGGGTCTGTTTGGCAAAATAAGTCACTTTTTTCACTTTTCGACTTATAAGTTGGTGACTTATTTGGAACCAAACAGGCCCTCATTCATAGCCTATACGACATGTCGGGTAGGTTAGACGTGAAACCATATGATCTTCCGACCAACTCATGGTATTAGGTCGTGATTGGATCGCCGTTTTCCAACCAAAACCGCTTGTACAACTGACGCTTGTAAATTAAAGCAGATGGTCTCGGGCGAAGGCGCTTGGTTGGTCGATTTCGACTAGTAAAATAACGGAAGTACTTCACACACGATAAAAACGCTGAACGACACTTGGACGATTGCTAATCCAGCCATTAGCTGCTGTTTCAGCCTTGCCCATGGATGGCATGATACGCACGTCGTGCATGTATCGTCTGGTAATGTCGTCCATATAGCAGTGCTCGTAAAATATACACTCGTCTCTCAAATTACACGCGTAACCCGCCGATTTTACTTACAGACCTCGGGCCTTCCGATGACGAGTAAATTACACTTGGATGTTAATACAGGTTTGAAATAAACCAGAGCTTGGCCTTACCGTTTCATGCCGTCTCAGTTTCTCGAAGGTGCTCATAGGTGTCTGATGATCCTGGCTTCCTGAATGAGCAGCGGATGCTGTATCAGACCTCCGTAGGGCCCGCGAGGCCCTCTCCGTTGTCCTTCGAGTTGTTGCGCTCGCTTTGGCGCCGAGCATTGTTAACATGGTCAACGAACATGAGGATTCAGGAGATGACTTTATTTTGACTGGATGACACTAGGGACCCACTAGGGTCATAGCCGTCGCATACAAGTGCCTCCTTATTATGTACAACTATATTTTTTGCTTTCTCCTGGTTTCCTGACATCACGGTCCCACACCATTGTCAACCTATGTAGTCAATATAAACGAGAGAATTGCACAAGGTGCGGCCGACAGCTGGGACCAAGCAGCTCGAGCAGTATTTGTGTTTTTGAGGCGTGAGCACTGCAGAGTTTTTCTTGGCGATGTTTTCGTTGTTGTTCAGAGGAGAGCAGCGTATTAACTGGGCGGGCTGTCGACCGTCTAGCCCAGGCCAGATATCCAGCCCAGATACTACTTTTTTCAAGATGAAAATGGCTAGCCCAACTATACGTCTTTTTGAGGAATACCCAGGCAAGGTCAACTTGTTATTCTCCGCCCCGCTGGGCTGCAAATCTTTCCTAGGAGGGATGCATTAGGCTTAATAGGAAAATGGGCTTTAAAAATAATAAATGGGATGTAATTATAAAAACTGGGCAGTAACTATAAAAAAATGCACCAAACATGAAATTAGTTTATAAAATATTATTTATGGATTTTGAAAATCTTAAATTTTCGTTGTTGCGCGCACAATTTTACGTAATACAAATTTATATTTAATCTGACTAGAAATTTCGGGATAAAAATATTTCGGATCTCATCAAAATGTGGGAAATTTTATTGAATTCTGTCTTCAACGGTTGGTTGAAATTATTAATCGTTGTCCTAGCTAGAAAATGGGCTGTACTTTTAACAAACTGTAAATGGGATGTTGTAAATTTCATTAGAATTCAAAAATGGGATGTACATTCTTACAAAACGCAAATGGGCTATAAGTTCTCTGCCACACACTTGTGGGCCTACTAAGTGATGCGTCCCCTAAAAAAATAAGTTGACGCGTATGCAAGGCTTTGTCAACTTATTATAGTGAACACACGGTTCTAGCAGCAGTGGCCGTTGGATGTCTATCCAACGGATGTCGTGCTTCTTCTTCAATCTCGGATATTCTTAGCTTCGGCCGTCCAAAAAATGATTCCTCCCCCTGACATCTGGGGCGCATCGTTTCGGAGGCTGACCTGTGGGCCTACTAAGTTGGAGCGTACCAAGGGATTTGTCAACTTAGTCAATATAAACGATTCTAGCTTCAGTGACCGTACGATGTCCATCCAACGGCCGTAGTGCTTCTTCAACCTCTGGTCTTCTTGGTCCAGCCGCCCAAAGCAGCGCCGGTCGTGCCGCCCGCTTCCTGCCTCCCGTGGTCGGGTCAGGTTGCCGGAGGCCTCACCGCCCCCATACTACTCCCACCGCTGGCCAGGCCATCCTTCCACTCACCGACACCTCATGTTATTCTGCGGCGAAGGCAGCCTCACACCGCAGCCGAACCAGTGAACCCTCGTACTCCTCTCCGCGCGGGCTTCCACTGCTGCGTCTTCCCCGACTCCGCCTCACCCCCTTCCTAGGCGTCGCCGTCGTCTACCGCCCTGGTGCTCTCGGCGCGGCATGGTCAACGTGGTCAATGACTAACTTCCATCTGAAAAGTACTGTGGAGAGGCTGACAGCTGGGTCCACGGCGGCCGCAAGGAAGTGCCTACTTATTACGCGCAAAATAATAATTCCTCCACCTGACAGCAGGGACCCACCGAATGGGCCACCTTATTTCGCAAAAAAAACGTTTCCCCCCTGACTGCTGGGACCCACCGGACGGGCCACCGTATTTCGCGAAAAAAACGTTCCCCCCGCTGTCAGCTCGGACCCACCGGAAGTGCCTCTTTATTACGCACAAAAAATGAATACTCCCCTGCTAGCTGGGACCCACCTTGGTGGGAAGCTGATTTAGGGCCTACTAAGTTGACGGGACGGAGGGCTTTGTCAACTTAGTCAATATGAACGATTCTAGCTCCAGTGACCGTACGATGTCCATCCAACGGCCGTAGTGCTTCTTCAACCTCTGTTCTTCTTACTCCAGCCGCCCAAAGCAGGTTCGGTCGTGCCGCCTGCTCTTGCCTCCCATGGCCGGCTGTGCTGCCGCGGAGGCCTCATCGCCCCGTACTATTCCCACCTTAGGCCAGGCCCTGCGGTGACGGCAGCCTCACACCGCAGCCGAACGAGTGAATACTCATACTCCTCTCTGCGTGGGCATCCACTGCCGCGTCTTCACCGGCTCCGCGTCATCCCCTTCCTAGGCCTCGTCGTCGTCCACCGCCTGGTGCTCTCGACGCCAAGCGTGGTCAAGGTGGTCAAGGAACGACTTCCATCGGACGTGGATCAGACGTCGAGAGGTCGATACCGGTCCACGACCGCAGCAAGGAAGTGCCTCCTTATTACGCGGAAACTAATGATTCCTCCATCTGACAGCAGGGACCCACCGGACGGGCCACCGTGTTTCGCGAAAAAAAAACGTTTCCCCTGACTACTGGGACCCACCAGCTACATCTTCGCACGCAAGGAAGTGCGTCCGGGCAAAAAAAACAAATGATTCGCCCCCTGACTGCTGGGACCCACCAGCTACATCTTTGCAGGCAAGGAAGTGCTCGATACCGGGACCCACCTGGTCGAAGCGTACGTAGCGTTGTCATTCTGGTCGCGAACGTGTACGTACATACTGGTCAATGTAGAGGCGCGCACGTAGCATGTACACGTACGTATAGCGGCGAGGGTGCAAGAAAGAAAATACAGCCACGTACGTACATACGGGCAGGGTCTCGAACGCCTACTCGCGCATACGTACATGGCTGGGTCGGAACGGAGAAACAACGTCGTCATCGTGTTCATGGGGAGCCAACCGGCTGGGTCGGAATGGAATGCGTGGTCGTGTTCATCGGGAGGGCTTGGACGGAACAGGAGATGGAACGAGGCTGGCGTATCAAGACAACGGAGGAAACGGACCTCCTACGTTTGGAACGGGGTCCTGTTGATCGGGAGGGGTGTGGCGTACCGCAAAACGGAGGAAACAGACCTCCTATGGTCGAAACGAGGGTCCTGTTGATCGGGAGGGGTGTGGTGTACCGCAAAACGGAGGAAATGGACCTCCTACGGTCGAAACAGGGGTCCTGTTGATCGGGAGGGGTGTGGCGTACCGCAAAACGAACGAAACGGACTTGTGTTGGAGCGTTACGGTCAAAACGGGGGTCCTGTTCATCGAGAGGGGTGTGGCGTACCGCAAAACGGGACTCCACGGGATACTGTTCATCTCCACCGTCGACCTCCTCCAGCCTCCACGGGCTCCTGTTCATCCAGCCTCCACCGCGCGCTACTCCACCGGCCATCGCTCAACCACCCCTCCACCGCTTCACTGTTCATCCAGCCCGCCATCGCTTCATCGTTCATCCAGCCCTCCACACCACGGGGTCCTGTTCAACCACCCCTCCACGGCCACCCCCCCACCGTCTATTGTTCATCCAGCCCTCCACACCACGGGGTCATGTTCATCCAGAGGCAACGCCACCGCTCACTGTTCATCCAAACCCCCCCGCAACGCTCAATGTTCATCCAATCGATTGGCTTCAGTTAGCAACAATAGGGAAGGAATCGCTCCATCGGGTTCAGTTAACAGCCATCGATCGATCGCTCGGGTTCAGTAACACGTAGCCTGCAGTAATCGCCGGGTTCGATTAGAGCCCAACGCCTCGCCGGGTTCGATTAGAGCCAACGCCGCATCGCAGTACGAGAGAAACGCGATCGCTTCGGCCCCGACCTCCCACCGTAACCGCAACTCCCGAAATTTTCCTCCCCTCGCTTCTACCACGGTTTTTTCCGTCATGGACGGCCCAAAGAATGTCATGCAGCTGTGTTCTGTTCGCCCGGGACGAAAAGCCCATTTTCTCGTCATGATTTTTGTCATAGAAGTAGGAGCCCACCACATCTATGATGATACCGGGTTTTGTCACAATTATCGTCATAGAAGTGTCATATGTATGACAGAAAAAAATTTCGTTTGGCCCAAAATGTCACGGATGTGTCTTTTTTTTGTAGTGATAATCGAGCTTAATGCCCATGTTGCCGCACCAAGTTTTTACCTCGTCGTCTGTAAAGTTGGAGCTGTTATCCATGATGATGCTGCGGGGGACGCCGTAACGGTGTACAACCCCGGATATGAAGTCTATCACTGGTCCGGACTCAGCCGTTTTAACTGGTTTGGCCTCTATCCATTTAGTGAATTTATCCACCATGACCAATAGGTATTTTTTCTTATGGCTTCCCCCTTTAAGGGGTCCGACCATATCAAGCCCCCAGACCGCAAAGAGCCAAGTAATGGGGATTGTTTGGAGAGCGGTAGGTGGCATATGGCTTTGGTTTGCGAAAAGCTGGCAACCGACACAACGTTGCACGAGGTCCTGTGCGTCTGCTCGGGTCGTCGGCCAGTAAAAACCAGTACGGAAGGCCTTGCTTTCAAGGGCCCGAGCTGCGGCGTGATGGCCGCCAAGTCCAGCATGAATTTCTTCCAAAAGTTGCCGTCCTTCCTCTTCGGATATGCATCTTTGAAGTACTCCGGTAGGGCTTTTCTTATAAAGCTCTCCCTCGTGGACCTTGTAGGCTTTAGACCGCTGTACAATGCAACGTGCCTCGTCTGGGTCCAGAGGGAGTTCTTGCCTAATTAGGTAGGCCAAGAAGGGTTTTGTCCACGTGGGGATGACAGCCATAATCACATGGGCCGAAGGCGTTATTTCGGTGGCAGAGAATCCAATTACGTCTGAGTGTTCGGTATCTGGTGTTGTGGCCAGGTCCGGACTGTTTTTGCCGGTCTTTCCTTCCCATACCACGGATGGCTTAAATAGCCTTTCCAAGAAGATATTAGGTGGGACTGGGTCGCGCTTAGCGTCGATGCGGGCGAGGATATCCGCGGCTTGATTGGTTTCCCTGACCACATGGTGGAATTCAAGCCCCTCGAACCGAGTTGACATTTTGAG
Source organism: Aegilops bicornis (assembly GCA_021605145.1). Taxonomy (NCBI): domain Eukaryota; kingdom Viridiplantae; phylum Streptophyta; class Magnoliopsida; order Poales; family Poaceae; genus Aegilops; species Aegilops bicornis. The sequence continues at coordinate 787,003,222 of CM038671.1, read as the reverse complement.
GACGGCGTTGCGGTAAGCCGCCATTTTTGGGTCCTTGGCGTCAAAGTCTCCATTCATTTGAGACATTGCAAGGTTCGAATCTCAACACACCTCTAGGCGTTGAATGCCCATGGAGACTGCTATCCGGAGACCATGCAACAGGGCCTCATATTCCGCTGCATTGTTGGAGTCTGTGTATAATATTTGAAGTACGTATTGGACTGTATCTCCGGTGGGGAATGTCAGGACGACGCCTGCCCCCAGACCAGCCAGCATCTTAGAGCCGCCAAAGTGCATGATCCAATTGGAGTACGCGCCGTACTCTTTAGGGAGTTCGGCTTCTGTCCATTCGGCACGAAATCAGCCAGTACATGTGACTTAATGGCTCGCCGTGGTTTGTATGTTATGTCGAACGGGAGGAGCTCAATGGCCCATTTAGCAATCCGGCCCGTGGCATCGCGGTTATTTGTTATATCATTGAGTGGTACTTCAGAGGCCACGATGGTGAACACTCTTGAAAGTAGTGTCGTAATTTCCGGGATGCCATGAAGACCGCGTATGCTATCTTTTGATAATGTGGGTACCGTGATTTGCATGGAGTGAGGACATTGATACATAGTATACCGGCTTTTGAAGCGGGAACTTATGTCCGTCCATCTCTCGTTCGACGACGAGCAATCGCGCCATAACTTGGTGTGTTGCCGCTATATATAACAGCATTGGTTCGCCGACATTTGGCGCGGCCAAGATTGGGTTGGTGGCCAAAACGGCTTTTATTTCTTCCAGTCCGGCCGTGGCCGCATCCGTCCACTCGAAGTGTTCGGTGCATCAAAGAAGGCGATAAAGGGGTAGTGCCTTTTCTCCTAATCGGGAGATAAAGCGGCTTAAGGCAGCCACACATCCAGTTAATTTCTGGATTTGCTTGAGGTCTGTTGGGATAGCCAACTCTGACAGAGCTCGGATTTTAGCCGGATTTGCTTCAATTCCTGTACTGGAGACGATGAAGCCCAAGAGCTTTCCGGCGGGCACGCCGAAAACGCATTTTTCGGATTGAGCTTGATGTCATATGTTCGGAGATTGTCGAACGTGAGCCTCAAGTCGTCTATTAAGGATTCGACGTGTCTGGTTTTAATGACCACGTCGTCTATGTATGCCTCCACTATTTCGCCAATTTGTGTTTCCAGGCATGTCTGAATCATGCGTTGATAGGTTGCACCGGCGTTTTTGAGCCCGAAAGGCATGGTGTTAAAATGTATAGGGCCGTATGGAGTTATAAATGCCGTTGCGGCTTGATCGGACTCTGCCATCTTAATTTGATGGTATCCGGAGTATGCGTCGAGGAAACACAGTGAGTCGTGTCCTGCGGTAGCGTCGATAATTTGATCGATGCAAGGTAGGGGGAAGGGATCCTTGGGGCAAGCCTTTTTAAGGTCCTTGAAATCGACACATAGGCGCCAGGATTTGTCATTCTTTGGTACCATCACCAGGTTTGCTAGCCAGTCCGGATGTTTTATTTCTCTAATGAATCCGGCCTCAAGTAACTTGGCTAGCTCTTCTCCCATGGCTTGCCGCTTAGGCTCAGAGAAACGCCGCAGAGTCTGCTTGACCGGCTTAAACCCCTTTAGAATGTTAAGGCTATGCTCGGCCAGCCTGCATGGGATTCCTGGCATGTCTGAAGGATGCCAGGCGAAGATGTCCCAATTCTCGCGCAAGAACTCCCGCAGTGCGGCGTCTACTATGGGGTTTAACTGTGCCCCGATGGATTCCATTTTTGTAGGGTCCGTTGGGTGGACTTGGAATTTGACTATTTCGTCCGCTGGTTTGAAAGAGGTGGACTTGGGTCTTTTGTCGAGTATCACGTCGTCCCTGTCCACTGTGGAGCGCAGCGCAGTTAGTTCTTCGGCCGCAAGGGCTTCGGATAACGCCTCGAGGGCTAGTGCGGCGGTTTTATTTTCGGAGTGCTATGTCCGGATCACTAGCTAGAGTGATGATTCCATTGGGCCCGGGCATTTTGAGCTTCATGTACCCATAGTGGGGTATTGCTTGGAAGATCGTGAATGCCTCCCGCCCTAAAAGGGCGTGGTATCCTCTACTGAACGGGGCCACTTGGAATGTAATTTCTTCGAACCTGTAATTTTTCGACGTGCCGAATACCACATCTAGTGTGATTTTTCCTGCACATCGTGCCTCCCGACTAGGGATGATTCTCCTGAAGGTCGTGCTGCTTTGCTCAATGTGGCTCTTGTCTATTTCCATTTTTCGAAGGGTTTCCTCATAGATGAGGTTTAATCTGTTGCTGCCGTCCGTGAGCACTTTAGTAAGCTAGAAGCCGTCCACAATTGGACTAAGGACCAAGACGGCTGGTGCTCGGGCTGTTCGGAATTTAGGCTTGTCACTGGCATTGAAGGTTATAGCCGTGTCGCTCCATGGATTTATTGCTGCCACGCGGGCGTACGCCGGCAAGGTCATGGAGTGCACGCTTACGCCTATTATTTGAGGCGAAGGTTTCGAAGACTGTCAATACTGTATTGTTATTTTCCACGGGATGGTGCGCTGTTGCATTGTCGATGAGGATATCCTCGCCGCTCTTGGCCACCTGCCGGAGTACCCAACATGCTCTAAGGCTATGTTTTGGCATGGTATCCACTGTACTATGAATTTTGCATGGCCCATTGAGCCATCCCTCCAATAAGGTTCCACGCCCTGTAGTGGGCTTTTGTTTCTTTGTAATTGGATCGGGTGACTTACGAGAGTACACCCTTTTAGTTCGGACGGGGGGTTTAGTGAGAGCCGGAGGATCCCAGAATTTTGTTTGGGTTTTCCAGGCGCTTTCCATCGCACAGTACTTCTGTACTATGGCCAAGTCAGCGAAGTGTGCTATGTCACGGCGACTTATGGCGTTGATGATTCCCTTGTCCATGCAATTTTTGCAAAAGAATGAAATTGCGTCTTCCTCACGATAGTCCTTAACCTTGCTCATTACAAGGAGGAATCTGGCCCAATAGTGATGTACTGTCTCTTGGGGCTCTTGTCTAATGTGGGAAAGTTCACTTATATCTGGGTGGGTGGGTAGATTTAGGTCTGAATCTTGACCCGATCTGAGACCCAGGGGCGGAGGAGTTTCCGAGCTTGGCAGTTCAGGCTCCGGGATGTTGCCCAATAGAACTGGCCCATTGTCTAATTCTAGGTTCAAAGCCTGGGCCATGTCCTCCCGTAGACGGGTATCCGGCTCGGAGAGCTCGGGAATCCGGACATAGTTCGTCCTCAAGATAGAGGAAGAATCGCTGCGTTGCTCCTCCACCACCGCTTATCTCGATGGGTGACCGCGGAGAATTGATCTCCCTTTGGTCGGGTTTAAGCCCGATCCGATCATAGTCCGTAGCGACTCCCAAGGCGGCGATGCGATCCAAGAGCTCGTTCAGGGAAGAGAGCTCCATTGGATCCATCTGCTCGGCGAATCCCGAGCCGACGTGGAGGCTGTTTTTGATGATCCGAGAAGTCATCGTCGGCGCAACGGCCGAACGGGCGGTCATGACAAAGCCGCCTAGTCGGAGAGTTTGGCCTACAGCCAGGGCTCCCCCAAAGGTGATGTTGTCCTTGACAATAAGACGAGCCATCAAGCCTTACAGTGACGGCACAGTGGAACTCTCAATGAAAGCACCAATGTCGGTGTCAAAACCGGCGGATCTCAGGTAGGGGTCCCGAACTGTGCGTCTAAGGCGGATGGTAACAGGACGCGGGGGACACAATGTTTAGCTTGGTTCGCGCCCTCTCAATGGAGGTAGTACCCTACTTCCCGCTTGATTGATCTTGATGATATGAGTATTACAAGAGTTGATCTACCACGAGATCGTAGAGGCTAAACCCTAGAAGCTATCCTATGATTATGATTGTTCTTGTCCTACGGACTAAACCCTCCGGTTTATATAGACACCAGAGGGGGCTAGGGTTACACAGAGTCGGTTACAAGGGAGGAGATCTACATATCCGAATTGCCAAGCTTGCCTTCCACGCAAAGGAGAGTCCTATCTAGACACGGGACGAAGTCTTCAATCTTGTATCTTCATAGTCCAACAGTCCGGCCAAAGCATATAGTCCGGCTGTCCGAGGACCCCCTAATCCAGGACTCCCACACATGGCATACTCAAGGCAATGGACATTGTTATTCCAGGATTTCCAAAGCTTCACCACAGATGGTGCATGAGGCATTTCGTGGCCAACTTTTACCGGGCATGTAAGAGCAAGGAGCTATGCAAAGACCTTACCCATGTATGTGTGGCCTTCACCACCGAAGGTTTTGATGCTCGGTACAACAAACTCTTTGCAGCGGTGAACGAAGGGGGAAAAGAGTTCTTAACTAGGAATTTAAGTGAGAAGCACAAGTGGACACGCGCTCATGACGATGGTGGTAGGCGATATGGTCACATGACGAGCAATCTGGTAGAATGTTTCAACAATGTGCTGGAGGGTGCTCGTGCATTGCCGGTGACTGCAATAGTGTAGTACACCTTATTCAATCTTAATGATTACTTTCAGAGGCATTCTGAAGAGACTGTAAAATGGATAGGTGAAAACAAGGATTATCCGAAAAAGGTTGATGAATGGTTGCAGTTACAAGCAAGCAAGTCTTCAAGGCAACAAGTTATCATATTCGGCAGAATTGAAATGATCTATCAAACTGATGAGCCAGGTGGCACAACACGAGACGGTTTTCAATATGGTGGTGTTGCATTTGAGGTGCGTCTGAAGACTCAGTGGTGCCAGTGCGAGAGGCCTAGTAGGTATCATTGGCCATGCTCGCATTTGATAACGTCGGCGAAGGCGAGACACATACATGTTTGTGATGGAAAAACCGTGCGGATGCAAGAGTTCCATGTGGAAGCTACTAGGTTGACATGGGCGCCAAGATTTCACCCTTTCTTGGACCAATCATAGTGGCCTGAGTACCATGGCCCTCATATTAAGCTAGACCCTGTTCTGAAGGTGGAGACCAAGGGTAGAAGGAGAACTAAGAGGTTCAGGGGTGATATGGATGACCTGGCTGGATACACTGGCATGAAACAATTTGGTAGCGGTCATTTCATGGAGGCTCCTGACACTATCAACTATGGGCTGTGCGGTGAAGGGCGATACAATGAGCGTACATGCAAGAAAAGGAAAACAAGTCGTGGAGGTGGCACCGATGGTGAACGAGGTGGAAGAGGTGACGGTGGTGGTGGTCGAGGAAGCACAAGTGACAAAGGTGGTGGTGGTGGTCGTAGAAGGAGCACAAGTGCTAGAGGTGCTAGTGTTCGTAGAGGGAGTACAAGTGGTAGAGGTGGTGGTCGAGCAAGCACAAGTGCTAGAGGTGGTGGTGATCGGAGAGGAAGCACAAGTGCTAGAGGTGGTGGTGGTCCTAGAGGAAGCACAGTGCTAGAGGTGGTGGTGGTCGTAGAGGAATGGTTGATAATGGCTCGGCCTTCGGTTATTTACTTAAGCCAGAAGGTTGATCTTATAATAATGGTATATTATTTGTTCATACAATTCCTAGCATTTATTGATTTACTGTATTTACAAATTTACTCTCTTTGTGTCTTGTGCAAACAATTGTTCTTTTTGTAGGCATGGCTTCATCCGGTACTGTGGATTTAGGCCGGGCGTATGAGACCAAGAGGACATGCCCAAGACGTGGATGGAGGCCAGGTTGGACAAGGAGAAGGAGAAGGATGTGCCCACACCACCATGTTAGTGTGGTGATGTTTGCAAGCTGAAGGTGTCCACTGACCGCAAGAAGTCATGGACAGAAGGTAGAAGGTTTTTCGTGTGTCCCAACTATGCACATGATCGTCGAAGGCCAACTAACGCATATGACCTACCACCGGTATGTTAGGTGTACATACAAAAAACATCAACAAGTTTGAACTCATATTACTAACAAAAACATGATTTTTATGTAGTCGCCTCCTACACTTTGCAAGTACTTCACTTGCATAGATCACGAGCTACCAAAAGATGTCCAAGAGGACCAACATCGAGATTACTTACGTAGGCAGCGCCTGTTCGAGGAGTCCTTTGCACGGGGATTGGAGCATGAGCGTCGTGAGAAGGAGAAGAACAAGCGCAAGAAGCGTGACGAAGAGAGGGCACGCAAAGAGAAGGAGGCTCGTCAAGAAGAGAGGGCAAGAAAACTTGCAAGGGCTCGTGATGCACGAGAGGAGGACGAGGCACGTGACAAGAAGGGAAAGTGGCCCCGTACTACTCAGTAGACAAATGGAAAAGGCACCTTGTGTGGTCATGAACTTTCGAGACTTTGTTTAATGTATGAACTTGTCATTCGGGACCTTGTGTGGTCATGAACTTGTCATTTGAGACCTTGTGTGTGATGAACTTGTAATTGAGATTATGTGCAAACTTTGTATGTCATTCGAGACTAGTATGATTTCTTCATATTTTGGGCTGAGACTAGTATGCTTTCTTTATATTTGTGTCATTTACAGTGTATATCAAATCGTTCAATTAGTTAGCTAGCCAAAATCACAAATGAAAAAGGAAGCATTGTGTGCACTAGGACCAAACGGCAGGGACCCTGGCGTCTGGCTATTTGACCAAACGCCAGGGATCATGGCGTCTGGGTGCTGCACAGTTCCAATCGCTTCTGTTGATTTGGGGGGGGGGGGGTACCTGACGCCAGGGACCCTAGCGTTTGGCTATTGGGGCCACGTCAACCAGATGCCGAGGACCATGGCATTTGGCTATTTGGGCCACGTCAACCAGACGCCTAGGACCCTGGCGTTTGGGTACTGCCAGTTGCAATTAGCTTCTGTTGATTTTGGGAGGGGGGGGGGGTACCAGACGCCAGGGACCCTAACGTCTGGCTATTGGGGCCACGTCAACCAGACGCCAAGGACCCTGGCATCTGGGTGTTGTGCTGCCCATTTTCACTTATGCATCTGTGGATAAGATGCTGTGGGCCCACCATGAGCCCTCTCATTTCATTCATCTCCACTCACATTCACGAGCTGCTGCCCCCCTCACTCTCTCTCCATCACCCTAGCCCCCCTCAAATCTCTCACAAATCGGTCCCGTTTCACCGTTGGATCTTCGAGATTTCATAACAAGAAGGTAAATCAACTCCACCCCCATTTTTTGGTTGGTATAATGTATCATATTTTTGTGCAAACCCAAGTTTTATTTTTCCTAGTGGTTATGCTCAAGGGGTAGGTAAATGAACTCCACCCCCACTCCATTCATCTCCACTCACATTCACGAGCTGTTGCACCCCTCAGATGGATATGGGTGCTCAGTGGACGCTTAGCCCTACTGTTCATGTCCAAGGTCTTCCTCCAAGCGTTGTGCAAGTCAGTAAAGTGGACCTCAATTTTGAGTGGTTGAAGACTAAATTCATGTTGAAGCAAGGGTTGAAGGAAGACGATTTTGTGTACTACATCAGCAGGAAGCAGTCAGATGGCCCTGGGGAAAGAAAATTGATTGGCATAACTGATGATGGCAAGATTCAAGAAATGTTGAGCGAATGGGAATGGAAAAGGGTTGTTGAGTTGCATTGCTACCGATAACCGAGTTATATGTGATGTTTATGTCGTTTGAACTATCGTGCTTATGTCCTAGTGGTTTGAAAAGACTATGTAATGCTTATGTCCTAGTGGTTTGAACTATCGTGGTCATCAACTATTTGTGTAATTTGAGACTATGTCATTTGAAACCTTGTTTGAACTAGTGGTTTGAAGAGACTATGTATGTTATTCGAGACTAATCTTCTATGTATCATGATATTTGTGTCATATATAGTGTATAACAATGCATGCAATTAGTTAGCTAGACAAAACTACAAGTAAAAAGAAGACCCTTCTTTCCCAGGACAAGACGCCAAGGACCCTGGCGTCTGGCTCCCTGCTTTGCCCTGTTTCTGCTGCCAGTCGACTGCCAGAAGCCAAGGACCATGGCGTCTGGTCCCCTGACTTAGGGCCACACGCCAAGGACCCTGGCATCTGGTCCCCTACGCATACAAATGGCAAGATGACTCCTCCTTTTGACATATTTCATCAAAATTTCATAGCAAGCAATGAATTCATACACATCATAGGAAACAACATTTCACATTAATCACATGATTGAGTACTACTTTTAAACGACAAATTCATGCCATACATTCATAGCAACGACACGAATTCATGGAAAGAAACGACAACAAGTTCATGGAAAGAAACGACAACAAGTTCATGGAAGCACACTACACCAAGTTCATCGAAACAAACTAGAACAAGCTCATTGAAACAAACTACAACAAGCTCACTTCCTCCTTCCTCTGTTCACGATATCTGCAAGTGTAGGCTCCTCCTCTTCGCTAGCCTCCTCCGCCTCCTCATCATTGTTCGACTTATATCTTTGCATTCATGTAGGCATAAATTGATGAGGACACTCCGGACTATGGAATGCAGTGTTCCATGTCTTCTTTCTTGCCCGGTGTCTTAGCTATGGCTTTGCCTTTTTTAGAGCAGGCATTGCCTTGGGTCGGTTGCGTACCCTGTGATGGTTGTGGAGCATCAACATCGTACTCATGCTCTTGTTGTTCCTGCTCCTCTTCTTGTGTTGGCTCCTCTTGATGTGTTGCCTCCTCTTCATGGACCTCCTCCTCTATGTCCTCTTCATTGCGGAGATAACGGCGTTTATGAGCTCTGCCGACGCGGCTACCAGGTGCAAACACATCACTGGGCTGAGCACCATGGCAAGAAAGCATAGCTGCCATCTTATGTAACCGCTTCTTGAACTTCTGCGACAACACAAAATATGATATGATATGAGATGCAAATAACTAATCCATGAAAAGAAGCTTTTATAATATATTGCTCATACCTCCATCGTGCTCCTAAGAGTCGTCTCAGATAATGCACCACCACGGGGATCACTTAGTGCTACATTGGCATCGTTGACGCACATAAGCAACTCTCTTCCCTGCAAGTCATGCACACACCAAAATTATGTATTTGAAAGAAGACTATATAATGCAAGTTTGTTAGAATAGGCTCATTAGACTACCATTTCGTCATGCATAGGTGCATAGTCAACGTGAGCCCCTCTTGTGTCTCTCACCGCCGTGTTGAAGGTATGATAACCTTCTGCAGTCTCCGGATCTTTAGACACCAACTCCGACCACTCCTCGTGAGTCCAACCGAGCTTTAGCTTTAACCGGTAACGATCCGCATACCACACTTGATACTTCTGATATGCTGTCTGATTGGGAGGTCTGCTCTCTGATTCCACTAACGTGTCTCTTCGATTCCAAATTTCTATCAACTTAACGTGTTTGTCTGCCCAATCCTCTATATCCTGATTGTTCCTTCGAGAGAACCTACAAATGAGCCATGTCACAAAGCATTAGCAAATATAGACTTATTCAATGCTCTACTACATACTCAAAGACATGCTTGCTCACCGATGCAGAGATAGCATTTCCTCCTTGCTCTCATCAATTGGAATACCTTGTCTTCTTCCAAATTGTCTTGCCACACGGTCTACGAAGTGCCACTCGACCGCAAATAAGCATATCATTGGGCACCTCGCCCGCCAAAGATGGCTATCACGCGTGCACATCTCGTTATACTCAAAGCCACGATCATCCACATAAGGCAACCAGTGGACCTGCAAAACAAAGAGATACATTGTTAGATACAAATTTCATTCTTGAGTAAATTTTGTCTCATTGAACTTCTCAATACCTGCTCAGGAGTCAAGGTGTCCAGCTCGTTCATATAACACTTGTATCGCACATGCGAGCTTCCTGTTTACACCGTCACCCGTTCGCAATAGTACGCAATCGTAGGGCACCGATATGGATCATCATCATGCGCCCCGTCATGATTACCAAGTGGGTTAGGGTGTTCAGGGTTCTTGAAATCGGGCCGTCCAACCGGGATCCGCTCCCACACCCACACGGGTAGGCCCCAAACAAACCCAGCCAATGAGGATGTATCTCCCTTCCCGCGACACGCCAAGTCAAGCTGCAATCAAACAAACATGTTAGATATGGAGGCGCATGACAAATGCAAGATAAATGGTTGCAAATATCTCTTACCTGATGATACAAGTATGCTAGTGCGGCCGAACCCTAGCTATACTGGGTATCCCAGTTAGTGAGTAGCTCCAAAAACATCCAGAGGGCTGAGTTCCCAATTGCGTCTGAGAAGACTACCTTAGTTAGTACATACCAAAGATACGCCCGCGCGTACTGCTGCACAACCAGGTCATTGGCACCCTGAGGGTACGGATTGCCTTCTCCCATGACTTGTTTTAGCCAAGAATGCCTCACTTTTGAGGCATCGGCCTTGCCTTCCGGAGGGGCATCGGGCTCAACACCAATTAAAATGCCTACCCGTTGACGCCAATTAACGGCGCTGACACGACCGGTAACAGCTCGTCCGTTGATAGGAAGGCCGCTTATCATAGCCATGTCCTCTAGGGTCATCGTCATCTCCCCAAGTGAAAGGTGGAAAGAGTGAGTCTCGGGCCTCCAACGATCCACAAGTGCGGTCAGCGCCGCGTGGTTCACCGGCGGAGGGCGTCGCTTAAACTGCAACACGAATGGGAGAAGACCCAATCTCCGAATGTACGGATCGTACCGCGCGTCGTAACGAAAGTCATCAGCGCAACGACCCCTCATGCGCATAGCAACTACAGGCTGCAAATAAAGTGATTTTTTTATCAATACAAGAACACAAATGAGAAACAATGAAAATTGATAAGTCTTGCTTCTTACCTTTCCGTTCTCAATGGCACGAGCACGATGTTCCTTATCCCACTTTTGGATTAATCCGTCATACCAAGGTCCATCATCATCCGCCATCCTACAAAACAAATCACAAACATCTATGAATACATGAACAATATCAAACAATACAATTTCCTTCTCCAAGTTATGCCACATGAACACACCATTCTTCTCAAACATAAGCACATCATTTGTTTCTTCTACATATGCACACATATCATCTAGAGTACCAAATTTCACCATCAAATAAATTTCATAATCATCATCCGCCATTCTATTGAACAAATCATGTCAAACACAATCATCAAATTTCATCATCTCTTTTGCAAAAAAAACTATTGATGCGGAGCATCCCACGTTCATCCCCATGTACACTCCCACTACTCTCCAAGCCCCAAGTGGACATATGACGAGACCTCGAACAAACGCCATTGGACACAAGGTGAACTCGCTCCTCTCCGAACCTTCACTTCTCACATGTGAGACATGGTTACTACCTCAAATTAGATGTGCTATGCATGACCAGGAACAAGGAGGAAGACCATGGACAAGACGGCGAGGACACCAAGTACACGGACCAAGAAAAGAAGCTGCCCGAAGCTACAACGGCCGGACGTCCGACCAGGACCGGACGTCCGACGACTCCCAGGCTCCGGACGACTGGGCCCCTCCGGACGACCGTGCCAGCGACCACCGAACCGAATCTGCGGACATCCGAAGAACTCCGGACGTCCGGGCCCTCCCGAGCCTCAGGACGACCGGCCCCCTCCGGACGTCCGACCAAGCGCACTCCGAGCCGAATCTACGGATGTCCGAAGAGCTCCGGACGTCCGGACCTTCCCGAGCCTCGACGACCGGAACCCTCCGGACGCCCGACGCCTGTCACAAGACAAAGTGTATTGGACCGAGTCCATGTATCCTCCACTTACCCCTTCGCGCCCATGACTATATATACTCCTCCACCTCCTCCTAGTTAGGGTTAGCATTGGATTAGCTCATATTCTTGTGTGAGAGCCTTTGCTCATCCACTTGGCTACTTCTCCACCGAGATCAGGACCTCTCCGGAGAAGATCCCCCAAGCAGATTCAAGACCCCCTTCTAGGATGGACCCCCTCAAGGCCTCCTCACGGAGAAGAACGGTTACCGTTTGTATCTGACCTTTGTTGATCTTGAATCTTGTGCCACTCTATGCGATCGGTAATCTAGCACTTGTGTGATTGATCTCTTGTCGGTTTCGTGATTTCTCTCTCTTTTCTCTCGTGTTCTTCCGTGTGTTCCTCGTGATTCCCCGTAGGATCCGCTCCAACGTGAAAGATCGCCCACGTAGGGTTCCACCCTACATCATCTATGGATCAGAGCTTAGGTTGATCACGTTTTTGGAGCCCCTACCCTCTTTTTCTAGCTTGATTTTGTTGATTTCGTCCTAAATTCGAAAATCCCCACCAAAAATAGCCCCAATTTTTTTTTGTGATTTATTGGTTAGATGAAGTTTTGTTGATTTTGATTCATGGATTTGCTTGGTTTCGAGTGGATCTAGCATTTCCCCAATTTTCCCCGTCTTTCATCCACAAAATCCCGTGAATTTTGACCCCGAAATCCCCAATTTCCGCCCAAAATCGCGTCCCGGATCTGAAATTTCGAGTTGACCCCACCCACCGGACGATCGACGATTTATTTACGGACGTCCGACCTCTACGAAGCACCGGACGTCCGACCTTTTCCGGACGCACCGAACCCCTAACCCGCACCGAATTTACGGATTTCGACCTTTCCGGACGTCCGACGCCCGGACATCCGACCTTTCCGGACGTCCGTAACCTGTAGTTTCAGACTTCGCTGATTTTTGTTTTGTCCATAACTAATTCATCCGAACTCCGATTTTGACGTTCTTTAGCTCGTTGAAAAGCTCTTGACATCCCCCTTCCAACAAAAATACCACCAAAATCATTTAACTCCATCAAATTTTGTGAACTTTGGCATCTTTGCCTAGGGCTTCCGCCACATCCTCCGTGATAACCACCACCGACTTCCGCAACCTAACCAATTTTTTTCCCCATAGCATTAGTGGTTGCTTGAGTAGTGATTCGAGTCTCCTAAGGTGTTTCGCTACTTAGGGACGATTGCTTCTTCATCAACCACCACCACCACTTCCACATAACCTTGCCCACCATACACTTCAACCACCCCAACTTAACCCAATTGTTGATTGAGCTTTTTCGAGTTGTGACCTGTGTCTCCTAAGGTGTTTCGCTACTTAGGGACGGCAACTTCAACTCCGACACGTGTATAGCCCGTCATTCCACTTCTGCATTGCCAAGTGCAAACCACCACCGCATTCCCGCTACCACCATTTTGACATTTGACGTTTGAGATTTTGAGTTCGCGGTTTTCCGCTTCCTAAGGTGTTTCGCCACTTAGGGACGAGTCTCCATCATCTTGGTATCTACATCAAGAACACCGCTACTCATCATCGCCGGACGGTAACCTCCATATCATCTTGGTATCGTGGTATCCCTCCATTGTATATTCCCTTGCCATTGCATTGTTAACCCCTAGCCTTACTTTTTATGCATTTGCCTATCGAGACTAGCCATTTGAGTATTGCCGGCAACGTTACTTGTGCACATTAGTGATCATACTTCCCATAGCATATATACCATATCATTGTGGTGCATATATTGGTATCATATCTTGTGTCACAAGTTTTTTTCCCGCATACACACAATTGCTATCTTGGTTTGTGCATTGTGCAAAGTGGCCATAGAAAAAAAAAGAGAATAAAGCTTTTAAGCAAAAGAAAGAGAGCAAAGAAGCTTGTAAGCAAGTGCCATAGCATCATACCACATTGCATATAAGATTGTCATATCCGATCATCTTGGATCATCTTGAGAGAAACACCGAACCATACATACATAGCATACTTGGGATAGAAGTTTATCCATTTTGCATCTTATAGGTTGTGCACAAGTGTCGATCCGCCTATTGAGCAATCGTGCTAGCGTCTCTCTTGAGTTGTGCAACACGAAGCGTTTCCGTGGATTCCACATTTTGTGCTCATTCCTTGGTTGCACGACCCCATTTATCTATTCGTGTGTGTTTCCGTGTGCCATTCTTTGCTATTGGTCCATTTGTTTCGCTTATAATTTGTGAATCTCTTTCAACATTATTGACTCTTGCTAACATTTTGCATTAAATTTTTGTGCCACTATCCTCACCGAGCTTCTCCATAAGCTTTACTTGTGTAGGTGTGAGAACCGACAAGGATTGGTACCAATAGTGCTATTTCATTGTCCGCATTTGAGTGAACTTGATTCATTGTCAACATCGGTCAAGGTACATTGGCATAAGTTCTTCTCTTTCTCCCACTCATATTTGCTCGAGTCTTGTGATGGATAGGCAAGGCATTTCATCTCCGGTCTTCGACAACAACGACGGCGTGAACAACTACATCACCAAAGCGTCTATCTTCGATCTACAACAACAAGTGCAAGGCACACAATCAAGATTGCGAGAGCGCATCGAGAACATCTCCATCGACATTCATCACTCCGAAGCAAGGAGAAGGGACTACATCGACAAGAAGCTTGCCGCACATAAAGAGGAGCAAGATGCAAGGATGGAGGAGATTAGAGCCTTGATCAAGTCTACTTCCCCTTCGTCATCTTCAAGGCGGTGACATTCAAGCCACAAGTCTTCGGAGCGCGGAAACGACGCAAGTGCAAATCGTCCTCGTCCACATCTACATGGCGACCACCATCACGTTCATGATCAACATCGACATGAAGGGCAAGTCACCTCCAAGCATCATGTGCACGACGCCGACGAACGCCAAGGAGCTCAAGCACGACAACGACATCATCATCATGAAGATGCTCCACAAGCGCAAATGCACAAGTCCCAACAAGCCCTACTTCACGCCAAGTCAAAGCTTCATAAGCACAAGAGAAGACCGCGAGACGACCACCACCAAGACGGCGCTACGGCTACATCACCCACTTCGGCATCTTCGCCAAGTGTTCTCAAGGCATCTTCGCCTTTGGACGTACGGCATCTTCGCCTACTTCCAACGTGTACGCCTACATCGACTTCATCAAGTCCAAGGCGACTACATACGAGCGAGGGCGACACTTCCATCTTCGGAAGCCCCTCAAGGAAGATGGCCGAGCATGGGAAACTCCCTTCGGTCATGGAGACGAGCTATGAGGTGCCACATCATATGGGCCTCCAACACCAAGACGGTGACAAGACGGTCGAGCAAGGGCCGTCCCCTTCGACCATGGCGACGGCCGAACCTCTTCAACAACATGAAGACGACGCCCACATTGGACTCATACTCCGAGTCAAGCTACGCGACCGCACATGGAGACATTTGCACCTACATCTCTTCGGCACCCACATATGTCGAGATGCCCCAATTGCCATGTGAGGAGAGCCACCACCCCATGAGTGACATGAGTGACTCCACCATACGTGACATTGAGAGCATTTCCTATGAGAGGATGAGTGTGACCACCACTAGCCCCACACATGAGAGCATGCCACACATCCTATGTGAGGTTGAGCGCCATTTGAGTGACTCCACCCACCATACGAGTGAGAGCATCCTTGAGGGAGTGAGTGAGCCACAACACTTAGTGAGTGAGGTAGTTGACACGGAACATGACGCCACTATGATTTCTAACGACTTAACCTCTACTCCTAGTGTGTTTTCTTCTTTGGTGCTAGGTCTCCTACATGACGACATGCCTATCTTTGACGAGTCTATTCCTCCATTGGAGACGACGATGGCCATGGTGGACGATGATACACCACCCACATGGTTCCATCAAGATGAAGATGACAACGAGACGATCTTCAACACCTCACCTACAACACATGAGCGACGCTCCAAAGGTAACATAGGTGGTGGTGCTTCTGTTGTCCCACTAGTGGACTCTCTTGCCATCGATTGCTCCCATGATGTTGACCCACCTATTACCATGCTTCATGCTAGTAAAACTTCTTCATGCCTTGACTTACCTATTTATGATGAATATGATGATGAGCATGTTGAGTTGCCTAGTTGTGATGCTATGCTTCATAGGATATCATGTGAAAATTCTATTGGTCACATTATGTTTGACAATCCATTGAACTTGTCATATGCTATGAGTGAGATCTCCCATATGGCATCATTTCAATCTCAACATAGTAACTATGCATGCCCCATTAAAATAAACCCTATTTGCACTTATGGCATAGATGACGAGATGATGGTCATTGGCTTTTGTTTTTCATGTGATGATATTGCCATGCTTCCTTTACATGATTTGGGCAATTCATCTACTATACCATGCCATGATCACATTGTTCCAAATATGCATTGTTTTGGATGTTGTCAATATTCTCCATGTGATGTTGCTACTCATGCTCATGAGGAGACCCCCATAGTTTCCTCATACATATTAGGAGATTTTGATTCATCCCATACTTTGCATGATTCACATAATTGCTTGCACCTCTTATGCATTCCATGAATAACAATGCTCTAGATATTTCTCATGATGCATTGCACAATTTGAGTCTCCATTATGCCATACATAATAACAAACCTATCATGATGGATGACATGTTTCTATATCACGCATCTCATTTATTTGAGCATTGGCTATTTTGTGCTAACCGACACATGCACGTATGCATCATGATGGATGATGTGTACATCTACCACGCACACACAATTTTCTCTTTGTCTTTGTTTTGTGTAGGTACCACATACACTCGCCAACATCTCAATCCCATGAGTTGATTTAAACGAGCTCTTGAGAGCAATGATGCTTTGGGATCCCGTGGACTATCCTTACCACCGCTCCCTTCGCGCAAGGACTACGCGCATCTCTTCTACTTGGCTCTCACACGGCTATGGGCTATTTACCACTTGTCACCTTATGCTCATTTTACCGTGTTTACATTGCATTCTATACTTGCTTCTATGCCTTTGCCATGCAATTGTGACCCTTGCTTGCATATACCCATGATTTACCATTATGCTACTTCTATGTGTATTTGCATGCTTGGTGGAGATCCTTGTTGCTATTGCCATGTTTATCATGTGCCCCATGCTATTGATGCTGTTTTGCTCACATTTTGCTTTCATGCTTGTGCTATGACATGTGAATTATTCATGCCCACTATTTGCACCAATGACATGCTTGCCATGATTCCTTCTACTACGTTGCATCTTCTCACTACTAGCTTGCTTGACTTGATCGCTATGATTGCTTGCTATGTTGCATCACCCATGTTCCACTATTACTCGCTTTCTTGGGTTGATGACATATATGTTCATGCCTCTCACATGATATATCTTGTTCATTGTCGATTGCCTCCAATTGTTGCATCTATGCTTATTGATCTTGGAGACTTTGACACTTTACTTGTGATGCATGCTTGTTTGATTGAGCCTATTGTATTTTGTTGTTCTCGCATCATATGCCTCCATACTATGAAATGCTCCTTGTTCTTTCTTATGATGAGCATGATGCATACACTTGTTGGGTATCTTACCACACGAATGTTAGGTTTTGCACTTCCGCTAACCTCATTTGTTTTTCCGAGTGTTTGTCATGTTCTTTCATTTTGAAGGATTCACAAGGCGGTACCATCACGAGACAACTTGCTTATGTGAAGGCATACAAGATGCACAACTCCATCATCCTTGAGAACCTCCTAAAGGTGACTTCCTTCCCTTTGAGCCATCCTCAAATACACATATTGGATGGGTCATTCTTTCATTGTTGTTTCCTTCTTCTTTTCTACATGATACATATATTGGATGGAGGACCGACATTGGAGATGGACCCTATGGACCTTCAAGTTGAGGAGTGCCACGACATCGAGCTATGGTACAACACCACCCATGACAAATTTGCACCCCATGCATGGATTGACTCACATTATGCTTGTCTTGTTGCACCTATTCCCATGTCGTCCATGATATATGAGCATGTGCATTTTCTTAGCAAATTTGTTGTGATCTTTCTTGATGGCATATTCATACATCATGATCATATTGCCTACCATCAATTGCATGATAACTTAATCATATTGAGCATCCATTGCCATATTCATGCTATTGATAAACCGTCTCACTATGACATTATTTTGCACCGTGGTTGTATTGATCACATTCACGACACCTTTGTTGTCCCAATGCATGAATTTTCTCTCATGAATGCTTTACATGTCATTTTACATCATTTGGATAAGCATTTCATGCCTTGTCATCAACAATTCCTTTGGACGGACTCATTCTTACATGATGGACACTTTGTGTGCGTTAACCATTGTATTTTCGAAAGTGTTGCTTGTGTTTGCTCTTTTGCATGTCTATCACTCCGGCGACACCTTGGACTACTTGGATTGCTCCATGTCTTCAACTTCGTCCAACTACAAGTCCGCTCTCGACAACCGCTTCCATGGTGATGAGGATCACGATCCGAGGTCGGATCTTTCCCAAGGGGGAGATGATGCGGAGCATCCCACGCTCATCCCCATGTACACTCCCACTACTCTCCAAGCCCCAAGTGGACATATGACGAGACCTCGAACAAACGCCATTGGACACAAGGTGAACTCGCTCCTCTCCGAACCTTCACTTCCTACATGTGAGACATGGTTACTACCTCAAATATATGTGCTATGCATGACCAGGAACAAGGAGGAAGACCATGGACAAGACGGCGAGGACACCAAGTACACGGACCAAGAAAAGAAGCTGCCCGAAGCTACAGCGGCCGGACGTCCGACCAGGACCGGACGTCCGACGACTCCTGTGCTCGGACGACTGGGCCCCTCCGACAACCGTGCAAGCGACCACCGAATCTGAATCATGGACATCCGAAGAACTCCGGACGTCCGGGACCTCGCGAGCCTCCGGACGACCGGCCCCCTCCGGACGTCCGACCGAAGCGCACCCGAGCCAAATCTACGGATGTCCGAAGAGCTCCGGACGTCCGGACCTTCCCGAGCCTCCGGACGACCGGAACCCTCCGGACGTCCGACGCCTGTCTGCGCACAGTGTATTAGACCGAGTCCATGTATCCTCCACTTACCCCTTCGCGGCCCATGACTATATATACTCCTCCACCTCCTCCTAGTTAGGGTTAGCATTGTATTAGCTCATATTCTTGTGTGAGAGCCTTTGCTCATCCACTTGGCTACTTCTCCACCGAGATCAGGACCTCTCCGGAGAAGATCCCCAAGCGGATTCAAGACCCCTTCTAGGGTGGACCCTCAAGGCCTCCTCACGGAGAAGAACGGTTACCGCTTGTATCTTACCTTTGTTGATCTTGAATCTTGTGCCACTCTATGCGATCGGTAATCTAGCACTTGTGTGATTGATCTCTTGTCGGTTTCGTGATTTCTCTCTCTTTTCTCTCGTGTTCTTCCGTGTGTTCCTCGTGATTCCCCGTAGGATCCGCTCCAACGTGAAAGATCGCCCACGTAGGGTTCCGCCCTACATCAACTATGCCATCTATATATTCAACTATATTGTCATCGTATACCATTTCACACATATAATATTTTTTCTAAATATATTTGCTTGCCAAAGTAGTCTTCTCAGATTCAAACAAATATTATGCCATCTATATATTCGACATATAGCTAATTTACTAGCACATTCATACATCATCTATAATTCAAAAAAAATTCACAAACTATGTGTATTGGTGGACCACTACAAACATCTACAAACTACACTACCTACCAAATCATCTATCAACTACAAACTATTTCCTAAAACAAAGAAACCATCTACTAATGTAACATCACCTAATGTGAAATAATGCATCCAACAAGAGAGGGGAAAACCAAAACAAATTAGAGGGAATGGGGGAGAATACCTCAAAGAAGCTTGGGGGGTCATATCTGCGAGTTTGAGCGGTTAATGGAATAGATCAGGGGTGGTGGTGGTGTGAAGGAGAGGATGGGCGACGAACAGAGCCCAGGCGCCGCCAGGAGAAGTTGAGATGCGGATGGGTGGGCTGGCCCGCGCGGTTATCCAGTCACCAGGGTTAGACGCCACCCAGACGCCAGGGATGTTGACGTCACCCAAACAGGTCAAAATCGATTTTTTTAAACCGAGGTTAAATCGAGATTTTGTTAGCAACATAAGTCAGAACAATAATTTTGTCCGATATAACAACAGAGTCGCCATCTCCATGGGCCATGGCATGGCTGGTCAGGTCTCTCGCAGGCACGCACGGGACGGGCGTACGGTTCAAAGCGTGCGAGGCAGCCAAGCCAACCGCTGCACGTCGCGCAAACGGAAAACGACCTGGGCGATGGGGACCCACCGGGTAACACGCCCCACGGACCCACCGGCGCGCCCTTCCTGCGGGTCGCCGTCGGTGGGTCGCTCCGAGAGTAGGGAGAGGGACGTGCGTGCACCGGCCGGGCCGGGCGGGAGTTGGCGTCCGTGGCCGCCGCCCGGGTCACCCGAGCCGCACACTTGCCAGGGTCCGTCGCGATTTCACAAGGAGAAAATGGATGCGCGAATCTGTATGTGTTGGCCACATCATCCTTCAGCTTTCGGCCCCGCGAGCATCTTCGGACATCTCCATCTCTCGCTCGACCGCTCCGCTCTCACGTTCGCGGCCACAAGTATTTGCCCACGTACCTACCGGCTCGCGTTGCCGCCGGAGCCGCCACACGTACATCAGGAGGGATAATCAGTCGATCCGATCAGGCCCATCTCCAGCTGAAGCGGATGATACGGCCTCCGATTCCACCGGGGTTGCAATGTCACGTGCGGTGCATGTATCCAAGCTCGCGACGATCGCACCCACGTCGACGCACGCCCGCCCCACGTTACCTGCGGATGAACACGATACCACGACGCGAATATGTTCTTCCGCCCGGCCCGGCCCCTACCTACCCGGAAAGCGATTTCTATCGAGTAGCTAACGAATCTCACACTCTATGCATGCATGCATGGAACTGAAAAGCCCAAGCGTGCGGTGCACCGACCATCTATGCGAACTTTTCAGCGATCGATGCCGTGCCATGGCAAATTGAAGCCCCTTGCCGTGCCGTGCCAGGTCTGGCCGACTTCTACCCTGCATGCTCACTCGTTTTGCTCTCACAAGTTGAGAGAAGCTATAGAGTGGTGGCAAAGCTCGGTTGACAGCACACATCATCAAACTGCTTTCTGTAAGTTGTATCACCAAAATATGTGGTGGTTTGGGCATTCTCAACCTGAGCATGTTCCCGGCGACCCTCAGGATTTGTTGCCTATGGTTGGAATGGAACCGACGCATCCAAGACTTTGATTGGCTTATATGTAGCTAATGTAATAACAGAGACAAACATTTGTTTGCGGCAGCCACCACAGTAACTATTGAAAAATGAGATCGGAGAAGACACTTTTGGCACATTTGGTTGCTCACATTAGGCCTGGTCAGACCCGCGCGGAAAAAGAACAGGCTGTTTGGTTGCCTGACGAATGTAAATAAACTCATATGTAATCGCCATCTAGGCTCGGAAAGAAACGCGCCATAGCACTTGAATGGGGAAGAACCGAAGAAGTACAGTGCGCGTACCCGTTGAGGAGGAATACAAAGCTTTAGATAGAAAATGGGAAATCGACAGACGATTAATTGTTTTCACGCGACTCCGTACAATGGCAGGCGGTACAAGTTTTCTTTTTCACATTTGCAGGCGGTACAAGTTTCATTTTTCACTCTCTCGGACATGCACGATGCAACAATGTCTATGTATGTAGTTCATGGGGTAGCATTGACAGTCAAAAATATACATCCATTTTACTAGATGGAGTAGTAGATCTTCTCACGTATCTTTAGTTTATTGTCGTTGATTGACTAGTCGTAAGCTGCATGCATGGCCATGCGTGATTCGCGTGGTTACATGGGAAACACTATTCTACCGTAGTTTATCTTTCATCAAGGAAATTCCAAATTTTATCGAGAAGTGAGCTATGAAGCTTGTGCTCGGCCGCAATTTGGTAGTCATCGTAGCCAACTCAAAAAAACATTAGGATGATAGATGACCATGATACACAACCTAATCGGAAGTTGCCACTTTAATACAAAAGTTGCCTCTCCGTGGCACCAAAGTTGCTTGAGAAAAAAAATCGTCAAAAGCAACTTCATAGTTGACACTAGGCAACTTACTCAGGAATTTGGTAGTCATTGTAGCCAACTCAAAAGAACATCGAGATGATAGGTGATCATGATACACAACCTAATCGAAATTGTTGGGGAACGTAGCAGAAATTCAAAATTTTTTACGCATCACCAAGATCAATCTATTGAGATTCTAGCAACAAGAGACGGAGAGGATGAGCATCTTCGTACCCTTGAAGATCGCTAAGCAGAAGCGTTACAAGAACGCGGATGAAGGAGTCGTACTCGCAGCGATTCAGATCACGGTTGATTCCGATCTAAGCACCGAACAACGGTGCCTCCGCGTTCAACACACGTGACAGCCTGGGACGTCTCCTCCTTCTTGATCCAGCAAGGGAGAGGAGAAGTTGAGGGAGAACTCCGACAGCACGACGACATGGTGGTGATGGAGCTCGTGGTTCTCCAAGCAGGCTTCGCCAAACACTACGGAGGAGGAGGAGGTGTTGGAGGAGGGAGAGGGTTGCGCCAGGGGAAGGGTGCGGCTGCCCTCTCTCTCTCTCTCTCACTATATATAGGGGGAAGGGAGGAGGGGGAGGCGCCCTAGGGTTCCCTAGGGGAGGGGCGGCGGCCATATGGGAAACCCTAGATGGGTTTTGGCGCCCCCACCCCCTAGGAAACATGCCCCCCCAAGCAGGGAGGGGCGGCTGCCCTAGGGGTGACACCCCCACCTCTCCAGGTTACGTGAGATGGGGTGGGAGGGGCGCTCAGCCCCTTAGTGGGCTGATGTGCCCTCTCCCTTTGGCCCATAAGGCCCCCCAAAGCTTGTCGGGCCTCCAAACCCCTTTCTGACATCGCTGGTCATCACCGGTACCCCGGAACAATTCCGACTCCAATACCCTTCGTCCAATATACCGATCTTCACCTCCGGACCATTCCGGAGCTCCTCGTCATGTCTGGGATCTCATTCGACTCAACAACCTTCGTAACCACATACTATTTCCCATAACAA
This sequence comes from Aegilops bicornis, assembly GCA_021605145.1. Classification (NCBI taxonomy): domain Eukaryota; kingdom Viridiplantae; phylum Streptophyta; class Magnoliopsida; order Poales; family Poaceae; genus Aegilops; species Aegilops bicornis. The sequence goes on along the minus strand of CM038671.1, from coordinate 786,980,346 downwards.
CTCTAGCGTCACCGAACCTTATGTGTAGACCCTCACGGGTTCGGGAACCATGCAGACATGACCGAGACGTTCTCCGGTCAATAACCAACATCGGGATCTGGATACCCATGTTGGCTCCCACATGTTCCACGATGATCTCATCGGATAAACCACGATGTCAAGGATTCAAGCAATCCCGTATGCAATTCCCTTTGTCTACCGGTATAGTACTTGCCCGAGATTCGATCATCAGTATCCCGATACCTTGTTCAATCTCGTTACCGGCAAGTCTCTTTACTCGTTCCGTAACACATCATCCCGTGATAAATTCCTTGGTCACATTGTGCACTTATGATGATGTCCTACCGAGTGGGCCCAGAGATACCTCTCCGTCACACGGAGTGACAAATCCCAGTCTTGATTCGCGCCAACCCAATAGACACTTTCGGAGATACCCGTAGTACACCTTTATTGCCACCCAGTTACGTTGTGACATTTGGTACACCCAAAGCATTCCTACAGTATCCTGGAGTTGCACAATCTCATGGTCTCAGGAAATGATACTTGACATTAGAAAAGCTTTAGCATACGAACTATACGATCTTTGTGCTAGGCTTAGGATTGGGTCTTGTCTATCACATCATTCTCCTAATGATGTGATCCCATTATCAACGACATCCAATGTCCATGGTCAGGAAACCGTAACCATCTATTGATCAACGAGCTAGTCAACTAGAGGCTTACTAGGGACATGGTGTTGTCTATGTACCCACACATGTATCTGAGTTTCCTATCAATACAATTATAGCATGGATAATAAACGATTGTCATGAACAAGGAAATATAATAATAACTAATTTATTATTGGCTCTAGAACATATTTCCAACAGTCTCCCACTTGCACTAGAGTCAATAATCTAGTTCACATCGCCATGTGATTAACACTCATAGGTCACATCGCATGTGACCAACATCCAACTAGTTCACATCATCATGTGATTAAGACTCATTGAGTTCTGGGGTTTGATCATGTTCTGCTTGTGAGAGAGGTTTTAGTCAACGGGTCTGCAACATTCAGATCCGTATGTACTTCACAAATCTCTAGGTCATATTGTAAATGCTGCTTCCACGCTCCACTTGGAGCTATTCCAAATGGTTGCTCCACTATACGTATCCGGTTTGCTACTCAGAGTCATTCGGATAGGTGTTAAACCTTGCATCAACGTAACCCTTTACGACGAACTCTTTATCACCTCCATAATTTTGGCCGCTGTCCAATGATCCATTCCTGGATCACTCTTGTACCCCCTTGCCAGACACGTGGCAAAGCACATATCAGGTGCGGCACAAAGCATGACATGCTGTATAGAGCCTATGGCTAAGGCATAGGGGACGACATTCGTCCTTTCTCTTTCTTCTGCCGTGGTCGAGCTTTAAGTCTTAACTTCATACCTTACAACTCAGGCAAGAACTCCTTCTTTGACTGATCCATCTTGAACACCTTCAAGATCATGTCAAGGCATGTGCTCATTTGAAAGTACCATTAAGCGTTTTTGATCTATCATTATAGATCTTGATGCTCAATGTTCAATTAGCTTAATCCAGGTTTTCCCTTGAAAAACACTTTTCGAATAACCCTATATGCTTTCCAGAAATTCTACATCATTTCTGGTCAACAATATGTCAACAACATATACTCATCAGAAATTCTATAGTGCTCCCACTCACTTCTTTGGAAATACAAGTTTCTCATAAACTTTGTATAAACCCAAAATCTTTGATCATCTCATCAAAGTGTATATTCCAACTCCGAGATGCATACTCCAGTCCTTAGAAGGATTGCTGGAGCTTTGCATACTTGTTAGCATCTTTTAGGATTGACAAAACCTTCTGGTTGTATCCCATGCAACCTTTCCTCAAGAAATTTTCCGAGGAAACAATGTTTTGGCATCTTATCTGCAAGATTTCATAAATAATGCAGTAACTGCTAATAAGATTCCAACAGACTCTTAGCATCACTACGAGTGAGAAACTCTCATCGTAGTCAACTACTTGAACTTGTCGGAAACATCTTAGCGACAAGATGAGCTTTCTTAATGGTGACACATACCATCATTGTCTGTCTTCCCTCTTAGAATCCATCTGTACCCAACAGCCTTACGACCATCAAGTAGTTCTTCCAAATTTCTACACTTTGTTTTCATACATGGACCCTCTCTCGGATTTTATGGCCTCGAGCCATTTGCCGGAATCCGGGCCCACCATCGCTTCTCCATAGCTCGTAGGTTCATTGTTGTCTAGCAACATGACCTCCAAGACAGGAGTACGTACCACTCTGAAGTAGTATGCATCCTTGTTGACCTACGATGTTTGGTAGTGACTTGATCCGAAGTTTCATGATCACTATAATAAGCTTCCACTTCAATTGGTGTAGGCGCCATAGGAACAACTTCTTGTGCCCTACTAACACTATTTGAAGTGATGGTTCATTAACCATATCAAGTCTCCATCATCCTCCCACTCAATTCTTTCGAGGGAAACTTTTCCTCGAGAAAGGACCCGTTAGTGGAAGCAATCCCTTTTGCTTCCGGATCTGAGACAGGAGGTATACCCAACTGTTTTTGGGTGTTCTATGAAGATGCATTTAACCGCTTTGGGTTCGAGCTTATCAACCTGAAACCTTGTTCACATAAGCGTCGCAGCCCCAAACTTTTAAGAAATGACAACTTAGGTTTCTCTAAACCATAGTTCATACAGTGTCGTCTTAATGGAATTACGTGGTGCCCAATTTGAAGTGAATGCGGTTGTCTCTAATGCCTAACCCATAAACGATAGTGGTAATTCGATAAGAGACATCATGGTATGCACCATATCCAATAGGGTGCAGTTATGACGTTCGGACACACCATCACATTATGGTGTTCCAAAGCGGTATTAGTTGAGAAACAATTTCCACAATGTCTTAATTGTGTGCCAAACTCGTAACTCAGATACTCATCTCTATGATCATATCATAGACATTTTATCCTCTTGTCACGATGATCTTCAACTTCACTCTGAAATTAATTGAACCTTTCAATAATTCAGACTTGTGTTTCATCAAGCAAATATACTCAATATCTACTCAAATCATCTATGAAGTAAGAACATAACGATATCCATCTTTGCCTCGGACTCAATCGGACTGCACACATCAAAATGTATTACTTCCAACAAGTTGCTTTCTTGTTCCATTTTACTGAAAACGAGGCTTTCAGTCATCTTGCCCCATGTGGTATGATTTGCATGTCTCAAGTGATTCAAAATCAAGTGAGTCCAAACAATCCATCAGCATGGAGCTTCTTCATGCGTTTTATACCAATATGACTCAAATGGCAGTGCCACAAGTGTTGGAAATATGCCCTAGAGGCAATAATAAATTAGTTATTATTATATTTCCTTGTTCATGATAATCGTCTATTATCCATGCTATAATTGTATTGATAGGAAACTCAGATACATGTGTGGGTACATAGACAACACCATGTCCCTAGTAAGCCTCTAGTTGACTAGCTCGTTGATCAATAGATGGTTACAGCTTCCTGACCATGGATATTGGATGTCGTTGATAACGGATCACATCATTAGGAGAATGATGTGATGGACAAGACCCAATCCTAAGCCTAGCACAAAGATCGTAGTTCAGTATGCTAAAGCTTTTCTAATGTCAAGTATCATTTCCTTAGACCATGAGATTGTGCAACTCCGGATACCGTAGGAATGCTTTGGGTGTACCAAACGTCACAACGTAATCGGGTGGCTATAAAGGTGCATTACAGGTATCTCCGAAAGTATCTCATGGGTTGGCACGAATCGAGACTCGATTTGTCACTCCGTAAACGGAGAGGTATCTCTGGGCCCACTCGGTAGGACATCATCATAATGTGCACAATGTGACCAAGGGGTTGATCACGGATGATGTGTTACGGAACGAGTAAAGAGACTTGCCGGTAACGAGATTGAACAAGGTATCGGGATACCGACGATCGAATCTCGGGCAAGTACAATACCGCTAGACAAAGGGAATTGTATACGGGATCGATTGAGTCCTTGACATCGTGGTTTCGTCCGATGAGATCATCGTGGAACATGTGGGAGCCAACATGGGTATCCAGATCCCGCTGTTGGTTATTGACCGGAGAACGTCTCGGTCATGTCTACATGTCTCCAGAACACGTAGGGTCTACACACTTAAGGTTCGATGGCGCTTAGGGTTATAAAGGAAATTTGTATGTGGTTACCGAATGTTGTTCGAGTCCCGGATGAGATCTCGGACGTCACGAGGAGTTCCGGAATGGTCCGAGGTAAAGATTTATATATGGGAAGTCTTATTTTGTCGCCGAAAAGTTTCGCACTTTATCGGTATTGTACCGAGTGCCGAAGGGGTCCGGGGTCCACCGGGGGTCCACCTGCCCTGGGGCACATGGGCTGTAGGGGTGCGCCTTGGCCTATATGGGCCAAGGGCACCAGCCCCAAGAGGCCCATGCGCCAAGATAGAGAGAAAAGGAAGAGTCCTCAAGGGGAAGGCACCTCCGAGGTGCCTTGGGGAGGATGGACTCCTCCCCCTCCCTTGGCCGCACCCCTTCCTTGGAGGAAGGGGCAAGGCTGCGCCTCCCCCCTCTCCCTTGCCCCTATATATAGTGGAGGGGAGGGAGGGCATCCATACCTTTTGCCTTTGGTGCAGCCCCTCCCTCTCTCCCAAGTTCTTCTCCTCCTCCTCCCTTGGTGCTTGGGCGAAGCCCTGCAGGATTGCCACGCTCCTCCACCACCACCACGCCACGTTGTGCTGAAGTTGGATGGAGTCTTCCTCAACCTCTCCCTCTCTCCTTGCTGGATCAAGGCATGGGAGACGCCACCGGCTGTACGTGTGTTGAACGCGGAGGTGCCGTCTGCTCGGCACTCGGATCTCCGGTGATTTGGATCACGACAATGCGACTCCTTCAACCCCGTTCTCTTGAACGCTTCCGCTCAACGATCTACAAGGGTATGTAGATGCACTCTCCTTCCCTCGTTGCTAGTTTCTCCATAGATAGATCTTGGTGACACGTAGGAAAATTTTGAATTTCTGCCACGCTCCCAACAAAGTGGCATCATGAGCTAGGTCTATTATGCTGATTCTTTGCACGAGTAGAACACAAAGTAGTTGTGGGCGTTGATTTTGTTCAATATGCTTACCGTTACTAGTACAATCTTGTTTCGACGGTATTGTGGGATGAAGCGGCCCGGACCGACCTTACACGCATTTCCACGTGAGACAGGTTCCACCGACCGACATGCACTTGGTGCATAAGGTGGCTAGCGGTGCCGCCTCCCACTTTAGTCGGAACGGATTCGATGAAAAGGGTCCTTATGAAGGGTAAATAGCAATTGGCATATCACGTTGTGGTTTTATGAGGTAAGAAACGTTCTTGCTAGAAACCCAAAGCAGCCACGTAAAACATGCAAACAACAATTAGAGGACGCCTAACTTGTTTTTGCGGGGTATGCTATGTGATGTGATATGGCCAAGAAGAATGTGATGAATGATATGTGATGTATGGGATTGATCATGTTCTTGTAATAGGATTCACGACTTGCATGTCGATGGGTATGACAACCGGCAGGAGCCATAGGAGTTGTCTTTATTTATTGTATGACCTGCGTGTCATTGAACAACGCCATGTAATTACTTTACTTTATTGCTAACCGGTAGCCATAGTAGTAGAAGTAATAAGTTGGCGAGACAACTTCATGGAGACACGATGATGGAGATCATGATGATGGAGATCATGGTGTCATGCCGGTGACAATAATGATCATGGAGCCCCGAAGATGGAGATCAAAGGAGAAATATGATATTGGCCATATCATGTCACTACTTTATAATTGCATGTGATGTTTATTATGTTTATGCATCTTGTTTACTTAGAACGACGGTAGTAAATAAGATGATCCCTTACACAAATTTCAAGAAGTGTTCTCCCCGATCGTGCACCGTTGCTACAGTTCGTCGCTTCTAAGCACCACGTGATGATCGGGTGTGATGGATTCTTACGTTCACATACAACGGGTGTAAGACAGATTTACACAGCAAAAACACTTGGGGTTAACTTGACGAGCCTAGCATGTACAGACATGGCCTCGGGAACACAGAGACCGAAAGGTCGAGCATGAGTCGTATGGTAGATACGATCAACATGAAGATGTTCACCGATGTTGACTAGGCCGTCTCACGTGATGATCGGACACGGCTTAGTTGACTCGGATCATGTAATCACTTAGATGACCAGAGGGATATCTATCTGAGTGGGAGTTCATGAGATGAACTTAATTATCTTGAACATAGTCAAAAGACCTTTTGCAAATTATGTCGTAAGCTCGCGCTTTAGTTCCACTGTTTAGATATGTTCCTAGAGAAAATATAGTTGAAAGTTGAAAGTAGCGATTATGCGGACGGTAGATAGCTTATGTCCTTAATGCACCGCTCAGTGTGCTGAACCCCAAACGCCGCCCTGTGGATGTTGCGAACATCGGACATACACGCTTTTGATAACTACATGATAGTTCGCTTAAACGGTTTAGAGTTGAGGCACCAAAGACGTTTTCAAACGTCATGAACATATGAGATGTTTCGAGGGCTGAAATTGGATTTCAAGCTCATGCCCACATCAAAAGGTATAAGACCTCCGACAATCTTCTTAGCCTGCAAACTAAGGGAGAAAAGCTCAATCGTTGAGCTTGTGCTCAGATTGTCTGAGCACAACAATCACTTGAATCGAGTGGGAGTTGATCTTCCGGATGAGATAGTGATGTTTCTCCAAAGTCATTGCCACCAAGCTGCTAGAGCTTCGTGATGAACTATAACATATCAAGGATAGAGATGATGATCCTTGAGGTATTCGCGTTGTTTGACATCACGAAAGTAGAAGTCAAGAAGGAGCATCAATTGTTGATGGTTGGTGAAACCACTAGTTTCAAGAAGGGCAAGGGCAAGAAGGGATACTTCATGAAACGGCAAATCAGCTGCTGCTCTAGTGAAGAAACCCAAGGTTGAACCCAAACCCGAGACTAAGTGCTTCGTAATAAGGGGAACAGCCAATCGGAGCAGCATTACCCTAGATACTTGGTAGATAAGAAGGCTGGCAAGGTCGAAAGAAGTATATTGGATATACATTATGTTAATGTGTACTTTACTAGTACTCCTAGTAGCACCAGGGTATTAAGATACCGGTTCGGTTGCTAAGTGTTAGTAACTCAAAATAAAAGAGCTACGGAATAAACGGAGACTAGCTAAAGGTGAGCTGACGATATGTGTTGGAAGTGTTTCCAAGTTTGATTTGATCAAACATCGCACGCTCCCTCTACCATCAAGATTAGTATTAAACCTGAATAAAAGTCATATTGGTGTAAAACGCATGAAGAAGCTCCATGTTGATGGATCTTTGGACTCACTCGTTTTTGAAAAGTTTGAGACATGCGAACCATGTCTATTGGTGTATACGCATGAAGAAACTCCATGCAGATGGACCGTTTGGACTCACGTGATTTTGAATCACTTGAGACATGCAAATCATACCACATGGGCAAAATGACTGAAAGCCTCGGTTTCAGTAAGATGGAACAAGATAGCAACTTGTTGGAAGTAACACATTTTGATATGTGCAGTCCAATGAGTGCTTTGAGGCATGCAAAGTGAATATCGTTATGTTCTTACCGCATGTATGATTCGAGTAGATGTTGAGTATATTTACTTGATGAAACACAAGTCTGAATTATTGAATGGTTCAAGTAATTTCAGAAGTGAAGTTTAAGATCTTCGTGACAAGAGGATAGAATGTCTATGATATGATCATAGAGATGAATATCTGAGTTACGAGTTTTGGCACACAATTAAGACATTGTGCAAATTGTTTCACAATTAATACCGCCTGGAACACCATAGTGTGATGGTGTGTCCGAACATCATAGTTGCACCCTATTGGATATGGTGCGTACTATGATGTCTCTTATCGAATTACCACTATCGTTCATGGGTTAGGCATTAGAGACAACCGCACTCACTTTAATAGGGTACCATGTAATTCCGTTGAGACGACACCGTTTGGAGAAACCTAAGTTGTCGTTTCTTAAAAGTTTGGGGCTATGACGCTTATGTGAAAAAGTTTCAGGTTGATAAGCTCGAACCCAAAGCGGATAAAATGCATCTTCATAGGACACCCAAAACAGTTGGGTATACCTCCTAATTCAGATCCGAAAGCAATAGGGATTGTTTCCGGAATCGGGTCCTTTCTCGAGGAAAAGTTCGTCTCGAAAGTTGAGTGGGAGGATGGTGGAGACTTGATGAGGTTTTGAACCATCACTTCAATCGGTGTGTAGCAGGGCACGTGAAGTTGTTCCGTGGCACCTACACCAATTGAAGTAGAAGCTTATGATAGTAATCATGAAGTTTCGGATCAAGTCACTACCGAAGCCTCGTGACGACAAGGACGCTGCATTACTTCGTGAGTGGTACGCAATCCTGTCTTGAAGGTCATGTTGCTAGACAACAATGAACCTACGAGCTATGGAGAAGCAATGGTGGGCCCAAATTCCGATAAATGGTTAGAAGCCATGAAATCCGAGAAAGGATCCATGTATCAGAACAAAGCATGGACTTTGGTGGACTTGCACGATGATCGGCAAGCCATTGAGATGAATGGATCTTTAAGAAGAAGACGGATGTGGACGGTAATATCACCGTCTATGAAGCTCGACTTGTGGCGAAGAGTTTTTCACAAGTTCAAGGAGTTGACCACGATGAGATTTTTTCATCCGTAGCGATGCTTAAGTCCGTCGGAATCATGTTAGCATAAGCTGCATTTATGAAATCTGGCAGATGGATGTCAAAATGAGTTTCCTTACCAGTTTTCGTAAGGAAAGGTTGTATGTGATACAATCGTAAAGTTTTGTCGATCCTAAGGATGCTAAAGGTATGCTTGGCTCCATGATCCTTTCTAAGGACCGGAGTAAGCATCTCGGAGTTGGAATGTGCGCTTTGATGAGATGATCAAAGATTTTGGGTTTATACAAAGTTTATGAGAAACTTGTATTTCCAAAGAAGTGAGTGGGAGCACTATGGAATTTACGATAACAATATGTTGTTGACATATTGATGATCGAAATGATGTAGAATTTCTAGAAAGCATATAGGGATGTTTGAAAAGTGTTTTTCAATGGAAAACCTGGATTAAGCTACTTGAACATTGAGCATCAAGATCTATAAGGATAGATCAAAAATGCTTAATGGTACTTTCAAATGAGCATATACCTTGACATGATCTTGAAAGTGTTCAAGATGGATCAGTCAAAGAAGGAGTTCTTTGAGATGTAAGGTATGAAGTTAAGAGTTAAAGCTCGACCACGGCAGAAGAGAGAGAAAGGACGAAGGTCGCCCCTATGCTTCGTGACGTAGGCTCTACAAAGATGCTATGTTATGTACCGCATCGAAGTGTGCCTTGCCATGAGTCAGTCAAGGGGTACAAGAATGATCCAAGAATGGATCATTGGACAACGGTCAAAATTCTCCTTGGAGTAAATAAGGACATGTTTCTCGATTATGGAGGTGATAAAGAGTTCGGCGTAAAGGGTTACGTCGATGCAAGCTTTAACACCTATCCGAGTGACTCTGAGTAGCAAAACGGATACGTATAGTGGAGCAACCATTTGGAATAGCTTCAAGTGGAGCGTGGAAGCAGCATTTATAATATGACCTGGAGATTTGCAAAGCACACCTGGATCTGAAAGGTTCAGACCCGTTGACTAAAACCCGTTGACTAAAACCTCTCTCACAAGCAAAACATGATCAAACCTCAGAAATCATTGAGTCTAAATCACATAATGATGTGAACTAGTTTACAGATACTAGTAAACTCTTTGGGTGTTGGTCACATGGCGATGTGACCTATCGCTGTTAATCACATGACGATGTGAACTAGATTATTGACTCTAGTGCAAGTGGGAGACTGTTGGAAATATGCCCTAGAGGCAATAATAAATTAGTTATTATTATATTTCCTTGTTCATGATAATCGCCTATTATCCATGCTATAATTGTATTGATAGGAAACTCAGATACATGTGTGGATACATAGACAACACCATGTCCCTAGTAAGCCTCTAGTTGACTAGCTCGTTGATCAATAGATGGTTACAGCTTCCTGACCATGGACATTGGATGTCGTTGATAACGGGATCACATCATTAGGAGAATGATGTGATGGACAAGACCCAATCCTAAGCCTAGCACAAAGATCGTAGTTCGTATGCTAAAGCTTTTCTAATGTCAAGTATCATTTCCTTAGACCATGAGATTGTGCAACTCCCGGATACCATAGGAATGCTTTGGGTGTACCAAACGTCACAACGTAACTGGGTGGCTATAAAGGTGCATTACAGGTATCTCCGAAAGTATCTGTTGGGTTGGCACGAATCGAGACTGGATTTGTCACTCCGTAAACGGAGAGGTATCTCTGGGACCACTCTGTAGGTCATCATCATAATGTGCTCAATGTGACCAAGGGGTTGATCACGGGATGATGTGTTACGGAACGAGTAAAGAGACTTGCCGGTAACGAGATTGAACAAGGTATCAGGATACCGACGATCGAATCTCGGGCAAGTACAATACCGCTAGACAAAGGGAATTGTATACGGGATCGATTGAGTCCTTGACATCGTGGTTCATCCGATGAGATCATCGTGGAACATGTGGGAGCCAACATGGGTATCCAGATCCCGCTGTTGGTTATTGACCGAGAACGCCTCGGTCATGTCTACATGTCTCCGAACCCGTAGGGTCTACACACTTAAGGTTCGATGACGCTTAGGGTTATAAAGGATGTTTGTATGTGGTTACCGAATGTTGTTGAGTCCGGATGAGATCCCGGACGTCACGAGGAGTTCCGGAATGGTCCGGAGGTAAAGATTTATATATGGGAAGTCTTATTTTGGTCGCCAAAAAGTTTCAGCACTTTATCGGTATTGTACCGGAGTGCCGAAGGGGTCCGGGGTCCACCGGGGTCCACCTGCCCGGGGGCCACATGGGCTGTAGGGGTGCGCCTTGGCCTATATGGGCCAAGGGCACCAGCCCCAAGAGGCCCATGCGCCAAGATAGAGAGAAAAGGGAAGAGTCCTCAAGGGGAAGGCACCTCCGAGGGTGCCTTGGGGAGGATGGACTCCTCCCTCCCTTGGCCGCACCCCGTCCTTGGAGGAAGGGGCAAGGCTGCGCCTCCCCCCTCTCCCTTGCCCCTATATATAGTGGAGGGGAGGGAGGGCATCCATACCTTTTGCCTTTGGTGCAGCCCCTCCCTCTCTCCCAAGTTCTTCTCCTCTTCCTCTCCCTTGGTGCTTGGCGAAGCCCTGCAGGATTGCCACGTTCCTCCACCACCACCACGCCGTTGTGCTGCTGTTGGATGGAGTCTTCCTCAACCTCTCCCTCTCTCCTTGCTGGATCAAGGCATGGGAGACGTCACCGGGCTGTACGTGTGTTGAACGCGGAGGTGCCGTCTGCTCGGCACTTTCGGATCTCCGGTGATTTGGATCACGACGAGAAAGACTACTTCAACCCCGTTCTCTTGAACGCTTCCGCTTAACGATCTACAAGGGTATGTAGATGCACTCTCCTTCCCTCGTTGCTAGTTTCTCCATAGATAGATCTTGGTGACACGTAGGAAAATTTTGAATTTCTGCTACGTTCCCCAACAACAAGTAGGTGGTACTATCATTACCATCTTATATCTTTTGGCATGAACATGTGTATCACTACGATCGAGATTCCATAAATCATTCATTTTAGGTGCAAGACCATTGAAGGTATTATTCAAATAAACAGAGTAATCATTATTCTCCTCAAATGAATAACTGTATTGTGATAGACATAATCCAATCATGTCTATGCTCAACGCAAACACCAAATAACAATTACTTAGGTTTAACACCAATCTCGATTGTAGAGGGAGCGTGCGATGCTTGATCACATCAAGCTTGGAAACACTTCCAACACATATCGTCAGCTCACCTTTAGCTAGTCTCCGTTTATTCCGTAGCCTTTATTTCGAGTTACTAACGCTTAGCAACCGAACCGGTATCTAATACCCTGGTGCTACTAGGAGTACTAGTAAAGTACACATTAACATAATGTATATCCAATATACTTCTATCAACCTTGCAAGCCTTCTCATCTACCAAGTATCTAGGGTAATTCTGCTCCAGTGACTGTTCCCCTTATTACAGAAGCACTTAGTCTTGGGTTTGGGTTCAACCTTGGGTTTCTCCACTAGAGCAGCAGCTGATTTGCCATTTCATGAAGTATCCCTTCTTGCCCTTGCCCTTCTTGAAACTAGTGGTTTCACGAACCATCAACAATTGATGCTCCTTCTTGATTTCTACTTTCACGGTGTCAAACATCGCGAATATTTCAAGGATTATCATATCTATCCCTGATATGTTATAGTTCATCACGAAGCTCTTAGTGGCTTAGTGGCAATGACTTTGGAGAAACTCCCACTCGATTCAAGTGATTGTGGTACTCAGACAATCTGAGCACAAGCTCAATGATTGAGCTTTTCTCCCTTAGTTTGCAGGATAAGAGACTCGTCGGAGGTCTTATACCTCTTGGCGTAAGCACGAGCCTGAAATCCCAATTTCAGCCCTTGAAACATCTCATATGTTTCGCAACGTTTCGAAATTGTCTTCGGTGCCTCAACTCTAAACCGTTTAACATTACTGAACTATCACGTAGTTATCAAAATGTGTATGTCAGATGTTCGCAACATCCACAGACGACGTTCGAGGTTCAAAGACAGCGGCGGTGCATTAAGGACATAAGCCTTCTACGAAGCAACAAGGACAATCCTCGGTTTACGGACCTAGTCCGCATAATCGCTACTATCAACTTCAACTGAATTTTCTCTAGGAACATATCTAAACAAGAGAACTAAAGCGCGAGCCACGACATAATTTGCAAAGACCTTTTGACTATGTTCAGGATAATTAAGTTCATCTTATGAATTCCCACCAGATAGACATCCCTCTAGTCATCTAAGTGATTATATAATCCGAGTCAACTAGGCCGTGGTCCGATCATCACGTGAGACGGACTAGTCATCATCGGTGAACATCTTCATGTTGATCGTATCTACCATACGACTCATGCTCGACCTTTCGGTCTCTTGTGTTCCGAGGCCATGTCTGTACATGCTAGGCTCGTCAAGTCAACCTAAGTGTTTCGCGTGTGTCAATCTGGCTTACACCCGTTGTATGTGAACGTTAGAATCGATCACACCCGATCATCATGTGGTGCTTCGAAACAATGAACTTTCGCAACGGTGCACAGTTAAGGGGAACACTTTCTTGAAATTTTAATGAGGGATCATCTTATTTACAACCGTCGTTCTAAGCAAATAAGATGCATAAACTGTTGGAAATATGCCCTAGAGGCAATAATAAATAAGTTATTATTATATTTCTTTGTTCATGATAATCGTTTATTATCCATGCTATAATTGTATTGATAGGAAACTCAGATACATGTGTGGATACATAGACAACACCATGTCCCTAGTAAGCCTCTAGTTGACTAGCTCGTTGATCAACAGATGGTTACGGTTTCCAGACCATGGACATTGGATGTCGTTGATGACGGGATCACATCATTAGAAGAATGATGTGATGGACAAGACCCAATCCTAAGCCTAGCGCAAGATCGTAGTTCGTATGCTAAAGCTTTTCTAATGTCAAGTATCATTTCCTTAGACCATGAGATTGTGCAACTCCCGGATACCGTAGGAATGCTTTGGGTGTACCAAACGTCCACAACGTAACTGGGTGACTATAAAGGTGCACTACAGGTATCTCCGAAAGTGTCTGCATTGGGTTGGCACGAATCGAGATCGATTTGTCACTCCGTGTGACGGAGAGGTATCTCTGGGCCCACTCGGTAGGACATCATCATAATGTGCACAATGTGACCAAGGGGTTGATCACGGGATGATGTGTTACGGAACGAGTAAAGAGACTTGCCGGTAACGAGATTGAACAAGGTATCGGCATACCGACGATCGAATCTCGGGCAAGTACAATACCGCTAGACAAAGGGAATTGTATACGGGATCGATTGAGTCCTTGACATCGTGGTCCATCCGATGAGATCAGCGTGGAACATGTGGGTGCCAACATGGGTATCCAGATCCCGCTGTTGGTTATTGACCGAAGAACGTCTCGGTCATGTCTGCATGATTCCCGAACGCGTAGGGTCTACACACTTAAGGTTCGATGACGCTAGGGTTATAAAGGAAGTTTGTATGTGGTTACCGAATGTTGTTCGGAGTCCCGGATGAGATCCCGGATGTCACGAGGAGTTCCGGAATGGTCCGGAGGTAAAGAATTATATATGGGAAGTCCTGTTTTGGTCACCGGAAAAGTTTCGGGTTTTATCGGCAATGTACCGGGACCACCGGGAGGGTCCCGGGGGTCCACCAAGTGGGGCCACTAAGCCCGGAGGGCTGCATGGGCCAAGTGTGGGAGGGAACCAGCCCCAGGTGGGCTGGTGCCCCCCACAAGGGGCCCAAGCGCAAGGGAGAGTGGGAGGGGGCAAACCCTAGGGCAGATGGGCCCTAAGGCCCACCCCAGGCGCGCCTCCCCTCTCTCCCCCTCTTGGCCGCCCCCCCAAGTCCCATCTAGGGCTGGTCGCACCCCTTGGGGTGGGAAACCCTAAAGGGGGCGCAGCCCCCCTTCCCCCCTATATATACTTGAGGTTTTGGGCTGCCATACAGATGAGAACTTCTCCTCTATGGGTGCAGCCCTGCCTCTCCTCCTCCTCTCCCGTGGTGCTTGGCGAAGCCCTGCTGGATTGCCACGCTCCTCCACCAGCACGTGTGCTGCTGCTAGATGGAGTCTTCCTCAATCTCTCCCTCTCTCCTTGCTGGATCAAGGCATGGGAGACGTCACCGGGCTGTACGTGTGTTGAACGCGGAGGTGCCGTCCGTTCGGCACTAGGATCTCCGGTGATTTGGATCACGACGAGTACGACTCCTTCAACCCTGTTCTCATGAACGCTTCCGCTTAGCGATCTACAAGGGTATGTAGATGCACTCTCCTTCCCTCGTTGCTAGTTTCTCCATAGATAGATCTTGGTGTAACGTAGGAAAATTTGAATTTCTGCTACGTTCCCCAACAGTGGCATCATGAGCTAGGTCTATTGCGTAGATTCTTTGCACGAGTAGAACACAAAGTAGTTGTGGGAGTTGATTTTGTTCAATATTCTTACCGTTACTAGTCCAATCTTGTTTCGACGGTATTGTGGGATGAAGAGGCCCGGACCGACCTTACACGCATTTTACGTGAGATGTGTTCCACCGGTGACATGCACTTGGTGCATAAGGTGGCTAGCGGTGCCGATCTCCCACTTTAGTCGGAACGGATTCGATGAAAAGGGTCCTTATGAAGGGTAAATAGCAATTGGCATATCACGTTGTGGTTTTATGTAGGTAAGAAACGTTCTTGCTAGAAACCCATAGCAGCCATCAGAAACATGCAAACAACAATTAGAGGACGTCTAACTTGTTTTTGCAGGGTATGCTATGTGATGTGATATGGCCAAGAAGAATGTGATGAATGATATGTGATGTATGAGATTGATCATGTTCTTGTAATAGGATTCACGACTTGCATGTCGATGAGTATGACAACCGGCAGGAGCCATAGGAGTTGTCTTTATTTATTGTATGACCTGCGTGTCATTAAACAACGCCATGTAATTACTTTTACTTTATTGCTAACCGGTAGCCATAGTAGTAGAAGTAATAGTTGGCGAGACAACTTCATGAAGACACAATGATGGAGATCATGGTTTCATGCCGGTGACGATGATGATCATGGAGCCCCGAAGATGGAGATCAATGGTGCTATATGATATTGGCCATATCATGTCACTAATATATAATTGCATGTGATGTTTATTATGTTTATGCATCTTGTTTACTTAGAACGACGGTAGTAAATAAGATGATCCCTTACAACAATTTCAAGAAGTGTTCTCCCCTAACTGTGCACCGTTGCTAAAGTTCGTCGCTTCTAAGCACCACGTGATGATCGGGTGTGATAGATTCTTACGTTCACATACAACGGGTGTTGACGAGCCTAGCAGGTACAGACATGGCCTCGGAACATACGCGAAACACTTAGGGTTAACTTGACGAGCCTAGCATGTACAGACATGGCCTCGGAACACAGAGACCGAAAGGTCGAGCATGAGTCATATAGTAGATACGATCAACATGAAGATGTTCACCGATGATGACTAGTCCGTCTCACGTGATGATCGGACACGGCCTAGTTGACTCGGATCATGTAATCACTTAGATGACCAGAGGGATGTCTATCTGAGTGGGAGTTCATAAGATGAACTTAATTATCTTGAACATAGTCAAAAGACCTTTTGCAAATTATGTCGTAAGCTCGCGCTTTAGTTCCACTGTTTAGATATGTTCCTAGAGAAAATATAGTTGAAAGTTGAAGGTAGCGATTATGCGGACAGTAGAAAGCTTATGTCCTTAATGCATCGCTCAGTGTGCTGAACCCCAAACGTCGTCTGTGGATGTTGTGAACATCGGACATACACGTTTTGATGACTACGTGAAAGTTCAGTTAAACGGTTTAGAGTTGAGGCACCAAAGACGTTTTTTTTTGAAACGTCGCGGAACATATGAGATGTTTCGAGAGCTGAAATTGGGATTTCAGGTTCGTGCCCACGTCAAGAGGTATAAGACCTCCGACGATTTTCTTAGCCTGCAAACTCAGGAGAAAAAGCTCAATCGTTGAGCTTGTGCTCAGATTGTCTGAGTGCAACAATCACTTGAATCGAGTGGGAGTTGATCTTCCAGATGAGATAGTGATGTTTCTCCAAAGTCATTGCCACCAAGCTGCTAGAGCTTCGTGATGAACTATAACATATCAGGGATAGATATGATGATCCTTGAGGTATTCACGATGTTTGACACCGCGAAAGTAGAAATCAAGAAGGAGCATCAATTGTTGATGGTTGGTGAAACCACTAGTTTCAAGAAGGGCAAGGGCAAGAAGGGACACTTCATGAAACGGCAAATCAGTTGCTGCTCCGGTGAAGAAACCCAAGGTTGAACCCAAACCCGAGACTAAGTGCTTATGTAATAAGGGTAACAGCCACTGGAGCAGAATTACCCTAGATACTTGGTAGATAAAAAGGCTGGCAAGGTCGATAGAAGTATATTGGATATACATTATGTTAATGTGTACTTTACTAGTACTCCTAGTAGCACCAGGGTATTAGATACCGGTTCGGTTGCTAAGTGTTAGTAACTCGAAATAAAAGGCTACGGAATAAACAGAGACTAGCTAAAGGAGAGCTGACGATATGTGTTGGAAGTGTTTCCAATTTTGATGTGATCAAACATTGCACGCTCCCTCTACCATCAAGATTAGTATTAAACCAGAATAATTATCATTTGGTGTTTGCGTTGAGCATAGACATGATTGGATTATGTCTATCGCAATACGGTTATTCATTTAAAGAGAATAATGGTTACTCTATTTATTTGAATAATACCTTCGATGGTCTTGCACCTAAATAAATGGTTTATTGAATCTCAATCGTAGTGATACACATTTTCATGCCAAAAATATAAGATAGTAATGATAGTACCACTTACTTGTGGCATCGCCATGCAAGTCATATTGGTATAAACGCATGAAGAAGCTCCATGTTGATGGATCTTTGGACTCACTCATTTTTGAAAAGTTTGAGACATGCGAACCATGTCTATTGGTGTATACGCATGAAGAAACTCCATGCAGATGGATCGGTTGGACTCACTTGATTTTGAATCACTTGAGATATGCAAAACATACCACATGGGCAAGATGACCTAAAAGCCTCGGTTTCAAGAAGATGGAACAAGATAGCAACTTGTTGGAAGTAACACATTTTGATATGTGCAGTCCAATGAGTGTTGAGGCATGCAAAGTGAATATCGTTATGTTCTTACTTCACAGATGATTCGAGTAGATGTTGAGTATATTTACTTGATGAAACACAAGTCTGAATTATTGAATGGTTCAAGTAATTTCAGAGTGAAGTTTAAGATCTTCGTGACAAGAGGATAGAATATCTATGATATGATCATAGAGATGAATATCTGAGTTACGAAGTTTTGGCACACAATTAAGACATTGTGCAAATTGTTTCACAATTAATACCGCTTTGGAACACCATAGTGTGATGGTGTGTCCGAACATCATAGTTGCACTCTATTGGATATGGTGCGTACCATGATATCTCTTATCGAATTACCACTATCGTTCATGGGTTAGGCATTAGAGACAACCGCACTCACTTTAATGGGGCACCACGTAATTCCGTTGAGACGACACCGCTTGGAGAAACCTAAGTTGTCGCTTTCTTAAAAGTTTGGGGCTGCGGCGCTTATGTGGAAAAGTTTCAGGTTGATAAGCTCGAACCCAAAGCGGACAAAATGCATCTTCATAGGACACCCAAAACAGTTGGGTATACCTCCTAATTCAGATCCGGAAGCAATAGGGATTGTTTCTTGAATCGGGTCCTTTCTCGAGGAAAAGTTCGTCTCGAAAAGTTGAGTGGGAGGATGGTGGAGACTTGATGAGGTTATTGAACCATCACTTCAACTAGTGTGTAGCAGGGCACAGGAAGTTGTTCCGTGGCACCTACACCAATTGAAGTAGAAGCTTATGATAGTGATCATGAAGTTTCGGATCAAGTCAGCGACGTACCTCGTGGGGTGACAAGGATGCGTACTACTTCTGAGTGGTACGCAATCCTGTCTTGAAGGTCATGTTGCTAGACAACAATGAACCTACAAGCTATGGAGAAGCAATGGTGGGCCCAAATTCCGACAAATGGTTAGAAGCCATGAAATCCGAGATAGGATCCATGTATCAGAACAAAGCATGGACTTTGGTGGACTTGCCCGTTGATCGGCAAGCCATAGAGATAAATGGATCTTTAAGAAGAAGACGGGCGTGGACGGTAATGTCACCGTCTATGAAGCTCGACTTGTGACGAAGAGTTTTTCACAAGTTCAAGGAGTTGACTACGATGAGATTTTCTCATCCGTAGCGATGCTTAAGTCCGTCGGAATCATGTTAGCATTAGCTGCATTTATGAAATCTGGCAGACGGATGTCAAAACGAGTTTCCTTACCAGTTTTCGTAAGGAAAGGTTGTATGCGATACAATCAGAAAGGTTTTGTCGATCCTAAGGATGCTAAAAGGTATGCAAAGGTCCAGCAATCCTTCTAAGGACTGGAGGAAGCATCTCGGAGTTGGAATGTACACTTTGATGAGATGATCAAAGATTTTGGGTGTATACAAAGTTTATGAGAAACTTGTATTTCCAAAGAAGTGAGTGGGAGCACTATAAAATTTCTGATGAGTATATGTTGTTGACATATTGTTGATCAAAAATGATGTAGAATTTCTGGAAAGCATATAGGGTTATTTGAAAGATGGTTTTAATAGAAAACCTGGGTTAAGCTATTTGAACAATGAGCATCAAGATCTATGAGGATAGATCAAAAATGCTTAATGGTACTTTCAAATGAGCACATACCTTGACGTGATCTTGAAGGAGTTCAAGATGGATCAGCCAAAGAAGGAGTTCTTGCCTGAGTTGTAAGGTATGAAGTTAAGAGTTAAAGCTCGACCACGGCAGAAGAGAGAGAAAGGATGAAGGTCGTCCCCTATGCTTCAGACGTAGGCTCTATAGTATGCTATGCTGTGTACCGCACCGGAAGTGTGCCTTGCCATGAGTCAGTCAAGGGGTACAAGAATGATCCAGGAATGGATCATTGGACAACGGTCAAAATTGTCGTTGGAGTAAATAAGGACATATTTCTCGATTATGGAGGTGATAAAGAGTTCGGCGTAAAGAGTTACGTCGATGCAAACTTTAACACCTATCCAAATCACTCTGAGTAGGAAACTGGATACATATAGTGGAGCAACCATTTGGAATAGCTTCAAGTGGAGCGTAGAAGCAGCATTTACAATATGACATAGAAAATTGCAAAGTACATACGGATCTGAATACTGCAGACCCGTTGACTAAAACTTCTCTTACAAGCAAAACATGGTCAAACCCTAGAACTCATTGAGACTTAATCACATGGTGATGTGAACTAGTTTAAGACACTAGTAGACTCTTTGGATGTTGGTCACATGGCGACGTGACCTATCAGTGTTGATCACATGGCGATTTGAACTAGATTATTGACTCTAGTGCAAGTGGGAGACTGTTGGAAATATGCCCTAGAGGCAATAATAAATAAGTTATTATTATATTTCTTTGTTCATGATAATCGTTTATTATCCATGCTATAATTGTATTGATAGGAAACTCAGATACATGTGTGGATACATAGACAACACCATGTCCCTAGTAAGCCTCTAGTTGACTAGCTCGTTGATCAACAGATGGTTACGGTTTCCTGACCATGGACATCGGATGTTGTTGATGACGGGATCACATCATTAGAAGAATGATGTGATGGACAAGACCCAATCCTAAGCCTAGCGCAAGATCGTAGTTCGTATGCTAAAGCTTTTCTAATGTCAAGTATCATTTCCTTAGACCATGAGATTGTGCAACTCCCGGATACCGTAGGAATGCTTTGGGTGTACCAAACGTCACAACGTAACTGGGTGACTATAAAGGTGCACTACAGGTATCTCCGAAAGTGTCTGTTGGGTTGGCATGAATCGAGACTGGGATTTGTCACTCCGTGTGACGGAGAGGTATCTCTGGGCCCACTCAATAAGACATCATCATAATGTGCACAATGTGACCAAGGGGTTGATCACGGGATGATGTGTTACGGAACGAGTAAAGAGGCTTGCCAGTAGCGAGATTGAACAAGGTATCGGCATACCGACGATTGAATCTCGGGCAAGTACAATACCGCTAGACAAAGGGAATTGTATACGGGATCGATTGAGTCCTTGACATCGTGGTTCATCCGATGAGATCATCATGGAACATGTGGGAGCCAACATGGGTATCCAGATCCGCTGTTGGTTATTGACCGGAGAACGCCTCGGTCATGTCTGCATGATTCCCGAGCAGCGTAGGGTCTACACACTTAAGGTTCGATGACGCTAGGGTTATAAAGGAAGTTTGTATGTGGTTACCGAATGTTGTTTGGAGTCCCGGATGAGATCCCGGACGTCACGAGGAGTTCCGGAATGGTCCGGAGGTAAAGAATTATATATGGGAAGTCCTGTTTTGGTCACCGGAAAAGTTTCGGGTTTTATCGGCAATGTACCGGGACCACCGGGAGGGTCCCGGGGGTCCACCAAGTGGGGCCACTAACCCCGGAGGGCTGCATGGGCCAAGTGTGGGAGGGAACCAGCCCCAGGTGGGCTGGTGCTCCCCCCACAAGGGGCCCAAGGCGCAAGGGAGAGTGGGAGGGGGCAAACCCTAGGGCAGATGGGCCCTAAGGCCCACCCCAGGCGCGCCTCCCCTCTCCCCCTCTTGGCCCCCCCAAGTCCCATCGAGGGCTGGCCGCACCCCTTGGGGTGGGAAACCCTAAAGGGGGCGCAGCCCCCCTTCCCCCCTATATATACTTGAGGTTTTGGGCTGCCATACAGATGAGAACCTCTCCTCTATGGGTGCAGCCCTGCCTCTCCTCCTCCTCCTCTCCCGTGGTGCTTGGCGAAGCCCTGCTGGATTGCCACGCTCCTCCACCACCGCCACGCCGTTGTGCTGCTGCTGGATGGAGTCTTCCTCAATCTCTCCCTCTCTCCTTGCTGGATCGAGGCATGGGAGACGTCACCGGGCTGTACGTGTGTTGAACGCGGAGGTGCCCTACTACATGAACAAGGATCTCCGGTGATTTGGATCACGACGAGTACGACTCCTTCAACCCCGTTCTCATGAACGCTTCCGCTTAGCGATCTACAAGGGTATGTAGATGCACTCTCCTTCCCCTCATTGCTAGTTTCTCCATAGATAGATCTTGGTGTAACGTAGGAAAATTTTGAATTTCTGCTACGTTCCCCAACATAAACATGATAAACATCCCATGCAATCAAAAGTGACATGATATGGCCAATATCATTTTGCTCCTTTTGATCTCCATCTTCGGGGCTCCATGATCATCATCGTCACCGGCATGACACCATGATCTCCATCATCGTGTCTCCATGAAGTTGTTTCGCCAAGTATTACTTCTACTACTGTGGCTAACTGTTTAGCAATAAAGTAAAGTAATTACATGGCGTAGTTCATTGACACGCAGGTCATACAATAAATTAAAACAACTCCTATGGCTCCTGCCGGTTGTCATACTCATCGACATGCAAGTCGTGATTCCTATTACAAGAACATGATCAATCTCATACATCACATATCATTCATCACAATGTTTTGGCCATATCACATCACATAGCATACCCTGCAAAAACAAGTTAGACGTCCTCTAATTGTTGTTTGCATGTTTTACGTGGCTGCTATGGGTTTCTAGCAAGAACGTTTCTTACCTACGCAAAAACCACAACGTGATATGTCAATTGCTATTTACCCTTCATAAGGACCCTTTTCATTGAATCTGATCCGACTAAAGTGGGAGAGACTCGCACCTGCTAGCCACCTTATGCAACAAGTGCATGTCAGTCGGTGGAACCTGTCTCACGTAAGTGTACGTGTAAGGTCGGTCCGGGCCGCTTCATCCCACAATACCGTCGAAACAAGATTGGACTAGTAACAGTAAGCATATTGAACAAAATCAACGCCCACAACAACTTGTGTTCTACTCGTGCATAGAAACTACGCATAGACCTAGCTCATGATGCCACTGTTGGGGAACGTAGCAGAAATTCAAAATTTTCTACGCATCACCAAGATCAATCTATTGATATTCTAGCAACAAGAGAGGGAGAGGATGAGCATCTTCGTACCCTTGAAGATCGCTAAGCGAAAGCGTTACAAGAACGCGGATGAAGGAGTCGTACTCGCAGCGATTCAGATCGTGGTTGATTCCGATCTAAGCACCGAACAACGGTGCCTCCGCGATCAACATGCGTACAGCCCGGGGACGTCTCCTCCTTCTTGATCCAGCAAGGGGAGAGGAGAAGTTGAGGGAGAACTCCGACAATACGACGGCATGGTGGTGATGGAGCTCGTGGTTCTCCGGCAGGGCTTCGCCAAGCACTACGGAGGAGGAGGAGGTGTTGGAGGAGGGAGAGGGCTGCGCCAGGAAGGTGCGGCTGCCCTCTCTCTCTCACTATATATAGGGTGAAGGGAGGAGGGGGAGGCGCCCTAGGGTTCCCTAGGGGAGGGGCGGCGGCCATATGGGAAACCCTAGATGGGTTTTGGCGCCCCCACACCCTAGGAAACTTGCCTCCCAAGCCGGGAGGGGCGGCTGCCCTAAGGGTGGCACCCCCACCTCTCCAAGTTACGTGAGATGGGGTGGGAGGGGCGCTCAGCCCCTTAGTGGGCTGATGTGCCCTCTCCTCTTGGCCCATAAGGCCCCCCAAAGCTTGTCGGGGCCTCCGAAACCCCTTTCGGACACGCTGGCCATCACCGGTACCCCGGAACAATTCCGACTCCAATACCCTTCGTCCAATATA
This sequence comes from Aegilops bicornis, assembly GCA_021605145.1. Classification (NCBI taxonomy): domain Eukaryota; kingdom Viridiplantae; phylum Streptophyta; class Magnoliopsida; order Poales; family Poaceae; genus Aegilops; species Aegilops bicornis. Next base: position 786,956,676 of record CM038671.1, on the reverse strand, counting down.
CCGATCTTCACCTCCGGACCATTCCGGAGCTCCTCGTCATGTCTGGGATCTCATTCGGGACTCGAACAACCTTCGTAACCACATACTATTTCCCATAACAACTCTAGCGTCACCGAACCTTAAGTGTGTAGACCCTACGGGTTCGGGAACCATGCGGAACATGACCGAGACGTTCTTCGGTCAATAACCAACATCGGGATCTGGATACCCATGTTGGCTCCCACATGTTCCACGATGATCTCATCGGATAAACCACGATGTCAAGGATTCAAGCAATCCCGTATGCAATTCCCTTTGTCTACCGGTATAGTACTTGCCCGAGATTCGATCGTCGGTATGCCGATACCTTGTTCAATCTCGTTACCGGAAAGTCTCTTTACTCGTTCCGTAACACATCATCCCGTGATAAACTCCTTGTTCACATTGTGAACTTATGATGATGTCCTACCGAGTGGGCCTAGAGATACCTCTCCATCACATGGAGTGACAAATCCCAGTCTTGATTCGCGCCAGCCCAACAGACACTTTCGGAGATACCCGTAGTGCACCTTTATAGCCACCCAATTATGTTGTGACGTTTGGTACACCCAAAGCATTCCTACGGTATCCGGGAGTTGCACGATCTCATGGTCTATGGAAATGCTACTTGACATTAGAAAAGCTTTAGCATACGAACTATACGATCTTTGTGCTAGGCTTAGGATTGGGTCTTGTCTATCACATCATTCTCCTAATGATGTGATCCCCTTATCAACGACATCCAATGTCCATGGTCAGGTAACCGTAACCATCTATTGATCAACGAGCTAGTCAACTAGAGGCTTACTAGGGACATGGTGTTGTCTATGTACCCACACATGTATCTGAGTTTCCTATCAATACAATTATAGCATGGATAATAAACGATTATCATGAACAAAGAAATATAATAATAACTGATTTATTATTGCCTCTAGAGCATATTTCCAACAGAAATTGCCTACTATAGTTAAAAAGTTGCCTCTCTGTGGCAGCAAAGTTGCTTGAGACACGAAGTTCATAAAAGCAACTTCATGGGTGACGCATGCTAGGCAACTTTACAATCATGATAGCCGACTTTATAAGAGCATTGAGTCGATACGTAGTCATGATAGGCAACCTGGCAACAAGTGCTTCCTATAGCAGCAAAGTTGATAGATAGTCATGGTAGGCAACTTACATGTGATGCTAGGCAATTTGGAGTCATCATAGCCAACTCGAAAGAACATCCGAATGACAGGTGACCATGATACACACCCTAACCAAAAGTTGCCTGCAGTAGTACAAAAGTTGCCTCTCCATGGCATCAAAGTTGCCCGAAGAAAAAAAGTTTGTCGAAATATATCAATATGATATCTAGTTTTGAAGAGCTTGTCGCCAAGAATCTAATGGTGAAAACGGACATTAATTTTGGTGCTCCATTCCAAAGTTATGACTTTAAAAAAATTGAACACACAAAATAATTACACATGGGACAAGTTTTTTTTTTGAAGTGGATTTTGCATCATAGCATCCGGACAAGATCTTTCCTATTTTGGGTGTGTGCTCGGGAATGCTAGGGAGCACACATGTGCTCCCTAGCCACCACAGTAACTATTGAAAAATGGGATCGGAGAAGACACTTTTGGCACATTTTGTTGCTCGCATTAGGCCTGGTCAGACCCGCGCAGAAAAAAAACGGGCTGTTTAGTTGCCTGACAAATGTAAATAAACTCATATGTAATCGCCATCTAGGGTCGAAAAGAAACGCGCCGTAGCGCTTGGATGGGGAAGAACCAAAGAAGTACAGTGCGCGTACCCGTTGAGGAGGAATACAAAGCTTTAGATAGAAGACGGGAAATCGACTGACAATTAATTGTTTTCACGCGACTCGGTACAATGGCAGGCGGTACAAGTTTTCTTTTTCACATTTGCAGGCGGTACAAGTTTCCTTTTTCACTCTGTCGGACATGCACGATGCAACAATGTCTATGTATGTAGTTCATGGGTAGCATTGACAGCCAAAAATATACATCCATTTTACTAGATGGAGTAGTAGATCTTCTCACGTATCTTTAGTTTATTGTGGTGGCGACAGTCGTTGATTGACTAGTCGTAACCTGCATGCATGGCCATGCGTGATTCGCGTGGTTACATGGGAAACACTATTCTACAGTAGTTTATCTTTCACCAAGGAAACTAGCGGATGTACCCGCGCATTTGCGCGGCGAGACCACTATTATGTACTATTTATATTTTTATTTTAACTATTTCTTCACAATTTAGTACTCCCTCCATTCCATAATGCAATGCGTATAGATTTTCTAAAAAGTAAAACTTTACAAACTTTGACGAAGTTTATGAAGAATTATTTATATCTACTAAATATATACAATATGGAAGTACGTTGTCATGCACCTAATGATATGTATTGGGTATTCAAGATATATATGTTTTTTTTATAAACTTGGGATTTTTTTACTTTTCGAAAAATCGTGCATTTACATTGTGGAACGGAAGGAATATTGGTTATTCATCATTGTGTAAAACTGACTTAGTATACCATTGCGTGCCACTAAAAAATTGGCTCAACAATAATGGGTACTAAATTATGTTGTGATAATTACAAACTTGAAAGTTCAATCGGATTTTTTGAAAAATCCACAATTATAGCTAAAAATTAAAATGTTGTTGTGATATGCAATGAGGTCTGCTTTAGTGTAGTTACATCATTTAAATATATGTGCATTGTTCTTTTGCTTCTTTTTTATCCTCCAATCCTCTTTTGGGCATTAACTTATGCTATTTTCCATGAGCGGCATGTTTCGTAGACTCGAATCACTTGTTTTTCTTCTGTTGGTCCAGTTTTCTCTTTCAATTGATGCATCAAACCTGATTTTACTTCCAAACAATGCACGATCCTCCTAGTCCTAATTCCTAAGTCATTGGAGTAAGTGTGCGTTGGCAATGTGTAGATACATAGATAGCTAAGCAGTTGGCTAGTAATTCTAATCTTATTAAGAAAACACGATTGATTTTTATCATATTGTGCATGTCGCAAATAAATAAGTAGATTTATAAAACAAATAATTTAATGCACAAATTAAATTAACTGTTCCGGTATATGCAAATCAATTTTGAATATTATGTTGTGTGATACAATTTAATCCTGATTAAGAATCTCCACGTAGAAGCTGTAAGAGAGGAAAAGTGTTTCTTCTATAAATTTGTAAAAGATGTTGATAGTACCGAATGAATTGTTTGCATGTCTACACATTCATTCTTTAAGCACCTCTAAATTTCATATAATAACACTCTGTTCTTGAAAAGTATTGCATGCTCTACATGACAACCTCGTAATTAATCACGATTTTTTTCTTTCAAAATGTCACACAAATCTCATCAAACTTTCATGGAATACATCACTACAAAATTCGAAAGTTTTGGCATTCAAGTAATACATGGAAGCGCTCCAGTGTTTGGACAATGAATATCCAGAAGAAGAGACTAACGTCTTCAACAAAAAGAAGAAGAAAAGGCCAATGCAACCTTACTTGACATGCAAAAATATTAATCACGCCTCGTGATGCCTCGGCCTGGCTACTGTCCCAATAAATACCTCAGCTATCCCATCGGAGGTGGTGGTGCTACAGGCGTCGGGCGTCGCGGCGTGTGTTGTGCATCTCTAACCATGCTTGAGACGCAGCATGTTCAGCTGGTACTGGTGGTGCTGGTACGCCATCTGCTGCTCCTCCAGCTCAAACGCGTGCAGGCGCAACGCAACCACTGCCGCTCAAGCTTCAGTTCACGGCAGTCTCAGCAGGCCGCTGCCACAGCCAGGTCGCTCCATGGCAGCTGCATGGCGGATGGCCAGTGCTCTCTCGCTACATCATGTGAGCAAGTTTGTTTCCATCCTTCTATTTTTCTTCTCTCGCAGGCCGTTCTCTCCTTTTTTTGCTAATTGCTACCAAAATCAGTATAAAAACGTTTATGTCTTTTCTTGTCGTGTAGTACTTACCTAATCCGGTAGTTAACCAAAGTCCTCAGTTTGTACGTTGCCGTAGAGACGCCGTTTCTCCCGGAAACAATATGTTACAGTTTTTTTCCTTTTTATTTACGTGCCTAATCTACACCGTTCGTTTTCTATCGTTTTAAGTATATAATAGATAGATAGATAGATAGATAGATAGATAGATAGAAGATAGATAGATAGATAGATAGATAGATAGATAGATAATAGAAGAAGATTTCAAATTTTATCGAGAAGTGAGCTGTGGAGCTTGTGCTCGGCCGCAATTTGGTAGTCATCGTAGCCAACTCAAATGAACATTAAGACGATAGATCTATGATGAATG